>OY974082.1:54883466-56083466 GCA_963854165.1 Sylvicola cinctus
AGTTGTACGTAATTCCAATAATACTTAAAAGCAATAAGCAGATTGTAAAAAGATAAATGCTTCAAACAGTTCACACTTCATCAATTACTCATTTGTGAAATGCCCATTAATTGCACATCTTATCAATTATAATCAATATCAATGTCATGAAAATATTGTTTGTTCCTTGCAAATATAAATTTATTACATACTGCACAAATGCTATTCAGTTTTCAGTTTGTACAAAGATAATAAATAGAAGTTAATGCACAAAAAATAGAAAAAATTAATTTGTTTATAAAAAAAAATTAATAAACTCGTTTGCGTTATTTTAAAATGCAAACCAAAATTTTAAAACACAAATTTAAACCTTAAAACCCGCAGTACATTGTAGCAAAGTGCCCCATTTATAATAAACTAGGTCAAGCAAACAATTTTTAATCCTTTTGAAAGTTTACATACAATGAACAAATTGCGAGATTACACTTTGAAGTGCATGTATGCAAGTAGAAGTACGGGCTAAGTACTAGTACTACATACATGAATACATTGAATTCATATGATGATATTTAACTACAAGCCTATAGAAAATATCTGTATTCCATTTGAGGCAAGATGCATAAGAGCATTGATTGATAAATAAGTGAGGTTGTCTCATGCTAAACCTAATTGGAAATTCAAACATGAGACATTATTTGAATCATATTTCAAGTTTCATATTGAAAACTTAAATAAAGACTTTATATTTAAAAAATTTAAATGGCTAAAAATATAAGAACAGGTTTTTTGCCATTTTCAAACAAAACTTGATATTTCAAACTTCAGTTTAAAACAAAAAGAAAAATACCTAAACAACAAAATATGCTATATGAATATAGATTTCAATGTCATTATAGGTTGGTATAAAGACTAAATAAAATAAAAAAATCTAACAACAAAAGACTAAATGCACACAAGTGTTTATTATTCTAAATCCAAACCAAATTTCAGCATAATAATAAGTTAAAAGACCGAAAACTTGCTGTTTCAGCAAAACGATTAACACCCCAAATTAAATTGAGTGTCATTTTCCAAAAGTCAGTAGGTCAGAGAATTTGCATCAATTCGGTTGGATTTGTTATGCTGATTAAATGAGCTCTATGCTGTAACAGATTTGTATACCAACCAAAACTAATCAACTTGCAGTATTGATTTGTCACAATACATAATATCACTTCGCTGTATAATTGAATGAATAAAGCTGATGAAATTGTTTGGTGCTTGGCACCGTAATTCCGGTCAAAGCGTGGAACAATAAAAATTGATTGGAGTTCAATGAAATTTGTTTCAACCACTATTTATCAGGCCCATAGAATGCAACCTCATTTAGCTTTTAGGCACATATACCTACATATAAGATGGACATAATGGGATCTGAGTTTAAAAACTCAATAAACAGAATAATAGGAGAATGCGGATGAAGCAATGAGCTGGGTGAAGCTTACAAACAAGATTTAGATGCAATTAAATGTTTATATGCTGATGAAAGGGCAACATTTTATTACATTTTAGGAAGCGATTCCAAATCAATTGATGTACCATTGTAAAGAGAAATGTGAAAATATTAAACGATTTTGTGTAGTTGTTGGAGAATCCTTGGGTCTTAAGTACAGAATTTACATTTCCGGCACGATTTTCATTAAAAACAATTTGTGCAAGACAAAATCGATAATGACAGGCAGCATGAAGCATCCCATTGGGTTCATTGATGATGAGCTAAGGGGCAAGATCATAAAGTGTTGATGAATCAGAATGCGCATTCACTTGACCATGACCACGAAATACTGTACATTAGTAATGTTTTATGATGAAACCATTCATTCATTGATAGTCGTAACGCGTATAGTCGTAACACAAATGTAATTTATATAAAGGTAGATAAGTGTAATTTAAATAACATGAATAAGTAGTTTGAAGTAAAATTGCACAACTAGCCATTTAATGTCGGAAATATTGCGATGGATATAATATAGAAACTAAAATGGTATGTACTAAGTAAGTACGAGTATATGTACTCGTATATAGTCTACGCTCGACACCAACTGAATTACTAACTAATTTAATTGAATAAAAGTGTAAGTGCGTTTGTGTTACATAAGGGATTTTCACTTTAGATTCACTGCAGTATAATAATTGTATTAGATTTAAAATGATTGTTGTGTAGAAATATGCAGGCACAATGTTTCAGTGTTTTTTATAACAAAAAAATTTAATGTGATTACTGCGGACATGTAATTATACTAAATCTGTATGACGAATTACTTAGACGCTAAAATTGATAATTATATTAATTAATTAAAAATTATAGGATTTGACCCATTTTTCATAACTTAATTTTTATTCAAGCCGTGCACCATATTTTCGCTAAAAATGTGCAAAATATTGTCTCGGTTATCAATTATAACAGAGTTTGGGAACAACAAAGATATGTGACGAGTACTGATTGTCAATTTTTAATGGGATATTTAAATATGTTGTAAACGAATATTTAGTGACAAATAACTGCAGTGATTTAAGTTGTATTTATGATCGTAACAATAAAACAACATATAATACATATAAAAATAATAACATTTTAAGACTTAATTGACTTTATACTAACATTCATTATTCATTAAAATGACTCTTGGTATATAAAGTTTAATTGTTAATAAAGTTTTAAATTTTATTAAGTAAACATAAAATAATACATATTAATTTCAAACACGAAACAATTCAATTCCATTTTTTTTATTCTTACTACCTATACAAGTTACAACATTTTGTATCAGCGATGATGTTGAGGGCAATATTCCGCGAGTTGATTTAACCTTTTATATCAACCGACCTTTGCCATTTGAACCATATTTGAACGTGTAGTTATCGAAGACGTTTTGTCTAACTATTTCTATGCATATTTTATGCATGGAAATCGGCGTATGTATATGAAATGTGTACAAATCATTGAAGTGAGAGCATTCAATGTGATGAAAGGAAAGAAAGTGATGTCGCGCCTTTTACTCGTATCAAACTACGTACACCTAATAAGGTTTTAATATTTATAACATTATGTTGCGGCATGCATGTCAATTGAAACTTAAATCATTATAAAAACACTGATATAATGCCATTCGAGAGCGTCATTTCACTCAGTAATTACAATTTACAATGCAATAAGATTTGGTTAATTGATTTTAATATAATTAAAGTCTAGGCGCACATATACTGCAGGTGACTAACGTACAGAGTTTACGCGTGCCGAATTGTGGCTGCACTCGACTGCGGCTCGCTTGCTAGTTTGTCTTTGCTTGACTGATTCTTTTTATGTACCTTTTCCTATACACATAATTTAATTTTGATATTTCGCTTTCTGTTTCGGTTTCAATTTTTTTATTTTTTTTTTGTTTTCATATACTTTTACGGCTTTTTATTTTGACCCCATTTAACACTTTAGACGAAAACTTTTGCAATTACAGCTCGAATGTGAATTTGTGTGGTAAGTACAGTTTGGAATTGCGCATAAAGATGCAATATAAATAAACAAATTCATTCAAAGAATCCAGTTTTAAGTTTTGAACATTTTTAATGAATTAGTTATATAGGTATTGCCAGCGTACTGCTGAAATACTGTATTCATTGATGGTGAATGGTGATGAATGGGACAAATATCCATTGACGTTGAGTGATGTTTGGTTTTTCTGTGGCAGCAGCTTCATAAAAACAAGAGAAATTACAAGTTCCGGATTTTAATTTGTAGGCTGTAGCATAATAGTTATTTAATGAGTTTTACTGCCTGCATTTTTAGATAAATTATTCTTTGCATATGAATGAGTAAATCATCATTTATGCTGCGCATGATCGTCAAGTGTCAAAGCGACAAATATTTCTCGTATAATCCAAAAAAAATGGTGCATTTTTATATAATTTCCGGTTTATTTTGATAAGTAATTATGTTGCATATAAGATGTGCACAACTGACAAATGAGATACAGACCCTTTCTACAAACTTTTAAATGCAATGTTTTTAATTTTTGTTTTTTGACAATCGCTGACCGATTTTTTCTCAAAATAAACAAAACACAATTAACTTACATTTAAATAGAGATCGATTGTTTATTTTGATGCATTAAATCAGAAACGCCTACATCATCGCACATGTAAGTATTTAAATTTAATCCATTTTCTCCATTAAAATTCCATTGCACACATTTTGCACTTTGCCACTTAAATCATTATTCTTAATGTACACAGTTTGCTACTTTTTATAGGACTTTCAAAAAATGACTATTTTTATTTCTCACTCTTTTATTTTTATTTCAACTCCTTTTTTAACAAAATACAAATCATTTTCTGTCATGGACCACGGTATAGTTAAAAAAAATTAAAGACCGGAAAGTAAACTCGCAATCATTAAAGACACTTTCATATATAATGAGCTATTTAAACACTGCACACCAATGGGTCCTTAGCAGCACTTGCATCAGATGCACCTGTTTGACACAGCTGACTTTTCTAGACTGTATTGCTTAAATTAAATAGCACAATAAAAACTCCTGCAATACAGTTAATTTTTTGACATGTCAATTTCACACAATTTTTATATGAACAAACGCGTAAATTGTAGGGACTCCCCACATTGCTTGAGAGAACTTGACTGTCTGAATCTGCGACTGCGACTTGCGATATCAAAATCAAGTTTCTCTCAAATATTTAATCATGAATCATTAGTCGTGACGATTGTCTAATGATGATTTTATACCCATAAAATATATATGTAATTTTTGATCGATGTGAAGTTGTCATTATTTTGGGTAGCCAGAGTAGAATATTAACGAATATGTTTTAATTTATCTACAAAACTGAAATGAAATATTCGTAATATGAATGAATGTATTTAATTTATTTAAATAATATAATGAATATTACCTTTCATTTTTCAAATTACTGAATGTGTATATGATATACCATACCATGCAGTCTACAATTAGCTCGCAACTGCAGATATTTTATATTCATCATTATAAAGCGAACAAAAGCGATGAGTTTATCGTGACATCTGTCGGCCGACACTATAAGTAATGGTCTTTATATTCTATGATTGAAGTTTTTAAATGTCGTTACAAATTAAAAATTTAAATTAAATGTAATGTATTTTAATGCACCAATTTTATAATCATATATAATTTTATAGTCATACAACAGTTTCTTCAAATTTCTCATATCCGCCGGTCCCTTCCTTACGCCTACGTGCTGGAGCCGGGAAAACCAATAGATATATTATCCCGGACCGATTAAGTTGTCTTTTATTCAATTCAATGACTTGTGGACATTAAAAATAAGGAAAACCCCTCGAAAAGTGGTTGCTCACTATTCTAAGACTTCAGCAAAATTTTCAGGGATCGATCAATATGAACCAAAAAGAACACCAGTCTTCCGGAATCTTTTACATTTTATTTTAAATGAAAAGTTATAACAAAAAGATGGGTGTCGGGCTGTACTCAAAGCGAATTTATCTTAAAGAACTCATATTCCATCAATGCAATGCCAACATTAAAATAAAATAATCTTTTCAATTCATGTTAATGATTCCGTTATATTATAAAAAAAATATTTAAGAAAAACACCATTTCATTATATAAATTGCAAATATATTTCGGACGATAAGCTATACATTTATATTGTAATATAACTATACTAATTATTATACATATAATATGATTTTAATAAAAAATTTAATTGGATCTTTTGCCTACACAATGTTAATATAATTGCGCTCACACTCACACGTCATGTAAATTATTTTACACTAATTGTTACAGTCCAAATAAAAATTTCAATAGACAATAATTGCTCATTTCCAAGTTTTACGGTTCTTCATTACTTCACACAATGACTCAAAGTTCAATTCACATCAAATTAAACATGAATTAATTTAATTATATTATGTACTAACTATATCACTAATACTGAGCTTAATTTTCGGGTTTAATTTAATATATTATGTTTCGACTACAAAAATGGGCATTTCGATTTCCAAAAATATTTCTTCTTTTTTTCAGCTTTTTCTCTTTTTTTTATTAAATTTAGATTGTTTCGAATGTTGCTGCAATAAACGTTTCGCAAATATAGGAAGGCTGATATTTATAGTCTTTTCAATTCCAATTAAAAACTTATTTCAGAAATAAATTTCGTTTTAATTTTGTCCCCCCTCATATTTTATTTTTTTGCAAAAAGTTACAAAAATTAGAAAAATTCTAATTTAGTGAAAAGGATTTTTGCACAAAAATGTTTGCATATAAAAACTAGCAGCCTTTTTGTTGTTGATGTTTTTCTCTTTTTTTCTAATTTTTCATTTCATTTTCTAATTTAAATTCTTCGTTACGATTAATATAATATTCTTTTAGAAAAGGAATTTTCATTTAGGAGAGTCAACACAATATAGTACGGACATTTATATGATTTAATTAACAATTCAAACTGCGTTTGGCATAGGGTGTGAAATTTTTTTAAATTGTTTTTAATTGCCATTCATTTTTTATTACAAAATTAACTTTATTTTAATGTGATGTTTGATTACAATATAAACTAAGATGAAAATGTGATTAAAATTCTTAAACAATACAAATTAAATTTGAGCATAAAATTTACACTCAAGGAAGGATTGCACACCCTATGCCACATCAAATTACAGGCATGGATTGGAAATCTTTTTTTTTTTTAATTATTTAAATTGGCATCAACCAATTTTTTCTGGCTTTTTGCCATCAATAAGACTATTGCACTACAAGTTATTTCGTATGACAATTCCGATTTTATATTTTATTGTGCATGCCTGCAATCCTTATGACTTTTGAGCATAAAGTCGAAATGTTTTGTATTAAAACTAATAATAGCTTTCCCTAAGTTGCTTATAGTAAATTATCAATAATTTTTCATTATTTAAAATATTGTATTCATTTATAATAATTATTTATTTATTTATAATAAAATTATTTAGATCACAGATCTGGTCCCAATTCAAAAATTAATTGGGTAATGTTTCATTTCTTATGATTAGTTGTTGTTTTTTTTTTTCTTAATTTTTAATAAGGTATATGAAATAAAATAAAATGTAAATAATATATTTGTGTATTCTTTTACCTAAAAATTAAACTAAAAATGTCTCCTGATTTACTAATTTGCAACTATATTTCGCAGAACAATATAAAACAATAAAATAAGTACATGGGTTTAAAACGTGTTCAATTATATTTGTTCAAAATATATTATATATTACGATTTCTTCAGTCAGTTGTGAATAATTTGCTTACATTATTAACAAATTGTTCGGTTGATTTCTATTAAAATGTGTGTGTGGGTGTGTCTTACTCTTTAATTTAATGAATAAATGATTTTGATAATTACATTCGTACCTCACTATTCATACATTAACTTTTGTCCAGTTGTGAAATAAAAAAAAAAATACATCTGTTTGCGAAAAAGGCACATTTCTATATACAATATTATTCATAGGTTCAGTTGATAATGTACTTCTCTTTAAGTTTGCTTTGCTATATTAGTTTCTGAAGCTATGCCGATAATGATAGGCAGTAAAAGGTGCAATGAATATGTGTTAATTAAAAGAATATAAAAAGCGAGAAATTGTTCAGTATAAATATTAGGAAATTGCACAGATCATCCCCGATTGAAGGCAGATACTAGTTTATTGTACGTTAACTTCATTCATTTTTTACACAATAGGGGCGACTTCTGAACAGTAGGTAAAGAATTAATAAAATGAATAATAAGCAACAACATAATTAACTGCATATTTAAGCATGCATAAATTATTTAAAACCGCATTCAATTACGCCTTCAGATGTCTTAACTGCTTTCAATTAAATTTTACTTGTAGTTTAAATTATAAATCAATGATCAAATTTGCAATTCCTTTGTTTCCACTTTACAAGCATATACATATAGTACGATAACTGTTATTCAAAATAATATATTGCAATGAGTACGTAAGGCCAATTTGTTGTTATTTTAGTTTTCATTTACCGTACAATTTTTCAACATATCCAATACTTGTTTTATATTTTCTTTTCCTTACAACATACCATAATAATGTAGGTAAAATACACAAACAATGATACACACTGTCTGGCTGTCGCTCCCACTTCCCCTTTCCAAAGACGTCACGCATCCCACCCCACCGTTGCAAATCGCAAGTGCAGTCTGCGCTGTGCCCCTTCGTCATCGCAACATTTGCAATTAATTTGCAATTTCTTGTTTTTATGTTTTTATGTTTCACTATGCACGTATTTAACTGTTTTATTATGTTTGCCATTAGCATAATAAAATTTAGATGATTGCATAAAAATATGTGCACGGTTGATTGTGCACGAGAGGATTTTGTGTTCGGCACAATTGTTGCGTTTTTACTAAACCATATATAAATTTGGCGGCTCTCTCATTCGAGGCACTCTGGAGACGAGATGAGACGAGTAATGAGGTTGGAAGGTGTATTGGCTACATTGTCAGTGTTCACCACGCAGAAGCTCCATTAGCAAGTTAAAATCTTCCTCACCATCTTTTGATTTTATAGTTAGCATTTCTTTGCCCACCTGTTGATGCGTTGCACATATAAGGAATGACTTATCATTATAAAAAAAAAGTATTACCTGACACGTTCTCTGTAATTCGGGAATTCGAAGCAATAATTCACCAAATTTTGATGGTGACTCTGGGTAGTGACTTAATGTATACGCTTGCAGAGCCTGCAATGCTCGCTCCTGGCTGGCGCGCACCTTTTCCGGTTCCTGCAACTCCGACGTGTCTGCAAAAATAGAAATTGCAATTAAAATATGACAAACAGTGGGGAACACATCCAACTCACCCGATTGCAGCAGCACAATGACTTTCATGGCGACATACTCGTAACGGTCAACGCGTAATCGCCGAAGGTGATCGGTCAGATTCAGCATACGTTCGATGCACGCCTAAATATCGGCAATAACAATTAGAAACTTTAATTAACAAATGCACGCCATAGTTGTCACACATTATGTGTACATACGACACACTGAGTTAAGCAAGGTTATTACTTATTACAATTGTTTGCACGACAAGGAAGTTTGTAGAATTTTTTTTAATTT
Organism: Sylvicola cinctus; assembly: GCA_963854165.1. Classification (NCBI taxonomy): domain Eukaryota; kingdom Metazoa; phylum Arthropoda; class Insecta; order Diptera; family Anisopodidae; genus Sylvicola; species Sylvicola cinctus. Next base: position 54,892,601 of record OY974082.1, read on the forward strand.
GAATATTACCTGCAGACCGTTGGATTTTGCCACTGTCAACGCTATTGATTTAGTAGAAGATATTCTGATTTCGCCAGGTGTTGTCATGGAGCGAAAACAGCAGGAGAATAGCAACAACTCGCACCAAGAGTTGATCAGTAGACAAATTTGATCGTCAATCTGTGTGTCGTTTGTAAAATAATGTTAATAATTAAAATTTAAACTTTCCATAATTTATGTTTAATGTTATTACACTTATGCTTTTGAATAGTGGCAAACTCTTGCACCACTTTACAATTTTGTACAGATAGTGATCGGCAACATTACATAAATTTGCAATTAAATCAGGATTAGAGTTATCACTGTTGAGGCCAGCGCTGGCCAACAATGGGTTATGTGTTGCTTTTGAAGATGAGCTTGCTGATTGTTGTTGGTTGATTTTAGTCAAATCTGCCTCAGTATATTGCCAGAGGTGTTCAACATCCATGATTTCCTGAAAGAAAAAAAAACACAAAAAGTAATCTCAAAGATCTGGCCAAGCATGACTATAGAGACTAACCTGGAGTAAGTTTGGAATTCTTGGCCGAGATGTACCACCATTTTCCCCTTCCGTCTTAATGTGTGGACCGTTGAATGAATTCCGTGACATTGAGCTGCCCTCCCCAACTAAACTACCCAGTGAGGGACTTAACATTGAACTTGGCAATGTGTAGGAGCATTGATAAGTTGACCGTCCGCCACGTGTTCGATCTTCGCGGATCGCCTCTAATTTCATGCCTCGTTGCAAACACTTCTCAAACCGACATGCAGGACACTTTTTACGTGTCGCTATCGTCACTGGGCATGCAGCGCCACGCAAACACACATAATTCTTGCGATTTTGAACAGTCCTCTTAAAAAATCCTTTGCAAGATTCACACGAGAAAATTCCGTAATGAAATCCCGATATTTTATCACCACAAATGGGACACGGACTATTAATCAACTGTTGTCTCGAAATTCCAGCAGATGGCATTGGATCGCTTCCATCGAGTAAACCTTCATCTTGCACTAATCGGCCCACCACATCATTGCCGCCCTCAATCATTGGCCGATACAAAACTGAATGATGCAATGGTGATCCATTAAAAGTATTACCATAGACATTGTGTCTACTCTGAATGGGCGAATGTGTGGGGCTAAACTCCGAGGAATACGAGTAACAACTGCTGTGTGATGCATCACTGTTATTTCGGCTAAGCGAAGGCGTGTATGGAGCATGGCGAGAAGTGAGCGGCGACTGACTTGGAGAACTGTGTGTATACACGGAATGAATTGCTGAATCTGGACTGGGATTCGCTGGCAATAGGGTGGTCGTTTTGGAGCGCGCAAGTAATGGCGAGTTTATTGCTGTCGATGAGGAGCTGGCGCTTGTTGTGGACGCCACAACGCTATGCATTTGTAGCGGTGACGTTGCCATTGCCTCTAATGTGCCAGGCTCATATTTTAAGTTCATCACGTCTGGATATTTTTTGTGCGAGTAAATGCCACATGCTCCAGCCTCGGGCACTTCGGGCTTCGGCGCCAGCGTCGTCATATTGTTACACACTCCATTTGTAATGGGCTCACTAATCGGCTTATCATCGCAATGCGATGGACCGTTGCTGGCACTATTTTCAATGTCCATTGCATCCTCGGAACCCGATAGTGCACCTTCCCACGACATTGGACGGGATACACCGTTTTTAGTGTTATTATTTTCTCGACGATTAACCTTCGACGCCTGTTCGATGCTTGACAATTCGGTATCCGATTCATCGGACTCTTCCATTTTTGGCACAGTTATCCGGACAGCGCCAGCACTGCCATTGGCGGAGTTGGCAAAATGTGGTACAATACCACCACCATTTGGTAACTGGGCGGGGAATAATATTGTAGGTGTCGCAGCCACCCCGCCCGATAATTGATTCGCTTCACAGTTGATACTGGTTACAGAGACGTTGGGACGTGGTGCTATTAGGCCGGTACCACCGGTCAGTGCGCCGCCGCCGACATTGCCAGCGGTGGCCATGATGTAAGCAACGGAGTGCAATTGATGCAATAAGACAGGTATGTTGTTAAATCAAAGCGGTTCTTCTTCATGCATGGAATGTCATTTTCCACAAACGCAGACTAATCTGAAAGACAAAATTATTGCGATTGTAAGATTTTTGTGCTCTAATGAATTTAATAGCTTGACTGAGAATTCTAACATAATAGTTGAACCCAAAATTCAGTTTTGTTTCATGCTGATATGATTACTGTCTACAAACCTGTTAGAACCTCTATCAACTATTAAAATAATGTTTTAAAAAAAAATGTGAGCATAATTACAAATAATTATGTATACTTATTAGAATTAAGAATGCATACTTAATACCAATATCATAACCAAATTCAACGATGAGTCACGTGTCTACATGTAAATCGAATTGCACTGCAAATTACACAATGTTAAGTTGGCGTGTCTGCAAGAAAATACACCGTACCAGCTCTCATATTTATTTTGTTCAGAAGTACCACAAATGACAAAGCGTCCCATAACCTGTGCGTGTGTACGTGTGTGCGTTTGAATGTTTGTGCCATCAACGGCGGCATACACGTACACATTCAAACACACATCGAATATCTATAACAGTTTATAGAACGACCTTCAGTTACGTTTGAATTTATACGCAACGACCTTGCATGTGCGTCACACAGTATACCTCATTTTTTCGAAAGTCGCATAAAAGAGACGACCATATGGGCATCAGCGTGCGCAACGCCGCAGAATGAATGAAACACAATGCGGTTCCCGTTTGCATTTGTGTTTAATCTGTTGCGTATAGACACGAACCGCTTTTACAAGCCAGTGTGCACTGGCCACTGTGTACATTGTGTATTTTATTTTGATCTTTTTGTGTACACTCACTTTAATTGCCGCGATTGCGCAAGTAGAGGTGCAGAGAATGAACTCACGCGCAAGCCATCCTACACAGTACACATATCTTATATTATACATATTAGGTGTTGGATATGCAGTGTGTGTGCATTTGCATGCGAATGTACGTGGTACTTAAAATGTTAAATACATTATGGGGGGAAAGGGGTTTTTTGAACTGTAAATTAGGTATATGTGGCATTTAGATTTTTGTATATCATAATTAATAATAAGGTAAGTACATAAACCGTAAATGTACTCTATATAAATTTACCTTAATTTTTTTAAATTCAATGATTCCAAAGGTGCATAATTATTGGCATTTATTAACAGGTAGCTCAAGTTTAGTTTATAACCATTAGATTGAAGAAATAGAAGGTTCGAGTATATTAGCATTGAATTAATTATGGAAATAACTAAAGACATCATTATAGGTCGTTGGAAATAACGAACAGTAAAACACAAATAAAAAACTGATTGGAAATTAATCAAAAATCTATAACACACAACATCAAAAATATTGGCAACCTGTTTCCAATTATCATTATCCACATAAACACATGAGCCTACTCAAAAAATAATTATTGACCGCATTAAACCTTGTCGTATGTTGACGGATGCAGCTGACAAATTGGATGCAACCAAATGCGAATGTATAGAAGGTATCTTACTTTTACTAAAAATCCCAAAAATGGGGAAACACAAATCAACCAACTGTATACCTGATGTATACTTTTATCTGCAAACCTAAATCACAACATTGTGTTCGATTACCCTCAATTACTGATTTTTTTTAACACCATAAATTTTTTATTTGTTTACTAAACCACAGTGTAACATATTTGCAGTAAAAAGATAAGTTTCTTCTATTAAGAATTTCTAACTCTTTTATTAGAAGAACAAAAATTTAGTTTAATCCAGTTTATTTTTTTTTAATTTGCAAGGCGATATATTTATTGTTGTTAATTGTGATCTTTCACTCATCACTCATCCTTAAACAGTCAACAGTTCAAGATCGCCACAATTCAATTGGACAAAGTCTCAGATATTTTAAGTTTTGTTGCAAAAACTATCAATGTTTGTTAAAAAAAACAATTGGCTCAAGAATTCGTAGGATTTCACTTCTTTTCAAAATCTCAAAAAATCTGTTATTACACCTTACACCTATGGGATCTTTAAATGTGTATGTTCCAGCGTTGCTGGTAGTAATCGCTTATCACTTTATCAATCTATTAAAAATAAATATCGCAAACTCATTTACCAAAATAAAAGTAAACACTGCAGCGAAAAAACTAGTCTGGCGACACTGCGCCTAATCCATGATTTTTATGTTTATGTTCACCGCACCAATCCAACACATACTCAATAAAAAACTATATAGAGTTAAGGTAGAGGTATATGATGAATACCTGCGCAATAATTTTGTTTTGCGTTTTATTTAGTTCTTCAGGTGTGTAACCACTTAAATATGTGGCCGTTCTTTTTCATGAATCACACACAAAAGGCTTAGCAATTAAATAAAAAATTTCCACCCTTTACACAGACTTTTTGCAATTTCACAGTTCACTTCATGTCTTCAAATTATTGAAATGGTTTTACATAAGTAGGTAATAAGAAACTTTATTTGTATTAAGAATAAGGCATTCACAAACGAATGTGACCTCAAATATTGTGTGAAACACAGCACAGATCATAAAAACATGAATCACTTTAAAAAAACTATTCTCTGTAACTACAGTTTTTAATAATAAAATTATTTACTTTATATTCAGCAAAAATACACAGAACACACTCAATAAAAAAATCTTTTGCGCAGAACTTAACAGTCGCACTGAGCAATATAAAAGCCACAAGACACATCTCACAGACCGCAAAACACACTGCTTAAGTTTGCAGCAGTTTACACTTTTACAGGCAAGCAACAGCCAACAACCCGATTGTACCAGCTACAGTAACCACTAACCAACCAAATCACATTACCATTGGGAGTTGGGACGTTTAAATGTTAAAGTCGGTGGTTGCGTTCCAAAAACACTCACACTGTTGCACAATTTACTCATACTTTTATAAAATACAACTCACACCAATGCCATAACAAAACGACGTGTCAATATAAAGCAAAAAGCATCTCCATAATTTAATTCACACAAGGATTTGTCACCTCTCCTACCACACAAATGTGTCCTCAATGTCTAAATGGTTTCCTATTCAACCTATTCACTGACTCAAACATCTCCCAAACTTAATGAGATTGTGATGATTAATTTGTGTGCAATGTGCACAGTTTGGTTACGGCATCAGTGCAGCATATTAACTCCATAGGTATGTGTAGTTATAGTAGCTGTACTTCGAACATATAATTATGTATGGGTATTTGTGGCATTATTTATGCTGCGTATAACGATACACTTTCTTATTACACCACACACACATATCTAGCCAACAATCGCCATAAATAGTATACATACATGCAAAGGTGATATTCTTCTTTTTATAGTTTTTCTATCGTTATTTGGCTTCCCTTTTGTTGTGTAGTCGCAGTACGTTTTGTTTTATGTGCGCACAAAGTTTATTGACACTTGCGAGATTCGTTCGAAGCGCGGTCGGCGCGCATTTTACATGCTTTTAACGCTATGCGGCTGCGCATTATTTTATGTTCATTTATATTGCACTGAATTCAATTTTATTAAAAAAAAAATCGTATATGCGGGTACAAAATGTCTTTTTGTACCTGAATATAAAATTATTTTAAAACATCATCTGGAATTATCCTTATTGGTACATAATAACAATTTTCTAAAAATGCAAGAAAAATGTAATTAAAGTTAGTATGTATCATGTATAAATTCATTACAATCCCAAAACCTGCTACGCACATATGCACATTGCATAAAATGTAGCTAGGTGGTCAGATTCTCCACACAAATTGCGTGTGCCGTGTTATGTATGATATAATGACAGCGTGCAACCGTAGCATTGGTGGGGGCACAGGAATGTTATGCAATCGGCGCTTGCCAATATTGATGCAAATTGTGACCTGATTGATGTTGGCGCATTTTGTACACAAGTACGTATGCACGCAAGACGCACGATATACCTATATTAAAATCTCAAATCGTGATGGCGCCCATCCAGCCACATATACACAAATACACGCAATTAAACGGTGAATATGCGCACGCGCACACGGTGTTATATTTCGCAGATTAATACCTAGGTACAAACTAAAAACTGCAAAGATACACTCGTTTGTGAACGGACGTAGTAGGAGGGTGGGGACACGTTGCGTTGGGTCAACTTCAAGTCATCATAAAAAACAGAGTCGCGTAGCCACAGCCACAGCCACAGCGGCATCATACACTTTGATCAATCAAGACGATTAACATTTTGTTGGGAAAAAAGAAACGGTACATTGTCTTCGTTAGTCATCTCGGGTTTCGTGTGACTTGTGCGTCGTGTTTCATTTAATTATTCTCTTCACTTTAAGGTACATATTTTACATATTGTACTCATTTGATACATCAATCATTAAATTGTGCCTATAAGAAGATAAACAGCTAAACATAAACCCCGAAAAGAATTTTCGTAAATTAGGTTAAGAAGTAATTTGCCTAATACCAATTTATTTGTTTAAGGAAATATTATTTTCGAAAAAAGGTACGCGTATTTAAATTTTAGTTCATAGCCATAAAATAGGAAAATATTTCAAGGTTAAATTGTAATAATTGGGTTAAATATCAATGTCAAGGTCAAGCAAAACTGATAACCGTAGTAATAATAAAAAAAAGGATGAAAATTTATTTGATAATTAAATGGCGACCCACGTAAATCAACGAACAATTTAAGAGTTCAGACTACATATTATATCCGCCAGGCGCCGTCGGTTACTTAACCTAATCCAAAAAATAAAAAAAATAATTTTGCACATTTATACTGCATCATTTTGATAAAACTCCTGATAAAATTTCATTTTAACTAAAATTAGTTCGCACGAAGAAATTGACCAAAGAAAACAAGTGCGAAAAACACGTCTGAAACCTCCCTTCTCTATCTATATTCCACACAAAAAAAAAAGTCACCAGACTTTATATTTAGAGGTTGTCACGGATTACGAGTGCCCCCATTCCGCGACATAAAATTGTTTTAGCAAATTGAAATGTGCACCAACACACACGTTGCTCCCAAAATAGCGTACTGACAAATTCAGAATGCCCATTAAATTGGCCTGTTGTTTCTTGCGTCCCCCAACGTCTCTAGACTTTCTTAATTTAGTGAATAGTCGCAGTGACATCAGCAAGATCACAATATTATATTGTCTAAATGTGGGTGCGTTTGCAACAAAACGCAGCCAAGCAATAAGCACTACATTTCACAGCCAATAAATGCTCCGTTTGGCGTCAAAACGTCTGGAGACAGAAGCATCCCTCTGATCGCATTGTATTGCATCAGCCGGTCGCTTATGAAATTAGATTAAATCATCAATGTCAAGGTTATATTGCCTACGAGACGGAATATCAAGATCCAAATATAAGAAGTAATAATGTAAAAGTAAATAGGCCGATAATTAGTAGACGGTTTATGCGCATAATGCTCTCTTCCCATTGTCGTTAAACCATTCCCAATTGGAATCCGATTACACGCAGAGGGCAAAGTGAAATTTCAAATTAACATTTGTGCATTGCGTGACATCGCGGTCGGAAACTAAACGAAACAGAACTCAAAAGCCGCCACAGCTAGCAGCAACATTATCCAATAGGTCATGAACCCCATTCATAAACACACAGCCGAGAGGCCTTGTGTATCGATTGCGAGTTGCGACGGACTGCATGTAGCGCGCAACACTGCAAATTGCAATATTTGCACGCTACCACAATCGAGAAACACAATTATTATTTCGCAAAATCGCTGACATTTTGTATAAAAAATTATGTACCTGAGTACGTAGGCAACTTGTTGTTTTTCTTTTGATTTCAATATAAATTATAGCGACATAACAAACTAAAAAATAATTTTAAACATGTTGTTATATTCACTTCTATTTTATGCTACATTTCCCGAGTTAGGCATATGTGGGAAAAGTTGCTAGAGCTGTTCTGTTCACAGTTCAACCTATAACAATTTATAAGTTTTTAACCAACCAGGCAAAAGCAGCATTCGCAGCAGCTCAAGGTAGTTCAGCTTTTGTAACTGTGTGCGAGTACACACTACACACTACGTCTACACTTTAAACACCGTCGAGTCGCGCACTTACACCAGGAACGGTACTTTTGCCTTTCCTTTGTCTGCGGTCGTACCTCTTTCGTTCTTGTTTCCCGTTTCTGTACGTCTGTCACTCAATTCCATTAACACCTTTGTTACTACTTTGGGACGCCACTTCTGATGCAACCACTTAAAATCCCATTAGAATCACTGGCAAATTTTACACATTTTTAATTGATCACATTAACAAATAAATATTTTCCCCTCTACTCTAAATATTGCAACAACCACTACCACCAACCCGTTGAATTCGCGATTTCCTAAAATGTACGTGCTTTCGTAAATAAGCGCACTCACCGTAATGAATAATCCCTCCACATAATCTGTGGCCAATTTTGCTGAGCAGCCGCGCACCGTTTCTTGTTTTCCTTGTGGGTTTTATGTACAAAGTTTTTTTTTTGGCAGTCGACGTGCCTATTGCGGGTGCCACTAATTAACACTTAATTCACTGGGCACTTCGATAGAAATTAGGATATATAACTAATAAGGAAAAACGTGTGCTTGGCGATTGAAAATATAAAAATTAAATATTTCTTTGAGACGAGCTTGTGCTGACAAAATGTTCGTCGTGTCGTCAGAGAAAAGCTGAAGCATACAAAAAAATCAAATGTCACACTCACATAGTTTAAAGTTTTAAGAACGACATCGAACAGGTTCACCGTTTGAAAAGTTTTTAATCGGGAAATGACATTTAATATTTAATATATATATATATATATATATTTGAAAATAATTTATATATGCAAATAAGCCATAGCACCACATTCAAGTTTTGCAACATAAAAGATCGTTCACATAAAGCGGCCTATGTAGAATTCTTGAATCAATTTTATAAAGGATTATTTTTTGACGAATATATATTAAAATGTTTTTTCCATGCCATACTATGAAGTATGAACTAGAGCTCGTTGGCATGAACATTCTATTCTACATAATGTAAATACATCGAATTACATAAATAAAAAATTAAGCGATTAAATTATGAACAGTAATACGTCTTATTCTGTGTATGTAAATTAAATCAAAAAATAAAGTTAACCAACTTAATTGTGCCTAAATGTTCCAAAAATATTTTTCAACATTGGTTGAGTGCATTAAAAATTAAAAAGCACTCAATATAATCACAATGAATAACGATAATTTTGATCATTCTTAAATCATAAGTCAGTTAAACTTCAAGAAGTAATCTGTATATGCGCGTCGAGTTAATATATATATTCACTGAAGACTGTCAGTAATGAAAATACATATTTCTTCATAATTGCGAAAAACTTTTAATAAAGGAAAACATTAAAGTTGAATGTCGTGATTCGTACATATTATTGAAAATTATATTTTCCCATACGCATTTAAATGCAAATTGCGTGACAATTTTATTTTACAATGTTTCATATTAAAATTAGACTGTGATCTGTGTGGTACTCCTGTTATATTAACCAAAAAGCAATAAACAAAAACGAATTAACATTTAGTATACTATTAAAATCTACAAGATGACGAACATGAGACCTCCAAATAAGACCACACTGCTTAAGGTGGTGATTCTGGGCGATGGTGGTGTTGGCAAGAGCTGTCTTATGAATCGGTTTGTGGTTAACCAATTTGATGACAATAGTTTTCACACAATTGGCGTGGAGTTCATGAACAAGGACATTCAAGTGGACGGCGAAAAATACACACTGCAGGTGATGTCATATTATAATTTAATTTAATTGTGCATATTACTATATGCGTTTACTTTATTATTTAATGATGTCGTGTTCGTCCAATTAACACTAAAATCTAAATTGAGTAAAAATACGTTAATTTTGACAGATATGGGACACTGCTGGACAAGAGAGATTTCGGGCATTGAGAACTCCATTCTATCGTGGCTCGGACATCTGCCTTTTGTCATACGCTGTCAATGATCGAGACAGTTTTAAGGGTCTGATCCGGTGGCGAGAAGAATTTTTAAAGTATGCAGACATCGATACGGAACAGTTTCCGTTTATTGTCGTCGGCAATAAGGTACTTGATTGTCCATGATGAATAAAATAATGTTTTAATTATCATTTCGATATTTCGTTTCCAATTAAAGAATGATATTGAACCCTCGCAACGACAAATTAACATCGAAGAGGTTTCTGCTTGGTGTCAAGAGTTTCACATAGCTTCATTGATTGAGACGTCAGCCAAGACGTCGAATAATGTTCAAGAGGCATTTGTGCTGGCCGTTCGACAGTGGCAACGACTTGAGCGTTCAACAGAGCGTGAAATGCGTGCTCAGGGTGACACTATTGACTTGACGCGAGGCGTGAACTTAGGAACACCAAGCCGAAATTGTTGTGCTGGCATCAGTGGATCTGGAGATGAAGCTGTGCTTCACTGAGACAGTGAATTAGGAATGTATTGAATGGAGGCTGGTGGGTGCTTTGCCGAAATGTACATTCCAGGAATATCATACTTTGTTCATGATATAACTACAAATATTTCTATGAATTAGATCTATTCGAGTTGGTTTGGATGCATATTTTTTATATTTATTGTTGGTTTATAAAACCTTAATCAGGACGACATTATAATGTATAATTAATTATTAATAATTGATAACAATCTCCACAGCTTACAATTTGTAGTCACTCTTCATAGATTACAGTAATTAAGGGTTGATAACCCATTTCGTTTTTGGCTTACTCAAAATGTAAATAACAGACAAAAGATAATTAAATTCAAACCACATCTATTTTTGTTTATTGTGCATACACATCGTTGTCAAAATGCATGCATATTTATGTACTTTAGTTTTAGTTTATTAAACACACAATATGTAGCTTTTTTAAACGCTTGAAACAATCAGATGCAGGAATTGTTGAATGTTTCCGTGATCAAATTTGATGATTTAACTGTGTACTGGGAGTTAAAAGTCACTCAATGTGATTGCCTTCGTTCTTACATATTTTTTTAATAAAACAAACGGAACTTTATAGATATTATATTTAAATGTACCCTTTCAAAATTTGGCACAAATTGTTGTTTTTTTATTAAATTGGTTAGATTATTACTAGCGATTCCAAAGATCTAATTGTTTCCGATATTAAGGCATATTTTATAATGCGTTTATTAATAAAGTACTACATTTATTTCACAAATATGTTTGGTTTAGTTATTGTTTTATGTGTTTTTATTTCTTCCACTATTCCACACAGCAAAACATTGAAAATGTCTCAGATGAAAATATTGATAGGCTCGAATTTGAAAAATTTGGACCAAAACACAGATAACCTTGTCAGATGGGAATTCGGATAAACTAGTATATGTCTGTGACTGTTAAAAAGTAGAAGATAAAAATCAAACAATTATATTCAAAAATTTTGAAAAGTGGATCAGTAGTTCCAAAATAAACGATTATATCAATTCAATTAATTCCTCTTTACAATGAATTTGCATACAGCATCTGCATTGAAATGGTTTGCGCCTTTAATAAATTATATTGTCAATACCTACATCGCTTGTATTAATTTTTTCCATGAATTGATTTGGTTAAAATCAAATTTCAATCAAATTTTTCTGGAATTATGAATTATTATTTAATCACGTAAGGTTGAACGAACCTTAAGACGAGACATGCTTTTCTGCGTCTCCATGGCTCTATGAATTTATATTTTCCGCATGTAAAAATGTGAGCTAAAATCTCGGTTTGCTTCAATTTTAAACAGGATTAGCCTTGCCCATTCGGCATAGCTGTTGTATTATGCTAAAAATAAAAAGAACAGACATCTTTAGTGTGTACATTCTGCCAATAAACATTGAGGAGCTCTGGTGTTGTTGACTCCGGATCCTAGAAATGATACAACTTTTTTTCTTACAGAAGCATTAATAACTATATCTAATTTAAAATATTCATTGTAACATAACAGATACCAAATTAAAATGTTACTCAATCATTACATCTTTTATTTATTAGTTATTCCATAATTATTGCTGTCCGTTTGTGTTCTACATACAGTTCATAAGATAAACAGCATAAAAATTCGATATCTAGCAAGTGTTGCCAAAAGCATTAACGCCAACAGGCGAATTAGTACGAACTAATTTTGGAAATTGCTTCTGGCTAATCATGTTGGTTCGCATATTGCGTTGACCTACTTTGTGGACATGTTCGTTTCAAGTTGTATTGTTTATTTAGGTACGTAGCTTTTCATACATTTGTTTTAAGATAGGGAATCGAGAATTTATAATTGGTAAGTTTCAAATTCAATGGAAATTTAAATTAAGAGGTAAAGTGTACAATGTATTTTGCAAGAATAATAATAGTTATGTTGTAAGCGTATTACTTAAAAATAAATATGTACTTATGCTTGCATCTCGCATATCTATTTTCAACAAACTTTCAAACCGAAAATTCTGAGAAAACTCATTTTCTATTCGCTTTTGCAAAATATACTTTAAACAAATTTAATAAAATTTTCTTCATTTTGCAGTTATTTGCATCAACATTATTATATTCATGCGAAAAATATTTTGTGAGTTAAGTGCACTCTTTGTAAATTAAATTTACTAAAATAATTGTTTTATTGTAAGCTTTGCAGTTTGTTTATGCATAACAGTTACTCTATGTGTGTGTTCGTGTATTCTGTATATTATGAGATTGAAAAATCTATCATTTTGACAAGTTCTGAATTAAAGGCCCCACGTTACGATGGACATGACTTTGAAAGACTACCACTGGAATTTTTAATTGCAATTTTAGCAAACCACATCTTTCCTAAATTTTCACCAAAAAATAAGCCTATTAAAAATGCTTCACCTATCTGCATTATATTTTCAACCACAACTCACATTTTCCACGATTCCAGCAACAATTCTCAAAATCGTATCCATAGCTACAAAATAAGCCCAACTTAGCAATGAGGGTGACGTTTTAGTCGTCCTTGTTTTGTGCGTGTTCAACTTTTTATGAGGTTTCGTTATGTGTGGTCAGCAATCTCATTAATATTTACTTTAACATGAGGATCGAGGACAGGTATAAAGATACAGAATTTGCAGCATATCTTGCTTTATTTGGAAAGGGGATTTCATATCGACTGTATGTATAATGTATATCCATACGAATGAATTCATTTTAAGAGGGTTTGTTTTTGTGTTGTTATAATTACGAAAAAATGTGCTTGTATGGGTGTAAACTGTAATGACAACGATCTGAATCGAAAACAGGGATGATAGTGTCAATAAAGGATCGAAACTTGGAACAATAAATTGAGGTCTTAAAAATTAGTTTTAAAAATGCTTGCAATTTTATTTAAAAATGCACTTACAACAAAGTCACGGCATATTTTATTGTCGATAACGTTTAAAAATACAAAAATATTTTACATATTTTAAAGTAACGAAATATTAAACAAAAAATTAAAAGAAATATCAATATAATTACAATTAATTACACATAATTATGCAATGTTGTTTTCAGAACTGTACCATATTACATACTTTGAAATATTTTTATTCAAAAATACATTTTTACAACAGCTTATTTTCAAGCATCAAAAAAAATTTACCCACTGGCATTTTGTGTATAAATTATAAACAGACAAAAAATGTTTTTTGGCAATGAATTATTATGGTGCTGTTCAACAGTTTGCCCAATTAGGATAACGCTACATATAGAATATTGCATAAAGACTTTAATATAACTGTATTGGATTATTTAAAACATAATCATCTTACAAACAAGCCTCAACTAAATTTATTTACAAACAATCCACAAATAGGTTATCCAATTTGATTGTATTCCTCGAATATTAAGTCGAATTTCCGCTGAGATATTGTACAAATCTATGTACTTAAAGTATAGGTATCATGATTTAATGCATTGGGACATGGAAAGTTGCAATTGCCATTAACTCCCTTGCGTCATTTTTTTTGTTTTTTTTGTTAATAATACAATTTTCATATTTACATGATGAGTATAAAAGAAGCAATTTGGAAATTCATAATTAAAAATGGGTTAATAGTAAAAACGAGTTATACATATAAATTCATAAATATTATAAGAATGTTTCGTAATAACATCTGAAACAAAGTATTTACGGAAAAACTTTAATGGAAAATACACTACTGACTACTCGATGCAATGACTTTTGCACCAACTGGCAACTGCAACAATAAATGTTTCTTCTCACTTTGCTGTATTAGTTGTTGAGCGAAGCCGCAGGAGCGTGAGGCATAAACCGCAAATCGTGTTGCAAAAACTTTTTACCGAAGCAATGCATTAAATTGCAAAAAAAGATCAACATGTTTTATATTATGCAACAAACAAACTATGTATTTTCAAGTGAAAACTGAAAAGTACATGCAATAAGTTTAAATACGACCACTAACAGGATACGTGTTAAATAACCATTTGATGTTGGTTCAACGAACAACTACATACAGTACATTTGCCCACCAAGTTTCCGTTAGTGTATAAAATTCCTACTTCTGTGCCTTTTGGTCATTTTACACCGAAGCACTTTATATTATCTTTAAGACTCATGCTTAAATAATATCATTTGTGAAACTGCATACAAAATAATATATTTCACAGAATGACTAAATTGTAATTGAACAACATATCACCCCCATTTCAGTGCATTCTGACATTATTGGCAAAATCAACGAAATCATGGCCCGTATTTCGCGCTAAACCGATTACTGTACACATTGATGCATCCAATCACTTTATAGTGATTACATCATCAAATGCATATAATGGACGACCCGCAATGTGCACTGAATATATGCGTATAGGTGCGAGCATTTGGAATACGATTTGTTGATATAATCCTTTCCCCCCGTTCACTTTAATTTACGATGGCGTCGGAAAATGTTGCGTAACTTTATTAAAAGTTGTGTTAATTGAATTTGCAGCATAGCGGCGATGGAACCGGCAACTGCGTATTTTAATTGCTCATTAAGTTTTTATTAGAACTATGATCACAAAACATGGGAATTCATTCATAGAATGGTTTCATAATTCATACATTGTTCACGCATGAAATTGTATAAAACAATTTCTCATATCGTTGACTTTTTTGTATTATTCTGCCATTAATTCTGGTAATACGAGTAAATCACATACATGACATTCGTGCTAAGAATTCGAGTTGCATTTATTTAAGACCACTTTTTTGGATTGATTGTACGTCGAAACGAGTTTATTTCCGTGTCGAAAGTTAATTTTTAAGCGGAAAATATTTATAATATCCATTAAAAGTTCAAAAATCAATGTTACGATTAATTTGAAATACGTAATTATAAATTGTCATGCCGAATAAACTGTAAAACTTCAACATTTTGAACTTTTTGAGACACGTTGAAACTGCATTGGAATTGTTATTGTAATTTTGACACTTAATATGGTGTGTCCAACTGATTTAGATTGGTATTGTGGTTAGAGCTTTAATATGGTCTGTCGATTTAGATTGATAAGTGTATTCTGGTTAGTCATCACAAGAAAACAAACTCAGAAATAAAACAAATGATATACATACTCTATTGTTTATATGAAAAGCAATAGTTTAAATAGTTGTTTACTATAGAGGTGTCATGGTTATAGATACAAGAATAATAGAGTATAATACAGATTAATACAAACTATAAAACAATCAATACACTTCCACAAAGAAAAAAGTATCGCGTGACGTACATGAAAAAACTCCAGTATGAAACTTCGGAGTGCGCAATCTTTAATTCTGTCATTCTTGGATGGCTCACGGCCGTACATTTGCACATTTTTTCCATAACAGTTGTTTGGGCTCAGGGGATATCCAAACGTATTTCTGCATCATTTTTCCCGGAAAAGTATAAAATAAAAATATTAAACGTAATATGATAATTAGATTTTAAATACTAATTTAAGTTGAATGTTGTTTAAATATCTAATAAAGTCGACTAACCGGAATTTCCAGTTCTTCGTTTGCTATAAATTAAACGACTTTATTGAGTTTAAAAATAAAATTATTGTTCCATATTTAATTAAGCGGTTTGAATATTTTGTTGATAGACGCTGCGCTCCAGTCATCTGTGCTCCGTTGCGAGGTTAGTCATTACTGCCTACTGGACAGATTACTTACCCAGTATTGAAAACAATGAAATGCATTCGCATGAGTTAGTGTTTCAAAAATAGCATAAAGATTCAATCCGCCTTAACCATTCGATAAGAAGTTTAAATTTCAGATCAGTAGCAACTGCCAACTAGCAAGCCAGCTGATAAAATGTGACACCTTTTTAAACATCACGGCAACAATGTCAAATTTCAAATACTTATCTGAGAGTGGAACTACCGCCTGCGATTAATATGTGTATTCGAGTGAATATCAGTGTATATCAAGGAACGCTAAACGGCACCCACGGGCTACGTCCAACAAAGTCCACACGTAATGCAATTGGGAAATGCGCGCCTATCGAATGTGAGTTTCAAAAAATGTGGGCTGTAATCAGGCACAATGATAACAAAGATAAGATATAACTTGGTGGGTGCGAGTGTGCATGCGTAAATCGCTCACAATTCATATTATCGCGATCCGTTGTGTTCAATTGAATATACAAAATATTACAGTTTACACTTTCTTTGCATTAGTCATGTCCAAAATCGCAAAGAGTATTGACGGATGAGGAATACCAGTTCAGTTTTTCCAGGATGCATACTATTTTGTCGTGCGTTAAACGCAGCAAAATCTTGAAGTGTTGTGTTGTTGTCTTTGCATTGGTTTTGGTGACCGTTATGATTCTGTCGTTTAGTGATTCAGAGGTACCTAATTACTTTTTGTATTTTTACCTATCGGGACATAATATAAATTATGTACTAAGTATAGTCTATATATTGTACAATGTACATATTTAAAGGCGATGCAATTTGATTTTAAAAACGGACACAATGTGCAACGTAAATTAATGCCTACTGTACTGATAAGTCCAAATGATAAGGGCATTTAGTTCAAGCATTTTAAGGCTAACTTTTCATTGTATGCCGGATTGTTTTCAGAGGGCATACATACAGGTTTAGCAATAGAAATTTAATTCATAACAGTGACCACGTTTAGTTAATGTAATTTTAATGTCGATTGGAATTTATTTAAATATTTTAAGTGTGTGTGCAAATACATCGCGATCCTGTTCAAATAGTGATTTAATTTAATAATGAAAACAAATAAATATAATTAAAAGAAAGTAGTTCTGTTAATTAGTTAATTAAAATTTTGTTTTGTTATTGCATCTCTTTGATACCGATCCCGCACATGACGCGTCTTATCACTTATCTTCGGACGTCATAATTCATATTGAAAAAATATTGACAAAGAATAGAGTTTGTTTCAGCAACTGCAGGTAATAAACTATAAATAATGAGTAAACAACTGTGTGTACATTTTCAACAGAAAGAAAAATGTAACAACTGGCGACTTTTCAGTTACGGGAATGAAATTGATCGTGCAACTTTAAAATTTGCAATTGTGACTTGGGATCTCAATGAGAATCAAAGTGTGCATATTTTTTCTATAAATTATTGTTTAGTTATATCAAGTCAATTTCGTTTTAAAATGGCAATAAGAAGTTCTGGTGTTATTCTATTTGTCCTATTTGCTGCAGCAATTGTGTGGTCATTGTGTGTTTTAAAAGAAATGAAGGTAACAAGGACTAAAATGTTTTAATTAAAATTACCAATTTACATTGTCAATATTAAAAAAATTAAATCAAAAAAATTATTTCAACTATTTATCAGCACGTGTGCAATTGATGAGAAATTCGATTTGATTCGACATTAAAAGATAATTATGTAAAATAAAATTTAAGAACGAAATTTAAAAATGGACTGTGTCATTAAATTATAAGTGTGTCAAGTGTAGTGCAAATATTGTATTGATCCCATTTTTTTTGTAAGAATTGTTTTTGGTTGCTTTCCTTCCAAAGTTCTTACGTTATCTTTGTTACAAGAACAATATTTACATATAATCACTTCAATTATTAAATATGCATTGCCTTTCGCAAGCAAAGTGTTTCAACAAAAGTTTTAACTATGAAAACACTTTGAATTTAATTTGCGGCATGATTAGATAGACAACAGCGAACTGAGTTATGAGTACATTAAAACTCATAATATAATACGCCTTTTAGACTTGATTATACTCCTGAAAAATTGTCTTTTTTTATTTATTAAATGTAAGGGAGAAACTCACATTTTATTATAAAGTCTGTAGTGAATATTCGTGCATATTTAGCAATTGGATTAACCGGTTAGCTATGACTTTATAATTTTTATTAGTAATAATTGCGTTATATAAATCATACAATGCGTCGTTGATCAATTAGATCTCAATTTAATTTGAGATAAATATTATCAGTTTTGAAGCCTCTTTGTCAACTATATACATTGTAAAGTTTTCATTAAATATTCAGTACTATTAGAAACTGTGACCCATTTTCGTGTTAATATTGACAATTCAAATAATTGTTTGTCGAAAATGTATATTTGAGTCTTTTCATTGAATGAATTACATAAACCATAAACTTTATTGGACAAACGACAGTTTAAAAACGTGCAAACAGACGTAAATACAGAACAATGTAAATCCGTAATGCTGAAATATCTTATCATGTAATTCTTATTACAACATCCAATAATAATAAATAACTGTTTGTGATAACTGATAACATTTTTGACGCATTCGGTCAATTTTTAATTTTTATAGCTACATAAATCCTACTTCCTAATCTACCTGGAATTGTTTGTACATTTATTCTGACTAAGATACATAATAAAAATTTACCTATATAGTGCTGATAATGAAATGCAAAAATATATAATTGTTTATTATCACTTCCAACTGATTAAATAATCGAGTTAGGAAATAATAAATACAGCCTAGGAATTTGGTGTAATAAAATTATTAAATATAGAATTAGGAAATTTGAATTATTTTGTTTTATCGACAATGACTAGTTTGTCACACGTTCGTATATATATTAAATTATGCGCATAAATGCATCATTGTAATAAACGATACGAACTTTATAGTCAATCGTGGTTTTGGTTTATAATCAAAATCAATGATTAATTAAATAGTTTGTTTTTATAATCTAATCTATGGATATTATTGTTGTTTAAGGTTCCATTTTTAATTAATACCCCACCTATTCCCAGCCTTCGAGAACTTCGTGAATGGAATGCTTTTGTTGCACCACCACTGGATAATGCAAATTTTGATGAAATTTTGAGTAAAGAAACCTTGCTTCAATTAAAGTAAGTCTTTAAATCTTTATTTTAAATTCCATGATGCTTAATAAAAAATTACAAGAAAGTGTAATATTTAATAATACAACCTTTATTTTCATGAAAACAGGGATGTAATTAAATGCAACGACAAGCATTTTATTCAAAAACGATACCAAAGAAGTTCTTATTGGGTATTGGAAAACTACATTCCAGCTGAGGAAGAGTCGAAAGGATGTGCATCCAGTGTGACATACACAACCCACGGTGATTACTCTTTTTTGGATAATGTAGTTCCACTGCTAGAGCGATGGCCAGCCCCACTTAGTATGGCAATTTATGCACCTGGCTTTGATTACCAAGCAACTGTGCATTCGTTGGTATATTTGCGGAATTGCGTTCCAAAGAGAGCTCTTGTAAGGAAATTTGCCAGTTTTCATATTTACTTCAAAACTGATCATCTACCAAAAAGCGTAATTGAATATAGTAATAGGTCTTAAATCCAAAGCTAATTAACCTAATTAAATTCCACAGATAATTCCTATGGATAAAATTTTAAACCACGAAGTGAACTGCTCGGAACCGGCGCCATACATGAACGCCAAAAGTGATAAAATGTACAAAGCTCTCCAAAACTTGACTTATCCCGTGAATGTGGGTCGCAATTTGGCACGGGATGCTTCACTTACGCATTATATTTTAGCCAGCGATGTGGAACTCTATCCTTCGTTAAATTTGGTGCCTAGCTTTTTAAAAATGATTATTAGCAACAAGGAATTAGCTGTTTCCGCTCAACCTAAGTAAGAGTATTTTCAATTGTTGTAAACGCTAAAACTAATACATTTTCTTGTTTTAAGGGTGTTTGTGCTTCCAATTTTTGAAGTCAAAGAAAATATAATTGTCCCACGCAACAAAACAATTTTGCAAAAATATGTGATAAATAAACTGGCCATTCGATTTCATCAGAAAATTTGCTCGACATGTCATGAAGTGCCTGAATCGGCGGCATGGATGGCTGCTAATGAAACAGAAGGTATGAAAACTTTTAGTTATAAGATTTGACGTTTTTGGATACAGTTGAAAATTTTAAGTATCGATTAAATAAGCTCGATGTTTCTCACTTTGGCGAGAGCCCCTTATTTGTTCCTATTAATTTTTACCAAAAGAAAAAACTATATTTTTAAGAAACACAAATGAAGTTATTCTTAAATCAGTAATATTTTTTATTATTTCAATAGATCTGAATGTTTTTGCGACATCCAAAAGAATTGGAAAATTCGCGAGTTGGGAACCAATCTTTATTGGAACCATCAATGATCCCTATTATGAGGAGAGGCTCTCTTGGGAGGGAAAGGCTGATAAAATGACACAGGTTAATCATGATTATTTAAATATTAGATACGAAATAGCATTAAATAACAAATTTAAAATATTCATTTTCATTATTGTCTTCCATCCGCAGGGTTACGCTCTTTGTGTTTTAAATTATGATTTCAATGTTCTAAACAATGCCTTCTTGGTACATAGACCAGGCATTAAAACGCTGAAAGCGGCTGTTCGCTCTGAGCAAGAAAATGAAAATAAACGGATTATTGCAAAGGTGATGCTGCCTGAACTGAAAATTATTTATGGCACACGCGACAAATGCCATGTTATATAGTCCATTAGTCATAAGCCTTTTTCTTCTTTTTGTTATAAAATCAAAATTCGTATGGAATTAAATTTCATAAGCTCTTCCTATTTTATAATTGTACTTGTGTTATTTTTTTATTCAACATTTAGCTTCAATGTGGTCATCTTAACTATAAATGGTTCACATAACGATAAACACATCACGTTTCTTCCTCCATTTTTGCGGATTTTTATAGGTTTGTATGTGGATAGACATTGCTACTAATTTGTACGAAACACTTCCTATGATTTTGTGTTTCATACTTGAGATAAAAATATATGCCACGACCAAGTTCCAACCCTTATCGTCAAAGACCTAACATAGAAGTACACTCAAGTCAGAGCAAGTGCTTTGATCGGGGAATGCGCATGGTGAGAAAGCAAGAAATATTCAAATTTCAGTTTTAAATGTAATACAAGAGATTGGAACAATTTATACGCAATCTTCCGTTGTTATTGATTTTATAAAACCAATACGCCATATTTTTAACATGTTAACACTTGACAAGTGCATATGTTGAGTTTAGACAGTAAATCATAGTGTATTTGAAATATTTTGATCTCAATTTATCACTTCATTTTTAGCATAAATACTTCACTAATGTCCTTTAATATTTCAACCATCGTAACATAAATTTAGAGTATTAATGTTTTAGTTTTACATTCTTCCCGTAAGTTAATTATTTAAATTGTTGTTGAGTTCCTTATATGCTATTCATATTCAGAAAGATGGAAGTGGTCAGCAGGAAACGACTTAAAGTGTTAAAAAGATATTAAGGAAAAAATGTTCAATTTAAAAGCAGACGTGTTGAAGTTTTTCATTGTTCAATGAAGTATAGTATTGACAACAATTTCAATTTCATGCCAAATGACAAAAGTTTTTTGCGAACGAGAAACTTTTATATATAGAATTATATCAACGATATTTCAATAAAGAGAATATCGGGCAATTCCGTTCACACCATTGCGCGTGTATACTTTAATAGGTTGAAAACTTTTGAACTGTTCTTCTGCCTAATTTCAATTCAATCACAGCTTAGTTAACTATCATTTTAAGCTGTTTCATTGAATTGCAATAAAAGACTTTAATTACCGAGAGCTTCTCACATGTCGTAGTTTAAATATAGCCAATTATATATATATAGTTAAATAATTGCTATTTCAGTTATTTTGACTGTCTTGATTAATTTGTGCAATCAGATGGAATAATGAAATATTTGAGTCATGACAATTGGTTCATTTCGCATTGCAATTAAAGGTTGCTTTTGGTAATTAGGAACCATTCCAATGGAATTACCGTTCGATTATGTTCAATTGAGTTCATTCAATTTACCTTTAATGAGATGCTTTGTTCACGGCGGTCATAATGATTATCAAAATGGTGCAAAATGTACAGGCTACTCTGAAATTTGGTAATTCATACGTAAATTGATATTTGCATAATTTCACAACATGCCATGGTAAATTTGATGTGATTTGTTAAATATTTTTCAAATATGCATATGCATGTTAATAAGTGTAAATTTTCATTTTAAATTCTCGCAAGTATTATTAAACATAGCAATTATCATGATTTGAAATATCGTTGAAGCACTTTAGTTTGCTGTTTATTGTTTAGAAACAAAATAATATTGCCAAAAATTTAATAATTGTATCCCGATTCTAATATCAAAAAATAATGGAAAACATTTCCAAAATCATGTCTAGGTTAAAGATAATGCAAAACTCAATTTACCGAACACAAAAGCGCAAAATTTGCTAAAGTGATTCACCGAGAATTTGTTAACCCATTGATTAGTTGAGTGGCCAATCAACGCACTTAGACCTACTCACCCCGCAATCCGCAGCCGGCAAGTACACGTAAGTACATACTGGTAATTGAATACATTAGCTGGCATGGTTAATTTTGTAAATTAATATCGTGCAGAGTATGAGTACCGAGTGAATTATTTGCCAAACCGCCACATCGTCGAGTAAGCTTGTGGTATTACAACGAGAACCAGCTGCACCACCCTCCGTGCTTATATAAATCGTTTAGGTCATAAAGGCGGTCATAAGTTTGAGAATTTCAATTTATTCAATATTCCTAATTGCTTTGGTATTAAAAATTCATTTAATGTAAAAGTTTCAAATAGTTAATCGCTTTTCGCTTTCCGTCTATTTCAATTATTATTAATTAGTTAGGCAAAAGTTCAGAGGAGATGCGTCAAGCTTTAGAGAATATAATACTTTGTACTTATTATATAATATTATTATTTTTGATTTCCTTGATATGATGATGTTTATGCTTACTTCTAAATGCTTGAATTATAAATTTAATATTTACGAAAGAATGTGCATTTTTTAGGTAAATATACATCATAAATTTAAAAAAGTCAATACCAAAGTTGCCGTCCCTTGAAATGAAAAACACATAATGCCATTTTAAGAAGATTGAAATGCTTTCATATTTTACGAACTAAAAATTTTGTTGGTACCCAGAGATCGGTTTCTAATTTCTTTGTCCAAATACATTCAAAAAAGGAATCTTTAATAAATCACAACATATCCATGTTAAACATTTGCAGAACCTTCAAAATCAACATTGCATGGAAAGCGACATCATACTTTGTACAGGAGGTTTTTCAACTTTGTACGTGTCCAAAATGTTTTTATAACCTAACCATTTTTTAAATGTTGACCAATACAAATTACTATTATAATTAACTATACTACAACTATTTAAAAATATTAGGTACGCCGAAAGAGAATATTAGGAGACGTTTAAATGTTTTTTTTCCTGTAATCTTAGTTCATCCTATGTTTTAGTGAAACAATTGTTTGCAGATCGGACGTCCTACTCTCACTTCGTAACATTCTCATCACGCTGGGAATAGAGTCATTCGGACGTGTCCTCACCATCTAAGCTCTTTGAGATAAACCAAAAAAATCGCAAGAATAGAGCTGGAATAAAAAAAATAATATTTTAGTTCTAACTTCTAACTTAATTACAAAACTTTTGTTTTTTGCATACTGGTCGAGTATGTATAAAGAAAAATAACGTAATGTTTACGAAAATGGATAATATAGCTATAACGTATAAAAAAAAAATGAAATGAATAAACCCGGCCTAAAAAAACATGCCACAGTCTCATACATTTACTGTATTTTTTATCATTCAGAAAAACACTTTGTTTGTTTAAGTCATCCCCGTATTATTATTGAAATTCATTGAAAAATTAATGGGAAACCCCTTTAACCGAGACATTTATAAATGAATGTCATGGCAAAAGAACAGTCATCAATTCAAAGGTCACTGTAAAAACATACGCCAAGGTATAAACATTAAACATTATACCCTATGTAGCAATAAAGTAAACATATCACCTCCATTCAATTTACTTACAGCCATTCAATTCCCTACTACTAAATGTATCCTAAGCTTTCATGTTTACCCCTGTTTGTGTATATATTATAAATAGCTGTGAAACACTTGAGCTTTGTGCAGCAATTGGCAAGCAATCCAATTTAGATCTTTATGCCAAATGTTTGTAGAATGTTTATATTTACCTCTTGTATATATTCGACGTTCGACCTCTTTGGGTAAAAACAATCATCATTCCTCAATGATTTATACTAATATAGTTACTTGTACTGAAATGCAATGTAACGATTAAGAAGATGATTGTTAAACACTAACAGCGTTTATATTTCTACTTTTCAATAAAATCGTTTTATTTGTTATTTTAGTAATACATATAAGCATTAAATTTAATGTTAACGTTCTACAAAATACTTAAAAACAAGGAAAAAATGAAAAAAGAACACAAATGGATTTTTTTTCTTCTTAAATTCATATGTAAGGAAGAAAGGAAGCTTTTATGTCAGCAGTTGGCGCGACGCTATCCGCATTCCGCACCAGGATATGTGTGTTTTAGTATTGTAACTGATTGAGGATGTGTGTGTGTTTGTTGTGTGTGTAAATTTGTGGTGTATTTTTGGGGGGTGTATGTTGTAACTGCCATGAAAACTAAATGCGAATTCAGGCGCCCCTATATTTCCTGATGAGCATCGCCCACACATCGGGATATCGCGTTTGCAGGAAATTGGTGAGCTTTTGAGCGTTTTGTGCTTGTTGTGGCGAGCAGTTCCGGCAATTACGCAGAATGACTTCGGGTAGCGCAGCTGCAACAATAAGAATCAAACAAAAATTTCTTAGTTAATTCATAAATAAATGCATTATTATTAGTATATATGTAGTTCTAAATATTCCAACATATTTGTAAGCATCAACAAATAGCGATCAGTAAATGAGCTGTTTTTAACACCATTTCGCAGTGACAAATATTTTGCATTGAAAATAATCCCGCAACGAAATGAAAGGGAAAACCGAGGCATGTTTTAAACGATCCGTTTTTGCGTGAAGGTTTGGGCATCCGGAAATCAATGCAGTGGAAGCTTTTATCTGTTGAGGATGAAAGGAAAATTGATTTTGTGATGTTTCTCTCGTATCAGTGAAATTGTGTCGGTTGTGCTTCTGTTTGCAGTTTTTATTGCATTCCGTGGAATTTGTAGCAATTTTTGGAGGGTTGTTTTCATTAATTGTGTTAATATGTGATGGATTATTTTTCAACTTTTTTGAATTGTTTGAGTTACAAACAAAAATCACTTTAATTCTGATATTTTTTATATTTATTAATTTATAACGACCCAAATAATTGGTTTTTGAGGTCTTAACAGAAAATTGAATGTTGTTATTTCATGTGGCTCTAAAACCATAAATTTTATTATTTTCCAGGCTTTTCCTGAAATTTAACATTTTACCATCATTAAAAAATGTGCCGACTAGGTAATTCAAACGATTGACAGATTGCAGAAAACAAAAATTTATCTTCGTTTTTAAAAAAATCACAAAGTTTGAGGTCATTTATTTTCATTTAAAATATTAAGTGGACCGTATTGAACTTTGAATTCGATGAAAATCACCCCTTTTACCAAGTATGGATGAAATTCAACAATGTTGCACAATCGTAAAAAAATTCTTTTTGATATAGGCATTTCAAGCATAATAAAATAAATACGAGAAATAGCTGTAGTAAACCCATGATACATGTTCGAGTGAAACCCATCATCACAAACACGGCCCAATTTAAAAAGGGTTGCTCGCCAATATTCCTTAAAGTGTACCAATTCATTTAATATGACATAACATATTGTATTAAATAATAACAAATTCTTTATTTGTAAATTGCAGTGTTTAAAAAAGAATGTTAACAATTCCCATTATTATGCAACTCAAATTGAACTTTATTTATTCGCCTAAAGAATCATCAATAAAATGTTATTGGTTATGCTTTACTTTCACCAAAAAAAATCATTTTATAAAAACTTTCACAGTCAAAATAGATTTCGTTAAACAGCACGCTCAATACTCATTGCTCACGCCAACTGTTCAAATGATAGATACCTTAGAAAACGATGTATCATAATTCATGAATTATTGTTGCCAATGAAATTCTCAATTTCTAGAATAACAAAAACTTTTGTGTTTGGAATCAATTTCAATTTCACTTTTCTTGACGAATTGATCTGCTGCTGAACACTTTACAATTCAATCATATTTTGGACAAAAATAGCTAGCGTCCTATTTTGAATTATGCATTTTGTATGTTCAACCAAATTTATGTTTACAAAGGTTGATGAAAATTTGGGGGGATTTAAAGCAATCTCACTTCACTGTGTTATAAATAATATTTGAGAAATAATTTTCGTGGATAGCTCAAACTATTCTCGCACAATATATCAGAAAATCTTTCCAAATATTCTATCGACTTATACAACGACGTCAATCCCAAAATTATCATACATTTTTAAATCCTAATCGCCAAATCGCGAAGAGGTTTGACGTACCCATACTTGTTCATCGAACCAAATATTCGATTGCTTGATTGAATATTTTACCCATCTCAATGAATTCTCGTCTTTTGAATTGAAGCGTCT
Source organism: Sylvicola cinctus (assembly GCA_963854165.1). Taxonomy (NCBI): domain Eukaryota; kingdom Metazoa; phylum Arthropoda; class Insecta; order Diptera; family Anisopodidae; genus Sylvicola; species Sylvicola cinctus. Next base: position 54,919,657 of record OY974082.1, read on the forward strand.
TTGATTAAATGTGAATATGTTTTCATCTTGAGTTCTATAAAGGATCTACCCTCTATCGTCTATACGACTGCACCCAAATCAAATTCGTCTTTCCTTACAGGAGTAATCCTCATTTGATTTGCTTTGATTGAACATTTGCTTTTGACAGTCTGCCTAATGTTGCATAAAAGACGAATAATGATTTGTTCAGCAAATATTTAATGATGCTTGCAAATAAATAAATAAAATATATAAAGCCATTCATGATGGCCCAATTTAGTACATTACATTTTAAATTAATTATTCATTCAATTGGATGATAAGAACAACAAAATTGTTTATCTAATTGAGATTTTAATTAAAAAACTTCACAATGCCTTGTACAGGTACTTGAAGTTAAACAGTTGGAGACGTTTTCAAAACCACAAAAAAAAATTGTTTATTTCATAAGTTTGAAAAAAAAAATTTATCTTCAAATTTTCAAAATTGATTATTATGTATTTCTAAAATTGCCATAATAAATAATTATATTTTTAAATTACATATAGTTAAACCAATCTAGGTACTCTCTAGGTTGCTCTAGATGTTTGACAAAAACATTGCACTTAGTTTTTTAATCCGACTCGAATTTGTGAATCCAAACAGACGCCTGCATGAGTACCTTTGTAATCTGATCAAAAAAACATCCTCAAAGCTTTGCATTCGCATGCCCGAAAAGAAACATATACACGTCCTTATTAAATTGGCGGCAAAACAAATTCGAATAAAGTTACTTATAGTTAAGCTTAATCGCATGATACGAAATGGGAGGTAAATAGACAATGAGCGAGAAAGTTGTTCAACCGAATATGTTTACATATATACGCGTAGAGATGCTAAGCCCAGGAGATGATTTCGTTTTTTTCCTGTTGTCCAAAATCGAGCGTGCGTGCCAAAAACAAATTGATATGTAACCAGAGTGACACATAAAAATATATTCTTGCTTCCATACAAGATGATGTCTTTAGGACATGAACTTTTATATTTTTATAACAAACATACATAAACGCAACAACGATGTACACATATTAAGATGTGAATTGAAGTCACGAGTATTGGTACCTAAATACAAATTGTTGGAATAACGATGCAATCAGCAGTCTAAGGAGTGTGTACGGAAATGCCGAAAGTACAGAAAAACACAATATCGGTAACAAGATCGCGTTAGTCATAGATAATCCAAGAAATTAATTTATTTGAACAGTATTAAAGGCATTTTCATAGCCTTTCTTAAAAGTAAACTCATTTTAAATATTGGATGCCAAGTGGACAAAAACATATTAATTTAAAATATGGCTTCATTTGTTAATTAGCGCATAAAACCAGCATAATTTCATGCCTAATTTGTGGGTGGGAAAAGCTCTGCGTGTAATTTATCAATGTTATGTTTGTAATATGTTTGCGAAGTCAGTTTTAGATGAGAATTACAAAAACGGTTTGTAACATCCCCCAACAAAGTGTCGACGTCACTTCAACATGATTGTTATTAAGCTGTCAGGGTTGTTTTTGTCTGTAATTTTGAGTGTAAATGTCAATAGCAGAGGGTACTTCTGACACGGACGATATAAAGTTATCCGCCTTGTCATTGTCATAATCAGTATTTTGTTACATTGATAAATATGCGGGTGAGAACATATAATAATGTATTTATTTCAATTATAGACATATTGTTGAGATAGGTCACAGTGAATGGAACAAAATAAAATACTGAATTGTGAATAAAATTAAGTTGAAATGTTGTCAATTATTATATGAAACATTTGAAATGTGTCAACAATCCATATTTATATTTTACAAAACCAGAATTTACACAATTTTTAAAATTAAATTAAATTCTCAATATGTCATACCGAAATTATAAACAAGTTATTAATAAATTTTTGTCCATTAGGCTTTCCCAAAAAATTTGTCAATGCAAAACATATTATTCAATATCACAGTGAATAGCGAAAAGTGATATTTGAGCATGGCATTTCAATATAGCTATCAAAAACATTTTTTCCCCACTTTGAGTTGAGTACAGTGCAGACAAGTTAAGTGGAATTTTATTTGTTTGTTGACACACACACACACGTTAATAAAAAACCTTTCATCTCACACGACTTTTCAACCCCACTCGTAATTCCACTTCAAGCGATGGCGGTTGATAAATTCACCCCTATTTCAAAATGGATTGAAATTAACTTTGGTCTTTGTTACATGCTTGGCATGTTTGTATTTATAAAGTATGTTGACAATTTTTACCTTTTTTTATCGTAATTAAATTATAATGTACACATAATTAAATCACAAATTTTTGTGTTTTACGATTTGATTCTCTGTTTTGAAAAAATAATTTCGTCAATTGGCAGTCCAAGAACTAAATTAAATCAAATTGAGTTAAACATTTTGAACAAAAATGTCTAGCCATAGAGAATTGTGCTTTCTTCATCAACAAACTTTGTTAAAAGGGAAAATGACATTTTTAGCAAAGAGGTTTGTGAATTGTGATGTAATAGAAAGTTTTTTTTTTGAAGAAGGGCACAGTTTTTGAAGTAACATGACTTGAGCTTGAAATTTAAATTATTCGCCATGTTGTCTTAATATTTCAAAAACAAAAATTCCTATAATTTAACCTCTTATAGTGAGCAGAAAAAAAACCTAAAATAGCGGAAGTCCCGTGCAGTGAAAAACTGCACAAAGGATATCGTATTTTTGAGTGATTTTATATGGGATTCACTGGTTATTGTGTCGATTATTTTTAATGATTATTCATAGCGCGTGTAAAGTGATTAAAACAAAATGTGGACATAAAAGCATGAAACAATAAAAAGTAATCGTTTTCACACCCAGTAAACAAAAACAAAAATGTGTTTACTCTCACGTATACAATGAACATCAATAATAATTTAACCGCATTAAAACTCTGCCACAGGTTGTTAAACGCCACAAAGTTTTTTCCACCCCATAACAACATTAAAAGCTTAAATTGAATCAGAGTAATTTTTTCAATTATATCTAATTTCCCTAATTTATTCCCACTTTCGTATTTATACACAATTTATACGCAATTAGTATAATTAGTAATTACATTTGCAGCCAACATCCATTTAATGTAGCAGGTAAACGGGTGCCAAAACCATATTAAACAGACGCATTAAAACGTTAATAATGCTGCAGTCTGTTGCAGTCAGTAGATTCTGCTATACCATTGTACATATTGCCACCAACTTTGCACTGGTTTTAGAATTATACAAGAAAATTGCACAAAACACCTTCTGGCTGTCGACATGGCCACAGAATTGTACAGAATTGCATTCAACTGTATGCCATTATTTTATATTATTTTGCAGCGCAGAAGCATTGCACAATTTTGCATTGTTTTCAATCTTTGCTTTTCACTCTAATTGAAGTAGCGTTTAAAATGTGCGTTTTTATGCTAGTCAGTCATCTTAATTGTTATTAGGGAATGAAGTGCACACTGAGTAATGAGCATGGAGCTAATAATGCCAAAACGACGTACAATGTATAGTCAGTACATATTCGTGTTTGTAATATGTGGTTGCACATTGTGTAAGCGTTTTCCAAATGCATAATTAATTTCTCATGTAAGACATTCGGTGAACAAGTAGGTATGTCGTACTGCATACCATGGAATTGTATACATAACCATATACAGTTTGTGTTTTAATTACTTGGTATGTGCAGGTATTTCTGTGGAAGACTTCCATGTCATTTGTTCTATATACAGATAAGATAAAGTGGAAATAGTTATTTCATATATTTTGTAGTGGTTAATATTCGCCAGAGCCCAGAACTAATAAATTATTAAGACTGTATGTGATTGTGTTTCGTTTATCGATCAAGTTCAATTTTTTGTGTTGTTTGTTCAAATGGTTTTTAATTGAAGTAATAAGAGTATGCAGGGAGGTGTCCTATCGTCTTTTTTTTGGACTCTATTTTTTTTAAATGCATAATACAATTGTTGCATTTTAGACATTATAAATTTTAAGATAATATTTAAATTTAAAGCGTAAGCAACAAATTAATACCGTTATTAAGTTACAAGGGGGAAGATTCAGTCGTTTTTAAATACGCATTTCTAATGAGCAGTAAAACCTACACTCGGTTTAAAAATGCTTTTCCGCTTAAAGTTTCTCTGTCACCCACTTGCATACGAGATAAGAATAATGTTACACAAATATTGAAGTACAAAACTTAATAGTTAAAATAATAAAAAAAAAAATTATATTTATTAAACCCTTACAATACTTGAGTATTCCGTGAAACGAGTAAATTCGATTTTCTGCCACATCAAGCGGACATTCAAGAGCCTCTTTAGCTCAGTGGCAGAGCACTGGTCTTGTAAACCAGGGGTCGTGAGTTCAATCCTCACAGGAGGCATCATTTTTTTAAACATGCTTTTTATTTTAATTACACCAAATTTTTACAATTAAAAAATGCCCACACGGCAGATGACACACTATCCCCCACTTTAATTTCATTTCACGTACATGTTCTTTAATAATTTTAAATTCCCTTTAAATACATGAATAAACTTTTCAGTGTCATTATATTCATTAATATTCACAAGTATTAAAATAATGATGTGCAATGCATCGAAATATTCCCCATTTACGTTTATGAAAAATAAAAAATAGAAAGTAGTAGATAAAAATAACGTGAACGCAAATAATTTGGGAGTACTCACAGCTCTGTGGTACTCACACTTTTCAGGTAAAAAAAATTATTATGACTTAATAAAAAACATTTTGAATGAAAACACATGATGCTTAAAAACTTCTACCATTCAGTTTTTTTTGTATGAATAAATGTAAGGATATTGCAGCATAATGTGAGTGCAACATTGAAATGACTGAGCTGTGAGCATACTACAAGGGTGATATATATTATGTGAAAGCGTTTTTCACAATACCGTAATAAAAGCTTTTACAGGAGCTGTAAATAATTTAATAAACTTATTTTATGGCCAATCAATTTCGCAGTAAAAATGTGGTGATAAATTTAGTAATAGCACATACACGTTATAACTTATATTTAATGTGTCTGCACGAGTATGGACTCGGAGGATTCACATGGAGTGTTTGCGTATGAAGTTAAAATTGATCTTGTTTATGGCGATTCAGTTACTCGAAGGTATACGGAGCAGTGATTATGACAATATATGAGATGGCACTATTAAAACCTAACAATAACTCATCGTTTATGATGATTTCTTCTAGTATTTTATCGATTTTAATTTTTTTGTAATTACAATTTTCAAAAAGACGAGGCAATGTAAATTTAGGACTACAATTCTTTGTATAGATTTGGCATGAAAAGAAACTATAAACCTAATACTAGTTATAAATAAGCAGTAAATAAGTTAACGAGTACTTGATATATTATTCAATTAATTTACATTTGCAATTTACCTCCGTGGTTTTTTGTAATTTAATTTATCGTGTATATTTATTTTTACAGAATGCACAACAAAATTTTTAATTATATGTATCAAAAGCCAACATAAAAATGTATTTATTTTTCTATATTATATTCAATTGAAATGAAATTACGCAATTTGATTATAACGCCGAATCGTTTAAATATTGAAAAACCCTAGGTCGGTTAAATAAAAAAAAGGGTTTCAAATCACAAGGTATCTCTGATTAACATCAATTAAAGGTTTGTTGTTATCCCCTAATTAACGAAATTCTCATGATACCAACGATTGCATAAGACATTACACATGTAGCCGAAAAGACGTGTGACACACAAAAACCGCACTGACTTGCAAGATCGATTCATTCCAATGGAGCGCTATCAATATTTCACAAGCCAGACAAAAAAGCCTGCTGGGGCTGATGTATATTATACACATTATACACGATTCATTTCATTACCGAGAATAATTTATGTCCATCACGGGCATCCACGCGGATGCCAAAATGTGCTCCCCCAATAAATCACAACACATGTTTGTCTGGTGCGGTGTAATATTATTATCATTGGATTATAGACCCTGCGAGCGTTTTTCTCCCTCCACGTACTGTATTAATGGGTCAAATAAAACTTACGACCAAGATTGGATTGGACTTGGCTGTACATATATTTTGCGAATTCCTTGGATGTGTTTGAAAAACTTTGCGCCACAAACTAGATGCCTATAGGTATACAATATAAATATGTATAGTATTTTTGTACATTAAGTACATGATTTGCGTCATTTCATCGACACCAGTCAAAGCCCGTCTTGCTAAACACTTCACGTAACATATTTAAGGCACTTCCGTACATTTATATTGACATCATGATTTTAACCACCAATGAATCTAGTGGGGGGACCACGGCGTTCGAAGGGACGATATTAATACTCGCAGTAAAAGGAGCAGGCACGTTATGTTTATCCGTACATGACCTCTCATTTTTGTGTTACTTTGGCGGCATATGCCAAACATCAAGGCGACATTGACACACCCTTCACTGGAAAACACTATTTATTAAGTTGTGGATACAAAAATTTATTTAACCTGACACTTTCAGCATTTGTTTCTTTTTAAAAATATGATATTTTAAAATGTGTCTTTAGTTTACGCTGTCAGAGCTAGGTCAGAGCATATTTATTTTAAATAAACGGTATTAGAAAAATGCATTTAGATTCGAATGTTGAGTGACACTGTTCTTATTCAATTAGTTTTTATAAATAATGCATGGCGACTTAAAGCTATAAGAAAATGTACAACTTCAAAGCAAGTGCAAAGGAAAGAAGTTAATCTCCTATCACGAGGGTTAGGCAATTATCATACTGATAAGCTTTCATTACTCGGTTACTGTAAAATGTTTTGTTTGAAATTTTTATATTTTCAAAATTCTAAGAAGTATGAAGATTTTGACAATGCATCTGAACACGTCCTGCACTCGCATTCACAACGAGACATTGCTTTTATTTATTTATTTGAATTAACCTTTTTGCTATATTGATTTCTGACACTATAGTTTTGGGCGATGCTGTATTCACAAATATACATCGAATAACCATTCGGCAAAAAAGGTCTAATCTTCCTTTCACATGACTAACAAATTTTGAGGTAAATAAGGCTTATTTAATTGGGTATTAGGCCCATGAAATTTAGTTACTTCTTGTAAAGAACAATCAATATTGATTAGTTTAAGTGATTTGATGGGCTAAGTGGGCAATAAATTGAGCCATGAATGTTTTTGATGTGTTCTATTACACTTTTATTTAAAAATCTCAAAAGTAGCAGAGAGAAACTCCTTTTAAAAGTAAATGATTGGTTGAAACTTGAAACATATATTACAGACTCTAGCTATAAATAGACATTGAAGTATAAATTATCGATTATAAGATCTGTATTTGAAGTTTTAATTTTAAGTTTTTATTTTCTACGTTATGTACGAGTTCCTATTAATATTCCCCAATGTGGGAACAAACAATTCCGTATTTCATTGTAATTATTTCTTTCAGAAATTAAATATTTATATTTGAGTCCGATTGATATACATTTCACCACAGAAATACAAATGTTATTCATTGCGAACATAAAAATTCATTAAGCATATAAATAATCGATTTATGTGCATGCATTGCATATTGTAATAAGGACATTCGTTAAAATACTTAGTTAAAATTTAATAAAAAGTAAAGTTGAAATAATATACAAATTACGTGTACGTAATAATTTATGTTTAATGTACCAACTCGTATATTATTCTTTAAATTATTTATTGGTCACAATGTATTAAGGGTTTTGCTTCTGAAAAAAAGGGTTATTGCGTATCTTTAAACATTTGACCTTAATGGAAAACCACAACATTTTGAAACTTTTACCAGGTTGTTTGTTAAGGAATTCAAAAATGTGGCTTTACTTTTCAAAGAAGGGTATGTGATTTTAAACCTAATGATAGCAGCATATAAGTTGGATTTAAAATGCTTTAATTATATTATTTTTAAAGTCCAAAATACTTTGAATATTACTCTATATTAGATTGATCACAGGCAACTTAAAAGCGTTAATATATTTTTGATTTTATATATATGTTATATATCGAGTGAATTTGAAAAATCACAACAGGATTATTAACGGTTCCTTAAATTCAATAACAAAATTGCTTCAACTGCAAAGGGAAGATAAATATTATATTAGTTCAACTTCATGAAGCGAAAATGATACTGTGTTCATACACAATCATCCAAAATACCGTCTCGTTGACTACGTAGATATGTATAAATTAAAGGTAATGGTTGTTTAAGCCCGCGTAAAATGCTATAAAATGTATAAACACATTAAAACCATCGTTTATGTTGAATTTTAATCACTACAATAAACAAATGAAGTGCTATTTTTCTCGTGAAATATACTTTTGCATTAATCACTCACAAGATTGAGGCAAAATATCGTGGATTCAATCATTTTTTTTATAATATTTATGGACTAAATAAAATGTTGTCAATGTGATTTTATTGCATGTAAATTTTTTAAGCCATGTACATACTCTTTAATTTAATATTAAAATTGTCCTCATAATTACATTAAGTCTCTTTGAAGTAGAAGCTTTGTAGGTTTTCAATTAGTTTTGATTACACATAATTGGGTCATACAATAACGAGTTTTTGTTGTAATTTTGCTTGCAACAATTTTAATCGTCATTCAAAAAAAGGATCCGAATTAGACCATATGATTGCTTCGCAATATTGGCTCACGTGTGGCCATTGAACATTAAATTTCCATGGCAATCAGATTTCATTCGAGTATTATGTGGTAATAAAATTCAAAAATTAATTAAATATATCTTTGTAATCAGAATTATATAAATAACGAATAATTAAAGAAGCATGGAAGTAAAAGTAACTCCAATTGACTGCACTTTAAAGTTAAATTCAATGTATAAGCATCTTCAAAGCGTCGAGTAAGCTTGGCAAAATATTGCATGAGTGAGTTACTATCAATAATTTAATTAAAATACATTCAACAAGCAATTTTGCTCGATGGAAACGTTTCATGCAAATTATATTAACTTCGGACGAAGAAAAGCACGTTTCTGTATATCATAAACAAGTAAAAGGATATTTTTTATTTTATAAACTAACAAAAACAATTCAAACTACAGCAAATTCTTTAAATACGTTGTAAAAGCATTTATCTATTTAAATACACGAGTGTTTTTGCCACACGAAAATTTCCTTTATGGGAAAATTTTATGCTATAGCTATATTATATATAGCTTCTCACGTTATGGATTTAAAATTAAATTAATTTGGAATAAAACACGCCCACAAACGATTGTGCTTTGAAATAACTAAATTATCGATACGATTTAATTTTAATTCGTAGAATTGTAAATTTACGTATGGAATACTATATTTGGGGTATAAAATTCTTGCATTTAATTAATTTTTCAAATTTAGCAAATATCATTCACAAACGTTAACGAAATAGTTTTGTTAGATATTATTTAAAGTTTCAATGAGAAACGCAAAATTTTCTATTACTTATTATAACATTTTTTAACAAAATAAACAAATTTGAAGGTGACGGTTTTTATACCCTACAGAATTATTGCAGATTTTCAGAAAAAAAATTCTTTCACATTATTGTAGTGTAATAAATTAATAAAATTAAATAATAAAAACCTTTGTTAAACATTGCAAGGTCATAAAAAATTAATATACCTTAAAGATGTATCCTGAAACATTTTTTTACAATTGTAAGTCAAAACTTTACGAAATTTCACATGGTTCTCCCTACAATGTATTCGAATCAATATTGCAGTAAATTGCAATTGCATTATTTTATAAACCGGAAAATACACAATAAATTATGCAATCAATGCAACTGCAGTTAATAAACGTAATTAAAAGTATATTTTGAATTTATGTTTTGGAAACCCCGCAGTCATTGCAACACATTGCATGTCGGACGTTGGAATGCCTAAAATTTGTTTTTAATTTTTTGTGCATTTATGTTTTATGTAAATAACATCCGCGAAATGGTGAAATAAACATGCAAGTTTGCTCACAGAATTTGTATAAGGTTTACAATAGGCGGGTGTTTTCATGTTTGCAATAAACGCACCCCTAACTATGCACAAGTAAAGTAAAAAGTTTGGAAGTTGTTTTGTTTCAGGGTATAGAACACACGAACACACTCGTATGTAAATATTTACTTTTCTCTACACTTTGTCTCATGATGGTTTTGTTGTATACCGTATACCAAATGTTTTCTCCTGACACATATGTGAGTTAAATGGACCCCCCGTTACTTCAGCATAAAAGCATGAACTGTACAGTGTACACGACGGTTTGCAAGCTTTATCAAATTTTTGTTTATTTTTATGTAAATATGCTTTTCATCAATTCCGCAAATTTGTTTATGGTTTCTATTAGAATAACTACATATGTAAAGAGTTTACCATTGTCGCATTTGCTTGCATCCCTTATCCATTTATTATCCTCCAGCCCCAAGCAAAACACATAAATTTGGATAAAGAAAACTAGGCCTCTTCGGATGGAATGCCTGATCACCAAGGGGTTGAAAATGGTTTAGCACACAGTTTTTTTATATTTTATATTATACATGCGGATGTGCGTTGTTCAAATCTTATACATTTTGAACGTGTGACCCAAATTTATCTCATTGGGGATGCTTACCACATCGCACACGCAATGAATTAATAAATATAGCTTAAGCTTTGAAAATGAATAGTCATTAATATTTTAGTCCAACAAAGGATTTTGCCGATGAAATAGTTTGCCTGCTACGGACAAATAAACATCACAATATGCGTTCAAAAACGAGCAAATACAAGCGAAATCCAAGTACACATATATCTTTGTTTAACACTCCCTCGCTTTTCTTATGCTGCTTTGATGTCATTGTTCAAAGACTGGCATATTGTCAGTCTGAATTTCATTTTCATTTGCTCTAACCGCTGATGGCAAAAGTCTTATGAGCGTCGTGAAAAAAATTTCATTAAATTTACCAGCAGCCCGCTTCATAATGTTGTTATAAAAGTACTTTAAACTATGTAGCTTATCTTGTTGTTTTGCGGGTTTATACACATGGGATTAGCACACGAATGTTTCCGTCTATCGCATGTATATTTCATATTGTTGAGGCGCACGCCATTCTGTCTCTCTCAATTGTTTAATAGGGCTATCGATTTTTTAAAGGGATCATCCGTGCTATGCGGAAGTGAGGCCCACGAGCCATAACGCAACCATTTAGTTTGGGATTGACGGCGTATAATATAATCGAGATTTCTTTTTATATCCATTATGTAAAGCTAACTTTATGGTAAGCGAGGAGCCTTTTATAACCCGCATGACGTGTTGATCAAATATGTTGAACTTCTTCACTTAAAAGGATGCGTATTATAAGAATTGCGACATAAACTGGTGTCTTCATTAAAAGATGGTAATTACACGTATTTCTGACTACTCGCATGATTTAATAATCATTAAATTAAATGGAGTAGGAGTATAGGAAGTACTTTTATGTGATGTCATAGTTAGCAATCTTAAAGCTGTAGTAATCAAAATCCAATAATTTTAACAGAGCGGAATCATGACTGTCGGGAGAAACACTTATGTAACCAATCAATAAAAAATAAATGATTCCTTTTATATTCTGTCCAATTAAATACATAACTCAATAATTGAAAATGCTATTTATAGTTTATACAAGAGTGCTGAGTGACTAATATGCTTGAAAAAATTTTAAAAAGTGATTTGTTGATATTTGACCTTAAACAAAATTACACGAGGAATGCAATTAAAAAAAAACGATGTAATCGATGTTTAAAAGAAATAAAATAAAATAATATTTTCAAAGAAAATGTACAAAATGTAATATTTTCCATAACGAAGATAAATATGTGTCTTTAATGTAAATTCAGGGGCAAAAAAGTAAAACAAATAAATGCATAAACTCAAGCTTATTGCACGTACCAATTGATGTAAGCCAAATTTCGTTACTCAATAAAACAAAAACTCAAAATTCAAACAAAGATGAGTTTAACCCGAGAGAATAAAAACATCTTAAACTTGATGACATTTCATCTTCACCTAAGGGCTGTACTAAAAGCCAATAACCCTTAAAATGGCTCATGTTTCATTCAATCTGGTATTTCTTACCGCACAAAACGTGATTGCTGCTATATTACAAGAAAAGTTTACACCAGAAGCACACACACAAAGCAAACAAAAATACTTCCAATGTCTACAAACTTTCAACCCCTTTTTGTCTGCCCATACATTATATATGATATATCATGTACTGTATATGATGATCAACTTCATTCTAGGTAGAAATATTTACACACAATATTACACAAACATACACAGCATTATACCTATATAAAACGAACATCTTTTGAGACAATATTTCTTCGGCCAAAGTTGATCACTCCCATTCACCATAACACGATGCCGTGCCGTGGGTTAATAAATTATATATTGAATTGCATGTCACGAAGCAAAGTTGGTTAGTCGGATGTCGTAAATGACAAGCTTAACATTATCAGACTAGACACAATTTAAACCTACATTTCGTAGAATCCTAGTGACAGCTAAATTATTTGAAACAAAATGTTAAACTAATTCAATGTGATCAACACTTTTAAATTTTAAATTATCCCCTGTAGGTACTACCCGTATATCATAAAATGACAATGGATATATCATATATAGGTGTCCATAAACAAACCACTGACATACTTTTCATCGAGTACACTCTGGCGAAATGGGCAGGCGTCAGCATTGCATGTTCTATTGTATAGTCATCGGTTGTTCACTGCTCACAGTTCAGCTATTGATTTGAACGGATTTCAATTCAAATAGCCACCCAAGGCGTGAAAATCTCTGATGATAAATTGATCAGACGCGAATAAATCAACGTCCTAATAAATCACATATCGGTGTGTTATAAAAAATATGCGATATTTCTTCTTCTACGTTTTTATTTAAGCATACTTTTGGCTTTTAGTCGTTTTTTTGTGACTTATGCAAAAGTGTAATTTATCTAATAGAGTAATGTACCTAGTTGGGAAGTTTTCAGGACTTGTATCCTTTTTTTTTGTTTTTAGTATTTCTCGTGAAAAGTAAGCTGTAGGAGCGATGCAATAGTATTGATGTAAAAACCACACTGCTCAATATACTCCGATGGGTTATTCATTTAGTCAGATTGAATGACGATGACCCAGCGAAATCTGTCTTTGCGGGTAGACTTGTAGAAACAGGGAATGAAGGTAGACCTCGTCTAAATTTTAAAATAGATTGAATACATACGCCAAAATTCAGAGCTCTTGGAATATCAAACTAGCAGACCGTGGCGCACAATTGCCCGGTTTAGAAAAAACATTTGTTTCAGGTCAAGATCCAAACCATGTTGTAGCACCACGTATGATGGGTCATATAAAGTGTACTTCCACTGAATGGGATTTAATTAAAAAATACGAGTTAGTTGTGTAATGTGCCTGCCATAAAAATAATAACAAAAAATGCCCACGGATTACAACAAAAAAGTGGTAAAGAGAAATTGGGAGTTACCAAAAATTGTGTGCATTCGTTCCACTCACTTTTTGAAGCACAAAATCTTATAAATATATTTTTGTTTTGTTTTTGTTTTTAGAAAAATGAATGGAAACTCAGAACTTTCCAAATTAAAATATTTCAATATATGTATTTATAATGACAAAATGACAATAATCAGTAAGTTACTCAAATAGTCACATATCCCAGAAATGGTTTTTATGAAAAAATCATTTTTCTTTGATTTTCACCAAATAAACACATATTATAAAGGATAATAATATAGTACATTCCATAAATTGGTTGAGCCACTTGATAAATTGTACTTAATTAATTTATTGTTTTTCTATTTTTCGAAAGTGCAACTCATATTTCAATTTAATGAAGTAGAATATTTAATAGAAATGTTAACACAACCAAATTGTGTTATACACAATGCAGTTAAAATTATTGAAAAATTATACAAACGCGATAAAAGTTTTTGTCGACATGACGTTCCAAAACAGCGGAAATAAGATAATCGATATTGTCATGAAATTGTATTTTTATGTTGTAAACTGTTGAAGCATATTTCAACATATTTTATCAATTGTCTTTTCAACTCGGCAGCGAAACAGGGTGGAAAAATAAATGATGAAAATAGTCTTCTTTATATCTTCCAATTAACTTCTTATAAGCATAATAACAAACAGAAGTTTTCGAGATCAAAAGTTGCTATCGTTACTCAAACCATTTAATGAAACAAAGATAACTGTCCAACCCCATTATATTTAATAAGAAAACGCAAATAAAATAACAAAGAGCAATAACTGGTATTTCATAAATCGTAACGCCAATATGACATGACCTAAAGTAATACCATTATGATGACATAATTAATTGTTCGAAGAATTTCATGTCTAAATAAATTACGGAAACCCCATGATGCGTTTTAAATAAATAGCTTTTAGTTTTTATCAAAAAAAGGTTGATCCTGGATGCACCCTATTGTCTTGTTTTATTTATTATTCTGTCGTACATCCTCAAATATGACAAAGAGGCAACCCCAAAAATCGCTGAATAGTTAATCAAACAAGTTGGACCTTTAATTTAAATATAAATTCAATTTGGCAAATTGTAAGCAGTTTTAAATTTTTCCCGGCAACAAACAATAGCAAAGCTTAAAGCTCTAAAAAAAAAAAGTACGACGTAAATTTGTAAGTAAAACTGAAATAAAGGAATAATCTTTTAAATATATTGTTTGTTGTTGTTGTTGTATAACCGATTTGAATTGTATTACGGCTTCCAACAATTGTTACCGTGTCTCCTATCATCCGCACCTGTTAAAGACGACGGTGTTTGGTGTACTTAAGATAAAATATGGAAGAAAGCCACGACAGACTTGTGAACGTGTATACGTATTCAAATAAATGTTATATAGGCTGTAGCTCGCCCTAAATTGAATATGCAAATATTGGTATCGATAATACATTCAGTCTTGAAATGCTTGCCATTCCAACGCAGACATATCGTGGAGTTACCGCTCCCACATTTTTATGACATGGTTCCTTTAATAAAAAAAAACGCACTTTTCAATTCAAGAAAGTGTCATTCATATACAAAGGAACTAACTCTTGTTGTTGCAAACAAATATGTGTATGAAAACTTAGAGAGACTAAAATATCAATATCAAATTCGTGATGGTTTTCCATAAAAAAGCAACGACTTTAAATCATTTGTGGCTTCTTCTCGTTGAAGTGTGCTGTTATATTTTAGAAGATTACCTTTTAATTGCCGTCCCAGTTGATCGCATGGACTCTTCTCTAACACGCACATAATCTGTCTGCTGACAATTACTTGATTATTCAATAGTCTCGTGATATTCTTGTCATCGCCGCGAATTGTTTGACATAATGCACTACCCACAAACAGAACAAAACACAATTGCACTTTAAAACTCATTGTATGCACTTACGCTGTATTTGCAATTTTATTAGGGAAATCTGAAAACTTTTATTGTTTACAGTTGTAATTTAAATTGAATTTCAGCACTGACAATACACTGATTTAAATTCCATTCAAGACAGGTTGTTTAAATAAATGCAAGCTTTTGTGACTGTGCACACTCAATAACGCGCTACACGAGACTATTTACACGACAATTTCACGCCAGTAACACTAGCGTGTTTTAAAAATTGTCGTACCGAGTTAGCTGGTGGTGAATTAAAGACTGAGGATTTGAAATGTGAAAATACTCCCCTTAGGCAAAGTCATCTCAATTCTCAGAGTTGAGCAGTCGAGCAGAGTGTGCGCATGTGATCGCTAGTCGCATATATTAATATATTACAAGCCATAGGGTCTACCATTAAGAGCCCATATTGTGAATAGAATGAATTTTCACCATAGATCTTTTGGCTCTACACTTTTTAATGACTCGCTGTCACATTTCAAATTTAATTTCGAGTTCATTTAAAGGAATAAAATTTACTGAACACAGCAGAAAAAAGTTCAAACATCCTTATTGGTAGACCCTTTTTATAAAACGCGGATAAGCTGTGCTCTTAAAGAAGACGCGGAAGCATTGCGAGAGAGAACTTTACATGTTATGAAAAACGCGCTGTGCTGTGAATTGGTGAAATTGTGCACTCGCTGCAGCATTGCCAAAGGGCTGTTAAGGATGGGCCATTCAAAACGTCATGGTGCGTTGAAATAGGATATTGAAATAAATTTATTGGAACGTTTCTGGTTGCAAATTATGATAACAAAAATAGAAATATTCAATTGTCGTTATTTAATCCTTTCATAGAATATCGATTATTTTAATGCAAATAGAATAGTCATTAAGTAATTGCAATAAATCAAAAACTGTAAAGAATTGAGAATACAGAAAAACGTTAATTTCACTTCGAATTAACCAATACATATTCGTTCGTCCTTCAAGGCTTATGTAATATAATTGATGGTGATTAAAATCAGAAAGCATAATTTCCTTTTCATTAATTTTAATTCGCTAAAGCATTGGACATTTTTCTGTAAGACTTTTGCGGTGAAAATCTTTAAATGTTATGTACTCGTATGTATAGAAAGCATTTTTCTCTTAAACGTTTCTCACATTCCATAAAAGGATACATATTTCTCATTCCGATTGTAAGAAATATCATCGTCAGTCGACATGTTTGCTTGGATCTTTAGCCGTATAGCATTGGGGAACGAGGAGTGATGAATGAAATGTAATACTTGATACTTCTTATATACAAGTATATTTTATTCTTGGGATTTGATGTCATAATATAAAGAACAACCCTTCATGTCAATGCACGCAATACCAATATATCCATTTCAATTCAAAGTAAGCTTTAGATCATTATACTGTACTGCAAAGTACATCTTCTTAGAAATATTAAAGAGCTTTTGTAGGATTGAGTAGTACTTAATAACTCAAATGTGTCTTAGATTCATTACCAATTCAAAAGAATGTAACTAAATACTCGTATGTTTTTCCCATTGATGTAAATTTGAACAAATGGACGTAAAAAATGTAGAGAAAATATATTTTATAAATAAAACAACGGATGAATGCAAAAAGGATCCAATCCACCACCAAAGTAATATAACTCCCAAAAGTTATTGTGAAAAAATTAAATAATAAATAAGCATAAATTCTTTTTCACACACCAATTTCCAAACCTGTGTATGTCTGTTTATACTTGACATCATCTTAAGTAGTATTAACGCACATTTGCATGCAAAACTCATGGAAGATGTTCATATTCCCATTAATCTTATTCAGAATTATATTCTTCACAGACGCACACACACTTCATAGCCATGTAAAAGACATATTATTTACAAAATTAAATTTATCTGCAGCAAAATACTATTACACATAATCAAAATATGATGTCTCTCAAAGCTGCCATCTGCACACAAAAGCCCTTTATTCATTTCATATTCATGAATGAGGCCGCAATTAATGGTACAATTTACAATTTCCTTCCGCGTTATTCTGTCACTCTTTGCGCCACAAAGGCGTATCATAAATGCAATATTGTATTAGTTAAACTCGTGTCTCGTATTTATTTCAGCAGTCTAAAGACACTTAAATATCAGTACGGCATGAGGCATCACTATAACCAGCAAAGATTAATTAGATTCAATAGACGAGAGACGCTATACGTATCTCTTGGCACTTGTGGCCCTTATCTGGAATACACACTTTACACATCTCTTGCATCACAACCGCAAAAAAATATTTCATCATTGACAACGTTTTGTCATGGAATTAAGATGTTATACCCTCAATTAGAATTATCTGGCACATCTGTTAATGACTCGTATCCTATGTACAGTAAGTAAGCAATTTGTTGCGAGAAATTGACCAAAAATGTTAAACAAACCAATTTAGCCACAATTGTTGGGTTCACCAAATGAATTAGTCTGAGATTAAGGACTGTAATTCCCACTTTGTTAATGGAATTCGTAACAAGCCCTATGAGTATAAGCAAGTTTAAGCAATTTATCATATATTATGTTTTAAAATCAACAGGTTTTTATGTAATACATTCTTATAACTATGTAGTATGTACACGTGCAATATTTTGCTGCAGGCGTCCTGTGAACATACTTGTTACCATACTTTTAAAAGTGTTTATGGGAGGCGGGAGCAATGTGCAATCTAAATTCCAGTGTTGCATCCGTATGTCCATTCCGTTTATATTGTGTAACAAAACAGAATTCATGATCATATTACTGTTAAATAAAAGTTCCTTTTGGAATTTTACAGGACTTTGTGTTTAAATCAAAATAATAAATTTGTAAAATGTTCAGTTCTTTTGACAAGGAAGTACACAATTTAAATAACATCAACTTGGAAGTATTTTAATTAATTTCATAAAAGATCCACTATTGTCCGTGTTTATTTACAAATTATTCAAAAGGTTTTATAGTTTCAATAAATACATCAACTCATCCAAAAATATTAATTAATTTATCAAGAAACACGCTGTGAGAATCATTGAGTCAAAAATCTTTAAGTAATAAAATATTTGAATAAGTAAACACGAACATCTTTAAAATCCTAAATTTAATGAATATTTTAAGCTCAAAACCCAAAAATTTTCAAGATTGTATTCTTTATATTGTTGCATTTCTTTTACTGCCTTATTTAACATCATTATCGAAAAGCGTTCCTACAAATGAATCTAAAATATTTTTACATCTTAATTATATTACATAGTAAGTGTACTTTTTGATTTTTAGAATTTTGTTGAAAATAATTTATTTTTCATGAATTAGTGGATGGCGACTTCCTCAAGAGGCTTTGCACAAGTCTCCACTTAACTCAGAATTAAGTATGTAACATATTAAATGGAGATTTCCATAAATTATAGAAACCCACTTAATGATTGCCTTCAAAAAGTGAAATGACCTAGGGGACTAGAACTCTCAGAGTAATTATTATAAATGTTGTAGCACAAAAACAGCATAACTCATGACTTGTGTTAAATTTACTCAACCGATTGTATAATATATACAGTCAAC
This sequence comes from Sylvicola cinctus, assembly GCA_963854165.1. Taxonomy (NCBI): domain Eukaryota; kingdom Metazoa; phylum Arthropoda; class Insecta; order Diptera; family Anisopodidae; genus Sylvicola; species Sylvicola cinctus. The sequence goes on from OY974082.1 coordinate 54,938,723, forward strand.
AAAATATAAACGTTTTAATTAAAACATTTCCCAAAATTTAAATAAATAAAGCGTTATAATTTATAATAAGTTATAAACTGAGCAATTCATTCATTCAAATTGCAGAACCAATGCTCAGAATATAACACAGTAAAATTGTTTGCAACTATTCTATATTTACCAATTACTTAATTACTAATTACATGTTGTCATATGAGTAAATATTATACGTACTTGAGACTTTATTTAACATCAATGTTGCAACATAAAATCATACAAATTGCAGACCCAAGTTTTTACTTTGTACTTACCCTACTGCCCTTAATATTTTAATGCAATTTATATCTTTCATCGATTCATTGTTATACTCCCACTATTATTGAAACGGCACTATGCAGTTAACTGTAAGTCCCTTACTGACATATTCAGACAAAGTGCCACTACAGCGTATACTCACGAGTTTGTATAATATAGTATTGTTAAAGATACACTGAACTGTTCATTGTTCATGGTTCAATATGGAAGGATGGAGGCGTGGTGCATATTTGCATATTCAGATTAGAAGTTTAACAGATTTGAAAATCTTCGTAAGCTTTTGCTATTGCATTGCTGTAATAAGATAATGTCTCCTGTACTTGATTCTGCATACAAATGGATAGCATAATTAAATTTTCTGTATCAAATATAAGATTTCAGCATCATACAAAACGATGTTGCCAAAGGCAAACGCATTTTAATTTTCTGCTACATTTTACATTTTACATATTGTATAAGGGTGCACCATCTACCCCATTTATGTTTTACGTATATGCACTACATTTTAATGACTGTACTAACTCAAACACTATCAAGCATTATATTTACATATTATTATATTATAAAGGTATACACCAACAATCAACATTTACAAACGCTGCATAATAATTTATGATCCAATTACAGTTCACGTCCAATAAATAACCTGCACGTCCTGCTAAAAGTCAGCGCAGAGCTGCCCTCATTTGTTATCGTGCAACATGTTATAGGTATGTACACGAATCTCACATAATGGTAATTGCTGGTACAAGAGGATGAAATACAATCCATTTAAAGCTCGAAATTAGAGTGCCGTATTTTTTACTTTACAACGGTGAGACATGCAAATTGCAATAGGTAAAAGTGCATCAGCAAAAAGTGAGCATTCATTTGCGGTGAGTCAATCAAGATTAGCTAATTTCACGTGAACTCGTGACATGTCGGACCATTTTAATTCAATATACACCTGAGGGATTATCATTGATAAAAGACGACGCGTACGCCAAATTACCGGCTCACTTAATTTCCCATATAAATATGTGAGGATGTCGTCTTCTTGGAGACACGTTTTTCTTATTAGCATAAAAAATGAACATTAGTTTAGTGTTTCGAATTTTATGGTAGCTAGCGTATTCAATTTTAGGGTGGTGAATTTGTGTTTAATTTATGGGCGGCGCATAATTAATGCGCTTCCTAATTACCCTTATGGTTTTGAATTATTTACGACAAAGGCTCAAACACCACCTTATTTGCATAGTCGTATGTGGTGAGCGGATTATACGCATATACTTATATAGTCGACAAACATGCGTGTGTGTAGGAATATATTAAATAGACTTACAATTTATAAACAATGGGGTATTACTATTGTGCTAAAATTCTAAAGATTACGCTAAAGTTTGACATGAATTATTAAAATTTTTCGCGACGTTCGTCATGCAGAGAACGGGAGTAAAATTGTTTATGCTCTACTTTGTTATAAAGGGTGATCCAATGGGAGGAAATTTTTCCAATAGTAATTTTTTTTTGACAGTTCTTAAGTGTCAACTGTCATGTTTATATGACGTTTGTATTTAGTGTGTATATTTATTGATATTTCATCATAAATAGACTTACGTCTGAACAACATTTACTAATTGTGAAAAACTAATTCCAAAACCAGTGCTTAATTAGAAATTGTTATAGAGCTCTTAATATGGAGCTCGCTAAAGGGCAATGATCAATTAATATTTGTTGACATAAATGCAAGATATCAGTGCAATTGACTTATGGTTTCAACAGGATGGCGGATACAGCTATAATGTTGATGAAACTTTTGATGAAAAAATGTGTTATCTCTTCTAAACGTTGGTAAACGGTTGAAGCTTCGGAAGCAAACATAACATAATATAACCCCCCCCCCCAATTCGTTGAATACCGGCCCGATATGCTTCAAAGAATGGTCAAAAATTGTATCCACAGAATAAATCTTTTAAGAGTGGACTACATTTGAATTAATTTATTTTTAAACGTTAAACGTCATGAACCAAACTTTCTTATTTGTGGAATCCATTAAACCAAAAAAAAAAATCTGCAAACAATAAACTTCATAAAATCCACATCGCATAATACATGCCAGCTTAAAATATAATGACTGGGGAAGGCTTTTCCGCATAAATCCCGCACCCACTAGTATGCAGCATCATTCATTTCACCCACTGCACATTAATGCTCGAGTGCAGACTGTGATAATACTGAATAATATACTTTGCAGTTGTGAAAAACCGTTTAACATGGCTTTTGAATCATTCCCATCCTTTCTTTTAAATGAGTTTTCCCGAAGACAATAGCGCATACACTCGACGGATTCAGTCTAGTTGAATGGAGCGAGAATGCACATTTCAGACAAAGTTAAATGAGCAATATCTTCATTATATTATGTTGAAATGTGCGCGATAGAATGCTGTATTTGTGCAATATGCTGTCACCCCGGTGCATCTCTTCAGCCATGCATCTCGCCTGTAATAACTATGAGCTTTTGTTTAATTTAATTAACGAATGTGTTTGTTTAACTTTTAATGCGCTTTACGTTGCATTTATGTGAGCGTTTACTTCACGAGTCGAGGGTGGTTTTCAAAATAAGTTCATTGTTTCTGCAAATATTGTTTATGAGTTTTTGGGCTTTGATTAGAGCTGTTTGCTTTTTTAATATTCCATAAAACAAAAAGATTTGAAGGCACGGCATTTGTAGTAGGTATTTAAATTAATAAACCTAATTTTAAAACAGGATCAAAAAAAAAAAAAAGTAAAATCGTTTGGGGTTCCATTACATTAAAGCTCCCATTGTCTATTGGAACACAAAATTAGATCATCCATCAAATAAATTGTAAAACAGCTGAGACATGTAATCGTCTTTAAATTGAGTTTGAGAGGAGATTCCTTTAATAAAATAAAAATCTTTTTTTCCATCCTTTGATTTTGATTTTCCTGTTTTAGATGTAAATATTTCTGTGAAATGTAACTGCACAATCGAAAAATGTTATGCCATAGTCTCGTTTGAAAACGTACATTCCGCAGAGAATTGAATGCGATTTGTTCACAAAACGATTTGCAAAAACAATTTCAAAACTTTTGCGTTGCGTTTATGATTGCAGTGCATATGGAACGAGCATTGCAACAAATAACGTTGAATTTTGAGAAAAATCCCTAAAGGGGAATGAAAACGTGGAGGCCGGCGGGAAATAAATACTTGTTGTTGACAAGAATAAATTAGTGAACTTCTGAACAACTTCATGTAAAGAGTACGGAAAATAATGTGCTACTCTTTAGTCTTTGAATGTTTTATTTGCAAAAAGCTTCTGCACAACATAATATGTAATATATAATAATATGCTGAGAGCTTTTTTATATTTTGTATCGATTTTTTGTCAACGCTGCAACGCAACGGCTTAATCAGCAATTGGAAATGGATTGATTTTGTTCATTCGGTTTGGGTAAACAGAAGCATGCTTTTGACTGATTTCAAACTAGTTTTGTGTGCACACGATAACGAGTCAATCTGATTTGATGCTGAAAATCAAATATGTAGTTCATGCCACATTGCATTACACTTTTATATCGACTTTGGTATGTTGTGCACATATTGCTGAATGTTCAAATGATTTCATTGGAACTACATCGCAGGGAGAGCGAGGCGTGAACAGCGAATCTATTAGAAACTAATACTGTAGAGCATAATAAATTGTCGTACTCGGAAATAACGGGTAAATAAAGGATGGTTTCGGAGCTATTATTAGTGTGACCTTGAATTTTTATATCGTCTTGAAATGTTCGGCTATTTACTAATTTCATATTGTCATACGAGTAACTATTATACATATGTACTTAAAACCATATTTAACATCAATGTTGCATCATAAAATCATACAAATTGCAGATCTTTTTTGTATTATAAAAGACTATATTAATGTGAAAGAATTTTTTTATGTTGCGTAAGGTTTTAGAGATAAAAGATGACGTCATATCGCATTTACATCCTATCAAATCATCCCGAGGGATTATTTGTAGAGTATACAGTAAAAAAAAAAATTTATTTGGACCACAATTTTGTTTGTAGTGTTCTGTAATTCTTACAAAAGATTTTTATAAGAATGTGCAATAAGAAGTGTTCATACTTAAATAAACATGCACATGTGCATTGTGCATAAAACAAATTCATATAAAGTTACCAAAAAAAATCTAGAAACACGTACACAACATTTTCATAAGCTTTCGAGAAGCGAGTGCGCTGAATTTCAATTTAAAACTTTCAGGATATAACTCCGAAGCCATAAAACACAGGGATTTCACTGTTGCCAGTCTACATCATAAAAAATAACTTTTACCGCACACACCGCAAATTTGAAATTACACATAGACACAGTACTTGAATTTCCGTTCCACCACGACCATAGTCCGTTCACCGTAGAGTTTTGATCATAAAAGCTCTCCGATGATGCTACCGATGCTATATCATATTTTATTTACCACAAAACGCTACACAAAATAATTTAAATGCTGCACATTATAATACATATTTCATAAAGTCTTTCGAGCGGAAACTTTTGCCAAACAAACGCGCCATATTAAAAGCAACAACCGCAAGGAATTCGAAAAATGTGTATTATAATTTATTTCGTATAACAAGTATAACGGTATGCCGTATACCCAAATGATCAGCTTCCGCGCACCGGTACTCTAAAGTCTCGGGGCGCAATGTCACACATTATAAATCGTAGTATAATTTAATCCTGTCACGTGATCTTTTAACATATTATATGAAGCTGTGTGTGAACGAAAAAAAACAAGTGGAAATGGTCATAAAACGTTGCACGCAACACTAGTAAAAAGAATGTGCAAGGAGCAACATATTAAATATAAAGGATCCCGCAGTCGTTATGTGTACTTGGCATAAAAACAATCCCCTCAAATGAAAAGGATGTATTTCATAAAGCATTTTTTATGGTCACAAGTCTCGACAACGTACTGGGTGATGATATAAAAATTCAAGTGAAGGAGTGTACTTTGTTTTGATGTGACTTATGTGCAATTTATGTTAAATGATATGGCTCGATGCCCAGTCTCATCGTATGGGATGCTTTTGATGCAACAGTTCTTGTTTCTATCTTTGCATGCGGAAACATCAAATATAAATGATTTTGCCGTATATTTTATGAACCATTTGGTAAAAACAAATTTTCCTATATGTAATATAAAAAGAAAACAATATTTGCCCTTGGGGTCGTATATAAATTAAAAACGTGGGTTAATTATACGAGGATGCAACAGACTGCATTTATTCATCTTAAGTCTTTTAAATCTCTTCTCTGCATAGTATAAATTTTCTCGTGAATATTTGTTACATCTACCAATTCTCAAATTGGGGAGGAGGATTACTGCTTACTTTTCACAGACTTTATGAAGAATACAAACCCTAATAAAATCATCACCTAAATAAAACAATCACTCTTGAGTGCACTACTCTCCATTTCTCCTTTTTTAATATATGCAATTCAGACAAATTGGCTTTGTTCTGGGGTTCGTCGTTCCGTGGTACTAATTTAAATTGCTTGCGGGCGAAAGTTTACCATTACAGTAATTCTTTTTCATGCGATGAAAGCTTTACTTGAGCGCAATTCTGAGTAGTGAGCACTGAATGTGTCGAGTTCAAAACCATGAACTAAAAAGGAACGAATGCCGGAAATGGAATAAAATTTTTTGTGGCTGTTAATTGTGTAAAATATTCAGTTCTCGTTTCAGGAAGTGAATGTTTTTTATTTTTGTTATGTATGGGGATTTTTTGCGCGTGTGCTTTTCATTTCTATTCTAGAAAATCTCTTTGAATTACACTAAATTTCTATTCACGACAAATTAAATGCGTCTTACGAAAAACGGAGTGCCATGTCACTTCCGATTTCATTTCACAGTGTGTAGGCACTAGGCACATTATTCATTATTCTGCCGCATTGATCCTGACGCGGCGCGGCGTGACTGATATAAAAGTTGTGATCACGTATTTGAGCGAATCTGTCGTATACTTTTATTGAATCTGAAATACAATTTATTCATCGGTATGCGTGTTCGCCCATCAGATAAGAGTTTTTGTATTTGGACAACATTCAACATTTTGGATCTTTTTAGAGTTTTTTATATACAAAGCAAGAATAAGTATCGTTTTGTTGTTTTGCTATATGTGCAAGCATACCACACATTACTATATACATATTTATATGTCGTAGTAGTGCCAAAGCGAAGGGTATAGAAGCCATTAATTGAGGTTTCAAGTAGCGGTTGGACACACAATAGAACCACCATGAAACCACTTGATTCAAATTTAATTGCGTATAAGCTTATTCCATCAGTGCTTTTCTATATACATTTAATTACAAGAAGTGCGTGCACATGAATGAAAGTCGCCGTAACTACGCATTATGAGAGCATCAACTCTTGTGTTGTTTGAAATTAAACCATTTTCACAACAACAATAATTAACGTAGGGTGTACTCGCGAACATACGTAGAACATATACTATAAAAACGTGCTTCAATTTCAATTCCTCATAAAAGTACGTGCTCCGAGGAAACAGGAAGAGAAAATAATTTCGTTTTGAAACAACCAAGCAAACAAACAAACAAACAATTTTCACACATAGCTTCATATTTCATTAATTGAGTTTGGGGGGTTGCAGCTTCGTATAGTATTAATGTAAAAGTTGTATGAAATTCTATACAGAACTTTCACTCCGCACTCGTAAGTCTTGATTGCAGCATCAAATGAAAGGGATGTTTGCTAATTTCAATTAGTATACACACAAGAATATGAACGGTAACGGCACCGGCAAAACAAATAACGTCAACAGCACCAACGGCCTCACCAGTCACCACCATTTTCCCCCACCTAGCACCAGCTAAAAAATAATTCCCACTGTCGAAGGATTTCAATCGACATGTATTCCCAGCTACCATCACCTTAAAAATAATTTTCACTGTCGCAAGAATTGGTCGGTGGTGATTACCTTTTTGTTCCCGTCAGCTATTTATATTAAGTATTTAATGTTGTATGATATCTTTTCCGTTTCTATAGTTTATAAACAGTCACTTTTCCAAATTTTGTTTTAAATTAAATTAGCCCAGAATTCTTTTTGAAATAATGGGACACGGAAATTTCGCAAATAAACGCATATAGAGATTTAAATTAAATACGAGTATACCAGGAACAACACCGAAACTAAGGATCAAAAAACTCAAACTTCATTTTGCAATATTCAAAGCGAAAATACCAGGAATTCTATAGATTAGTTATCATCACAATATGGCTAAAATTCCCTGGAAGCTTTATGTTTGATGTTTACGTAATCCTGGGGAAAATTTAAATACGAATACATACCTAATTCCATTTTGAAACAAACAACAACGAAATACCTATTTGATTTTTGCACGTTACTGGTTGCGTAGTTTCATAATTAATAATTGAATTTTGCAAGAGGGTCTAACGAAAATGTACTCTAAAAATCCGAGGAGATTCTAAACTACTGAAAGTTAATCATCGCATGAATGTGGGCTATGTATAAAGACATAAACTACTATTAAATTTAAATTTCATGTAGCTAACATGTAAAGATTTTTGTGTGCTTTGTTGCACAAGCGTTCAGTGTTCAATTCTTACAAAATGTGGCTTGTGGTTGCTCGAAGCAAATGACGCATAGCAGCCATATCAATGCACAAGCACGATAAAAATGCATTTATGATACAGCTGTGTAGAATTTAGATTGCAATTAAATTTTTGTTTTCTTAAATATTCACAAAAAGAGTCCGGGTATGTTAATGCTATTCGCCGACACTTTTGAAATAAGGGTCCCTTGCAAACCGCAATCAGTAATATGTTATATAAAAACGGTATAACTTTTTGAATTTGGACTAAAATTAAAGCAATAATATTAAATATTTAATTAACAAATCAAATATTATTATTTTAAATGTATATGCTTATCAAATGTTAGTTAAGATATATGTTTCCTATGAGATGCGTCAAATCTAACTCAACACGGGATTTCGTAATGTGTTCTTCTGTTTATTCAAGAAATATAGCCAAGTGAATAATGATGACTGTGCTTTGTTAAATCATGGAGTTAATTAAATTTATGCCAATTAATTACATCAAAATATAATAACTGATGGCTATTATGGCTACGATGAAGACTACTAGTTTTCCTGAGGTTATCAAGACATCGACTTATGTAAGAGGCCAATACTGCTTTAATATTATTAATTTATATACGACCCCAAGGACATATAGAAATATTTGCATTCCGATTTTTTTCGGAAAAAAAATTGATGATGCGAGTTTCTTTTTGAGTTCACAAAAATTTTCTAGGAAAAATGTGCAAATGTACGTTCTCGTCGCGTTTTATTAATTACTATCTGCACATTTCATTTAGAGCTTTAAACCCTGACCCTTAAACTCATTTCCTATCCTGGAAGTGCTTTTGGTTCGTCCAATGATTCAATTTCATTTTTGTACTCAATATACTTTTTTAAATATTAATATTGCCTACAATAACCAAACACCAACAATTGCATCGATCAATGAAATTAAGCAATTATTCTTCAATTGCTTTCGGAATTTGTAAAATATTTCTTTACAAAATAACTTATAACTTATAAAATCGAAATATAAATCAGTAATTTTTGTATTGCTACTGCCGAAAAGGGGAACAATCATCGCACTCATATTTTCATACATTTTTGTGTCTGTACAAGCAAAATTAACAACTAACAACTAACAATTTGTTACAAAATCGCTCTCCGGGTGTCATCAACGGCTATGACTATACATGATCTTTTTTAAACGTTTTTTAAACAAATAAAAATTAAATGTATGGTTAAATATTGAAATTTTACATTCTAATGTAATATGTTTATTGAATTAAGTTACAAAATTGAATTCAAAATATCATACTTAAAATTATTATATAAAAAAAATACTTTTTAAGTATGGTTTAATTTTCTAGATTCACTAAATAAACGTAGTCCAACTAATAAGCTAAGACCCAAACCATCAGTTAGACTGTCAGCATTTCTTGCGACCATATGATTTTGACGTCTCAGTTTAAAAAAAAAACAAAATAAAAACACTGCCCAACTTATTTTTGGACACTCACTGAAATTTTCATTCCTGCAAGGTGGATGATAATTAAGCCATCCGCGAATACCGCATCTGCCGAATCATATGAGAGTATTGTCAAAATCTCGTAGTTCGTGTGCTCTGGCGGTAAAAAATTGAGAAAAGTGCCGAGTGCGGTGCTCACGGAAAATCCAACATATTTCTATTTTGTTCGAGTGGAACGGTCGTGTTTTTAGTTTCTTGCCGGAAATTCAAATTTTCATTTATATATACCTGCTACTTTGCAAGCACATAATAATATCCGTAATGAAGCGTGTTGTGATTTTAAAGTCAGAAGGTGAGAGCACCGACAGCTACGCCGATATTCTTAAAGACAACAAATTTGAGCCAATTTTCGTCCCCACACTGGAATTTCGTTACAAAGATCTGGATAAGTTGCGCGAAAAACTTGAATCCCCCGAAAACTATGCCGGTTTATTGTTCACAAGTCCACGCAGTTGTGACGCAGTGGTGGAGGCACTCAACGGCCAGAAGCTGCACTCACAATGGGAGGCATTACGTAACTACTGTGTCGGTGAAGTGACCCACAATCTGGTGTCATCGATCTTGTATATTGCCTGCAAGGGCAAACAAGCTGGCAATGCCAACAATTTGGCTGACTTCATACGAGAGGATATGGAAGAGTGTGATGATAAACGGCCGTTTCTGTTTCCGTGCGGCAATCTGCGACAGGATACAATGCAACTGAAACTGGCTGGTGGAGGATATTCAGTGGATGCGGTTGAAGTGTATGAGACTGGGGCACACTCAGAGTTGGAAGAAAACTTGAAAGCAGCTTTGGCGAATGACAATGTCGAGTATTTGGCATTCTTTAGTCCGTCTGGTGTTAATTATTGTGTCCAATTGCTGCAAAAGAACGACATGAGTCTAAAGAGTAAGAAGCTGATTGCTATTGGACCGAGCACTCGTAAATGTATGGAGAGCAATGAGCTCAAGGTGTATAAGACTGCGGAAAAGCCTTCCGTTGAGTATTTAGTGAAGGCTCTTATTGGGGCGTAGTGTTTTGTGGTTGGTTTTTGGAATTTTTGTTTTGGGACATTAAACCGGTTTTTATCTGTTGCTTTTAATTTAGTGTTTATATATGCAATTTTTCTATTGAAAACCAGTTATTATATTAATTAAAAGTAAACATAATTGGCTATTGTTTCGTTATTTAATGTTTTATAATAAAAATACACATTTTGGAATGTTTTCCCATTAAAAAATGCATAGTCTAGAATTTTCTTTATACAATACAATATTTCATGCTTGCAACAAATTCATTCTTAAAGGTTAAGACATTGACTCCCCATTGCGATTGGCACCATTCAGGAAAAATCCGTCATTGCTCCTGAAATCAGAAAATGTGTTATTTGGTTAATTAAAAATAAGTCGCACATTTTACTGTAGATTTTTTTATCTCCTCTTTCTATTCAGAATTCCGTTACAACGTCATGTCGTCGCGGGAGGAATCTTAATATAGAACCTGATTGACCTAATACCAATCGTGATCAATAAAAGCAGATGCTGTGCATTCTTTTATTTATTTTCCTCTTCTTCTTATTCCCTTTATGCAGCATATTTAATTTGTTCGAGTTTCTTGTAAAAAAAACAGTTCATTCAAAATGATTGTCACGTGGTTTATTTATACCAGATAGCGATTAATTAACTGTAACAGCCCCCGCATTAAGAAAATAGAAATGACGCGATGAAAATTGAAAACACTTTAAATTTGCTGGTGGTAGTTTGTCGCCTTTTGGCGGTTGCTTTCGGTATAGGACATTCATTCCAAAGCTACAATAACTTTCATACAGCCCATGACATTCAATTGGAGCGGCCGAACCACACACCGAGTACAATTGGCGTCAGTTTTTCTTTCATTTTCACTCATCGGACAATTCAGCCTCAATTTCTTCGTGTCTTTCTACATTGGAAGACTGCGTCTATTTTGGGAAAAGTGGCTCTAGTGCTATGGACTACATATTAATATATTACAAGTAATCTGTAATGTTGTGCTAATATTTTGAAGATCTTCAATGCTCCCGTATACCGCGCTTTTCGAATTTCTTAATATTACAATTTGTAATTTTTGATGTTTGCACCAAAAAATATTTTTTACGTTGCAACATCAGGCTTTGGCGAACTCCCCAAGATTCTTTATTTAGATTTTGTTGTGGAAACTTTTTTGAAAGAATGTATTGTTTGTATTTTGTGGCTGAATTCTGGATTTTGAAAACGTAAATCCGGATAATATTTTTTTTAAATAGCTAAAGTTTGTAACAGCTGATAAATGAATCTCTTTAAAAAAAAAAACTCATAAATGTAAATGAAAAAAAAAGTAAGAAACAACAGTTAATTGATTCTAATTGCTAATCTCGCTCTAATTATTATGTGTACGTTTCATTACAACGAAATAAGATTTTCGCGAGATTTATATGTTTACCTTACAGTGGGCGGCGATCCTAATGAATTTGGTGAATGACCATCTTCCGGGAAGTAGGAATTTGCGTGGTTCCCTCGGTCAAGTTCTGAAATAAAAAATCTTGTCAATAATTAAGTGTACATAAAAAAAAAAAATTAAGTTTTTGTATAAAAAGTTCAAAATAAATCTGTAATTTATATCATACCGTTAAAGTTAACAATCTCAGAAGATAATAACTGATTATCAGTAGATTCTTGTAATTGTCGTGATCTTTTAACAACATCTGGGTCCAGTTTTTCAAAGTCACTTTGTGTAAATGTTATTGGACGATTTTCAAAATCTGAAATGAAAAAAAACCTCATATTATTATATAGCTGTTTGTTTCTTTGATGAATGCAAAAATCATGATTAAAAAATTATTTTAAGATGCATACCATAAGGAAGTCCACTCCCTGGGGCATAGCCATCACTATTTATCGGAAACAATGAAGGCACAATTTGATGTGGTGATGGAAACATCGAAATATCAATATCCGTCTGATTTTTCATAATTGTTTGATTATCGTCATGATTGCTGGTCATGCGTCTATAATCCTTAAAGAAATCATACTTCCAGATGGCATACAATATGAGAAGGAACACAAACACAACACCCAAACTAACACCGACCCAAACAATGAGTATGGTATTCGTGTCTGGAGGCATAAACTCTGTAACTCCCATAGAACTAAACTTGTCACGACCATACTCGTTCCACATGGCTGACATACTTGACACACTAAGTTCATATTCATCGGAGTCGTCAAGGGACTGCAAATGAATCACGAATTCCAGCTGTATGCAATTTTCACTGTCTTGCCAGCTTTGACTACATCTTTCAATTTCATTGAATGTAATATTTTCTGGACTACAATTGTTTTATTGTTAATATTGTATAGAATATAATTAAGGGAAGCTTTTGAAATCTTACAAGCATGTCTCCAATGCCATATTGTGCGAGCTTACGAAGGAGTTGACACTTTCGGCCAAACTTTCTTTAAATGAATTCCATGTATCTAGCGTTTGAAATATTGAAGGGACAACCAAGAATATCCGTTTAGATTCATAGTGGATGGTTGCTTCAGTTGAGACTTCTGGTGGGACGGTGGGGACCACAATGTCTTCCACTGAAAATGCAATGTGATTTTTATTGCATCAATTTAATTACTATTTGCTGATATACCAATTAAAGATGCTATTATATGAAATCCTTTATGGATATTATTATTCTCAGAGGAGTAAAACTCAATCAAAACTTCGTCCACATTTATGAATAAGTAACTCTTTTCTTTTACCGTTCCAGTCACAATTTCTTCAAAATCTGTGGATACAAATGATTAAAATTTAATGAAAGTTCAAACAACACACACAGCAAAAACTAGTTACATACTTGCTGTTATTTTAATAAAATCACTCAAAGGATTTAAGTCCAATTCCTTAATCACAAGAATGATTCCTGTAGCATTATTCATTTCAATGCTTTGAAATTAATAAAAGCGTTACAACGTATTTTCTCTCTGGTAATACAAAAATATATTAAACTACCTCCATTGTCCACTAGAATTGGCTGGAAATGGTTCGGGGTATCCAGGTGATGTTATCTCCACGTCATTATCACTTGAAACTGGTAAAACACTATCATCACCAGAGTCATTCATTTTCATCAAATCATGCACTGTTGTCTGTGGGACATCACTGAGGCTTCCTGAAATAATTAAACGCAGTATTGTCTAAACTCGAATCACTTTTATGCAATCTTGATGTAGGTACTAGTACAAACTCACCTGTAGACACCACAACAACCGTCAACAAACAAAAATGGTAAATAGAATTAAACATATTTCTGATGATAGACTAACAAAAATCACTCAAAAGCCTACATAATCCATTTACTACGTCGTTTCAAATGATACCACTTTGTGGCTGCGCTAAAACCGAAACGTGAATTATTGTGAATTTCCTATCAACCAAGTTACTCGTAAGTCGTAACATCAAAAATTGCACACCACTTTATAAGTACAACCCTCCAGGTGCTGATATGAGACATTATAGATAAGATAAGATAACGAATACTCTTATAAGGTATTTGTTAATGATTTTGCATTGTCTTCCGGCGTATATAAGCACTGTTCAATTATTGTTGGGTTATTTTATAGACAAAGATAATCAAATAGCTCGCTTTAATTTTTAATTAGCAATAATTGTTAATAAAAATACATAAACAATTTTTTCGTTGCCGTCAAAGTTATATTATGGTCAGACTCTTTGACATATATTTTCACCAATTATGTCAATCGCGTTATTTTATCAATATATGTTTTTTTAAACTTTAATTAAATGCCACACAGTAATAAATTGTAAATTAATTTCTCGCCTTATCTACACCATATCAATATGTTAAAACGAACAGTATTTAATTTTAAATCAAAGTCTTTTTTGTTTACCAAATGGTTTTAAGATTTGGAAACTATCACCTCGATAGTTATAAAAAAAATTAAAATAATTCGTCATAGCAGAAATTTACGATTTTGGCAATGAAGCAAATTGCAAAATATTAACATTGATCTTGCCATAAATAAATGTGCATTAATGCATACACGAATATCATTTCAAAGTGTCATGTCATATTGTCGCATGATTCATGAGTGCATGATGTTGTAGAATAATTGCATGTTTTTGAAATGAATTTGATAGAAAGCACAGGTGAAAATTGTTCCATTTCGTTTTCGACTTTTAAATTTTGACTGTGATAAATAAATTAGGATTGCCGATCCATTTTAACAAGGCTGAACTAGTTTTATTTACTTAATTTTAAAGTAGGCATGTGAACTCGTATTAATAGAGCAAAAAAAAATTTGAAATAATAATACGAAATGAATTTGCATCAAGAAAACTTTTGATCGTTCAAGTGTGTGTGTCGATAGTCTCGTGACTTTCATATAAATTGTGTGGTTTTAAATAATTGGTAAGACTTGTAACCGACATAGATATGTCGTGCATTAAGTGCATTTGTTTATTGATTGCATTACAGCATTAAACGACGCAATTTGTATGTTTACCAAGCGCAACAAGTACAGCGAATTTAAATTCACTTTCGTATGCTGCAAATAAAATTCACTTTCAAGTTCAATTGCAAAATAATTTTAATTCTTTTTTTGTTTGGAATTTTTTTTTTAAATTATAACTATTTTTACGAAGATGCGCAAACTTATACTGCACGAATAAACCACAGCGGATACAAAACACAACATTAAATTTTCTTGGCAATGCAAATATAAACATTTCCAAAAGCCATGAATGTTTATGTTTCTGCTTTTTATGCCAATGAGATCGGTGATTCAAATGTTTCGTCCATGAATTTGTGTAATATTGGTTTAAAAATCTCTTTAAAAATAATTGCATTTCGTGTAGAAAAGCAAACATACTCGCTATATATTTATGCTTATCTTCAAAAGTCAAAACAATGCCTGCCGAAAGCATACTAAAGATCATTTAAAGTTTTATAATTATTAATTACCAATACAATCTATTATGGAACTGTGCTTAGATCAAGATCAAAACCAAACTTTGTTAGAATTTAAATTATTCAATTGTCATTTTCAAATTTAATGTTCATGCCATATAAATTACAGAGTGAAGAAGCAAAAATGATTTTTTGTGAGAAGTTTCCAAAAATGTTGGACGTATATTAATATGCTTCTTAAACGTTTTACAAACATTTAATTTAAAAGGTGATAATAAATCTTTTAATTTATATTTTCAAATGGTTCAATTTTCATTCTCGTAATAAGTGTGTTAAGCCACTCAGTTTCAGACTTTGTGGTTTCACTGTACTCCATTATTGAAAAAAAATTAGTGCGGTAATTTTATGCAATAGCAAATAAAATTTAAAAATAGATTTCCTCTATTCAATGTTTTATTTTTAAATGTAGGATTCTTCAGAAATTTCATTATTCCCGACTTTTAAATTTATATTTTTGGTTTTGTCTTTAAAACAATTACATCCTTGGGAAAACAATGTATCCGTTTATAGCCAGTAATCTGCATTAAAATAAATCTTCAACGAAATCGTATGCAAATCATTCTGTTCATGCTCAAGATTTATTAGGCAGAAAGATAAAAAGAGCTCTTTGAACTTAAAACAAAATTTACAAGCAGTTTTAAATTGCAACAATAACTAATTAAAAATTGCGACATAACTTTTAAAGTTTTTTTTTTTAATAAATCTTTAAGAAACGCTTTGTTGTTTTCTTTTAACCTTGATAATTTTCACTTTATTATAGATATTGACAACATTGCCAAACAATATTGTTCCTTCCATCAAAAGATTACATATCTCCAAATTCTCTTAAATTTTGCGTTTTTTGCTAAATTCAAAATTGTTAAAAGTTGAAATACAATTTTAATAACATTGCAACACACTTTAATTAAAAACATCAATTCAATAAATCATAAGTTTAATAAATATAAAACATCATTATCAAGATAGTTAGGAAGGAACAGTATAACGATTTCCAAAGTGCAAAAGGCAATCCCTTATTTTCTGTTGACAATTACAATAATCCTTAAATGGTGGCATCATAACCTCGTGCATAATCTTCAGCATGTCAATGTAACGAAGCATTGCCTTCTCTATCTCACCAGCTTCATAGTAACGATCAGCATTTCTTTGTATCATGTCAGTGTCCTGCACCGATTTCAGTCCCTTCAAAATATTCGTGAATTGTCCACAGGCAATGCATTTGATCATGAAGTCATTGCATTCAATTGGTAGTTCAAGAACATTATCACACTCACCGCCTGAATCACATCTGCACCAATTAAAAAAAACATTTTAAATTAAATTTTGCGAAATATTTAACATTATAAAACCCACCTAAATCTTAAAACACCAGTTTTAAAATCATCGTATTTAGGCCAATTTGACAAACATGGATCACAAGTGCATTCAAACCAATACAGATCCTTTAGCGTTTCTTGCCGTTGTTCTCGGGAACTTTGAGTATACAGAGGTCCATAGTTTTCAGACACTTGCATACCAGGTTGAATGTTTTTAATTGCATGCACATAGACTGAATTCCCCTTGAAGTAACGCACCACGCTAGGTTCACACGAGTGATTGAATAACGCCAATGTAGGATATAGGCCACCACCAATGAAGACTGTTTGTGAGCTCTTACGATCTGCAGACTGTTGCAACTCAAACAATTCGTGAGTATTGAACTGAAGAAATTGTAAATTCCTTAGAATTAAAGAACCAATAAAGTCGCTTTGTTCCGTTGGAGTGTATCCACCCAATTGGAGGCACGATGCTAAGAAATAAGACATGAGGGAGTATTGAAAAAAGTCCTTTGCTGTACGTTCCTTTTCGTGCCTCTCAAGATTGAAAACCCTTCGATAATCATGATATGGCAATCTTAATAACAAACAAATGAATTAATTTTAGCAACAATTTGAATACGTAGAATTGTTTTGTAACTATAAATTTAACAAACTTTGCTGTCTCCTCATAAGTAAAACCAGCTTCCAACTGACTTCGCAGCTTTACAAATGAATTGAGAGGTTTTTGTGAAATCGCCCTCAATGCCATGTGACAATTGATGGAAGATCCTGAACGCCACAGAATTTTAAGGATACCGCATTCGAATTTGTGATAAGTTTCAAGAGCAATCTTCTGACATTCATCAGAACAGAAAATTACATCACAACATTTGGGACAGGCTAGTGGAACCGATGTTCTGAAGAAGGTAGAAAGTTTATTATATATTTTCTAATAATTTTTATTAATATTTGTAAAGCAAACCTCTTAAAACAGTGCTGACAATGAGATCTACAGAATTTCTCTAATAACATAGCCACGTGAGGTTTTTCAACCATTAGAGCCTCCCCTACTTTTATCTCTTGGTTTGCTTTTGCAAATCGTCCTTCTTCAGGATTATAGTCGAATTGAATAGATTCAGACACAAAATCAGGTATCCCGCTGAGGCTTTTCTTTGTATTCTTTGGTTCCAACGGTACTCTGCCCTTTTTAGTACGCTCAATATCTTTTTCTAACATTCTTATCATAATTTGGGCATCTTGCGTCATTTTTTCACGCTTTTCATAGACAAGTTTGGAGTTATCCAAAGAGCTGATGGTCTTTCTATAAAATTGTATTGTTTTCTTATTGTTATATTGTTAAAAATTTGAAATTAAATTATTCTCACTGAAAGGCTTCGATGGTTTCAGAGTATTGCTTCTTTGCCAGCAAACACCTGGCTTTTCTTTCAAGAACTTTGTAAAGAAGATCTTTAGGATATCCATGATTAATAGCCCGTTCTATGTCTCTCAAACACATGTCATACTTCTCCAAGTGATACAATGCTGCCGATCTGTTGGCAAAAATGACTGCTAGATCTGCGTCTAAATTTCACAAAAATAATATTCAGAATTAAAAAATTATAATGTTGGAATTCAATACCATTTTCCGCCGGCACCAATAGCAACGACTTTCCATAAGTTTGCATCGCCTCGGTCCACTGCATTTTTTGGAAAAATTGATTTCCCTGTTTCTTCCATTCAGCCGCCGTATTCGCATCTTTGCCACTAAACTCGGTCACAAGTTTCAATTCCTTCACTGCATCCAATCCGCTTATGAATTTGAACCGCTGCTCATCCGTACTTAGATTGGCAAAGTTTTTTAGCTGCTCATCGGTGCACTTGTCTTTCACACTCAAATAGTAATCTTTAAAGAAACCAACTTCTTTTGATAAATCCATTTTTGATTTATGAATATTTCACTGATTTATTGTTTTCCGCAGCAAAACTTGATGTAAAACGTGACTTTAACCTCACTCTGGACACTGATGAAACTGAAATTTTCATCGAATTTTCTTTTCTATTTTTACTCATCCCAACTATTTTCGTACATTCAACATGCTTGCTCTGTTTACGTTCATTCTTTTGATTTATCCTATTCAGTTGAAGTTTTGCTCACTTTCAGGAGATTTAAATTTTTGGTTAGCTGTTGCTAGACTATTGGAAAAAACAGTTTGAATTCATCACTAAAATCCAAAAAATACATGAAACTTGAATTTTAATTTTAATTAAATATAAATTCACAAATGTTTGCAGAATTTAGTTTTTATTCAGTTATTCATACAAATATAATTCTAATGATTTCTTCATTCTGTATAGATACAAAGTAATAAATATAATTGTATGTATTATTTTTAGTATTATGTATTTAATAAAAAAGAAATTGCCTAACAGGATTTTGCTTAAAAATTACTTTGGTTGACTCTTCAAACCACATATTTTATATTTTCAAATACGGTATGTACTTTTTATTACGTTATAAATCACGTATTTAAATCATGTTACATTATTTTTGGAGGAAGAAGGATTCATTGAATGCACACTAAATACCTGCCAATTTTTACCTGAAACAACACTTTAACTATCTTTTGCTTTGTAGACTTTATTTTTTAATAGTTTCATATTTAAATGGTTCAATGTTTTATAAATTGCTCATAGAGAATTTAACTCACCTATATATATATCTTATATCATCATATTACAATTTAACTATTTTATATTCATCATTCCTAACGAGATTCACTCATCTTCATGATATCTAACTATTTAAATATTGCAATGGACTAGATAATTATTATAATATTTAGTTATAAATTTTAACAGGATAATAATGTTTTTAAATATTTTTTTGATTCATAATAAGGTTTATCTGAAGAGGTTTTCTTTAATTTTGACCAAATATTACACTTTATTATTGATGGGCATTATAAAAATATTGCAACGATGTAATGCTCATTCCATCCTAACTCAATTACAAATATTAACATGGATCATTTTCTTTAAATACAATTATTGAGGATATATTGTGTAGTAGTCTCAACTTTTAGTACAATTTATCACTAGATGCTACACGAGAATGAGTTAAAACATCGTGTCGGCGTGCTGAAAGCGTTTTGGGGCCCACTCTTTAATATCTTTTGATGAAAATTTGATCGCTAAAACGAACTACACATAGAGGGTCAAATTATTGACAACAATTTATTACAATTGTTTAATTTATTAATTTATAATAACAATTAATTAGTCACTTAATTTAAGATTTAATGTTATCTTGCAAGAAGCCACAGTTAAATGCGATTGGAGTCTATTCTTACATTTATACCTCTAGAAGGATTTTCAATTCAATTTTTACCATTTATTTTTAATAATTAGAATTTTGAATAACGTAATTTGGTATACTAACTGAAGGATTACATAGTTCATTTACCTTTTGTATGTACGCTACAGTTCCTGGCATTTTTGCACATTGGTCTATCACAAGTTTGAACTGTCTTCAAACAGGTGCGAAATTTCAATCAATTTTATTTCTTCTAATTATTTTGGATTACCAAAAAGCGATTTTCATTTTATTTTAATTATTAGAAGTACTAAATAATAATAAAATTATACATTATAATACTAATTAAAAAAGATTAATTTGAAAGAAAAACTTTAACCAAACAATTTTAAAATATTCTTTAGTTAATTGACAGTTTAATTACAAATACATATTTTGTAAAATAATAATTTTCTTCACATGAATTATTAGTGATCGCAGCTAGTATTTTAACGTCAAAATTAGAATAATAAAGTAATTCAATTAATTTAACAATAATGTGAATCGCTTCCAATAAATACACTATACATTATAACGATTTGTCTTTAAGACTAATTAAAGCAATTTACATAAATATGTATTTACATATAAGTCGATTGATATGTTAAGGTTTTAAAAAGACTTTTCACATATCCATTAAATATTTCAACACTTCCATCATATTTTGTATTCTTCTCCTTCACATTGTTTATATAAAAATAGACTTTCCTTATTATAAAACATTCAATTGCCAATATAAATAATCAATATTTAAGTTTAATAATGAAATTCATTCATTTGTGTGTAATTTAATTGTTTTGTTTGTTTTAAATATTTCATCAATCACAATTGTGAGACAACCAACCCATAAATGCACATAATTGTGATTTCTTACAAGACAACATTTCGATTACATATTTATTTGATTGTTTCAATGGATCACAAATGTTGTTTAATTAGCATTGCCAAATTATTAATTAATATGAGTCCTAGCAGCTCCGAGACACGCACACAAGATGAAACAAAAAATTGACTTAATATGATCGAGGAATGACAATTATTATTACTATCTACACGTATAGGTATAGTATAACTATTTTATAAGTGACTGTTCACAGTGGAGGAGTCATATCTCATAACTCATAAGTTAAAAGCATCCACCTAAATAGCACTCATCAATTCATGTTTTAACAATTGCCTAACGAGAAAAACATAATTTCAAAACATTGCATATAGGATTCAAAAGCCTAATTATATAAAAGTACATTACAGTATTTTGATAGGTACAGCGAGTTGGTTTTGGGAGATATCCTTTTGTATACAGGTTTCATATCAATTGAAACCATTTTACTGTTATATGTGTTATTTAAGTATTAGTATATGTATATATTTTCTCAGGTTAAAAGCCAAGATGTTTATTTAATTATTAAATTATTACTATGTATAGTTATTGCACCATTTCTCTCAGCTATTTAAGCTTATCCTTTTGAAGGCGGTAAGAAACTCGATTGTAGGAATTCAACTGTTGATTGTTACACGTTTAAACAAAAAAATGTGAAATTTTAATGAAAAATAAAAAAATGTAACCAAACATAAAAGTTGTCGATAGATACAACAAAAACATATTTTTATTTTATTTAATAAATAGCAAACAGTTTTATAAACAAAGTTTGGCAAACTATACATAAATTATAACCGATAAGTTTTAATAACAATTATTGCATAAATGTTCATAAGTTAATGACGTGCAGATAAAAACCACATACTTTTAGTTAAATCACCAGTTATCGGTGAACAAGACCGCGATTGGAAATAATTTATATTACTTTTTTTTGTTATTCATTATTTAACTCCCACTTTTCATATCATTTTAAATGAAGAAAAAGGATAAAGTATTGAGATTTTAAGATAAACAAAAACTGTAGCCGAAATGCAATAAACCAAACTTTAAATTCTGAAGGTTTTTTCAATTCCTTGTAATGCAATTTTCGGTGTTCATTTATGTTTACTCGAATGAACAGCAAATAAATCGTAAGTTAACTTAAAGAACATATTTCTTTGTTAAATTATGCACTGCAAATAAATTTTACACATTAATCAACATAGTAATATACAAAACGAACAAGTAGAAAAAAAAACAAATATAAAAGAAACAAAGATTAAACGCGTGATATATACTAAAATATAAAAATCAACAGTTCCGCCTTCTAGTGGGGAGATCCCCACTAAATTTTATCTTTTTTCAGACACACGTCGGCGGTGCATTCTTGGCCGCATCCAAAGCAAGATCTCGGCTGCGGCAACAGATCTCGCAAATCCGTTTTGTGTTCGGATTCAAATAAGTACAAAATCTGCAACTCCACTCACTTGCTGTCCCAATTAATTGGGTACTCTCAGATGTTGCCGCTGCCGCTGCTGATCGACTGTTTTTCATTATTGACTTCTTCTCTGTCGGCGCCTTCATTTGCGTGACGTTGCCTGCCTTATTCGTACTTACAACTAGCTGTGGCTGTTGATTAACATGATGATTCACATCACGCTGTTGTTTCTGTAGCCCCGCTTGTTGTTGTGACTCATTGTGATTGTTAAGATTATTGTTAAGCTGTGACGATTTTATTATCGTCTTACTGGTTGAGGCGGATGAGGCTTGCGATTTGTCTGTAGCACCCTTAGGTGCAGCATTCAGTCGATTATTGGTTATTGATTTCAGTTGTGTTTGTGTATTGTCAACGTCACATTTCACTTGTGCTTTAGTTTCGCCACTCTTCTCGAGTGTCTTTGATTTGTCAGTCGTCGTCATCGTCGTCGTTGTTGTCATTGGCATCTGTGAAGCTGGTCCAGTCCTTTGTTTACCACCCGCGGCTGGTACTGACGCTTCATTGGCGCGGTTAGTACCACGCCTTTTTTCACCAATCGCCAGTGAATCTAAATCTAAACTCTGAACCAGCAAGTCACCACGTTCGCCCAGATCCTTTGTGTAACCCTGTTTCTCAAGATTCTGGAAAACATAATCCCAAGATTCAAAGGAGCCGACACCTTCATGATTTTTATTAGCTTGCTCACGATTGCTCAGTTCAATGTCATCGTAGCTATCAAAATCGGAGACACGTGAATGCCGTGAGTCGTCATTATTGTCGATATAGCGTTCGTACTGGGCTAACAATTCCGCGTTGCGTGAGTATTTATCAGTTTTCTTTGGCTTTCGTGTCTCCGTGTATGATGGTTGCGCATCATCTTGTGCAATGGCGCCACTTTTGCTTACGTTATGGTTGTAGACATCCTTCTGATTATGCGCCATATCGTAATACACTTCAGCTGTTACCTTTTGTCGCGCTGGCCGATGCACATTATTGGCATTGTTGTGATCACCAGAAGCTACAGCTGCTTGATACACTTGCTGCTCACTAGTGTCCATGTATCCAGCACTGGAAGTTCTGCGATGTTGTTTGTCATAACTCACACTACCATTATCATGATGATGGCCATTGCGAATTCGTGGCACACGTTCATCCAAATCAATGAGCTGATCCATACATACATTGGGTCGTATATTTGGTGGTGCGGCATTAACAAAAGCTGAAGGATGAGGATCACACACACCACCGTAGGTGCTATTTTGTTCAAGGTATCCACTTTTTTTTACACAATTACCATACTCATGATACATACTCTGATCACCAAGACTCTTTGGCATGCAATTCAAATCCGGATGCATTTGTGGTTGCTGCTGCTGTTGCTGCTGCGGCTTATGACAACAATTTGATGGCGCCGATTGAATAAAATGCGCCGGACATCCCCCTGCCATTGCATTCCCGCCACCACCATAGTTATTTAACTGATTGGAAATCATGTACGGCAATGGATATCGATTGCCTGACACATTGTAGGGATGACCTGTGTACGCATTGTAACCGCAGCCTCCCGGATGACTGCCGGCATCCACACAGTCGTACTGATGAGGCGCTTGTGATGGTGATTGTTGGTCAAAGTAGGCGCTACGGCAATCGTAAGGCTGATCGAAGGAGTGACGATGTGGACCTAAATTCACAGAGGCGATTGTATTGGGATCGCTGTAATGCTCCATGGATTTGGAGTGTGGAATCGGTGGATGATGATTGGCGTATGATTGTTGATAAATTGTCGATGGTGGCTGTTGTTGGGTTTGATGATGCTGGCCATGATGGACAACGCCCCCGCCAACACCATTAACATTAACACTACCGTTTGTGTGCATATTGTACAAATTTTGCTGTGAATGTAAACTACAAGCGGCCGCCGCGGCGTATTGCTGTGAGTTCAGCTGTTGGCAATTGTTCACGCCGGGGTGGTGATGTGGAGGTAGTGGTGGTAGTGGATGCGTATGATGTGGATGCTGGTGATGGATGGTACATGAATTGCAAGCCACTTGCGGTATTTGATTATAGCAGCCTTCTACAATAAAATCATTAACTTAAATATCATAATTCAACATATAAAAAAAATATGATAATATAAAATAAATGATACATATCTAACTAGTATAGTAACACTACGTTTGAACGATGACTACAAAGCATGTCTAATTGTTTTTGCATTAATTGACTCAATTATGATGTTTATGTAATTTTAACAGATAACTTGACATTCATATTTCAAAGAACACTTACCAGTTTGAAGTTTTTCTTTTCTGAAACGTCTTTCTTGAATTGAAAAGGCCATCGATTTGACGGCTTGTGATGCACCACCTTTGAGAAAGAGTTTACAATTATTTAATTGTCTGCGTTTAAACTTAATTTCGACGGCGAGTGCTTTCAATATTGTTGCAGATGTTGTTAGAGATGTTATTATTATGGGAAAAATTATAAGGATAATGGAATCTAAAATGTAGGACGTAGATAAATGTGGAAATCATATAATATATTTAAAAAAATATTTGATTTTTTTGCTTGGATTTTGACCGATCAATAAATAGATTAAAATAATCTTTAGATCATTTTTAGCAATGAATAAACAAATTACCAATAGGCAACAATCCTATTTGACAATTCGTGTCTCAATAAAGAAAAACATCTAAGTTAAAATAATTAGTAGTTGATTTAATTTAGGTAATAGAATGGATTTAAAAGTGAAATCTTCGCTATGAATTCTGTCACCAATTTTATGATCACTGTTTTAATGAAATGGATGTTGATTGATGAAATCCATCCATTTCTAGGACCCTTACCAACATGCATCTCCCTGAAATTGAATACATCAATCCATGAGCACGACAACTGCATAGTTGTTAATCCCGAAAATATGTGCTTCATAATCTGCAAGCAAAAAATGGAATGAGACATCTCAATAAATAATTGCAATAACAAATCAAAAACAAACTTACTTGACACTCTACATATGCAGCCATTGCATCTCTCGACACATTTGTCACCTGATCGGGGCAAATTGGTCCCTCCAATACCAACGTTTGATTGGGCAGTTGTTTGTATCCCATCGCTTCAAACAATTTATCAGCGTCAATAAGATTTGATTTAATCTCATGTTGATAAAATCCCGAGTACATCTGCAAGTAATTTGTTTATAAGTTGTTATTTTTTCTTCAATTAATACCTAATGCAATGTTGAACAATGAAACTAAAATTAATTAACCTTAATGACCCGATACTCTTTGCGCCATGGCTTTGTGAACAAATTATTGGCGTATTGGCTGATTGACTCGAATCCGATAAGAGCTTTGTAGGCGGAGAACTCGTCCATATGTAAAATAGACTTTTTGAGAACGTGTGCCGTTTCTGGTAGGAAAAATTTTCTGTCGTGTGGCACCATGCAAAGGAACTCTTTTAGGCATGCTGCAATTTTGTTTACAAATATGTCTTAGTTCTTAGTTAATTTTAAAGTTTTTAATAATTTACCTTCTAGTTTTCTTCTTTCTTCCAGCTTTTGCATGCCATCCTCTGTTTCCAGGTAGGTCCAATGTCGCTGCAGGATTTCTTCCCATAGGTCGGGAAGAATATCTCGAGGGACAAATTCTGACATAACTCAATAATGTTCAGTAGATTCAATAAACAAAATTTATCTGCAAGAGACACATCATTAAATCTTATAGGTAATATTACAAGTGCAATTTAATGATTTTCATTTTGAATTAAAATAACATAATCTGTCTATATTTGTTACGAAAATTTCTCAATAAATATTTTATTGTGCTTGTTTATATTGTTACGTTGATACGTTGTTAAAATCATTGCGACGTTCCGGGTGCTGCGGAACGAAATAAATAAATACGACAGCCCTGTCATATCTCATCTAAAAATAATATCGCACAAACTTAAAATTAAACACCTCAAATGTAGATCAAGAATCGTTTCGGGATAACTAAGTATATATTTTAGCGATGACGATATGACCTATACCTCTAACGTTGGTCTGTTTGCACTGAAAAGATCACTTCCGCGATGCGACACACAATAATACTCGTATATTGTAAGACATGAAAACGCATCCCATAGTTATAATTATATTATGATGTACAGTAACAGTACAATATAATAGGTAATGAATTCCTGTACAACAATGTGCATTCCCATGTAGATTCAAGTTAAATTTTCCGCAAGTTAATGTTTGGCCGTGTTGCACTGAAATGTCGATGAATCACACTTACTGCGTTAATGTCCTTCACCCACCGATTAGTGTTGGGGATCAATGTAATCAGCAGAAAAGGCGACAATTTAATTTTCTCAATGAAAATTTGTAATATTTTCACAGCTTTTTATTTTTGCACTCACGCACACAGATACACGTACATTCCGTCAAATATCGCCATATTTACGTTCAAAAGTTCGTCGAAGGCCAAATGTCATAAAAGAAATAAAAATTCATATGTCAAATGTTGCAACTGCCAGAAATTCTGTATAGAAATGGTCAGTTTTAGTTAATCGATACTTTTTTAGCTACGGATCGATGAATACGGTAGTCTTAAAAATCAAGATTTAATTTTTTTTTTTTATATTCACAGTATTTTCAGTTTTTAACAGATGTAACAAAAATATTTTCTTTATTATCATATCAAAATAAAAATAAAACTTTAATTGCACATATTTTCTATTGTTTTGAGTATTATTTAGATTTATTTTTTCTTGTTTTAATAAAATCGCAGCAGCTACAAAGTTTTATTATTTTCATAAAAATAATCAAGATTTTTTTTAAACACTGAACTGCAACTATAATTCGGCTTTTTAGCTTAACTTTTAATTTTTCAAACATGAAGTTCCAATAGTAACCGATAAAGAAATTAAACTGCAGTTACATTAAAAACTTTTGAATCATTAGAATTGGGAAAATGGGCGTCGACTTAACAAAAAACTTGGCAAAGTACCAGACAATAATAATTATGTCTTTGGCAACAACTCAAGAGATAATTTGAATCGATTTTTGGATCACAGTTAAAATAATGTAAACACAAAAGTAAAATAAAATCCAAGACACTCTTTACAATTTAAATTTGTTGTTGTTGAGTCGTTAATTACGCATAAAAAAAGGTAAAATTAAAACACGTGATGTAATTTTTTAAGGATTCTTTTTATTAATTTCCACATTATTCGCTGGTTCCGAAGAGCCTTTAAACATAAAAAGATGTAATTTACGTCCTTAACCCTTATGTAATCCCCTATATTTTAATTTTCATGTCGTTCTCCTACTTTTTGATTGTCTCACCATCACATATGGAGTCAACAATTTCGTTCTAACAAAACATAATATTTTTAACGGCTTTCAAGGACAAAACAAAATCGTGTAATTTCTCAATTGGTTGCACCATATTATTTTAATAATTAAAGACTTGAGGTGATGCGATACAAAGTAATGTGCTTACAAGATGTTCCACGGGATTCTTTTTATACGTAAAATACAATTAATAAGTTGTTGTTGGTGTTTGTATCTCTAATTTAATTGAATGTAGACAAGAATTTGGTGACAATCTCCTTCAGTTTGGCGTCTGATGCTTCGGAAATTGAACCTTCCTTGGCGATGGTTGCAAGTAGAGCTGTCTCGTTTGTCTTAACGTGTTGCAAGAATTCCTTCTCGAATTTTGTGATCTTGGCTGGGTCCATTTTGTCCAAATAACCACGGACACCACAGTAGATGACGGCAACCTTAATTCAATCAAAGGACATAAATTTGTTTTCCTTACAATAAGAAATAAAATGTGTTCTTACTTGCTCCTCGATGGCCATTGGGACATATTGTCCTTGCTTCAACAATTCTGTAAGACGAACACCACGGTTCAACAACTGTTGGGTGGAAGCATCCAAATCTGAACCGAACTGGGCGAAAGCAGCAACCTCACGGTATTGAGCCAACTCCAATTTCATTGAACCAGCAACCTGATGAAAAACAATATTTAATTATTTAACTATTACCATTTGACTAAATATTTAAAAAAAACAATTGCTTACCTGTTTCATGGCCTTGGTCTGAGCAGCAGAGCCGACACGGGACACAGACAAACCGACGTTAATGGCTGGTCGGATACCCTTGTAGAACAACTCGGTCTCCAAGAAAATTTGTCCGTCTGTGATTGAGATGACATTGGTGGGAATGTAAGCGGACACATCACCGGCTTGTGTCTCAATGACGGGCAGAGCAGTCAAGGAACCACCTCCCATCACTGGGGACATCTTAGCGGCACGCTCCAACAAACGTGAGTGAAGGTAGAACACATCACCGGGATAGGCTTCACGACCTGGTGGACGACGCAACAACAGAGACATTTGACGGTAGGCCACAGCCTGCTTGGACAAATCGTCATAGATGATGAGGGCGTGCTTGCCGTTGTCACGGAAGAACTCTCCCATGGCGCATCCAGAGTATGGGGCCAAGTACTGCAATGGGGCGGCATCAGAGGCAGTGGCTGACACAATGATGGTGTAACCCATGGCGCCGGAGTCAGTCAAACGCTTCACGATTTGAGCGACAGTGGAACGCTTCTGACCGATGGCAACGTAGATACAGTACAACTTCTTGGTCTCATCTTGTCCGTCGTTGAAACGCTTCTGGTTGATGATGGTGTCAATGGCTAAGGCAGTCTTGCCAGTTTGACGATCACCAATGATCAACTCACGCTGACCACGACCGATGGGCACCAAAGAATCGACAGCCTTAATACCAGTCTGCATGGGCTCGCGCACAGACACACGTGGAATGATGCCAGGTGCCTTAATACCGACACGGAAACGAGTCTTTGTGTCAATTGGTCCCTTACCATCAATGGCGTTACCCAAAGCATCAACGACACGTCCCAACAATTGCTCACCGACTGGCACATCAACAATGGCACCGGTACGCTTGACAATGTCTCCCTCCTTGATCAATTTATCGTTACCGAAGACGACAACACCAACGTTGTCGGGTTCCAAATTCAAGGCCATACCCTTCAGACCTGAAGAGAATTCCACCATCTCATCGGCTTGGATGTTCTTCAAGCCATAGACACGAGCAATACCATCACCAATGCTCAACACACGGCCGGTTTCTTCGAGATCGGCCTTTGGTGCAGCGCCCAAAATGCGCTCCTCCAAGATGGAACTGATCTCAGCAGCACGTTGGTTGCATGATACGTGGAATTTGCGTGAAGCTAGAGAAGCAGCTGGATAGGCGGCCTTTGCGGCAACCTAAGAATTTTTAAGAGAGATCAGTATTTAATTTCCATTTCTTCTAAATAATTTTCCGTGTTATCAGTTTTGTAATAAATCTTTTGCAGTGTTTTGCTACAACAATAATTTGTGATAATTTCTTCTTTTTTTTTAAGTTCTGATAGCACGTCCTTTTTTAAGGAATTTATTAAGGACTTTGCAATTAGTAAAATAAAATAGCATATTGCACAACATGTCATAAGAGGGCATAAGAGAATGGTGTGTGATTGATCATTAGATCACTAATTAGAACATAATATGACCCAAACTTCAAATCCTTGTAACCAACAATAATTTTAATTACATAAAAGGAATTACATAGGAAAGAAAAATATTTTCTCTATTTCCAAAGCAACGAAAGGGACTATCTTTATCTTTTTACTTTTATTTACAGACAATCGATTGTTACATAAGTTAAACACTGTTATGTCATCCAAGAATTGTGCAAAAAAATTAAAACAGTAAATCAAGTCGAAAAATCACAGAAAAGAAGGATTCGATGGATCATTTTTCCAGCAAAAAACTTGCTTCTTCTAAAAATTGGGTTATAAGTATTGAATCGATGTTACATAACAGCCCCGATTAAATTAGTACCGCGAGTACATGTCAAAAGTTGCGTAACTCAGCCGAAAAATCTTTTAAATGTTAATAAAAAGACACAGAAAATGTGGCTTTGCGGATTTGGGGCCACTTTATAACACATTTATCGCCCCAATCCTTGCATGGCCACGTTTAACTGTAATTTCAATGTCCGGCACACAATGGATTTTTTTTGTCGTCTTTGCGGCGGCGACAGTAGTTATCACTTTTTTTTTCATTTCTTGCAAATATTCACTTTATTTTTGAAGATTTTATATTCTTGTGCACTGTAATTTACCTGGCCTGCAGCTTTTGGTAGATTACGGGCCACGGAGGTAGCCAAGCGTACCGACAGGAGAGACATTTTGATTTAAATTCTGGCTGCGATTGAAAAATGAACTTTCTGCTTCACACTTCTCTATGAGTTTTTCAATAAAGATGGAGGCCGGCCACTTATGTGAAAATCGGCAGAGATCACGAATGCAAGAACTTTGCTGCTTGTGTAAATGTGTGGTGGTCGGTAATCGGGATATGCGTGTGGTTTCATTGCCAGAGGAAGTTTTTTTTATAGAATTTATATATGTTTTTGACATTTTGATAAAATTGCGAACATGTGATTTGTCACATTGTGCACAGTATCACCGGTAATATTAAATTGTATGTTATAATTTTAAAAATACATCATAATTTTATTGTAGTCAAGTTCAAATTAAAAATTGAAGTATCATATTTCTTAAAAAAAGAAGAGATGAAAGACAAACAAAATTTATTTTTATAATATTTTGCCGATATTTGGGCGATGCAGGATAGTTCTTGAAAAATCGTTAACCACTTAAAAAAGGTTTTAATTGTATTTTTATTATTATATTTTACCAGAACTAAAAATTGAATTATACCCACCTGGATTTAATTGAGTCGTCGCAAAAATGTATATTAATTGAGAATAAAATACAGATGTCTCTATCTATAATATTTGCGAAACATTTGTGATGAATTTAATATTTTTAAGGGTTTACTTAAAAACCTCGTTTGAATTCAATTCCAAATAATGTAAGAACAAAAATTCACATCTTTTGTACATTTATTACACAATTTTCAAAAAAAGAGAAACTTATTTTTAATTTACACATTCACTTATTTTCTACAGATCAATAATAAATATGTACGTCTAATAAAATTGTTTTTAACAATAAATTCGAATTTTTCTTTTAACAATGTTTATTCATTGATACATTTTGCGTATAGTCAATAAATTGCGGCAATTCACCCTGCTGATCGATGGCCATTTGGTCAAAATTTCCCTCATCATAGGGGACGTCCGAATCAATTTGTGTAATAAAATAGGACGCTCGAGTAGACTCAAAGTCTTTGGAATTGTATTCCTTTTGCAATGCATCCGAAATGTCTGCAATAGCTTTTGCTTGGCTTTCACTATTGATGAAATCGAAAGACTCAGTGCCGCCACTAATGCTTGGCAATGAGAAATCATTATTTAAATTGAAGAGCTGAATATCCGATGTAGTGGAAATTAATTCAGAATCACTTAACGTCTTTTCGATCTCAGCTTTTATGTTATTAGGAACAGCAGTTGATGAGACCACATCAAAATTGCCATCAGATGACGAAATCATCGACTCCATTTTAAAACTGTTCTCCGGTTGCTTGATGTGGGCAATAATACTGTTAGTTGTGTTGTAAACCGACTGACTGGAATCACCAGAGTAGTTCATCTGACTTTCAACCGAATTGGTTGTCGTCCAAACGTTCTGATATTGAAACATTTCTTTAGCATTCAATTGTTGCTGTTCAAACTTTATTGAGTCCACATCCATGGATGAATACTGATTTATCGGACTTTTGCTAGATGAGGCAATTCCTTGTATCGGTTGCAACGGTTTAATGTCTGGTGTACTTCCAAAAGTCATGGTGGCAAATGGCAAACAATTGACTTCGTTACCGTTTGTGGCAAATTGTTGAGTAACCAATTGATGAGGAATGTTCAATGAGGTTGCAGTGAGTTGTGATGAGTTTACTGTTTCCTTAACGTCTGTTTCGGTGGTTGTTGTCACGGTGGTTGACAATTTCTTCTTTTTCGCAAACAATTCTTTGGCGGGTATGAGCTTTCCATTTGCGTTCGGCTCTAATCTGTCAAGAAATCGTTTCGGTTGTGCTTTAGCATGCTTCTTCCGTTTGTGACGCATTAAATGGGGACGCAGTTTAAACGAGCCCCCACATTCCTCACAGACGAACGGACGATTTTCTGAGTGAGACACAGCATGCACCTGCAGCAGACGATTATGCACAAATTTGCGATTGCAAACTTTGCACTCATATTTTTGTGATTTGTGTTTCTCGTGCGATGATTGGACGTGCTCGCGTAATACGCTCTCGGTAAAATAAGCATTGCCACAAATTTCACAAACAAAAGACTTAACCGTTTCCATGTGCAATGCAACATGACGCTCCATATTGGATTTGATCGTGAAAGCTGCTGAGCAAAGTGAGCACTTGAATTGAGGATGATCTGATGATGACAGAAGGTAAATATGAATAGTATTAAATTCAAATGAATATTTTTTAAATTTAAATGTTTACCAGTTTTGTGAACACGGCGTGCGTGCTGCACCAAAGATCGATGATTATCATAAATTGTTCCACACAATTCACAGATCACTGCACTTTTGTGGCCAGTGTCTTTTACATGAGCTCGTAAAAGTAACAACTTTGCAAACACCACTCCACACTCTGGACACGGGTATTCTGCAAAAGCATGCACATTTGGATTATTTTTATTAAATTATTTAAAAATCAATTAAAATGTACTTTTTTTCGGTTCTCGAGAATGTGCTGTCAAATGAGCTTGATACTGTTGGTTCCTTCGGAAATTTTCGCCACATTGCTCACAAACGAAAGGACGCTCTTTCCCATGAAATTCTTTATTATGTGTTATTTTCTCCTGCAAATAAACAAAAATTAAAATTAGTGTTAGGACTATATTTTTATTGTTTTATGAATAATAAACTTACCGGAACAGTTGAGCCACGATCCTGCCCACAATCATGACAAAAATTAGAGTGAGTTGAAGTAAAATGTGCAATCAGCGATATGCGCTTCTTATACGGTTTTGTGCACAGATTACAAATGAATTTATTAGATCCCTGGGAACTAGTTGTGGTTGACGTTGTTTTGTCCTCTGACAATTGGTTTTCAATTGTATCGTCCTCAAAATAACTCATTAAGTCCCTGGTGCTTTCAAAGCATGAATCTGAAGTAACAGACAAATTTTCCCCATTATCAGTATTCAAAATGTGTGCATATTTCGAAATAACATCGTCCGAATTTTGTGTTTCATAAACAATTTGACTTTCAAAACTCTCAACGGGATCAGTCTCGTCTTGGCTGTCATTAAAATCATCTTCTGCATCAAAAGAAAATCTTGAAAACTCTTGGTTGTCCTCGCTGTCATTAAAGTCATCCACATCGTCAACCGCCAATTGTTTGTTGTTAAAGCTGCTACTGTATTCCCCATCTTCGGTGTTCCCAGTATGTTCTTGTTTCGTTTGACAGAAATATTTTACCACAGATAAAGGTAACTCAATTGTCAATAGAATCATATTGCTGTTGTAATTTCTCAATCCATTAATATCCAAACCCTTTGAAAAATCAGTCTTTGTTTTTCGCCACATACTTAAGGGCGTGTGTGTTTTGCAATTCCAATCGAAACTACCAGGTTGTAATCGTGGAAACTGTAGCCAAATAGAATTTGCCTCCTCAGTTACACTTGTTCGTATTGACGGTGAAAAGCTGTTGTAATTATTTGCATTTAGCAACAACTTCGGCCTAGATGTTGTTTTGTTCACAATTAACTTTGCCCGAGTGAGCTCGGAAAATGCGCTTAATTCTATTTGTGGTTTAATTACGGAGAACAAATAGTTAAGTCCTTCTAGCTTGCTGGCCTCTGGCAATTGTCGCAACTTGGCTGCAAGATGATCCACCTATTTTGCATGGAAATTGTTAGTTTAAATTGAAATGGAGGTGGAAGGGTTTTTCGTCTAATTGGATGATGTAAGGGATTTATGTTGTAAATTACCAGCATTTTGAAGCCAACCAGTTGTTCCTTAGAATCCATTATAGATAAATGTTTGGAACGTATGCCTGGTTACTTGGTCTTATTGTCTTACTTCACCATCATTTAATTGTTAAACCTATCGCACTGTTATTTTATTCATTTCTTCGAAATAACTTAACATTTGTTTCCGTTTCTATGAAAAAGGACCATTGCATTAATGTGCAATATATAAACTGAATTGTAAATGCCAAATGGATTTTTTGACATAATATTTTGTGTATACATTTTATATCAATCTAAAGTCTTTTGAGGTTCAAATCTTTGAAAACTTGCTGAATATGATATTCTTAACGTACAATATCGAGTTTTAATTTAAATTCGTATACATTTTTAAAAATACATAATTGGTTTTATAATTATAATAATATCGATAAAAGCTGCAGAATATATTCATTTGAAATGGAGAACGGTATGAGTTTTATTATCACAAACTCAACGATATTTATGCAATATTTCGACACAAAATTATATAATTACATAAATTTTTGTCGATAGTCGAAAGCCATCTATGTAAAATGAGATGAACTATTATTTCTGAATTAGATTTCAAAGTTGAATTTGAATGTTTTTTAATTATGAAAATACGATCGCAATCAGATTTAATGTGCTAAAACTATGTCGTCGGCTAAAACCTAAAAAAAATAAAATTAAATAATGTTTTGATATAATATTATATCTAGAATTAAAAAACGTTGGTTTTGAGAAATCATTTTTTTTTTAAACCAATTGTAAAGTTTAAAAATTAATACATTTGAAATTATTTCAAAATTCAAAAAAGGCTTATATTGTTGTTCTTAATAATTTATTGGAATAAAAATAAATCGTATGTTTGACTTTAAAAGTGGCTAAAAATATAGTGGAAAAAGGGCTAATTTTGGGCAATAACTAATTTATGCCTGTTTGCAACACTTTAATCCCAAAAACCATTCGTTTTATCAAAAAAGAGTTGCCCACGAGTAAGAACATATCTTTAAATTAAGACTAATTTGATCAAAATCAAATAATAGATAGCAATCATAAATCGAACAATATCACGATTCTGCGATGATGACTCTTAAGTATAAGTGGGTTTTTTCAAATATTCACCCTCTGGGATAAATGTTATGCCCAGTTTATTCACACATATATCATTCATCCACCATTTCTTTATATCCCCATAACTTGATTGAATTGTGCCAATATTTGGATTATGAAGTTTCGTGCAAAGATTGCAAAATGCAACGTGGATTGGCGCTGGAATTGCTGGCACCTCATAAAAATCACGCCACCAAAAATACTTAATGTATTCCCGAGGATTGGTATCCAAGTAGTTGAGGTACTCCGCTAAATGAAATGGCGTTTCAAAGTCATTGGCATTTATGTACGAACCAGGTGGAGCAAACTTTGAGTAATCAGCGCCACCAAACACAACTGGAATTACCACCTCTTGCAATGAGTTGTACAGTTTTTCGGTGACGTAATCCAGACAGAGGGAATTCTCGAAAGACAAGTAGAATTTGTAGTCTGTTGTTAGCATTCTGTTACATATATCTATATCGTGTACTTTAGATTTTGTATTGCACCTGTAAAGGAAAAAATTTCCATTCAGAATTTGTTTTGACTTTTATTTTGATTAAGGATAATACCTCAGTTTTCCACATTTTCCATAAACATCAATTGGTATTATTCTGCCAATTTCCTTGACTAAGACTTCTCGTCTAGAATGTGTTTCACAGTGCGACGCAAACCACGCAATTTTTTTATGTTTATTTACGACAATTTTCATTAACTCCTCATTTTCTAAATTAATGGAAATTAATGTATTTGTAATTTTATTGAAGATCAAATTATACTTACCATAATAATCTGGCTGCTTCCTCCATCTGGGAAATTGCTTCGGAGCAATAATCTCCTGTGTTTCACGATCTTTCACTATTCCATAGGGATATGTAACATCAGAATCCAAACGGTAACTCATTGTCCAATTGAAGAAATCTTTCTGCTCTGTGAAATCATGTCTGCTATGTGGTGGAGATTCTTGTATTCCCATAATATACAACTGTCGTGAACTTCTTGCAACAGGCAACTTGTGGGTTAACGAGGTCCAAGGTTGAGCCCCATGAAATAATAGAGCGTCATATTCGGTTTCTAGTTTTAGTGTATTGCGATCAGATGTAATTGTGCACTCCGTTTGGGGACACCCAATGCTTTTGAAAAAACTCTTCCCCAATGTTTTTTCTTTGCTCAAGAACCAAGACTCATTATCGAAATATGGATTCCACAAAAGAATGTAACGATGATGTGAATTAGGCGCGGTTGCAAGATTGTCCACAACTTGATAGTAGTCGACTGGGTGGTTCCAAATCATTGCAGCTATGGTGTATCCAAGAAAAGTGGATATGACAACAGTGAACAATAATAAAAATGTTGATTTTCTTTGTATTATTTTGATGAAATTGAAAGTGAATTTCCTGAAAAATTTTGAGTTAGTTAAAAAGAAAATATTATAGGAAAGAGTTTCGTTAATATTTATTTACCTTATTGACCGCATTCTTTATTTTAGAGTAAGTGGTTTAGTAAAATTACCCTCTAAATTGATGTATTCGTGCATTTTTGGAAAAAAGTCAACATTTTGATTGCATATTTTGGGACACATCGACACTAACTTAAAACTCGATTTGTGGGACTTAAATGTAATGCCCTTGGCCGAAAAAATATTTTTTTACCCCATACCCCGGATGCTTTCTACTTTATGCGAAAACTTTATGAACGACTATTGTTGCAAAAATTATTATTGCAATAAACTCTACTCACCATTATGAAATCCGACTAACCTGACCATAAAATGAAACTATTTTTTTTAACGTTTCTGTTAACAATTTTTCAAATACGCATGCCAGCAAAAAATGTGTACAATAGTAATTGTTTTTGCTGTTTTCGCAGAAAGTGGATAGAATCCACGATATGACAAAAACAAATTTTATGTGTTTTTTTTATAGCGGCCGAAGGGATCTTTTAGTCTCTCAAATCGAGTTTTAAGTTTGGTTCGATGTGGCCCACAATATCCAATCAAAATTTCGAGTCCTATTTAAAAATGCACAGGTGTTTCCTCTTAATTTACTGAACTGTTTTTACATAATCACTGGTTATTATTGTTTGAATATTAATTGTAATACTTTTTGTCTCTTGCGTTGCGCAAACGAGTTTTAATCAAAATTGTTAACTAATAACCTAACCAAAATTAAGTCTTATATCTCTTAACATTGACATCAATATTTAAACACTATTTTTTCCACAATATGTTTTGTGCTTTATTGTTTTGAGCAGCAAATTAAAATTCAAATTTGTATTTGGTTTAAAAATAACATTTTCGGTTTATTTGCGGAAAACCTTTTTGTATTTCCGTGACATAATCTCGTAATGCATATCTTATCTTATAACGCTTATCTTTGCTTTTATGACTTTTTACTCTTGTTTGCCTAAATTTACGCTTAGGGCTAGTCAAAAATTAAACTGCAAATCTGTTTGAGTGTTCCAAAACTTACCTGTTTCATGTTTCAAATTTCCTTTTTATAAATTTTATCTTTTACATTGCCAAATAAGACCATTTTAATTTGTTGCAGTTTTAAGATTCATTGTGACCAAAGACTATTGTGAGCATTTTTTCACCCCTGAAGTTTAAGTTGGTATTGAAGTGATTTTGCTGAAACAGTAATTCATTTAAAACTAATTCTCAGCATGTCAATAACAATTAAATCATAATATAAAACCCATATAAAATGAAGTTAAAAAAGCATATATTTAATGTTTATTGAATTGATTGAAACAAAGAAATTAAGAAGACGATGACTGTCCCAATCTCTCTTTCTTGGCAGCCTCCAATTCTGCTTCAATTTTCTCGTACTTAACAATTAGAGCATCAACCTCAGCGTTAGACAGAATTTTAATGACTGTCTTGTCGCCTTCTCTGGTCAATGTTGCCATTTCGACTAAAAATAAATGTTTTATTTTTAAAAAAAAGTTCACTAAATCACAGAGAGAATGCTTAAATACCCTTTTCTGAAGTCAACTTGGTCATATCCAAAGTTTTGCTCAATACTTTTACAGCCAAATCCTCGGCACCACTTAAAGTGATATCATTAACGTTCATCTCTTGTTTGAGCATAGAAACGGCGGCCTGACATGAGAATAAACAAAAGTTACAGCGAACAAAAATTTTAAAGATTTTTAAATTGAGACTCACCCCTGAATTGTTACCAATACAAGTAGCCTTCCATCCGCCATAGTTTCCACTTGGATCGGACTGATACAGTTGATAACCATAATGCTTGTCCCACCCCATGTACAAAATCGACACTCCAAATGGACGCTTACCACCATATTGAGTGTATGCTTGCTTAATATCACACAAATATGAGACAAGTTGTTCGCAGGGCATCGGCTCGCCATAATTCAGTTGATATCTTTGGGCAATCATACGAAGTTCATTGGTAAGCACATTGGCGTCCGATGTGATTCCAGCCACAGAGCAAACCATATCACTTTAAAAATATTCAAATTTAACATGATTTTAAGATTGTATAGTTTCATTTTAGACTTACTCATTCAATTTATAAATCTTCTCTGAGAAAATAGCTCCATCTAAAAGCTTATTGGTATTTCGTCTCTCAGCAGCTAGCAAAATGCCATCTTTTGAAAGAATACCTAAACAGGTGCCTGCATGTGAAATGGCCTCCATAGCGTATTCCACTTGGTAGAGACGTCCTAAGAAAACAAAATATAATTACATATCAACTATCCAAAGTTTATTGAAAAATCCTACCTTCTGGAGAGAAGATTGTGGTACGGGAATCATAACGGCGAGCCTGTGGAATAAGAATAGACAAAAGTTAAAACCAAATGACCAAGCAATTTTTGGAACATAACCCCAAAATTTGCCGATTCTTATAGTTTTGCTAATTATTTTGTGTTCATTCCTTAAGTAATATTAAAATTAGCACAATAATAATTAGAATTTATTTATTTACCATATTTTTCTCTGATTATTAAAAACAATTAACAAACAAACGATCAACACTTTTTTGTTGCAAATTTGAATTTATTCTGTTTGTGCTTTTTATGTTTTATGACGTTCCGAACATGACAATTGACAATTTAGTAAAATCTTTGTGCCACATGATGTTAGTAACAATTTATTTTCTATATTCGCTTATTATAAACAACGAATTATGAAAAATATAAATGGAAATTAATTAGATTTCGAAATACTAAATAGAAACATTCGAACTTACTGTAAATCGTTATAATTCCAGCCAAATGGTTGTACCAAATTTTGGGAGTTCCAATACACCATTTCATTGTCTGCATTGATTTAGTCAATCCAAGAAGATGTCGCAAACAAACATTACATTTACATTAAATTGTTGTTAAATTTCATTAAACAATAAAATTGTATCCATGCAAAATTGTCAATGAGAATTAATGGTTACAGTTGTAAAAATTTCGCAAAATTAGATAGATACGCATAAAGCCGAAAGTGTTATAGAAATACCCATATTGAATTGTCCATCTTAAGTCATGTGGAAACCATGAAATATGTTTATATTTATAAAGTCAATTGACCCTGCCTTACAATTAGGGGGAAAGCTCAACCACGTACATAGGTACGATATATGTAATTAATACAATATTTAACCAGTCATCTGGAACCAATGCTCGGTCACATTTTACTGATTGCAATAAAACGGGCTCTCAGATTTAATTGAATATACCGATGAGAATTTTGCACTGACGTATTGATGGATGACATGTTTTTTTAAAAGCATTTGTCAATGATTATAAAATGAAATGGCTAGTTTGAAAACGAATTTTTCAAGGGATTGAAAATGTTCTTTTTTTTCAAAGGGTACAATTATTCTAAATCATAATCTTATATTCATTTTAATAAAGAAATACAAATGAAAGGGTGTTAATTGTGGAGTGTTGAGAATATTTAGTTTACGACATCCTTTTTAAACGCAATTGAATGAATCATAAAAAACACATAAAAACTGTTAAAACAGCAACCCATTTATAAATTGTGCCAATGCAACATCCATTCATCTTTTCATCACTTCTTAGACAGTTGCCACTTTAACCAGATCCACCTTAACTATACGAACATCAAAAATATTTTTAAAAAAAACTGCATCTTTAACTAGAATTTATCACATCCCATCCCATAAGCGATATTACCACAAATTTGTATGGCAATTGTTACGGCCATCGACTAACTGACTACTAACTATCAGGCCTATAAAAAGCATCAATCAATCCACCAACATTAAGCACATACCACAACACATGACACATGCGATGAGCTGAAAATTGATGAGCTTGGCACACGAAAATGTGTATTATTATTTATTATTAAACGGTTATGAAAAATTGCAGGCTAACACTTTGATATAAGGGGGCCTTGCACACTGTGATTTTCTCGCCACGCACTCCCACAATTTACCTTAACATTTTATGTCTATCTACTATTAATACACAGTTTGGTTGTTCTCTAGCGCACCACGCATCGTTGGTTTTTGGATTTTGCTGTACGGCCACAGCTTTTTTGCTCTCTTCAGCTGTTGTGTTATTAAGCACGCTTATTTGCACGGTAGTCGGTAAATTGTGGCTATGTGTGGATAGGCATGTGTGTGGAGCATTGCGTTTAATCCATTCTTGGGGCCAGCATTTAAAATATCGCCACTTTGGAGCACCACACCGCAATATTGGTGAATCAAAGCAGTGCACAACGTCGACGTCGTCGGTTCGTAGTCCTGCGAGTGTTGATGATTGTGAGTTCGGCTTTCTTAATGTTGGAAAGTAATAATTGTTGTTATAAGTGCTAAGTGTTTAAGAAAAGTGGTTAGTGTTTCCTTTGTGATTGAATTAAAGCTAATAAACTATAAAGGCTGTGATATAAAATAAAGGTTCGTCGCCTAAGTCGATTGTGCATATTTTGGGTGTCAACATTTGATTGAATGTGACGTTATTATAAATTTAGCAGCTTTCAATTATTCGCATATGAGCATATTTTGCCACATAAATCATATTTTAATTATTTTGCTGAAATTTTGTATACAATAATTTAACTCACCACTGCACAGTTTTCATTTTCACGAGCAATAAAACAGTGGTTTTTGCGGTAACGATTCGCAAATACGAACATTTCATGCTTATTTATTTTTTGCAAAAATGGTTGCAGTTTTTTGTGTAAAGCCCATTGTTACATAAGTACGAGTATGAGGTACTTTATATGTGATTGAATTCTAAAATGTTATTGAACTTTAAATTGGCGTTATGTTAATTCAACAACAATAAAGCAAAATTGTGAGTTCAAAGGATTAAACATATTTTAGTTTGTCAGGTTTGCGTATTTATGAGTTTTTAAAAAAGTAATCATTTTTAATCGGAACCCACAATCAATTTAAAATTAAATATTTTTTTAAAAACAAAACACTTTGTTCACATTCTTGACGCACTAATTTTTCTGAACAATTTATAAATACAATAATAAGCTTTAAAAACAGAGACGATTATATATGCTCAAAAGCAATTATGATTAACCGTTATGTGTATTCGTGCACAATTGTTTTTTTTGTTGAAAAAAATGATGTCAAAGGTATGCTGGTGCACGCTGCACGCTTCCATTATAAAGTTGTAGGGCCACAAATGTTGTTGATGATAATCTGTGGAAAATTAACTCTCTACAAAGCATACAAATTCTGTGCTTAAAATTTTTAGGTGATGAGTAAAATGAGTTATGAGTTTATGCACGTGCAATCATTTTTTTGAACAAACATGGAAGAACTGACATAGAGAGTGCCATTATATACCTAATTTAAAATGTTATAGAGAATAATTTTTCAAGTTCTGTTACATCAATTATTAGTAAGCCTTTGGTAATTGAATTTTTTTATTTTGAGCAAATTTTTAAACAAGACTTTTATAAATGTTAAAACAAAAAGCGGCAAAATTATTTTTAAATCACATTTCGATTTGACTTCATAGTCTCATAACTGTAACTTTATTATCCACTTTTTTGAGATGCGTATAGCTGAAAAGTAAATCAAAAATCTAGTAGAATTAATTTAATCAAAAAATTTTAAACAGATTTATTAATTTTTATCATCACTTAAATTTTAAATGTATTAAATGACTGAATTTTTAAATCCATGTCCTTTTTTCTTGATAATACACATTAAATAACGAAATTAAAAATTTAATAAAAATTTTAATTAAATTTATTGTAAAGCTAATTCACTTTCTGAGCTGCCCCGTAACTCTCGGGTTTACATAATAAATAACAGTATCTATATACATATAGGATTAAAACACTTAATTGTAACAGTCTTGCAACATCCAATAATTACAATCCACACTCACCCACATTATACATTGTTTCACTTCACTGATGCAGACAAGTAGACAGTATATCGACTGTGAGGCGAAAAGCTCTGAAATCGCCCACACAAGACGGTAATGAGTGAAAATTGCAATTAAACATTAAGAGAAATGAAATTTACATACACACCTAAATGTAAGAATATGTTATACGTCTGAGCATAGGTTGTATTACTTTCTAGTTAACAAAACAAAGTATTCAAAGTACCAATATAATCCCAAAAGAAAAGATGTTCATTTGCATGAAATATTTATAGGAACAATAGACAAACAACATTATTCTGTTGTTCATTATGTGTATGCTGAATTGAAAGACACCGGCCACCACATCGTCGCAGATAATGACCTTATATAAAATTAAATAGCAAGTGCGATTGAAAATGCATTTGAGTGCATCAAAGTGAGTGATAAATGTGCGAAAATAAAAATTGTATGCAGACTGTTTGTGCACATAGCGGTTAACACACATAAAACGTAGAAGAACATTTTCAGTGCATTCAGATAGGTCGCCGCTTGTAAGACGCGTCGTCATTGCGTCGCCGCTTGTGTCGGTTTGTTACATTTTGTGAAGGGAAAACTATATATGTACGATGTGTATTGCAATTAAGTAGTGCATAGAAAATTAACATGTTAACGTTTGTTTGTTGTACACCAACTGGTACACTTTTGTATGCGTTGATCTTCCACAAATTGGTGCTTTCAAATTGAAATGAAACCAGCATAATAATTGCCGTGTGTACAAGAAGCTTGCATTTCGCTGTGAAGAAACAAAATGTTTCTGTTAATCAGTGGTAAAGAAAATACAACAGTAACAAAAACTCGATTGATTTAAAACCATGATAATCATGCACCTCCCGGTGCTAATCGGAGTGCTTTGCATTGTTAGTTTAGCAAATGGATTGGTGATCGACATCACCAAGAAGGATTTCCTGACAATCAATGACCATCAGGTAAATATTGTAATTTAATATAAGTAATGTAAAATTTTCAATTGTTGCATAATAATAATTGGTCACTTTCATTGGTTCCTCAACCTATGCAAAAAGTATTATTTTAAGGCGCATGCGCTGTCCGATAATAATTAATGGTTTTGCTCAATGAAATATTCATGAATTTTCACTTTGGCTGCTCATCACTTCCCCCTTAAGACAAAAATAAAAATTGAAACGATTTCCCTGTTGCCGCGTGTTCACTCGCCGCACTAATTAACTAAGTAAATTATATTCAATGGTTTGCCGCCACGGTACCACCTTCGAGCACACATTATATATGAAATACATTCGCTTCATTATGCAATGCAAATAGCGCAGTAATAATTCTTCTTCGGTGAGGTGTTGCGTTTTCATGCACCCATACCATTTGTTACAAATGAGCATAATTATGCATCAATTAATAAATTATGCAA
This sequence comes from Sylvicola cinctus, assembly GCA_963854165.1. Classification (NCBI taxonomy): domain Eukaryota; kingdom Metazoa; phylum Arthropoda; class Insecta; order Diptera; family Anisopodidae; genus Sylvicola; species Sylvicola cinctus. Next base: position 54,982,982 of record OY974082.1, read on the forward strand.
GTACTTAGACGCTGTAATTGTGGTTGTTTTGTTATAACATTTCTTACAAGTTTGCTTTAAATGTCACATAATACAGATAATAATTGCATTAGCAAAAAATTAGTGACGCGAAGAATGTAACTGCATTTAAAATTAATTCATTGTTGGTTTATTAATCTGTTTTACAATCCTTAAGCAATTTAAATATTATTTCATCGACGTTAAAAATTTAATTTAACTTAACTTTAATTTTTGCAATTTCGTATTCTTCCAAAAAAACAAATTCCCAAAAATTATGTAAAAATATTTTAAAATTGTAAATTTTCCTTTTCACGTATTCGTTGAAAAAAATATTGATTAATACAAAATAAATTGTTAATTGTTTTCTAATTTTCATTATTTCGCCTGAATACGGAAAATTCATCATTAATAAAAAAAACGAGTCAATTTTTATGGTCTCAAAAAATTCATTAATTTCAACATCGATTCAAGTTTCAATTAATCATGCTATTTACCATTTTGTTAATTTACCATTACCTACCACCTGTTGACTATATTATTGCAACAGTACGTGAAATTTAGCATAATATGCAAATAACTAAACAAAAAGCTTTTCAAAAATGTCACCGAAACAACTCGCACATGCACTTACATACATTGAATTTTAATTTTACGCTCCGCTCTGAAACCATGACATTTGCTGTTTAAAAAAATAAAATACTGCAACAAGGTCATGACTTTGTTCTCTGCAAACAATTAAAACATTTCCACGCACACAGTACCTATTTAGAATGATTGCGAAATGATTAAACTTATATAAAACAGTGAGCCATGTTGCATACTAAAGTCTGATAAACCGCGCACCAATCTGCGAGTTGCTACTTTTCTCAAGTTCAATAACTCTATTGTCGCATTTTCACACTGCCTGTAATGGGCGGCATAATAGCGGCACATAAAAAACTTCCCATTCCAGCGGTCATTAAGTCTTCGTCTTTAAACTTCACGCTTTATCTCGTGAACTTGATGATCAAAGCTGTTTTATATATACCAATGTTGTTTGATCAGCGTGCTGTGGAAGTCTTTAAGATGAAGGCAACACCAACTCAGCTGGAAAATTTATTTAAAAGCCCTCCATTACTGCCAAGGAGGAATAATTGAATGAAAATGCGTAGTGCAGGTAAAATACAATCCTTTTGTCTTTTTGTGCGTTTGCTTTTTTTGTTGTTGTACATCTTGCGAAAACATTGAACTGTTTCATTACACGCATTGTTGTCATTTGTCGCTTGTCATATGGGCAGTGGGTGAGAAGTAAATTGCTGGGTTTAAACCAAAATAATGAATTACACACACACACACCGAGAGCGTGTCTAAATGGGAGTATGTGATGTAATTGGCAACGGAAATTCAGTTTATTTATGGTTTATTTATATGATTAACTGTTTCGAAATATGCTTTTACAATTATTTATGTCGCACATATTCTCTTATTGAAAAAAAAAATTGGGACTTACTTCTATGTCCGATTTCCCGGACACAAATCCATGCTTTTAACAAAATACACATTAACACATTTAATTATTTACGGATATTTTATAAGTTTCCACAGTACATACAACAAAAGCTTTGCATTTATTTTATCCGCATTGAGCCTTGACGCAGCCTTCTTCAATGCAGCAAATTCATTCTTTTCTTATATGTTAATTAAATGACTAATTTATTTATTGTGTATTTCTTTAGGTCACAGAAGAAAATCTGCACAACTTCTTAGAAGACCATGAACGGGTGTTGCTCTTTGGTGATGGGAATAAAAGTAAGTTCGAGATTTAATTTACTGTTTTTACGATGCAATTTAATTGCTTTTAACAGGAAATGTTTTATAGTTATATTTTTAGGAATAAATTTATATGACTTACACTAAAAAAAAGTTTGAAGAACACTTCTTTAATTTTGGTATCAAAACCAATTCAAATTAAAACCTTGGACCTAAACCAGGGACCAAAATTTGAATTTGACTTCCTAAGATTCTGGACAAATATTTTTACAATTCTCCGAATATGAATGTAAAATACTGAGTTATAAATAAATCTTAAATTTAACACAGATGTCTGAAAAGTAAAAGCATTAAAGTGTTGGCTCCTGTGTTTCTATTTTTTTATACTTAATTTTCAGTTCTACATGAGAAAGAAGGTATTGTTAATGAGAACAGGTAAATAGGCTAATGAGTCAAACAACAACATTAAAGCTATTTTAATTACTCATTGACATTTACAATTAATCAGATGGCTCTATTTCGTGAACCATTAAATCTGTGTTTGTTAATAAAAGTAAAAGTTTAAAGATCAAATTCCATAATCTGCAGATCCAAGCAGCCACAAAATTGTATTCAATTAAATAGAGTTTATGGTGGCAACAATCTGCCTTCATAACGATCATATGATTTGGGGAATCTTCTTTAAAAAATAATGAGCTTAATCCAAAACAATCAAAAATGTGAGTTTTCTTTACTGCCACCAGCGAAGCGGAAATGCGTTGTAAATTGTTGTGATCGTCTCCAGTGGCAAAGCTCTTTGTTCTGCACACAAAAGTACGCCCATAAGCATAATATTTCCCTGCAGAAATGAAAAGTATGTCTACTGTGGAAAAATGTTCATGCACGCACTTCAAACCTACTGGCGGCACAGCGCACAGCATAGAAACGAAATTGGGCTCAACAATAAAATGTCTCCCATTCATGTACAATTTCTTCATGTGACTATTGTGCGCATTAAACGACTGAGGTCTTCTCGATAATCCAACCAGCAAGCCATAGCCAAATCGACGTGTTTACACAACGCACATTTTGCTTGTGATCTTGAACTCAGGCAGTTCATAAAAAAATCCGAATGGCCGCAAACACACTCTACTAAATTATGAGAAACGAAAAGTGGCAGAATTTTATGAATGCGAGAACGAATTACCCACTTCCGTCGGGCAAAATGTGAAACGCAAAAAAGCGCATCCCGCATCCACGGGAAAATCACTAATCAAGATTAAAAACTTTTTATGTTCTTGTGTGCTGTGAGTAAAGGTAGTTTGTTCTTGAGACTAAGATATCGCAGATAAAGATGGATCATCGTATGCACATAATATATATTTTGTACTTTGTATACCGGAAAACTCACCTGGACATTTCGCTCATTAAACATTGCAAGAGGATCTAGTAACCACCATTTATTCTGAATGATTCAATTTATATTGTTTCATTCTTTCTAAAGTTGAGGTAATGAATATAGGAAACTTTTCTTCGCATAAACATTTCTTGACTTTGTGTATTTGCATTTTGTATGCATTGCATTTGGTTCAAATTGCATGACAAGATGCAACACCGAGAACGGATTCAATGGACTATTAAATGCGCTCCATGAATTGCAAATGATTGTATTAGAAGACACAACATAGCTGCTTTAGAGGTCAAGACAATGCCATAAATTGAGAAGGAGATGCCATTAATCTGCGACCGAGAAATGTAGTTCATGGAATCCGATGGTATTGGGAACACCTGTCATATTGGAGATTTCATCACAGTTTAAATGGTATATTCTGCTGTAACTATTATAGTACTCAAAGCATCGTGCATTAACATAGACGACTTTGATTTATACATCCCATATTTTCCATTCAATGGAAATATTGATTTTTTTTTTAAATCATGATTTGGCCCAGATCATCTTTTTGCATTCTTATATGAAACTACTTAGTTAAAGTTTAAAAAATTGTAGTAAATAAAAGTTGTGCAAGAAATAGCATATCATTAATTTTGAATTTTCTTTTTTTTAGAAGTCAACTTCCAACTGATAAGTGTATCCCGTAGACCGAGAGCAAAAAGAAGCCTAACAAGTATTATTAGAATTAACTACAATAATAAGAATGAACCAGAAGAAATACAACTCAATAAGTCTGAAAGTCTAGTGGACGACGCATTCGTGTTTATCGAGCGATTTGAAAACTCATCAACTTTGATCGAAGACTACCCACAATTGGCGTCCAAGTACAAAGACTGTTTTTATAAGAACAATTTTTCAGCCCTTGATCTTTGTGACGGAAGTATAGTATGTTTTATTTTTGAATTTCATAATTTATTCTCTTTATTTCAAAAAGAAAAAACAAATATAATTATTATTATCTTGTAAATTCAACAGAAAGGAATTATACGCCACAACTCAACTGATCTGCTTATCCACCCACTGCCACCGCGATTCGGTGAAGATGCTCATATCATCTCTGAAACAAGCATTTTAAGAAAAGACTTCAGCAATAGATTGGAAAGCATTGACTTTGAGCCCAAATGGGAAGAGTTTGAGCCCATAAATGAAACTACAACACCTACCAGCCACTCACAAAATGACTTTGGCATACGTTCCAAGCGATTTATATCAAATCATGAAATACCAAAAATTCTACACGTTGAGACAGCCCTATTTGTGGACAAGGACTTGTTTCGTCATATGTCCAAAAATTTTCCCGATGACACTGAATCACAATTAATTCGATTTGTGTTAGCAATGATAAATGGGGTAATTAGTTTGGATAAACTTTTCAACATTTCAGTGTTTTAAAAATGTATTTTCAAATGTAGGTACAATTACTATACCATCATCCATCACTGGGCCATCGAATCAACTTTGTCCTGAAGCGCCTTGAAATCCTCCACACTGACCCAAAGGAATTGAGACGCAGCAGTGACATTGACATCTTCTTGAACAGCTTTTGCCATTGGCAGAGAAAATTCAATCCTGTTTCCGATGCGGATGTCATGCACTACGATCATGCCGTTATTCTTACTGGTAATCATTCAATTAAAAAATCTCACACGAACCCACCATCCATTGTACGCTCTGTGGATTCACTCATTGTGTTTAATGTTTTTTCTCCCCTATGGCTGTACCTAACGTGCTTCTCGCCCATCTGCCTTTACGATAATTATTCTTTATTTATGCTCACTGATGAAGGCCTTGACTTGTATGTTGTCGCAAAAAATGGAAAAGTTAGCAGTCAAGTTGTTGGTAAATACACGATACACATTACATAAGCAACACAAATTCATTCAACAGAATTTTAATTAAATTACGATTTGCTTAGGACTGGCACCAGTTGCTGGAATGTGCACAGCCACCTCTAGTTGCACTATTAATGAGGGCAAACATTTTGAGAGTGTTTTTGTGGTGGCCCATGAAATTGGACATAAGTAAGCATTAAAGGATTTTCTGCATTTTTTAAGTTGAATAAATCAAATATTGTTTTCACATTCAGTCTGGGAATGCGGCATGACACTTCGGAAAATTCATGTGATCCAAGTCTTTTTATAATGTCACCAACACTGGGTAGTGGAAAGATTACGTGGAGTAAATGCAGTCGTAATTATTTAAAATCATTTTTGGAGTAAGTATTATATCAAAGAGAAATATGTCTTGATTAAAAATACTGATTTAAAAAAAAAAAAAAAATTAATTGTCTATTTGTGATATACAGAACTTCACAAGCCCGATGCCTTTTTGATCGTGACCAATTTGGTAAAAATTTAGATCACGCTGCTGAGGGTAGTCTTCCAGGCGAGCGATTTAATGCTGATCAGCAATGTATGTATTTTAGTATTAAATGTCAATCAAGGATGAACCTCACAACCATTTGTTTTTAGGCATGTTAAAGTACGGCAAAGATAGTTCTCAAGCCAAAACGCAGCCCTTAAATGACGTCTGTCGTGATCTGCACTGCCAGAGGGATCGTTACACCTGGACTTCTCATCCAGCACTTGAGGGAACTATTTGTGGTGATGATATGGTGAGCTTTTTTCGATAATAAAAATAATAACTAAATTTCATCAGCTTTGTTAATTATTTTTTTAGTTTTGTCGCAGCGGAATTTGCGTTCAAAAATCAAACCGATTTGAAGCGTACACTGCACCACGTCCCGCAATAAAACCTATAAAAACCTTAGAAAAGGCTAGTTTTGTAGATGAAAAAAAATTTGCTAGCCTTAAGCATCCTGAATCAGCTAATTTGAAGGTAAAATTATACATGTTGCCCATTTTAAATTGGAATAATGTTTCAATATAATTTATTTCAAATAGATCTCCCAATGGAGTGCTTGGAGTGCACCTACAGAATGTGAATCTGGATGTTTGTATGGTGAATCTGGTCGTCTTAAGGAGGGTAGTACTGGACTCAAGATATACACAAGAACATGTTTAGACTCAAGATGGAATCGCAAAAAGTGTTTGAGTTTAAATAAGAAATATGAGTCCTGTGTTTCCAGACAGGTATTTTGATAAAGGATTTAAGGAAATGAGAATGAATAAATTTAACAGATTGTATACTTGATTAGTGCTACAACATTCCTAGAACAACAGTTTTGGAATTTGCTAATGACATCTGCCAAAGAGCAAATGATTTTGATTCGGACATACTCAGTGATGGGGTGCAAGAAGTTTCCAATAGTCCTTATGAATCTTGCAAAGTTTTCTGCAAAACAAATTCCGGAGAATTGAAATCGAAGGGATGGACATTTCCCGATGGAACTACGTGTCGCAATCAGGATTCTGATATAGATGATTCATACTATTGTGTTAATGGAAGATGCGAGGTATAATTCAAGAAACATTTAAACAACTTTACCTTATTACTAATATTACTATTATTTGTTTTTTTACAGAAGTTTATGTGCGAGAATTCGACCACAAATTTATTTCGCACTGATCCAACATTTTGTCCACAAAACCAAGTCCTCGAAGAATTTGTCTCACAAACGAACAATATTCAGCAGGAAAATGGACGCGACTACAAAAGTGTTGGAACAAAGAATCATCTGCAACCGTCAGAGTCGGTGCCAATTCGAAGAATCGCCCAAACCACTTCCAAAGGATTCCACAAGGCAAACACTTATCATAAGTGGCGCTCCAGGGAGCCTGAGCGCTTGAAAAGTTTCAAAGAGGAGCCTAAACCTAAAGATGAATGGGTCATTAAATCAGGGTGTCACTTCAGTTGCATGGAGATGTCTAAGGGAATTCAAGTTGTTTCCTCGCAATTGGATTCCTCTACAAACATTCAACTATGCTCACCGGAAACTTATGTAACTTAAATTGACAACAATATTTTCGTTATTTTTAAAAACACAAACTAAAATTTTGATCACTTCAGGCTTGCGATAAACTGCAGTCCCCGATCGCGTTTGCAACAAAAGTGTGCCACAAATATAAGCTTCGTATAAACGGATTAAGTGGAGTTGGTGCTCAAATATCGCCTAGTGTTGATGATCCTGATCGAAGCTGCAAAATTGCATGTCAAGATGATTTGTTGGTCCATCGCTTTTATTTGGTGAATGGTGAAAATGGATTTTTCCCATTTGGAACAAAATGCTCTCAGCATGAAAGTCGATACTGTGTTAATGGAAAGTGTTTGGTATGCCGACGAATATTTTTCTGAGATTTCTTCTGTAAACTCAATCACTTTTTTAATTTTATTGTAGCCATTTGGTGCGGACAATATTCCACTTAAGGAGTCGCAATTAAGCCTTTCGGTGAATCGTTCTAAAAGGGCAGTACAGAGAAGAATGCGGCGACATTTTATCAATTATGACCCAATAAATATTACGGAGATAATAAATCAGCAATTTCTTGACTCAATTGTTCACAACATATTTTTAAAAGATGACGGTATTGAAATATATCATTTCATAATTATGAATTAATTTAAATTTTATAATATTGTTACTGTTTTCAATTCGGCAGGAGACAACTTTGATTATGACCAAATTGACCTAACAAATCCAATCCACATATCCATGGACACCGTCAACACATATAGTCCGCAATTTAGATAAAATCCTAATCACGTCATGAGGTTTTATTTCACATATATTTATCATTATTAAATGCTCGACTACGAACCACAATACAATTATATAATGAATAAAGTGATTTTTGTAAGCAATTTTACAGTATGTTATTTTTATTTTTTTATTGTATTCAAAATGAAAATTTAAAAAATTTAATATTTCAAAAACAATTACTTTCAACAAATTTGAAATGAACGCAAAAAACAATGCAGCCAATAATATGATTTTTCGAAAATGTCGAAACCAAAATGCGAGTTCAACTGACTTACGTTGTACATTGTGTCGTTAGCCAATGATTATGCTCTAAATTTTCGAACACACGTTCAATTGGCTGCCGCAGCTGCTTCATCGGGCAACCCAAGCCGTTCAGTCTACTATACTTCGACAGAGTCACAGATGCAATTTGAATTTTAAACGGCTGTCGATATTTAAAAATACAGAAAATTATAAATCGGGTTTTTGTGTCTTAAATCGGTGCATTTTTAAAAGTAATTTTGTGTGTTTAGTGTGTTGGTTTTGTCTCATCTCCAGTTTAAATAACCACATCCAGTTAAATCTCCAAAATGGCTACAGCACGAGCGACGCGCATCGATGAGGTATGTAATTCAAAAATAATGCAAAGCAGCCTTTTCCAATCAAGTAGGTCCCCGTTTTTGTTCAAAAACTTTTGTCTCATTTTAAAAACGGGAATCGCAGATAAACGTAAAACGATCAGACTCTTATTTTTTGCAACTATAATTTTAATTTACATTTTTGATTATCTTATTTGATATAAGCAAAGCATTACAATATCAAAAACCGTTACAATGTTTATTGTTTGGGAAGACAATGAAGTAAGGTCTACTTTAATTTTTAACATTAATCGCTCTTTGTCCTGCCCTATACGCAATGAAATGAGTCGAAAAGTACAATAAAGTTATTAATATCGTTCTGAAATGTTTGCGCACGCATAGAATCAACATGAAAGCCGCCTTCTACAGGGTAAGCAATTGGTGGCTCCAGCCCCACCACAGCGTCGTGCGGCATTAGGTGAGCTTGGTAATCGGGCACAATCACGTGTCATCGACACAAAAAATGTTAAGCCCAAAGTAGACACACGCTGGGTTTCTGCCAAGGTGGCTGATGTCAAGACCAGCAAGGCAACGGCATTGCGACTTGGCATGCAAAAGAAAGAAAATGCTGTTGTGGAAAATGCTGGTGTTTATGTTAGATCTGTACGTGCGTCTAAAGAAGTGACTGTTGCTACTACCAAATTGACACATACAGCCAAACCTATGGCTGTGGAGAAAATAATGATTGGTGGCGTGAAAAGTGAGTATTTAATATATTTAAGGAAGAAAACTTTAAACATCAAACTTTTAATTAGATTTTGAAGATGATGTAAAGAGAAACAAGGAGTTGCATCGCTTTGGCGCCAGTAAGTTAAAGCGCGAGGATAGCAAGCTGACTACGCAGACACTCCACACATTACGTCAAACCTTGAATAAGAACATTAAGATCACAGGTGTTAAGAGCGCTAAGGTATCAAACTCATCATCAGCCACCCAATCGACAACAAGTAGTCGGTCTGTATCACCAGATGATGTTACTTCCAAGGTAATTAAATTGGCTTGTTTTTTTTTTGTTGTTGGAAAAACGGAAAGTACTTAAATATCAATCGTTTAGATTCAGGACATTGATGCTAACGATAAGCTGAACCCCATCCTGATGTCTGAATATGTGCAAGATATTTATAAGTATCTCAATCATCTGGAAATTACAAATGCATTGCGCGATAACTTCTTGGACACACAGAACGAGGTCACTTCAAAAATGCGCACAATTCTCATTGACTGGATCATCGAGGTGCACGATCAATTCAAATGTGCCATCGATACTTACTTCCTAGCCGTCGCAATTATCGACCGTTATCTGCAGGCAGTCCAGACAACCACACGCAATGAGTTGCAATTAGTAGGCGTCACAGCGCTTTTTATTGCTTCCAAATATGAGGATATGTTTCCAAATGAATTGTCCGAGTATGTACACATCACTGATGAGACATACACAAAAGGTCAGATCCTTGAGATGGAAAAACAAATTCTGAAGGCATTAGACTTCACGCTTGGTCTTCCACTGGCAATTCAGTTTTTGCGACGTTTTGCAAGGGCTGCTAATCTGGGCGCCGATAACATTTACAGCATTAGTAAATATTTGTTGCAGTTGGTTACTACAGACTACACATTGGCCCAGTGTCCATCATCAAAGGTAAAATATTCATATATTACCGTTAATTAAACATTTTGTTTAATAATAAACTCTTTAATATTTAATAGTTGGCTGCTGCATGCCTTTTTGTTTCACTGAAAGTCAATGCCAAAAATCACAACAAAAACAATAGTCTTATTTGGACAAAAACACTGGAGCACTACTCGCAATACAAACTGCAGCAGCTGAAGCCAGTTGCCCAACAGGTTATTAAAATCCTAAAGAATGCACCCAACGCCAAAGTGCGAGCAGCCTATGTCGCGTATGGACACTCAAAGCATATGCGAATTTCCCATTCGGCGGAAATCAACTCATCCAGCATTCTAGATAATGCTTACACGTCTTTGGAAAAGTAGTAGCAGCGTGTTTGTTTTTTGCTTTTTAATTATTTAGAACTGTAGTTTGGCATTTCTTTGTTTTTTGAACAAACCACCATTCCGTAGCACCTTTTGACGAAATGTTGGATTCGATATTGAAGTTGTGTTTATATTTTCAATAACTGTTTTTATTTTTATTATTTGTGTCATCCAATCAGCATACATACAATATATCAATTTAATTTAATTGTAAACCAAATAAAATAAACCATGGTTAATATATTTTTGATTCCCTCTGTTTTCTAAATAATTATTCAAACTGCTGCTAACGGTTAATGTGGTATTTTTGAATACATTTTAAGGTTTTTAATATTAGTTACTTTGTTTACTACATTTTTTAATTTAACTAAAATATTCTAATACATACAATAATATAAAATAAATTATAATTTTTTAATGATAAAATCTTATTATTTTATTTTAATTATTTTAGATACATAATATGTGTCCTGATTTGCTTTTTCTTTTTCTTTTTTGTTAAACATTAGGTTTTATGGTTTCACTAAAAAAAAATTGTCAAAACAAAACTTAGCTGATTAGAAGAGATTTAATGAACACTAGATTAATTTTTTACTAATATAATTTTGAAATTTGTAAAACATTTGTATTATTTATCATTTAAAAATAAAAACATTGACTGATGCAAATTAAGTAGGAATTGATTAATTTGTGGGCCCTAACAAACAATTACTTAAATAATTTCTTATCAATTATGTGTATAATATAGTCTTATCAATGCATTTTAAAAACGTTTTACAGTATTAGTCAAAATCAAAAAACAACCAAAACAATAAAGGCCAATTTATTGAAAAGTTATACTGAATGAAGCTTTTAAGTTCTTAATCAAATAGGTACATTTTAATTGCATTCTTAGAACTACATATTGAAATCAAAACTGGAAACCCTCTCTGAAAATGGATACCTACAGTATTTGGTGGTGTAATAAAAGTTTAATACATACTTAAAAAAATTTGTTATACTAAAATGAAATTTAAGTTCTCGTGTAATCTCCCATCTTATTACAGTAGTAAAAATATAAATGACGTTATGTCATAATATGTGCATTGTGCGCACGAATTTTACTTAAATTTACAGACGTCTGTACAGTCTTAACTCTACAGTATAGTCCTGTAAGGTATGGTATGTAGATTATAGATGCTTATGGTCTGAAGTAATGAATTAGCAGCTGCATTTGCAATTTCAGAAAAAAATTAAATGCGAATGTGAATAACATACAAAATAGGAAAGTACGTAAAATGCACTGTGAGTGTATGGGTATGACTTTATTATAATTATTACTTACATACATTAACACTAAACGTATACAATTATAACATATGAACCGTAAGTACCTGCGAATTACAATGCACCTTAAGGTAAACTATATTGCCAACAAATTAAACATACATATGTGGAAATAATATTAAATGTCATGTGACATGGCATTTAAAAACGGATTAAAAAATAAAAATGTTATCATCTTTTGCTTACATATCGCTTTATCAAAATTATTCGTATTATTAAAAACACAGTTCCTAAATCTTACAACATAAAAAAAATCTATATTAAAAAATCCACAATGACAATTTCGGCTATATTCGCATGGATAGTGAAAGAACAATCTATAGACATTGATCCTATACTTCTGCAGTCTGCGTTGGCCGTACAATTGCATGAATCATTTCAATGTTGTGCACCCCGGCGGCTGGCGCACCGATTTTCTCCATACCTTATAATAGCTGTTTGAAAAAACCTGGCTGATTAATCATTAATCAATATAAAATATTTAATAAGAAAGAGTTAAACAATAAAAGGATAAATGATGTCATCAACATCACACTTCAGTGTGCAATATAAATACATTTTTGTAAAACCAAAATAATACAAACATTTAATAAATGTATTGTATTTCATCATTCTGTAATATGTACAGGTTTGGTTTGGAGCTATATACGTATATACGTATTCAAAAGTCAAAAGTACAGTTGTGTAAAAAGTCAAAACGATTTGTGTGTCCAAAAGCCTCTCTGTTGTCTACTACACATATTATTACATGCTGCACTCGTAAGATGCATTCAACACCCCACAGCTTTGTTTGCATTTTAAATGCATTGAGCATCTAGCAACATTCAATTTCTTAGGATGGTCTAACCATTAAATTGGCCAAATCATTAGGGAAATGATTCCTAGCTTGTGATTTATTGGATTTCGATGCCAACTCGTTAAAAAAACAAGTTGATTTGAATTTTCAGTTTTACTGTTTTGCGCGGAAAGTTTCTGTTATGCAACGTACACACTACACAGCTGGGTTTGGGTTGAAAATTTGACATCAGCTGCAATGCGCGTCTGCGTGTACCATGCAATCATTTTATTTTTATAACATTTTTTTTTGATAAATTATTGCACTTGAGTGGTCCGAATTTGCAAAATTTTAATCTTTTTAGCAGCTCTTCGCACTATTGACTTACAATGAGATGCCAAATTGGTTCAATTTAAATGAGTTGAAGTAATTTTATTTGGCGCGCATTATAAACTCGTACGGTATATACCATCGGTAGACCATTTGTTAGACATAATTAGCTCTTGTTCCTTAGGTATAGGTTTATGGAAAATTTTCAAATGAGTGGAAAATTTTGGTTTTGTAATTACATATTAAGGCAGTATCGAATTAAGAGAAATTTTTCTCAAATTTCGTAAATCTTTAAATAATTTGTTTAGCAGTATCACATTGGGAGATAGTTCGTAGCTTCGATATTTTAATTATTTTACTGATATTACGAGTAAGTAATAATTGCAGTTACAAATGCACCTTCAAACTAAATTAACTTAGGTAAGTATCTAAGTACTTCCTCGTACATAATACATAATATACCAGAGTCCGAAATTATCTTTTTGTTAAATTCTGTCTCCTTATACATTATTGTAAATGTCGCTCATTTCAATTGTTTGTCAAAGAACATGAATTGCAAGGACAATGCCCCTTTGGAAATCGTTGTGGTTCAATGCATCTTAATTTTTTTTATTTCTGGTTAAGGGTAAAAGTGAAACAGATGTTCCTAAATGATCCCCTTTCTTATATTTGGTAAAGGACAACTTTTATGTCATATTTTATCAAAGTTTTTCTAAACTTTTACATGATACATTTTTGTCCTCATTTCTCTTCATATTGATTTGCAATTGCACAAAATTATCTAATTTCCATTGCAGATGCTATTTATTAAATTTAGCAAATAAATTAGGGTGAAATTTGTAAATTCTTTGTTAGGAGGGTTCAAATCTTAAATCACTCGCAAAAAGTTTATCTTATTCTTCCATGTTTCAGTCGTCTCATCGATATTACACAAACATTACATTTTCGGACAAACTGGAAAATCGGCGATAATTTTTGGTCCGGTTCTCCTATCTCAAATAGTTTCAGTTCTTCTAAGTTCTGTGGAAAAATAACCTTCCTAATTGTTAAATTCAAAGTGAGAAAAGAATTGCCTGAAAAATAATAAACCGTTAAAAAAAAGCATTCATTTTACCCATATTTTTGAAATTTATTGAAATTGTTTATGGTTTCTGATTACATACATTAATATTAATGCTCCTATTTGATTATTCAAAACGTTTTATTTAACATTGGAAATTTGAATCTACTTATTCTGAGTACCGGGGGGAAAACTAATGATGATTTTAACATTAATTGTTACTGAATTTGAATGATGGGTTAAAAGAACGTACTTAAGATATAAAATTGCTATACATAAGAATTAAAACGAAAGTTCATTAATGTAGATAAATATAAAGACGAAGAACAAATAATTGAAGACGGCAGTATTGTTGGTTTAATTTTAGGGTTTAATGAATTCTATTTTTTCTTTGTTGATAGATGTGCAGCTGCTCGCTCTTTTTACTCTTTGTGTAGTATTGTATTTTGGGGCAGCCAGAAATTGAAGAATAATGTGAAATGTTAAAATAATCTGCCCGTCCGTCATTATAAGTATTATATATGTGAGACGTGTTATTTAAGCACGTTCACCACGAATTCGTCGTGCCAACTGAATGTCCTTTGGCATGATGGTGACACGCTTGGCGTGAATGGCGCACAAGTTGGTGTCCTCAAACAAACCGACCAAATAGGCCTCACTGGCCTCCTGGAGTGCACCGATAGCTGCCGACTGGAAACGCAAATCGGTCTTGAAATCCTGTGCAATTTCACGCACCAAACGCTGGAACGGCAGCTTGCGGATGAGCAACTCAGTGGACTTCTGGTAACGACGGATCTCACGAAGAGCCACGGTACCTGGACGGTAACGATGGGGCTTCTTTACACCACCGGTGGATGGTGCCGATTTACGTGCGGCTTTTGTTGCCAACTGCTTACGTGGAGCTTTTCCACCAGTGGATTTACGAGCTGTCTGCTTTGTACGAGCCATTGTTCTCTAATATTATCACCTGTGGAGTAAAAAAAGAAAATATAATGAAATTGAGAAAAATATCCCGCCAAAACTGTACACACGCCTGCGTTCGAGAAATATTTGTTGTATATGAAACTGAATTGTGTGTGCGGATTGCAATATGAACTGTGAATTGTGATTTCGCCAAAGTTCAAAATACGCGCATGCGCCAAACAAAATCGTAACAAATTGTTTTGTGTGAGTAGGCGCCGGACAACGGTTATACATGCGAATACAAGGCACACATTCGTGAATAAAATTTAAATCGCCATGGAGATTAAAGACGCCATCTTGAATCCGATATTCATTTCGCGCTGTTGTTTGTCTGTCCCGCTTGCACGCCCATGTGGTGTTATGTGTGTGTACGTGACCGCACTCAAGTTGGTGTTGCAAGAAAACACAATTTCCGCGCGCACAGACGATATGATACGTCACATTGAGAAAACAAAAATATGAACGTACGTCTCATCAGCCGTTCCCAAGTCCCAACACGGCTGACGGCGTACATGAATCACCAATACGAAAATTTTGAACATGTCGGTACATGATTTCAATATATTTTTAAAGAATATGTGTGGTATACGCGCAACTCGCAATCCACATAGCGTACTAACTAATAACTTGCATGTGTGCGCAAACGCAACAACTTCATGCAGAGAGTGCAAAGCGCGACGACACAATCATATCATTTTGCGCCCAATTATTAAAATATTTTATTTCGATCAAAATTCAATTAATTTAGCGATTTTTAACAATCAATTATTGCATTTGGCGGTTTACGTATTTTTTGAACACAAAATTTCGGTCAAATTTTTTCGAAAACAAAATTTCAACAATTTGCACTAAACAATTGAATTTCTGGATAAAATGAAGAATTTTACGTTTTAGAAAAAGAGGCCAAAATGGAAAAACTTAAAATGGCTGCGAGGCGTCACAAGCAAAGTTGCTTGGTGGGCAACAAAGAAATTCACTTTTTGACCTTTAATAACTTCTTTTTTCACAATTTTTTCCACAAATATTATTTTTTAACGTATTTAGTAAACATTTAAGCAATTTTTAAATAATTACCTGATTGATTTTTAATTATTGTTTTTATTAAGTTTGAGGTCGTGCCTTTCACGTCCGAACACTTCACTTTTCTTACTGCAACTGAAGGAAAATTTTAAAATAAAACAGGACGACTACAGAAATTTACTAAATTTGTGCTACCTGATGAGAAATTACCAAATATCTTTGAACGGTAAAATTTACCGATTCCATTAAATATATTTTTTAAATTTAACGGTTAAATGTACTAGATCCGCCAGATATGTAGTATAAAAGTTTATATAAATCCGCATAAAATATTTATTTTTTTAATAACAAAAGTTCTACTTTTTAAGATTACATAATATTTTATATCCTTACGATTCTTTTTGATTATTTTAACAGATCCTTTATCTTTGAAATTTGAATAAAAACAACGAAAAATAATTTATCTGGCTTCATAAAAATTCATCTAGTACAATAAGTTACATGATCAGGGCATGTTCAAAATTGCGTCAAATTTAAAATTTAAAAAGTTCTACTGTAATTTAACTAATTTTAATTCAGCATTAAAATTAGACAGTAAATAAAAAAGTAAAGTGGCAATATATTTTAAAGTTACATTTAATAACCACATTAATATAAATCTAACATAATTCTTAAGAAATCATCAGTTATTTAGCATAAACAATTACAACGCCTTAACATCGATACCCATCTCCGTCAATCGCTTTTCAAATTGCGTATTATCCAAACCATTGTCCCGATTATATCTGTAGCTAACAATCATTTGGACCTGTTCCAATCCCTCGACTTGGTCGAACAGACTACCTTCCAACTTTAAGTCAATGTCATTTTCCTCCCGCAGAACACAAAAGTACAACAAAAAGACGGCCAAACTGAGTGAGATTACAAGTGGCTGGTACCAGACGATTGTATCAATTCTACCACTGCGTGATTCTTTGGCTTTCCATGAAGCGGCTTTACTACCAAAAAAATTCACTGGTTTGTTATCAGGTTCCGGTGTTGGTGGACCGGTCTTGTTTGTTGTTGCTGACGCAAAGGTTCTGTAAATGGACGGCAACCTTCCAATTGGTTGAATGCCGAAAAAGCTATGGGCGCAAAGTTTTATTAGCCCATTTAGTTGCAATAATTGCAAAAAAAAAATGCACTTACCGATTTGCTGTCCTTAATGCAATATTACATGCCAATTGGCTCATTGTGGTAGTTGTCACGTATGTTGCACAATTATTTTAACAAATTACATTAAGTTTCACAAATTTTCAATAATTGACAATTGTTATATGAGGAAATCAAACTTTGCTGCAGCTGTTTTGAATTGACAATTTTAAGGTTAATATTAATTTTAATTATGAATTGCAGTTATATATATATAGACTTATTTATTTTGAATTGGATTCGATCGAATTTATTTCGGATATATATATAATAAATTTATCTGTCAAAAATATGGATAATTTCGAATCCGGATAACTCGATTTTTTTTGTACTTTATGGAATTTTCTCTTTATAAATTAAAATTAAAATGTGACATTAAATTTGTTAATTTTATTATGTTTTGGCTACAATTTACGCATATTATACCAATAATTTTACATATACATATGTACCTAAAATAAATTTAATAAATTCGCTTTTTTATACTTATCTGAAACCGCACAAATGTGCAGACAATATTTTTTATCCAAAACCATATAAATGACTTAAATTTGGTTAAAATTCCATATTAATGTGGCAATAAAGGTGATTTATAAAAAGCACCTAATATAAATTATTAATTACATAAACATTGACAAATGGTTTACAATATAAACAAATTAATATTAAAAATATTCGTACCAATAATTCTCGATAATATCGAATTTTCCGCATGCCTATATATATAATTTTATTCGGGGTTATGTTGGTGAGTCGTATTGCATCTGTATTTTCAAATATTGTACGCAAAGCTCGCGTAATTACACAACGTCACTCCCACACACCATTGCACATAAGTAGGTAAAAATGCGCGGCGCCATTTTGGAAAAATATGGAAAATACATTCATAAAAATGTATTGAACATTTTGAATTTTGAACGAGTTTATGTGCCGCGAAGCTGTGCACAGTCGGTCGCTCTGCGAGTGTCGACATTCGGTGAA
This sequence comes from Sylvicola cinctus, assembly GCA_963854165.1. Taxonomy (NCBI): domain Eukaryota; kingdom Metazoa; phylum Arthropoda; class Insecta; order Diptera; family Anisopodidae; genus Sylvicola; species Sylvicola cinctus. The sequence goes on from OY974082.1 coordinate 55,001,078, forward strand.
AAAATTTGTGCGAATCGCGGGTGAAAATTTTTAGTGTTGATGTGAAAAAAATTACCCATTTATATAGTTACAGTAAACAAAGTTACAAAAATGTGCAATTCAATTCATCAATTTGCTTTAAATGTCTAGAGGTAAGTGATAGCAGTGATTATTTTCAACAAAAATATTTAATTTGTGAGCGGCTGTGTGGTTGCGGTTTTAAATAAATTGACAAGTGTTTTTTTCTTCGTCCGCGCGCGATTGCGATGCTTTGTTGAGGTGCCATTGCATGCAGCCAATTTAATTGATAACAATTTGTTTTCATCGATTTTCGGCGGGAAAAAAGTTTTGCTTACATCCGCGAATATTGGAGACACAAAAGACAACATATTACATTATCATTACACATAAGTGGGTATAGGTGTTTTGAAAATTTTGGCGGAGCGCATACAATTGTAAAAACCTGTGTGCCGCTTTTGCACACATTTGCACAAAGAGTAAAAAGTACTTGTATTATAAAATGCGCACTGCCCCCGCATACGCCATTAATTTCGCGATTTCACCATACAAATACATATATTATTTGTGGTTTCTGATTATGAATACAGCTACAAAATAACAAACATCCAAATCGGATGGATACGTGACGTCAGATGTTTCAATATGCATTATGACTGGTTGTGATTGCTGTGCTTATTTAATCTCTATGGGCAATGTAGTTAAACACCATCGATTTAATAGGCTGGGCTAAATTCTGTTTGGTAATTTTTGTGAATAAATTTCGTTGAACAACCGGGAATTCATTTAATTCACCTGTTTCGATTTGGTTGTTAGATGTGAGTGATTTTCAATTTACAAATATACAGAATTCAGAAAGTGTTAGTGGAACAGGGTGTCCACTGTGCAATTCGAAATTAAATTTTAATTAGGAATTACCAACTACTATTATTCAATTATAATTGCCAATGTTTTCAGAGTTGTATGCATTATTTCCACAGATATTTATTTTTTAATGTGACGTATTGATTTTGGTTGCGTTTTCCTATTTCAATATTTTTATTATTTTGAACGCCACTGGCAGTTTATTTTCCTTGTTTTGAATATGGTACACGTCACATTTCCACAAACTGAAATCGTGCGTTCGCGATGGTGTTATGTTTTTATTTTGTTATAAAAAGGGCGGCACAAAGCGATTTATTGGGCTGCTGCCATTGCGGAGGTATTAAACTCCTCGAGGTTTATTTCACAAAACTATACATATTGTGATTTGTGAATCAGCCATAGACTTATTTTTATCCATATAAAATATCTGCCCTTGTATTGTTGTCGGTGATGTTTATTTCCTTGCAAATTAAATCACATTAAACGATAAATTTAAATATGTATGTATGTATTAGGCTGGATGAAAAGTCCCCGGTCTGACCCATAGATGGCGTTACCAGAATTTTTTCCATATGATTTTCATTTAGTACCAACCTTCAAACGATACGTGTAAAAATTTGACAGCAATCGGACAATTAGTTCGTGAGTTATAGCGATTTGAGTGAAGCTACTTTTGTTATTGTTGAAAAGATGGAAAAAAAAGAATTTCGTGTGTTAATAAAGTATTGCTTCTTGAAGGGAAAAAATACAGTTGAAGCGAAAGCATGGCTTGATGAAGAGTTTCCGGGGTCTGCACCGGGAAAATCCACCATCATTGATTGGTATGCTAAGTTTAAACGTGGTGAAATGAGCACTGAAGACGGTGAACGCAGTGGACGCCCAAAAGAGGCTGTTACCGACGAAAACATCAAAAAAATCCATAAAATAATTTTGAATGATCGTAAAATGAAGTTGAGCGAGATAGCAGACATTGTAAAGATATCAAAGGAACGTATACATCATATCATTCGCGAATATTTGGGCATGCGAAAGCTCTGTGCAAAGTGGGTGCCGCGCGAGCTCACAAGCGATCAAAAACAACAACGAGTTGATGATTCGGAGCAGTGTTTGAAGCTGTTTAAGCGCAATAAAGCCGAATTTTTCCGTCGATATGTGACAATGGATGAAACATGGCTCCATCACTATACTCCAGAGTCCAATCGGCAATCATCTGAATGGACAGCAAGCGATGAACCCAAACCGAAGCGTGGAAAAACGCAACAGTCGGCTGGAAAGGTTATGGCGTCTGTTTTTTGGGATGCGCATGGAATAATATTCATCGACTATCTCCAAAAGGGACAGACAATCAACAGCGACTATTACATTGCTCTATTGGAGCGGTTGAAAGCCGAAATCGCAAAGAAACGGCCGCATTTGAAGAAGAAAAAAGTGCTGTTCCACCAAGACAATGCACCGTGTCACAAGTCTGGAAAAACGATGGCTAAAATTTATGAATTGGGCTACGAATTGCTTCCTCATCCACCGTATTCTCCAGATCTGGCCCCCAGCGACTATTTCCTGTTTGCGGACCTTAAAAGAATGCTCGCTGGCAAGAAATTTAAGACCGATGATGAAGTGATTGCTGAAACTGAGGCCTATTTTGAGGATAAACCGAAAGAGTACTACAGAAGTGGCATCGAAAAGTTGGAAAATCGCTATAATCGCTGTATCGCCTTCGAAGGCAACTATGTTGAATAATAAAATTGAATTTTGCAAAAAAATGTTTTTTACCATGGTAGACCGGGGACTTTTCATCCGGCCTGTTATATTTTTTTTAGTAAGAATTGATACGTTTTGACGTTTTGTGCATAAAATATGTTTTCTTTAAATATGTTGTCTACGGATGATGGCCAAATTATGTACTTTAATTATTTCAGATTAAATTATGCAGTTTGTGCAACTTTATTTTTTTATTGGCGACTTCTTATTAAAACTTCTTAATACCTCATAATATGTAAATAATTTTATTAAGTTGAGTGAAACTTTTTTAAAATGACTCAATGAGTGAGTTTTCTTCAAAAATTAATGCATAGATCATACATATACATCATACATTATCTCTTAATTTCCTTTTATTTAGTTGTAAGACTTTAATTACACTCGTCCCTTGTTATGTCCCAGCAGCGTTTTAAGTTTCTTTTAAATAACTAACTATTCACAATTACAATGGCAAGACTTTTATAAAATATGGCAATATATAAATATTTGGATTTATTTGCAGTGATTAATCTATTAATTCAGGAATTAAAACAATATAAGGTAATAAATTGTTACATAGATAAGACTCCAAAACCTTTTCCACAATCCATATAATCTTCTAAGACTATGAAAATTATTGTTTTTCAAAGATTTAAGGTTTGCAAAACAATTGGTAATCTAAATAATGCATCTATTTAGATTGTAGGTAGCTTGTAAGGAATGTAGATTTAGACTTTTAAGAAATTACTTTTTGGATAGAAGTATTTACTATATGTTTAATTTACATATCACAATTTGATCTAGTTGGATGAATTGTGTAGACAAAAAATTACAATTGGTAAAAACATCATCTCTGTTACCTAATGTAAAGGTACTTACCACATTTATTCAATAAATGCACGCTGACTTATCAGTTGAATCGAAATATTCATTACGTATATTGATACATATTTATATATTTTGGAACGAAAATGCAATCAATTGCACCTTATAATGTTAACATGCGCACAGTAGCGACTGACAACACTCTATACTCTATAGATCCGCATATATAGTATAAATTACCCGTCTTACCAATACAACACACATCATCTGTGGACTATACGATACATATTATGTGAATTGTGATACAGGCGCGTATCATCAAGTCTCGACCACGACTTGTTCCACAATCCACTGTACTGTACAACATATGCGTATTCACATTGGCCAAACTTCCATACCACAGCGAATTCATGTACGATTATTGATTACGTTCTTTAAAGGTACGTACAGTTTTTTGCCGCTGTGTTTTATTTTTCCTCTACCGCGATGTTTCCAAAACTGAATTTCAATCGACAATAACCACTACTGTAAGTGGCGTTGCGATTGACATAGGTTTTGCCTACCGAGCTGTTGTATTACAACTTCGCCACTTCCTATGTGTCGCATAAGATTTCAAGGTCGTTTTAGCTCCGCAGATTGATTTAGCATAATATGTGTGTTTTATTCCATTTTTAATACACGAATATGCAAACACACCAACGTTTACGGTTTTTGCGTTTTAATGCTTTAAAATCTATTTTAACAACTACATAGATTATCTAGCTACGTACATGTGTGGAATTTGTTGGTATTTTAGGTAGCTAAATATGTTTTCTTATCATAAGCACGACTCCCCACAAAATTTAAACATCAAGGACTTGTTGTTGCGCAAGTAATAAAATTATGTTGTATATTTAGTGAAGTCACATAGCTTACGCTATTAACTATTTTGGTAAATATTTTATTGATTTATTGATGGTTGCACACCTGCGCTTTAATGCCATTCAAATAACGCATTGGTGCAGTTTTATGAAATTGCAATGCTTCTATCATTATTAAAGTGATAATTTTGTTTATCTTTATGTATTGAGTACTGAAAGAGTTTTTGAATGAAAATAACTCCAATTTTTAGTTTCAGATGATGACAATAATGATGTTATAAACTATTACTAGTTTCAATGCCAAGTTTTGTAAAATAATTTAGGGTCCCAACTTTCAATTAAAAAAATTCATGTTCGCATATTGAATATCTCAGAAACTGTGGAAATTAAAAAGAAATCACTGTATTGTAGATATGGGCAAGACAAAAAAAGAATTAGGTATGAATTAGGATTTATCATCCGAAAAAGATTTTTAGGTAATACTGTAATTGATGCGAGAGAAATAAATACAATTTAATTGAGTGTGTTCTTTATTAACAGTGGTTTCTTAAATTTTAATTATTTTAAATTGCAAATTTACTATGTATTACATTTTTTTTATTGTACGTACTCTCGTGCGGCATTTTAAAGATCATGGTAATAACATGTACATAGTTGTGAAACTAAAACAACAAAACGTTTCAAGATTGATTTGCCAGATATTTGATCACTTTGTCAAAGGCCCATGGTTTAACTATTTAAGGTTCGTTTTGCATTAATATTTTAAATGACATTGACTGTTTTTAAAAAATTTTGATTTCCAGTAAAATTTGTTTGGTTCGACTAAAAAAAAAAATTGTTGAAAGACTTTAACATAGTATGGCTTGTTCTCAAATGGTGATGAGTGATGACTGATAGTTAATAAAAATGTTGGATAAAATCGACGCGCGGCTTCACTATATCTGAATGAATAATTGCATTAATGTTCAACGCGAACGCCATATGATGGCTGAAAGGAAGAAGAAATGAAACGCGAGTTTGAAATTGCGAATTTCACGCTGAAACAGAACAGAAATCGAGGCGACTAAGACATAAAAAGAAAAATGAAATCGGTATCTCAGATTTTTATGGGACGGTAATGCACCTACTTGCTTTAAAGTATGTTTTGAAAATGGAAAATGCACTTTCTCCGAAAAGTAATGTACATCAAAGTTAATATTCTTAAGGAGTACAATGAAAACGGAAAGACACAGTTTATGCCATTCAACTTTAAATAGGTGCATTTTATTGCAATTCAATTTTGTTTATATAAACGTAAAAAACCTCTGCTTTACACATTTATTTCGTTGTGTTTTACATATCTGATACATGTTATTTTTTTTACAGATGTGGCTACGGAGCGAAAGACGTGAGCGACGTCTACGGCGCTCATCAATACGTGGAGGAGCAGCAAATTCTGCAAAGAAATCTTCGGCTTCCAGTTCTAAGGCCAAATTGAATAAAAGTTCGATTGATTCGAAAACCAAGTGCAATAAAATAGCGCAGAGTAAAAGAAAAAGGACATCCACAAGTATCTCCGGCGGCATTAGTGACAACACACAAGAAATTCAAAAAACACCGCCAGAGCCCACTTCGTCAACGAGTAGTGATCGCTTAGATTATCGTCGTACTCGTCGGAAGAACTCAGCGACGGTGCTTCCCATTGATACAGTTACACGATTGTCGCAGGACGACGGCAAGGAGAATTGCTGGCAAGATGGAAATGAGATTACGCTGTACGAAACAAACCACCCGCTACCAATAGTTATTAACTCGCTATCACCAAAGCCGAACACCACCGCAACATTAACATCCACCACTTCTTCGACAACTACTAGCACTGCATGTAGCTCCATACCCAATATGTCGTCTATTGAATTGGATAAGGATTTCGCATCCGGTGATATCGGTTTACCCAATGATGCCCTTAATGATTTTGGTCTAATCCAACTGGAGGGAATCGCTACTACAATCGCCGAAACAATGGCGTCTCTGGGTGAAAATGCAATTCTAATGGATGCGACTGTGGAAGCACAAGAAAACAATGGCCTTTCTTCACTAACGGCTATCGCGACTATGGATGCATTAACCGAAAATAAAGAGTCTGCTATTAATTTGGAGAATCCAAATTTAATGAAATGCATTAGTGAATGTGACAGCACCACGGACTATGATCGTGTCAGTGGTAGTACCGTATTCCCTACCTGCCCACCACCTTTGCAGGATCATGTACTTTTTGCAAGTGTTAGTCGGCGTGGCTCTTTGGATGCTAAACTGGAAGATGTTGTGGTTCCCGAAGTGGATTCGACAACTGATCTACTTCATGAAGTCACTAACTCTTCTGGAATCGGTTGTAGTAGTGGTGCATTCACAGACGGTCTTGCTGCGATCGGCAAACTTAATAAAGATCTGCTTCCCAAATTACACATACCATGTACTAATTATTTACATCAGGAATACCCAACACCTGAGATGACGCCATCCAGTAAGCAGTTTCCCATTAACGTACTTTCGGCCAATCTGAATGTCCCACCATCAACGCCTGATCTTATCTCATTGTTCGAGGACGATAACAGCAAGACTGCGCCAGATTTGTGCTCTTCTTATGCAGACTACTTACCGTACAATGCATTTTTGACTCAGGCTCTACTCAATTGTAATGAAAACAATGCTCAGATGTATGACACAGGAACCGGAGACAATTGCATGAGTGGTGATCAATCACCAATGATGGCCGGCATGAGTCAGACGGCGATTGACAATTTGAAGGCATTAACAAATATTCAAAACCACACAACCAGTTTCTTAGCTAACATCACCATGCCAAAGCTTACGACTGATTTGTGTGCAGAAAGTCTTATTCACAGCGTACATTGTGATGTGAGTGCTGACGGCAGCGATGGAGATGGTAAACTGGAATCAGATGAGTGCATGGAAATTGAGGAAAATAATGCTGTGGATCAGCATCATCAACAGGATATTGCATGGGATGCATTTGATCCGTACGTTTTTATAAAACTCCTTCCTCCGTTGACCAAGGAGATGAGAGCCAGATGCCCAGCATTGCCACTTAAGACACGTTCAAGTCCAGAGTTTAGTTTGGTGTTGGATCTGGATGAAACGTTAGTGCATTGCAGCTTACAAGAACTTTCAGATGCGAGTTTTAAGTTTCCAGTTATATTTCAGGTATTTTTGGTTTTGAAAAATTATGGTCTTAAATATCACTTCTCTTCTAATTCCTTTTTTTATTAGGAATGCAAATATACTGTGTTTGTAAGGACTCGTCCGTTTTTCCGTGAGTTTTTGGAGCGCGTTTCCGGAATATTTGAAGTCATACTATTTACTGCATCTAAGCGTATATATGCAGATAAGCTTCTAAATCTCCTAGATGCAGATCGAAAGTGGATAAAGTATGTACTTTAGACAATAGTTTTTTTTTCAATATATTTCACCTACTATTTAGTAACAATAAATTTTCTTTTTTTAGATATCGACTTTTTCGTGAACACTGTGTTCTTGTTAATGGAAATTATGTTAAGGATTTGACCATTCTGGGGAGAGATTTATCTAAAACAATTATTATTGACAATTCTCCACAAGCGTTTGGGTAAATTTTGACGCAAATATGTTATATATTTGTTTTATATTAAATGATCATACATATTTGCATTACAGTTATCAACTGGATAATGGTATTCCAATTGAAAGTTGGTTTATGGATCAGAATGATTCTGAGTTAATGAAGATTCTTCCGTTCGTAGAACAATTGGCTAGCATGGTACGGTTATTTTATTTAATATTGTTGCCTAAATCTAATTTAAATGTATTTAATTGTGTTGCAGCGTGAAGATGTACGACCTCACATTCGAGAAAAATATCGCCTTTTCTCTTATTTGCCACCTGATTAAAGTCATTGCATTCGAACCTATCTAGACTACCAAGATTTTAAACCTGGAAAGCTGAATTGATTGAATCTGAAGCCATTGCAAACTCCAAATGATTTCTACTATTATTTCAATAGCGTTGTTAATAGTTATTGTTTTATTATATATTTTAAAGAAAACAAACCATGCCGAGCTTTTAAAATCCAGGTATAGAAAAGCTTATTTTATGCAGCAGCAATATCCATCACAATTGTATTTAAAATAGCATTGTAGTGTACCATGAATTTTAGGATCACAGACAGGTGAAGTTACGAAAAATTATTAATGAAAATGAAAATGATACAAAACAGCGAGAACGTTAATACATAATTTGACAATATCGATTTGTTGTTGATAAATTCATTTTTTTTTTAAATGTCGCACGCCAGCCATTTCGGCATAGCACCCACCATTAAATAAATAAAGTCATCCATCTCATGTGCAGCCAATACGTACATATACACACATTAAGAACAAAATACATAGTAATTAAAAATTAAACATTTAATAATAATGTAGGCATAAAATGACCTACAGAAATAGTTAAAATATTACAAAATAAATTTTTAAATAAAGCACATTTATAAATTCACTCCTAATTGTAGACTTAGATTTTATAGGAAAAACGTTACAATTCTGTTAAAATAAATAATAAATTTATTACTTGTCTATTTAAAAAATAAAAAATTAAGATAAATATAAATGGTATCGAATATAAGGTTTCTGTATTAACTGTTCATTTTAATCAGAATTCATTCATTTTCAGTTTGTGTTTTATGGATTTGCAAAAAGTATTTTTTAGTTTCAATTAATGCAAAACCTGGTTTATTTGTGAAACTGTGGCAAATTTTGTGATTAAAAATCATATTTATTGATTGTTGACGTAAGTTGAAGAGGTAGCAATCCAGCTTTTAATTGCATATTTCTGTTATTCTGTTAAAAACAATATTTTGGATCGATTGAGAGCATAACTTCCATTCGTCCGTATTATAAATATGGACACAATAATTAATAAGCATTTTTTTGCGTTGATACAAAATGTTATTCCTATACTTTACAGCTTAAAATCGAAATTTTCGTTTTAGTTTCTATCTTATAATATAAGTAATTATTTAAAAATAAAATTATGATGACAAATTTTTAAATGAAATATTTTAATTGTGTTTCATAAATATGCTTCCATATTTTGAAACAGATCTCAATTTAAACCATACGAATTTATTAGAAATGTTTTCATGTGGGATTTTTTGGTAATTTCGTCCTTCCAGTTATCTAAGTCGCCTTCAAACTTTCGTCACAATTATTGTTGGTTTTTCTTTTATACAAATGTACATTTTTGTTGCCATAAATTAGAAATTTAAATTTTAAACATTAAAAGTATTATGTATATTTTTTATTTTTACACAATTTATTGTTAATTAAAAAAAAACGTTTCAACCTTTACAGCAGATATTGTGAATATAAAAGTCAAATGATTTTGAAAACATTTGATGCATGCACTTTAGTTGCACCGTAATATATATTAAATTTGAATTGATTGATTATAAGTAAGCATAAAAAATTAAACATATTATGAAAAAAAGGACGAGTCGGTATCATAGTAAATCAATTTACGTACTGTGCATTATAACAATTAATTATATCTGAAGTTGTGGTTATTGTAATAAATATAAGAAAATAAATGAATAAATAAAATATTATGAAAATAATTGGACCACGTAAAAAAATAGATAGCAAACAAATATTTTACTAAAAGTGTTGATTTTTTCTTAAAAACATAGAATTGTATATAAAATAGTACGTTGTGTTATTTGTTCCTTTTCAGTTTTATTTTTACATTTTGTTGTTTGCAATCGTTTTAAGTGTAAGTAAAAAATTGTAATTCATTTTTATTTTAATACAAACTCATACAATTAGAAAATATCGTGTATTAAACTTTAATTATCAGTCCAAGTTTGGATTACTAAAACTTACCCTCTTGAAATTTAATATTTAATTTTTGAAAATATGTATTTGAAATAATTTTTTTTTTGAGCATTGCTACTTTTCTTAATGCAACAGATGATGCATCAATAAAATTAAGATTATTATTTTTTATTAGTATCAGACGATTGCAACATATTGACCATATTGAATTGTTTTGATGGTGCTAAAGAAAAACGATTCAAAACATTTGTTTTGAATAAATTCGTAAAATAATAAAATACCTTAATAGTAAAAGTAAAATGAAACATGCACATATAATTGCGAACATTTGTATGCGCATGGTGTTACATAATTGAACCACTCCTCTTCCATTTATTTCCCTAAATGAGTGAATTAAATCAGTTTTATGAAAATATTAATTATTATTTATAGTGTTGATATTTTTTAAGAATTATTTTCATTTTTACATTCAATAAAATATATAACTTATACACATATTATATTAAATATCAATATTAAAATGGCAAAAAATATATTTAAAGAATGTATAACAGAAATAAAAGTTTGATGGTAAAACGTTTGTCTTTTTAATGTTTTAATGTTTTAAAAAAATAATGTTTAATAGTAACGTATCAATTAACTGATATTTATTAAATTGTTTGCTTTTTAATAATTATTATTTATTACTTAAGCTTTAAAATAAAATAGTTTTTAAGCATTAAGAAGGCGCCAATTATGAAACTCTGCAAATTGGTTTGAACTTTGAATAAGTGCGAAATGTTATAAACGAACAATAAGTACAGGTCAAGGACAGTAACATATTTTATATTTTCTTCCCAATATGTACTCACAACGGTACTTAACACAAGTACTTAAAGAGTGGGTATTTATACTTAATCAAATGCAATAAAGTATGGTTCGTGTACTTACTAAAAATTAATTATTTTTTTTATCAGTACAATTACATAATTTAATTTAACGGAAAAACGCTTTTGTGTACTTTAATTTTATTGCAATAAATTAAGGATTAATGCTTGTCAATTATTTTGAATGCAACAAACAAGAAATAAAAGAAAATTTGCGTTGTGAAAGTTTGCATCAGTACATTTTATTTCTAAATTAGGCAAACAGTTTTCACTTTTCACACACATTAAGATTTTTAACTTTACATTTAATAGCAGTTCAAAGTATAAAGCAATTAAATATAAATTCTCCGAACATTTAGTGACATTTAAAATTATTTACGCCTTACATTTTTTTCAACTAATTTTTAATTGGTTTGATGTCTATGAATAAGAAAATAAAATATTTTGAAATCGCACAACGCCGCTACGGTCTAAAAGAAAACACACTTGCAAATTCGGGCATTTTTGTCATCGCGTGCAAAAATTCCAGCTGACTCATTCCGCCGGTAGCTTGTAAATCCATTTCAGTCAATAGAACATCAGCGATGTGGCTTTTTTCCTCGCTAGAGAGTGGCGAATTGCGTGTTAGACTTTCCAAAACTTTGTATAAATCATCCTTGGTAATTTGATGATCATTATTGTAATCTATTTAAATGAATATTCAGAGATAAACACAATTTTTTAAGTACACTGCATATTCTTAACATAAATGATAGTCATTTCTGACACGTGTTTCATTTCATTATTTTTAAATTTACCAAATATTTTAAATGCCCATGCAGCTTTAACACGCAACGGACAGTTGGATGACATTGCAGAGCACAGATCTAGAAAGTCTTCGAATGACAAATGATGGTCATCATATTGTGAGAATACTTTGAAAATCTGTTCGCGATATGGATTGTACTACAAAAGAAATAAAAATGTACTTAAAAATATTTATCAAAACAAAGAGAGTGAATAACATTTACTTTTAATTGCGGAAATTCCTCCACGACAAATGATGCATGGAATCGGAAGTGTATGTTTCGTGTGATTTCCTCTTTTCCTAATTTTGAGAACTTTTTAAGGATGCTGTAAACATAAATGATAAATTAAAAATATTTAAATTAATTATGAGCATGTTGATTGTTTTTATGTTAATATGAAAATAAACACCATAAACATTTTACTTTCAGTATGTCATTTTGAATATGAAATGGGTATACGGATACCGGATGCACAAAAAAGAAAATGTTTACACTCTACAGTCTTTAAATTTTGAGATAAAGATGAACGAATTGGCGTACCTAGAGTTACTGTATGTTAGGCTGTATGTAGAGTTATTGTGTTCATTGAATAAAATCGCACAATATAAATCCTTGATAAGATATACGAGCACCTCGTCTTTAATCTCGAATGGGTCTTTCCTGTGTATTAAAAACAAAGCATTCTTGGGCAATTTGCAATCATTGTGTATCGTCAACTCAAAAGCCAAATAAAACTTTAACGAGTTGACCTGTACGCTAGAGATTAATTGAAGATTAAGCACGAACCTTCTAAGTTTCGATGAGTGCACCCTTTTACGCTTTAAGGGTATGGAATGGCAAGCTTGCAACTTGATGTGTATTACACGTATACATTTTCAAAACATATATATGGATAAGTAATGTTTATACGCTCGTAATCATCGTTGAGCAAAACATCGGCATCGTCACTTGTAACATGTCATTTGATTTGACGCCAGGTGCAAAAAACATTAAATTAAAGTCGTCCATATACATTTTCAAACATATTCCTAAAACTCCCACAGCTTAAGCTATAGTGATGACAGTGACGATGAATAATGAGTCATTATCTTCATTTGCTGCTTGGCAGCAATTAACTTACTATAGCACCTCCGATTTTGTTAAATAAGTCAATTGGGCGTACTCCTCAAGCTGCTCCTCCGATATCACGCTCCTCGAATTCTTTGCACCCATTTTAAAGAAGCTGTCACTATGTTTATTTTTGAACCTTTAATTAAGTAAAATATTGTAGACTGAAACACATCAACAACGCTCACTAGACTAATAATTAATAACAAATCATATTGGGACAATAGCATAATGCCCCTAACGATATTTCAGTGAGCCATTCATGATAAGATTATATGAGTATTATCGTGTCATTTTTATGGGCTTTTCTACAATACAATGAGACTGGGTTGAATGTAGGTGTAACTACTCGGCGTATTATGAATTAAGTTAAATAAATAAAATTCTTATCAAAAGATTGCCAATTTGTTATGTCAATTACTCAGCGGGCTTTGCGTCGTGTCTTTTCAGTCGCCAGTGAGCCTAGAAATTTATTTGGATACCACACATAACTACAAGTAGTAGATCAGTGCTTATCTAATATCTACATACAATGCTATATTATAAAGATTTACCAAGGAGTGTGTTGCGTTAATTCGGCAAATTGTCATAACATGTTTAACCACAAACAGCACACTGATATTGTCACGTATCAATGAAATAGCGGTGTGGTGCGGTGCGGTGAGGTCTTTTTATTTAATTAAGATAAGTAACGCTCTAGAAGTCTCTCCATAGTAAAAGAAGATTGAAGTGGGGGAGAAAGTTGCTTGCTGCCAAGTCATGTTTGTTCGTATATAAACTGTATAATACGTTGAAAGATCTCACATGTAGTTTTGATTTAAGTTTATTACATTACGCATCCTTAGAAAATAGGAAATGAAACTTAGATAAACAAACGGATGTGTTAACTGTTAACTTAACTATATATAACTTTAATTACACTTGTAATGCAATTTAATTTAGTAATTTGAGTGCTTTTTTGCATTGTGATATTGGATTGTTTGAATTATTTAAATACTCGTAGAATCCTACTGATGAATTGTGGCCAAAAAATATTAATATTTCAACAAACACCGACAAATCGATTCCCGCAATCATTTATGATATTAGTTAATTTTTTCACAAACCGCTATTCTTTTTGCGGTTTTCGCAATTTTTTTTGCGCCAATATGCTAATTTTACTTCCAGAATGGCGACAAATACTGTATAAAATTTCTTATTCTTCTTTGTAAATACTAGATACAGTTCTACCGTCATTAAATTCCACACCCACACAATAATATATCTTATATGGTACATTAGATCACCTTCAAATACAACGAAAAATCGATTCCCGAAATTATTTAGGCATTTTTTTCATGAACAGCAATTTTTTTTCTTGTTTTTCGCAGTTGATTTTCGGGTTTAAAATATGTATACCTGTGCTAACAAATACTTCTATTATTTATTTAATTGTTATTTTTCTAGTCATTGCTTGAAGTTCACTACATAATTTAGACTGTATATAGACTGAAAATACATAATTGTTCAACTTCAAAATCATTTCTGCAGTATGCTTCTGTATCTCCAGTCTCCATCCATTTTTATGACCACAAAATTGTTCCTAAAGCAATGTTTTATATTCCACTCAGTGATGCCTCCATAATTTCGCACCTATGTACTAAGAATATTACAATTTCCAAGCAAGCATATTACAGACCCTAAAAAGTAATGGTCAATTCCAAATGGTCGATTTTTTCCCCTTATACGCTTTCCATTATATAATATTCTCACACGTTCAGTTAACTACATGCGCCTTTCCAGTGTTTTCAACACACTAATTTTGTTGCTTTTGACTTAAAAAAGCAAGGACCAACTCCGCATGTCATATAAAGTTGATGTTCCTTTTCTTTATTTCTATATATCCTTTGGTTTGGCGCCGCGTCTTTGCGCTGATAATAAAATTTTCATAAAGTTTGAATCCTTTTTTGACACTGCTACGCGAGGCTCATATACTCACAATTTTTGTGTTGTATAATACCCTGTGGGTTGGTCATTGAAGCCTGGAGGTACGTGGGCTGCGGTGACTATCGCGTATTATCAATGTGTATGCGGGGATAAGCCTATAAAATCTTTCGCCACATCGATTGGCACGTAGCGGTCGTTCTTTCTCATTGAACCAAAAGATTCAATGCGCTTTTATGCACCCAAAATCTATGTATAACGAAAATGTGTATGGAAAACAAAGAGTTCGCGAATGTATTCAGATGAGAAGGTCGTCGCATGTTTGTGAACCTTAGGGTTGCGAAATTCGTATTCATCGTGATCGTACAATTTTGTGAGGAGCATGGAATAAACCCAATTTGTTAAAAGGGATAAATTAAGTATATCGGTGACTTTGTTGTCAAATAAAAAAACTTTGTTATTTTGTGACCCGAAAGGAATTGTTGTCTTTATTGTTGTGGGATAGAGATATGCACTAAATCACAATTGATTAGTATTTTAATGACTCTTTTTCTTCAATAGCAAAATGCGACATTTAAGTAAAATGGATGATAATTTACTAAACTTTAATCTTCAATAAAGACCATTTCTATTTTATTTAAAGCTTTGCAGAATTTTACTTTCTTATTTCATCTCCTAAATGCTATATTTAAATGTGTTTTTAGAAAAAATGGTGCTGAACATAAGGTAAACAAGAAAGTATTTTTTTTAAATTTAGGTCATCATCATCCATTAAAGCAAACACCAAGATACACGTAAACACGAGATGGCATCGAGTCATTTTACACCAACCGGCTGTTTAAATCCCAAACAGTATAATATAAAGTATGTATAAAGGTTGAGCTTCCACGCGCGATATAACATCGAGAAAATATAAAGTACACATCAAAAAAAAAAAAAGCTGCAGATTTTTGTCGGTCATGAAGAAACATCGCGCAAGCAAATAAAAGTCATGCTGAACAGGAGCAATCTCCGCAAACACTTGTCTTTCCCTCCCACCCCCGATACAATGTGCACCGCCACGCGTTGAAACGTATACGGCACGACAGTCGACACACAAGCAGCCACACGTGGACCATTTCCGTTCACTTTCAAATAAATAGAATGCATATCCTTCCATTCCAGTCTCCACGTATGGCACTAAAATGCATTTGCTTTAGATTGGTTTGTGGGTGTCACCGCACATAGAAAAAAATTGTAAAGTTTGTAAATCGGATTTCATCAGCAAATCTAATTGCATGCAACTTGTAAAATGTACATTGTCTGCGGCACTTTGTGTTCTCCACTGCACAATGCAGGGTACCTATGTTATAGATGTAACTTTTACCTTAATTAAGCGAATATAATACTTACACGCGCACGTGAAAGACATGTCTGCCATATTGTAGAATGAAGTGGTGAATGTGGGTGAAATTAATATATGTACCTGCAAAAGTGTAATAAGGAAGTGCAAGTTCATGCATACAAAAACCGTATTCACCTAATATTGTTACCGCGACTTGTTGTCGAAGTTCGCTCCATTAAAAATGTCGGTTTTATGCGCTTGCTTTAACACAATTATACATAAAAGTAACTTCAAAATGCTACCATTATCATAATATTTAGTCGAGGTATATATTTAACATCAGCTCTACTGCTGTATGTCGCTGGGACATTTGCAAGCAGCTCGAAATTAATTTTCATTCATTTTCAGTTTAATTAGTTCATATCCAGCGGAAATTGTGTTTTAAGGAATTCTGGGCGTGCAAAGTGCAATAGCTCTAGCATCATTGCCGCATAAGCACAACGCACATTATTGAAATCAATTTTAATTTATGAAGTGGAATTTTTTAAAGAGTTTATTGCTTTTTTTAAACTCAAATTGATTAATATAGATTTATATAATTCAATTTTAAAATATAAAAAGCCATTAAATTTAAAACAGTCTTAACAAACCAAAAATGTTTTTATTATGTGAGTAATTAATATAAATTACATTCCGAAAACAACAAAGTGCATCTGGAGGAGGATATACTGTTCTAAGTCATTATTATTTGTATCTATTTTGTGTGTATCTATATCTAAGACTTGGTTATAATATCATCCTTATGTTATAGATACATAATATAATGCACTAAATATATTCAATATGCGTGAGTAATCGGATATATACTTATGTACCAGAAATATTTCCACAACGCAAATGCGATTTGCATCATCCTAATTTGTAACACAACAAGGTGGCGCAAAAGCCGATATTTTTTGGCTGTAATTTTTTTATGAACGAAAATCTTTGGTTTTGTTTCAGGATTAACTGTTTACTTCGAAAAAATGACATCGACCTAGTGGCCGTCGCCCGTTTTACAATATTTTCAATTACTCTTATCTGAACCGGCAACGAGTTCTCCGCTCTTCAAGAATAATAATTCTTTGAGGTCTTAAAAAGTCTGACGATTGCTCTATAAATACGTGATTCCAGAAAACCCTACAAAAAGAAGTCTGGAACTGTTAAATCGGGCGATCTTGCCGGACAATGCAAATCGTCAAAACGAGTAATTATGCGTCCCGAAAATAACATCGAAACAATTCCAATGTTGCTCCATTTCTTGATCACGTGTATTTTGTGAAGAATTTTGCACCATCCTGTATATTAATTAAAACTGCATGAACTGTTAAAATACATACTTATAAGTTATAACTATACTGTTATAGTTATATGTGTATTTGATATTAATGTGACATGATATTTTTCTCATTCCTGGAAGTCCTGACAATAATGTCGCTTTGATCTTTATTTTTCGTATTTAATTCATATGTGAGATGCTTAAACTCCATTTTCCAAAGAAATATATACGTAAAGGTTAAATTAATAATTGTTTTTCATATAGCCCTTGTTTTTTGAGTAACTGATAACTGGTATTATTAGAAGCAAGGATCTTAAACTTAAACTTAAATTTATACCCAGTAAATAATAAATGCACGGCAACGGATTTGGTTTATTCCACAAATTGATTTAGTTTGTATTATAGTTAACAATTTCTGAGAAGTATTTTCGCAAATCCAATTTGCTACATTGCATTGAAGCAAACGTATTAATGAAATGCACCAGCAAAATAGTCACGTATTTAATCTGTGAATGTATGCGCTCATTATTTCTGAAAGTGCATTATGTTGCAGACGCTCATTTAAGTGTAATGTTCTTAATTAGTGCACAGCACTGTATTTCTAAAATGCGAATTGTTATAAAAATAATAAACAAATAACAAAATAAATAAACAACAGTGTTAGTTCAGGGCGATGTTTATGGATGCACTTTGCATACACAATTCCATAATTTAATTTGAATGAAATCTTGATTCGGTTATATTTAAAATTAGTCTCTTATTAATTACATTGCTAATTTAAAATAGTTTTAAAATTTAAATTACATATTAACATAGTGGAATTCAAATCAGCGGGAATTCACATTACAAATTAAAGTTGTACAATTTTCAATCTGGCAAAAATTTTAATTTAAAAAAAAAAAATTTCATTAAAGCAGCAAACAAACGCAAAAGTTTAAAGATAAAAAATCGTAAAGAATGCTCTGTTGATGCCGAAAATTAAATTAATTTTTTAGCGAGGTAAAGTGCACTGTAAGATTTCGTCCTAATTTGCAGTGTAATCCTCTTCAGTACACAAATTTATAAACGTCACTGTGTGGTTACGGTTTGCCCTTTATAATTTTATATGGCTTTTATTTCGTCCTTAAATGGTTGTTAAACTATTTGCCCATTTAAAAGTTTCACATCCTTTTACCCATTAAAGATAGAATGCCACGCAACATACTAAAAACATACTTAACAAACCCTCAGCAAACAAATGTCCATTTAAACCTAATTCCTTAACATTATTTGTTCGATTGAGGATGAAGAAGCCGAGAAATATTTTGTAAATAAATACAATTAAACTCATATTACCAAATGTGCATGTATGTATTGAAGAAAAACACTTAATGGACCATATTATTGCCTGTAATAATCCAGATGATAACCAACGATATAAGTAGCAAACCATTATAAGCACTTCCTACATGGAGGGACAAACATTGTTGAAAATGCCTTTGGTAAACTCTGAAGACGATTCATGAGACTTTAATCATTTTCTGTGTGGGTTGCGCTCTGCAAAAAAATGTTTGTTAGCAAAAGACTTTAATTTAATTTGTTGGGGATCAGTCACGAGTGGTGACATTCAGTCTATGTAGAGTTTAAAAGCACACACAAACACAAAATGTCCAGACATTTTTTGCTGTGTTTTTTGCGTTGTGTGTCCGTTCACCTTTCACTTGAATCGTTCATTTTATTCGGCAATCAATATATTGTATAAGTATACATTTATGCAGTTGGTGCATGCGAGTTGGTGCTCATCTGAGTGGTGATGTGAACGACATATAGGTCAGTGCAATTTTAATGAGGGAGTCTCGAATACTGCACTTAAATATCATTTCAAATTTCAGTAAACGCTGCAAAAGATATGAGCCTGTTACCGATATTATGTACATGCACAACAATCAATTGAAAATTGCTCTGTTGATAGCACACTGCAACAGCCCATTTATGATTTATGTTAGGAAATTGCTTGCAGTTGTGGCGTAAATGGTTGAAAATATTAACAGATTTAGTTGGTCGTAACTCGTAATAAAGTGAATTATATCTTTTGTTGAGACTCGAGAGGTTATGGCATGCATTGAAGAGAATATGAATTGTTTCAGTGTAAATTTTTTATGGAATTTGGACTTTGGTTGAAATAATGCAATTCTATTCGTACTGCGTGAATGTAGGTAAAATTTGGATTGGTTTGTTTTAACATCGATATATTATCTGTATTTCTTTGGATCATTTTGGATTGTGTTACTATTATTGAGATCGCATATTTTGTTGTTTTTTTTCGAGTGGTATGAAAACAGTATCGAAACATTTTCTGGACTTACTTTTACATAAAGTTTTTACATTTCAATTGAGCTTATAGACATTGCGTGGATTTTGGCATTTGTTTTATTGTTACCAATTAAAATTTAAACTAAAATGATTATTAATTAATTAGCATTAGGCGTTTGTCATCAAAACCAAACGAATTAATAAATAAACTCATACTACAATTAAATTTTTCGCCGCTGTAATACTACCTAGTAAATGAGCCACAAAAATTAATTGCTGATGTCTCTGGTTATGACATTTCTATTCCAAGACGTCTGTGCCTTCAGGAAAAATTCCACTAATCTTTCGGCCATTTACCTTTGAATAACATTTGATTGATGTGTGAATTGGCGGCAAAGTTTGTAAAAGAATGTTTCGGTCTCAGATAAGAATTCTAAAGAGTTCAAAATCCTTTAAAAAATTTATTACATGGAATTGCAAGGAAATTCCGCTTATTACCTTAAAAAGACTGACACATATATTTCTTATGAATGTTTCATATAGGAATGTACTTAATGTGGATAGATTCTCGAATGTTATCAAATTACAGAAATCCACTGTAACATGTGAGAGAGAAAAAAGCTTTGAATTTAAAACTTTTTTTGAGTTTCAATTTCAATTAACATTATGTACAATATTTATTAATACAAATATTCTCATAAGAAATATGAAAAACAGTAATTCCTATTAAATTCACACAAATCATAAAACAAAATGTTTAAAAATGTATTTAACGCACTACTTTGTACAGAAATAAATATGAGCACTGAGTAGTCTGCAAAATAAGCACATTAACATTCACCTAAATATTTTTATTGATTAATTATCATGATATATCTGAGAGCCTGTTGATACCATATTATGTGAACTAAGCTTTAAAGGATTAATTTCTGGAATCATGTCCCACGGTGTGAAATTATTATAAAAATTATGCGACAAACAAATTTTAATTAATCATTGTATGTATTTAGATTTTAGATTCTTGAATTAATGAGAGTTTCATTCAGCCACCTTTCTTTGCAAAATCAACGAAATGATTTTAATTTACCCACAAGGGTTTAAAGCGGATGCGAGTAACCCAATGCTTTAATGAATAAATATGAATATTTAATGAATTCATCATCATTCATCACCATGAATATTACGGAATAATATTTTTTGTTTGTTTTTGTTTGCAGCTGGGAGCCACCTGGGTCAATATGACTTTGGCTTTATATTGTGAGTGTGGGCTGTCAAACACTTATAATGATAACACTTTCACCGATTTTAATTATACCTATACATATAGACATTGCATTTAAACTTTATCTGTGAAAAGACTTCTATAATAAAAAAATAGTTTAAATATTTTTATTCCCAATTTTTTTTTTATTCTAGTAAAGTACGATTTAAAAAGCCTAAGCGAATTAAATATTTTATCTCTTTAATAAAATCGTTAATTCAGGTACAGGTTGAATAGTTTTTAACGATTCTGTCGTAATTACTTTTACGTTACACACTGTGACAACCAAGCCTTCAAATGAAGATAACTATTATAATTTTGATTCTCTAAGCAGAGTGCAGAGTCTTTAATTTTCACAGCATAAGCTTTACCAGACATTAATTAGAGCAAAGAAGTCATTTGAATATTCCCATGTCGAATGGGATATTACATCCGGATGATTTTTCTCTCGACTATGCCACTCAAAATAAGTAGAATGGCATTGAAGCGAACATTTCTTAACTTTTATATATATACACTTGGAAATTCTCCCTCTCATAAAGAAATGAACAGATAAGTAGGGTCAATTTATTATGTTACATCCCTTCCAACACTTTTCACCGCAAAAGTTTCCTAACTTTAAAGTTCGATAGTCCCTTTCCAAACTTTACACATACTAAGAATAATGGGAGGCCAATGTAAAGTACATATATAATGTCCCAAATAGTTGGGTATTACTTACTTACCTTCTGTGCTATCAAGCCTATTATCAATGTGTTCTAGTTAGTGTTGAAATTTTGAAAGTTTGCGGCCAATATTAAATCCAGTCGACATTTCCTTGCCATCCCTCGTTTCATCGCTAATATACGTGTTACCGACACGCATTGGCATTTACCGTATATAACTGCTTATTTCCCCTATAATGCAATATATGAACAAAAATGTTTTTGCCTCACGAAATTCACGCCCACCGTCACGATTCATGAAGTGCTATTGCGACTCTAATTCGATTCACTGGTGACCTCTTGTGCACAGCTCCTGAAAATCGACCTGTAATAATATCTGCATACTCGTGTATATGTAAGGGCTTTTGTTGTTTGTCGGCGTGTTTCAATCGGAATTACTACTGTTGGGACAACTCAAACATCCCCCATATGGTTGCACATAATATTTGTCGATTACGCACCGGAAACTCATCAAACATGGCCCCCCAATAGTGAGCGTAATTTATTGTAAACAATATTTGGACACAGTTAAGAATATACGAAATGTGTGCGGGATGAAATCAATATATACCGAATCAAATGTAATATCGTCGCGAGGTAAGAGGGGGTTATACCAAAATGAGGTCGAAAATGTAGCAAATGGACTTCTTATAAGGTTAATCAAATTGTCATATTTTATTGTGTATGGAGTATGTGCAAGATCGATGGGAGACAATAAGTCTGGCAACGTCAATAAACAGAGCCTAAGTGGACATAAAGATGTAGGTTATGGTATGCCAATGTTAAGCCCGCCACTACACGTTACTGTGGTATGGCCGGCGCTGTAGTTACAAAATATACAATTTTTTTCAAAACATATTGTGTGTAGGGACTAGGGGATACAGTAAATCAAATTAAATTATATTTCGTCCATGCGCAATGGTATGCATTAGCGGTATTTATATCTCTTTGTAAATGAGAACTCAATTTGGGATTTAATTCCGAAGAGGAAGGATGAATTGGGGTACGATCAATCAGCAATCTGTGTCTTTCACTTTCATTATTGTATTTTAAATATAGGAAACATTTCTCCCTGAGTAATTGAACAATATATTTCCATTGAAGATCAAAATTTAATTAGCCAGCTATGGAAAATTGAAAACACGCAGTATTGATTTAAATGGAGCTTCAACATTTTTGATGAAACGCCGCAATGGATTGTTTTTCGAATTGTTCTAGAAATCTCAATCAGTAAAATCGTTACCCAATAATTATTTTATGACGCCTTTCATTTCATTGAATCATATCTGTAATTTGCGTGCGTGGCAAACAAATCAACTAACAAAGATGGACAAAACGTCCTTAATTGAAGCAATTTTGTGTGTTTTAAAAAGATTATATTTGCTAAGGCCTAATAATCGAATACTGACTGTTTTCATTATACAAAATATCATTTGGTTATTGGTATATATTATATAACAATAATCAATTACACGTAAATGCCTTGAAAATTCAGTGAACACATTTCGAACAATTTGATGAAAATGATTTTACCTTAGTTTTCTGATTGATATTTTCTTTTGTCAATATAATGACAATGTTGTACGCTTTAATCTATATTACCTCGAAGCAAATGGGCTTCAAAAATGTGTTGGAAAATGAGTTAAACGCTCTCATTTGCCTTAACACTTTTAAAAGTTGCTGAAATTTCGGCATGAAAATATTTTAACTGCAGAAGTTGATTTAATGGGAAAAGAATTAAATACTTACAATTAATTATAGTTGAACACAGTGACAATTTTCATTTTAAAAGATTTAAAATTAATTGATTCAATTTTTATAAATTGTTCTCCCATTATTTAAAGTTAATAATAATATAATGAATTCATGTTATTAAAATCGACTGTTCCCCTAAATTTTATGACTATAATAAACATATCTTCTCAATCTACTCAATAGATTTGATTATTTTGCAACTGAATCCACTGCATATATGAACATGATGTAACTTTGAGAAACCTTTTTCCTTTGATTGAAAAAAGTGCTTTTTAACTTTAAAATACATTAAAATGTGTTGAACTGCATAGTATAGCATTATTTTCGGATGTAAAAAGCCAAAGTAGTTAATGTTGAAATATTGTAAGCTGCAAGAATAGTTATTACTTAATAGTTATTATATTATGTGTTGTTCCTTCCCACTGGCATGTTCCCGCATGGGCTGCTGCAAAAATAAACCTCATAAATGAAACATTGTAATTTTTACTAAAACATTTTTATATTGGTATTTATTATTACGCAGGGATTAATGTAATCGGTCCTCAGAGTATTTACATTATGTCGTACTTTAACAAATCTCTTTTAAAAATCTTTCTTCATTCAGTATCAGGGTATCAGCGTATATGGTGTGTTTGTTCACCCGCACTCATATGCATTTAAAAATAAACATGATTATAATATATATATATATTATATAGGCGATCATCAGGGGAGACGGAATGTCTATATGTGTGTGTATTTAAATATTTACATTGTGTCGTTGAGCTTTTTACAAAAATATCACTACTGTATTGATCACACAAGGGATAAATTATGTATGGTAATAATGCTGCGTGTATTTTATAATTATAGTTATTAATATTATTATCTTCTACTATACACTGATTCATATTACATTTAATATTTATGCCCTTTCCATTACCGTTCTTCTCTGTTATAAATAAACTTTGAACATATCTGTTAAATACTCTAAATTCATTTTAACATTAATTATTATATTTTATGTTTTTGAAATTGTTATTTTATGATTATTTGATATTTCAATTTGTATTTAGACTAGCTAAAACAGAGCAATCATTATTTTAAATTCTATGAACTTTGAGATTCGATGAAATTGCATACAATCGTTTGCAAAATGTCAAGTAAATGCACAGTTTGTTGCTGCCTTGAAATGAAACCAATTACAAATATGGATATAGAGAATGATTTTAGCACTTTACGTCGATTTCCTTTCAGTTTCGTTGAAACATTTAATTAGTTGTCTTTGTCACTTGTCAAACAATATTCCACTGTAATAATAAACTATTATGGATACTGCACTGCCTCTTCTTACTTTCACATTATGTTGCTTTATAATTCTCATTATTATAACTATAATAAATGACGTTTAATTCTATATTTTATAAATAGGTTCTTATAAGAAAGAGCTCCACTTGCAGTCAGTCAAATCAGCACCAACACAACGCACCGTTCGGACTTAGAACTTAACTTCCTTTTCAAGTGACTTCAGAGTGTGGGCGTACGCCTTCAACTCCATGGCATCTCAGTGACGCGTTGGCCAGTCCTAATTAGTGCACATAGAATGTTAAGTGCAATTAATGCTTTGCATAGAATGAGCTTACTGGCCCAATTATGTTGCATCGCTGCCGGATGCTCTTCTGTAAATTTTTAGAGCAGAAATTTAAATTTTAAGAGTTTCATGCATGAATTCGTGATGGTTAGTGTTATTTGCCGTTTTTAATTAGAATTATGATGTACTTTATAGAAAATACACCTCGTTTAAAAATCAAGAAGACTGCTTTAGGCACAAACTATGTAACTAATTGAAAACTGTTATTATTCATACAGTAATAATTTAAAATTGAAGTAAGACTAAAGAGAAAAATGATTACAAACGTTACAATACACTTTAAATGAAAACAATACCTTCTTTTGATTGATCTTGTTTCATGAAATATTTTTTTAAACAATACATTATGCATCCTTTATTCATTGGCTCAAACGAATCATAAGACTTTGAAAATTCAACGTCAATTATCATATTTACATACCCATCAAAGTGAATATTAAATTGCATAAATCATACAACTTTTGACTGTGTTTATTCGCACTGTTAAATCTGTAAGCTTTGAAATATGAGTACTAGCTTGAACTGTGATTCAACCCACTAATCGCACAGGTCAATGGCCTTGTAACCCATATTTGATGAATCATGAGATATGGTCAGATGCACGTACAAATATGGACGCATTAAAAGTACGTGTTTTGAGTGAAGTACTATTCCTATAATATAACCATTTTATGTGGTGGCGGATGTTGAAAGCGAAAATTAAAATGAATGATAAAATGCGTTGTGTTTTTTGAAATAAAATAAAATTTTCGTAGAGGTAGACAATATGTTGAATTTGTATAACGTCTGAATATATATGTTATCCAGTTGTCATAAACACGAAAAATTATGTAAAGCCGAAACAAAAAAAAAATTTACCAATTATAATGTGAACGAAAACACTGGCCGATCTGGCGAATGTTGGGACACACGTGTAATTCCCAGTATCATCGGTAGTTGCGTGTTTTATTTTCAATCTGAAAAAATAATACGTAATCGTTAAAAAATGTTTTCCCTTGTTAGTACCCATACTATAAACATTGTAGTTAGGTGGTCATCAAATAATATCATAAAACAACAACAAAAAAAGAATGCGAAAAAATTCAATTACGATTCCTTTCCAGAATACATTACCTGGAAGTCAGGCCATTGGACCAATCGGTGCGCATAACAATTTTGTCTGATTTGTCGGACGTTATTTCATTCGGCTGAATGCCCATCTCGATTATTTTGTCACCTGCACAGTCATCAAACCATACAATTATTATTCTCGCAAGCAATCGCCATGCTCACATGGAGCATGTACGCGCAATGAAACTGTTAACTCACCCTTGTACCAGAAGATGTTGGCGAACTCATGCGGACCCAGTGGAACTCGACACACCAGCATTATATCGCTGCCAGTTTTCACGTAGAGATCAGACGGTCCCTGCATTTGAGCCTGTAGCTCTGCTTATGTGTGGCATACACAAGATGAAAAAAATGTTTATGTATAATAATGATTATTCCGCAAACGCAATTCTATTCCAATGATTCTTAGTGGAAGAGGATTTTCTGTCTGGCATGCGACAATACTTGCGAGCAAGACGCGCATAAAAAACATTTTAACAATTCAAATGGGAAATTATATTCTTACCCACAACTTGGAAATTATAGGATAGAGACATCTTTGGCTCGGTGTTGATTTGACATTCATAGACACCCGTGTCTCGTGCTGTTGGGTACTTTATTTGAAGTGTCCAATTTTTGGAGTTGTGGGATTTCCTCACCTACAACACAATCAATGGTGAAGAAAAAAAAAATTGAATATTGATACTATTGTGTACAATTTCATCGATTTGTTTGTTATTTTGTGTTCTATCTTATTCTGCGCGAAGAATATTATTTGTTAAAGCTCACCTGAAAGCGTTGATCTGATGTGTAGGTGAGAACACCGGCTGTAAGAATATGAAGGTCTCGCTTTCTAATCCATGATACCTAAACGAACATATGGAATAAAGAGGAAAAAAAACGTTAACATAAATTGATTTCCATTTTATTACACAAATGCGTTATGTT
This sequence comes from Sylvicola cinctus, assembly GCA_963854165.1. Classification (NCBI taxonomy): domain Eukaryota; kingdom Metazoa; phylum Arthropoda; class Insecta; order Diptera; family Anisopodidae; genus Sylvicola; species Sylvicola cinctus. The sequence goes on from OY974082.1 coordinate 55,028,233, forward strand.
TGGGTGAATACACCCACGAGGGCTTATGTAGTCGCTATAGGATGAAATGCGATCAATCTCTGGAATGGTCTTACATTTATATAAAAGTGAAAAATATAGTGAAAAAATTCATCGCAATGAATGTATATGCGAACAAACACAGCGATCTTACTAATTTATGTAAATATTGGCAATAGCAATGTAAAGCATTTGACAATTTTTATTTGCGTCTCCATTTTTTTTTCTTTTGATATAGCATGTGTACTTTGTACAGCCGCCAATTATTGAGCTCTCCTTTGATGGCATTACCTCATTTGTGTTATTACCATTATCAAAGAAATTGTCTGAGCTGTTAATAAATTATGTCCTCTGCATCAATCGCAAAGTGATACGACAATAATTTGGGGCAGATACATGGGAATGTACAGCGCAAAGCAATCATCGTACTATCATAGTTGGGCTTAGGATTAAGCCTACAGAAATAGTTCGAACTGCAACAAAAGCTTTCCGACTGCATATTTGCCGCATAACAGAATGGGTATCAAAGACAAAATGCACAATCAAAGAGAATCAATCACTATTAAACTCATCATTTCCTTTCCATCATGTATGATGCAATGCGAAATGAATTAAATTAAAATTTTGATACAATTTTCATTGATCCTTATTCAGTGAAATAAATTACTAATTGATACATTCGGTTAAGTTCTCTGCTGATAATATAAACAATGACAACATAAAAGGAATCTGATTTAATTAAAATAAATGTGAAAATACGCCATTCAACAAATAATTTTCCAATACAATAAATTGGTTTGGCAGAATAATTCCTTTTTACTATCCAAAAGAGAAAAGTGCTTCTCCAATTATGTCAATTATTTATATTAATTCAGCCCATGCAATTTGAATCATAGCACAATTTCAAATAACTACATTTACATATTTGTGAACGAAGTCTGTGTATCGCTTCAACAAATCTAAGCTTATAGTTATTCGTTAGTTTTTAAGTTTGGATTAAATAATTTGGCAGTAACTTTTGAAAAGTTAACTCATTGTGAAAATATTTGAAAACGTATATTTATAAATAGTGACATCATTTTAAGTATATAAAGCATTTTACGAATAAATATATTATGCAGTTAGATACATTAAAGTTAAATTGCAAACTTTAGCAATTTTAAAGTTTAAGCTGTAGTTCACATTCCAATTAAAAGCACTCGACTGTCTATTACAAAGAGTCAGTACAGTCTTTATAAATGCATGCAGGGGATGAAATATGATTTAAATTTATTTGTGAATGCAGATAATTTCAGGAATTGTATATTTAAAAAGGGCTTAAGTCTTCGAAAAAACATTTTGTTAGTCATTTAACAACTTTAATTAGCAGGCAAAGGTTTCTCACTTTAATGCTTAGAATTTCAAACTATATATTTTGAGTTACAATTAAGCTTAAAATGTATGTTGTCGAATACGCTTTAAAAGTATCGAACATTTCCTGAATGAAAATATCAAGAACATATTTTGTAATGAAAGGCCTGTGTGTAAAATGTCATTTTTAAATCTGTGGTTTTTAATTTTTATTTCTATAGAGATTTTTGGGAAATTAAATTTGAAAAATGCTTAAAGTAAAATCAATTTTAAATACCAACTACATACATTCAAACATTTCCACTCCTTAGCTCGTGTATGTCTTTAATAACTTAAAAGCAAATACATACCGACAAATATAACACAACTCCGATGGAAGTCATTTCCGACAACACTAGATGTGATTGGAGTGAGCAATTTCCAAAATAACACCAGATGATGTCTGCATTGAAATGTCTTGAGTGTTTACCGAAAAACTACGAGGCATATATACTACACAATATGTTGTACATGTTATTGAAGTGCAGTGATGGTGATATGTGTATTTATTCAAGGAGTGACACCCAATGACATCGCCATCCTTGCATTTGCAATGACAGACTCGAAAATTAAATGCATTTTTACATGAAGCTCATAAAAAAGATAACGCATGTGCAACTACACAAGCTATTAAATATATAAAAATATGTTCCAAACAAAGGAATACAGCAGATGTGCATCACTATGCAGCGTAATGTGACATGAGTCTTTTGGGACACCCAACATAACATCAACAGCTTTTCTCATTTGAATACTTTTTGTCTGCTCATGCGATTGCTGAAGTTAAACATGATGGGTTGAGGATGAATGCATTGTTGGCTAAACAATTATAATGTATCAGAACAGCGAGGACATGTTAATGCAATGCTGCCGCACCATATATTGCGTTACATACATATAATATATATATATTCTTGTTATAAAATGCGAAAATTGTGTCACAGCTCCAACCTTACGGGTCATCTAGTTAAGTTTTGAAGCGATCGCCGACTTTCTACTTTGTTTAATTTGAGGTCTAACTACTATCTCCAATTGCCACTATATATGTAGTGTGTGAATAACATCAGTACAATTACTTACAACTTGCATGTCATTGAATCCTTGATTATGCGGTGCAAACCAAATCTCCACACTATTTACAATTTTGCTGACTTGTTTGTAATTAAGGGCTCTTGTCTACTGATGAAGTGTAATTAAATGAAGGTGTTGGAGTAACACCAATCATTTAAATTTTAAGCTATGAGTGAACTGTGAAAGGATGTACAGTATACAAATACGAACATTCGAGAATCAGTTGGCAAAATGTTGCAATCGAAGAATTCTGGGAATTATAAATCCAACAATTTACTCGTAAGTATTTATTTTATCAATATTGTTTGAGTCAACGAATAAAGTAAAAGCAACGGAGAATAACCCGAATGTGATATAGTGGATAAAAAAGAAATAGGAAAGTAACTGATGAAGGTAGACATGTTGAAAATGATGCATGAAATTCTACATAAGCTAGTAGACATAGTATGTTAAATACTTATATAATAGAAGGATGCAGTTGATCAAAGCACAAACAAAAAGAAGAATTTTGGATAAAGTTTTTTTTATCTTACCGAATTAAAATTATTTTGAAGAAAAAAAAGAGAAAGAAATGAAATAAGAAAGAGTGATGAGAAAGGTTGAGGGAAAATGTATAAATGAAAAAACAGTCAAATTATTTCATATTAATTTATTTATAACTACATTCCTTGTATAAAAAAAGATACTTTGTTGAATGCATGATTGTGCTATTCGATTTTGGCTCGTCAGCATTTTAACAGAATTGTAATTTCAGGTTGATGGGATTTTTTCAGTCAAAAATTGATTCTGTTGTGATTTCAAGTTACTTGTCGGGATTATATGACTGTAGGGTGTAGGGATTCAAGCTCTTCGGGGCATTTAAGTAGTTGAGATATTTTTTTTTTATATATAAATTAAATTAACAAACAAAAAATTACATTGCAGTATGAGCGAAAAAAATTTAAAAACATTTAGAGTTTTTGAGATATAAAAAGTATGATCTTGAATTTAAAATTTTTCACCCTAAAATGTTTATGTTTTATTTAACTAAAAGCGGCTATAATTTTTTTTCTAAAATATTTAACGTTTCAGAAATATGAAAGTGTGGCATTGCATTTTCTGATAGATATGTGAGTATTGAGCATTTAAAAAAACTGATTTCAAAAGTTAGTGTTTTGAGCTTGAAATGTTTAAGTAAGGTTGTAAAGTGCAAGCGCATGTTTTTAGCGAAAAATAAAGCGAATTCGCTTAGAATACTTATTAAAACGTTCGCAAGAATGGTCAAAATCAAGGGGTGTGAAAGGAGAGAGTCGCAACGACGAATTAATTTGGCTATTATTCCTCGTATGTGAGTGCTTGCAAAATACATAAAGAAATTTCAATTATTGATACCTAACCTACACTCCTTAAACATTCGCCACATGTTCTTCAGAAGTTGTTGTACATATTTGATATGCAAATGCAGAAATATTTGTGGATATGTTAAAACAAAGTAAACAGATCCGCATGCAAAGTTTGAATAAATCAAATAGAACTAACAAATTGAGCGCCGCATTACAGATTGTGGCTCACGTCCAAATGGTTTCCTTTTATACTAATTTGTGTAACCCCCAAAAAACGATTTATTTGAACTTTTTGCAAATATAGCAAACGCCCCAACATGAAAAACTGGTTCAAACCATACACACAAGATTACATTCAGTATAACATGCAGGAGCATATTTGAGATTAAACTATCTCATAAATCTGGAGCACAGAGAGGCACCCACGTCCTACATGCAAAAATGTATACAGGAACACAAATACTTACCGCTTGCCACACTGAGCGATTTAAAGAAATTTAGATATCGGCTAGGTGAACCTCAAACATGTTTCAAAGGAGCCCGTGTATACAAGATATGGCAACCTAACAAGAACCAACAAAACATGCAAACAATCGCGTGTGTATATATAAAAATAACGTAGTTATATTGTATACCTTTTATCCATTATATGCCATGCTTCCTCACAAAGCTTTAACAATTGGCCAACACGGAAAAGCTAGCACAAAAACTTTCGCACATGAATGTTGTATCAAAATGCCTTGAAGGATTTCATTTAATGAACATAGCGAGGTTCTTCAAAATAATTTCTGATAAACAAAATGTTACGTAGAAAATTGCTTAACATGAATTCTTGATTACTTGGAAATAGGTGCACTCAAAATGAAGCAAGCTGCATTTTCTGTTTTAACTAGCTAAACGACTTGTGTTAAAATAATAATAAAAATATCTATGCAACCGTAGCGTTATCTGTCGGTAATATTTTTATACGAAAACTTCAATTAGAACGGAATTCTATTGCAATTTTCTGGTATCGATAAGTAGTTAAGATGGATAAACAATCAAGAGAGACTATTCCATTGCAAAACAGTGCGGTTGTGGTTGTGTTATATCAAAATAATGACAACAATGAGGATACAGGAAATGAAGCTTTGCCACATGAACCTAATTTCAACATCAATGAAAATAATTACTCCGAGCAAGAGTATGTCTTACAAGGTATACACTGTTATCTTTTCATTTAAAGACAAAACTGTATTTCTAATGCGATTGAATTGAATGTACATGTAATTTCAAACAACGAAGATGATGTATTATTAAGTAATGATTCCCATGGAATAATAATAGAAGAAGAACAATCAAAAAACGTTACATCGGAAACAATTGCGACGACTAACAATAGGGAGATACTTGAGCTGGTGCCCCAAATGCAATCATCCCAATCAATTCTCTGCCGCATTTGCCACTCAACTGACCAAGTAGATAGGTAATTTATTTAGTAGTAAAACAAACGCATGTTCTCTCAGAGCCCAACTTATAAAACGAGAGGAATGAATTATTTTTAAGAGTCCTTTTTCGGAACGCATACCTTGAATATAAAATGCAACAAAAAAAATAATTGAAAGTATATTCTAAAACTTGAGGAATACAAAATTTACATCCGACAGTTTCGACCCGAGTAATTAAAAATTTATGTGAAAAGTTTTAGTGATTGCTACAAATGTGGATATTCACAGCCACTGGTATAGGGGTGTCGAGTATATCACATAAAAGTCCCGTGAATTTTAATCAGGCCGTCCAAATCTCAGTCACTTTAGGATAATGAACCCTCGGCTCGCCTTGTTAGCAAGTTTACGGTGTTACACAATTTACAGTTTACCACCCCCCTTCCAACACAACGCGCAATATCCAATTGATGAGGCTTCTGCAACATAGATACACCAACGAGAAAATGGAGTACATACTTGTATTCAGCGAACAAATATAGCGCATTGAAAAAAGGACAACAAAATAAAATCAATAAACTTGTCACTACTTTGGCAATTATCTTGATCAGATTGTGGACAAGACAGGGAAATTTATGCGGTGAGTGCCTCTGAGTGCGAGCAACCCGAAGAGTTTTCTCATTTTGTATACAAGTAAAGTATTATATGCATGTTTACAGTGGAACGATGCAACGTTTCAGGAACACACTTTGTCTGCATGGGGGTGAAGAGGTTTTCCATTTTTTTTCTCAAAGTATTTGAAAAAAAATTGGTGGGCGGTTTGTTTTCTATACGGTGGGTGAAGCTAAAGAAAGCGAGTGGGCGGTTTGGGACTTGGGGTGGACAAAAACAAAATGATTACACGCGATAATATGAAATTCAGCGGATGACAAGCCCCATAAAATGAAGCCATAAAATTGCAAGTGTTTGGAATGCACTCTTGGGAGTGGAGTATGTGTGCGCGGGAGTACGTGTGTGTGTGTTTTTGTGTATTTGTATATGCAGTTGAGTTACTTCGCTTTCTTTATAGATGCTCGTATAAAGTTTGTTTTCGTTTGTGAAATATCTTCTTCAAACAATCTTATGCATTGCACATATTGAAAGGAAATTGCATAAAGGGTAAAGGGTTGTCAAAAATGAATATAACATGAGTTCAGTGTTTGGCTACAAATTTATTTTAATATGATTTATCAATGTGTTTGTGTGATTGGCTGAAGTCACATTTTGCAGTGAAATCATAACATCTTTGTGAATTCTTTAATATTTAACTGCATATTTTTGTAACCATTAGCAAAGTAATTTCATTAGACCCTAATAACTTAATAATTCAGAAAACAAACAACAAACTGGTACAAGTGCCATCTAACACATAAATGGTGAACAATATGTAATGCATAATATATGCAAAATACAAGTCAATAGAAAATGCCACAAACATTCCACCACAGCTATACTCGTAGTTTGTGTAAATATTAAATATAAATAGCTAACAAAGTCTGCCGTGCGTCGTATTGTAATAAATAATTCAGTCGAGTGATTCAGTGTTCACATCATTAATTGGGAACAGGTGTTCTAATGTTGGTTGCGTTGTTTGTCTTCTATAAATAAAAGGACCCAGTCTGATTGTCTGATAAAAATGAAACTTCACTTTTGCCTTAGATTACAAAAAGAAAAAAAATCACCCCCATGAAGCATAATATAACTGTTTCTCGTATAACTATTATGCACTCATTGCTCATCGCTGTACACTTAGATTCTTCTGTAATTTCTGTATACATAGTGGTTCAACACACAATATGCGCACCATTTGTGTTCAGTCAGCTTTTGGCTGGCATGTTTCAACCTGACCCCATGTGTCACTAGCCACTGCATTGATGAGCTGCAGCAAGTGCAATATGCAATCAGTTGTGCCAAACTTTTTTGGGGTACAGTACACAAGTAATTTCTCAAAATGTAATTTATTTTGAGTAAAATGTTTTACATGCTTCGACACATGCAGTTAAATTGCATTTCGGCGTCTCGTTTTTTTTTGTCTGTGCAGCTTTTCACAATGCTTGTACAATAAATATATATATATGTAGGTAGTTGTGCTCATGTAGACGAATCTTTATTGGCTACGCCACTTAACCACGAAAGCTCTGCGCTTTTTCAGCACTTCCATGCGATATATATGTACCTATATAGCAAAGCTATATTATTTTAGAGAATTATTATTTGGCCGTTTGGTGTATTTGGTCTATCTAATTTTCAAGATCGTTAAGTTTATGGAACGAACGAAAACCATGCTGGTGGTAACAAATTGAAAAACATAGATATATAAAGAATAAAAAAAAAAAAATGGAAAAATGTTTTGCTTCACAGTTGAAAACATTTTACTGTGTAAGGGTTAATATGCTGGATGTTGACGACGGTCTGAAAGCTTTAATTTAAACAGTTTAATAAAATGTTTGTGCTTAAAAATCATGTTTCATATTTTAAAATAATATTAGAATTGTGAGTATATTATGTAGAACTGACTTATATGAGGCGAACTCGATATATAATTATTACTATTTTGTTAATTTTCATGGAAAGTTAATGTGAAAGTAAATTATTTTACGAAAAGGGAGTTTAAAATTGGTTACTGTGGTTCGTGCACCTCTGCCCCTATTTGTAATTAAAATTGTGCTGGACATACTATTTTTATATGTCATGAGTTTTCGAACCTGAGTTGACCACATAAATATGTAATTTTAGAGTTTGATATTTTATATAGCCACTTTTTGATAACAATGAAAAATTATCATTATTTCCCGGGAATGTATTTTTAGCAAGTGATTTCAAAATTTATATTTTTATTATAAAAAATTGTAAATTTTTGTTAGTTATTCGCTTTCAGGATATTTCATATGTTACTTTTTCATATTAAATGTTTGATTTGCTAAACGAGGCGTATTTTGCATAATGTTTTTAAATGGTGATATTTTATTATTATGGTAACACAAAATTGACTTAAAAATTAAGTAATCGTTCTATTTGAGATAAAAATTTAAATTATTAAAAAAAATTTGAATTATTTGCCACAGGGCTTGTATAAGTACATATTTAAATAAAAAAGCAAGCTTTTATTGCTTTTTTATTTAAATATGTACTTACGAGCCCTATGGCATTAAAAATGTTTTTTTTACAAGAATTTAAAATATTCTATTTTAACTTTATAAATATACTGCAGTGTAATTTTAGATATTAATAATTTTCTTAAGTAAAGGGTTCATATTTGTTTAACGCACCATAAAGTAAAAAATTATGCACTTCATTTATAATGTACGTATTAATTTAAAGTTTTATAAAAAAAGCGTTTTATAACAAATAAACAAATATTATTCATTTTTATTTGCGTTTGCTGATGAATTATTAAATTACTGTAAACCAAAAAGTATAACAGCTAAAAAAACCAAAAGTTTAATATTTTATTTAAATTGGTAGAGCTTTAATGTTGTTTTAGTGATTCTGACGAGATTATGTTGCCATGTTTTATGTGATGTGTATTACGTTGTCAGCATATGATATTTGCTGAAATGCACTCACGTATCATATCCCCACAGTCTATGAACATTGTACACACAAGCAGACAAGATGAAACATCATTTCAACAACACATTCACTGATTCGTTTTTTAGTGCGATACTTGTGAAATTGTTTTCATTTTTGCTCTTCCAATTGTCTCTAGTCGCTATTGCGTCGAAGTGTTTTTGTAAATTGATTCGCGTAAAGGATTTTATTTTTTTGTCGAAATTGTTGCCGCCTGCGGAAAATACAATGAGCGGAAAAATATATGGCGAATGTGCGTCTACTTGATCAAATTGACGATGAAATGACGCGCACAACTTCAGCATGCAAAGGAAAGCCCATTACATGAACACTCATTCAAAAGCAGCAGCTCATTGTTCAAACAATAAGACAACTATTGTTTACTTTATGTTCATTGCCAAATCTAGTTATTTAGGGCTTGCTGAACGCGTGACAAAATTTCATTCATTTACATGCAATTATATTTCGTACATTAATAATTCAACAGGTCGATTTGTACACATATAAAAGTATACTTCTATATACACTGGATGACATGGCGCTTGCCAGATATGGGCAGGGGGTGAGAATAAACAATGGCTTCTAGCCATATTTTCCATTGCAACAACATTCGTGTAGAACTAAGCGGAACCGCCCACCTATTTTCAAGCTGGCGGAACAAGATCTTTGAAATTATGTATTTATGAATGTAGTATACGGACCATCGATTTGTACACTTTATTATTCAGGAGATTGGCATTTTGAACATCTGATACGAACATTTTGTATCAATATGTTATATCCAAAAAAAAGGTTATACAAAGAATCACGTACTTTGGTGACGACCCTTCAGTCTCTTGATGTTTCTATATGAGTCATGACAATCGCAAATGCTATCTTTCAAAATAATTCATAAATATGCGACAATGAGATGTACAGTAATTGCCCAAGAGCTTAATGATGGCAGATGTATTACACAGATACAGTTCATCACAAAATCAATAATGCTCGGTTTTCGTTTTAAGTATCAGAAAGAAGTATTAAAATGTGTTCAGCTTTATAATATCGTTTTAGGAGCACATTCGCGATGTCCTAGCAAGCAAGTAAGCAAGTTTAAAGTGCCAAACTTTTATTGACTTTGACGTACACGGTAACTCTTATTTTAATAAATATTCAACAAACCAACAGAGCTTTTTCAAATATTGATAAAACTTGCTAAGAAAATATAATTTAACTGCCGCTGAGAGCGCTGAACTTGCTTACTTGCTTGCAAGAACATCGAGTATGTGCTTCTTAATTTTTTAAAATAATATAATTTTATATGCGCGTACAAAATAAAGGAGGTTCACATCTCATAAGTTACGCTGAAAGTAGAACTTGTTATTTGATTAAATCTAAACCTATAATTATATCTACAATTTAACAGTTAAAATAATGCAAACACCTTTATGATTGATTTTTAAAATGCTGCTCGTCAATTTGTTGCGTAAAAAATTTAAAGCTCCATTTTATTTTGTCCTTACATGAACACAAACGTGTGTATTGTGTAATGGTGTGTATTATGTGTAAATTTAAAATTGAGCTTTATGCACATGCTCGTAATTAATCCTTATTTTATTACAGTCTGTAGCAATAATAAATACAGCGTACAGCGAACAGGATACTGCCACCAAAATTGAAAATGAAAAGATTAAAATTAAAATTGATTATTTTATTAACAATTATGAATTAAAACGATGTCTGCTATGAATACAGGTCGTAATAAGTTTTGTATTTCGTAAAAATTTAAAATTCTGATAATACAGAAAAATGTTTTAAATCCTCTGATGCCGGGAAATTTAATAAAGAAGATTGCGCAACATGGAATCTGTACATATATCTTATAATACACTTTGTTTTCGTCATAACAATGGGACTGTAGAATTTGCACTAGATTTGGATTAAAATATTGGGACGAAAAATACAAAAATATTTTTGGAAATGTTATACTAAAGTTTTTTTTCTTAAATATTTTATTTATTTCTATATCTTTTCTTGTACATAATTCTTCTTGTTTATGTTGTATTTAAAAACAAAAATATTTTAAAAATATAGGATATATCGAATTCAAAATATTAAGTGGCTCTCCCTGCTGCGTAGTTTTATTAAATTTCATTTTTTTCCTTTGGATCATGGAGTTCGGCCAATTATAATTGCTAACCTAATTCATGAACGATATTCGAAGTCTATCAATATTGGGTCACAAATATTCAAAAAATAACAAGACGTGTCCCTTGTGCACTTTGCAGTTGAATAACTAATGAGAAATTGTTTTAAATTGTGATTTATTATGATTTATAACAATTTTTGTAGAATTTAAATTGACTGTTAATTTTTAATATGTTGAGCTGCCTTGTGTATTTCTTTTTTTGGTATAATATAATAAATTCTTAATGACTCATTTAAAATTCATGACAAAAATGGAAATTGTGCAATCTATTTGAGTTTGTGCACACGAAGTTCACTCCGACATTTGAAGTATTTTAACGTTATGGCCTATGGGACGTGTGAAAGTATTTTTTATTTGACCAGTGCATATTTTTAGATCAAATTGTGATCACAAATATAAATTAGTTCAACAAAAGTATGTAGTTCAAATCAGTATAATATATGCAGTTAAAAAGCTTTTTACTGTTGACCGATAGTTTTGAAATAAATGCATATAATTTAGGTAACTATATGTGCATTGTGCAATGTGCATTCTGCATTATAAAGTAAGTGACCTCAATTTTGGATAAATGCATGTTCTACATATCCACTTAACATTTATATGTATATTGATACATGCACGTTAATAAATTTTACTACAATATATAATTAAAACAACAGTGTAGGTTGAATACGGGATTATTATGCGATGTGAAAGAGGACAACATGAAAAGACGAAAAACGATATTATTCTCGTGTACATACATTTTTAAAAAGCCACACAAAATATTGTGCTTTGTATTTGTTTGAAAGCTTAAAAGCATAGTCATATATCATTATGTCAGGCCCATGCAAATTGATTGTGCCATTTACGGAATGGAGAAAATGTTATGTGAAAGCAATTCAGTATTGGGAGAAACAAACAGACTGAAATGCAAAGTTCATTTAAATGTCGGGGAATTATAGAAATTTGTTAAAGTAAAAATAGCAACACAAACTCCAGTAATTAATGACCATTTATTATTTGACTTTTTTTTATTTATTTACTTGTTATTATACTGAGTCCGTAAACATTTCGAAAGGCTATCATGCTACAGTGTTTTAAAATGATATCATGTTAATTTATAATTTTAATTATTTTACTCTTCAACAATTGCTTTTGTCTTAAATTATGTATTTCCATGAACAGGCCAAAACTGATTTATTATATATTTTCTGTTTAATTCAATTAATTTATTTATGTAACGGCCGTAAAATTGTATAGATTTAATATGCCTATTTTTCCACTTAACTATAATGTTAATTATTAAACTTTGTTTTGTGTATTTGCAATGTTTAAAGGATAATATGAATACAACTTTTAAACTTTAGCTTTTAAAATTAAAATCCGGTAATAATGACGATGTAACGATTTTTAAATTACTTGTGGATTGCAAAATTGTAATTGATCTGTTTTGTGGCACGTATTTTATCTTATAACATATTGAAGGCCACCACGTATTCAGTATTTATTAACGACCAAAGTTAATACTATTTTATAATTAATAATGTAATAAATCTAAGCAAATATTTTATTTTAAGCTCTTCTCATTACTTTTATTGTGAAGAAACAAAAATGCATTTTATTCATATTCAAGTTCCATTCAGGACTATTAAACTTTTCTTTTCAATTCAAAATCTCATACGCTTATTTATAATTATCATTTACGAAATATCAGCATTTAATTAAGAGGACTTCCTAATCATGAATCAAATAATCATCAAAAGCTTGGAATTACAGTCAATTTGAACCAATCCCTTTTTATTATGCAATTGTAGTTCGGCATCAATGCCACATTAAAATGATGTCGAAATGGACCGCAATTGTTATATAAATTACTGTACAGCACATAAATGGGCTAATCAACTAAATAATTTCAGATAGTCCACATTAATGGAGGTTTCATCATCAGCACATTTCTTTCACCACAACCCATAATCTGTCAATAAACGGTATCCCTGTTTCACGCTTTAAAAACCACCCCATCACCACCCGGCTTCCACATCCCGCACATGCATTATATTTATGCACAATGTGATATGTGTGTGAATGTTTATGGCAGAAGTGTAGACCGTGTACGTGCGTACTGGTCAATGAAAAGGCTCTGCAGCTTTGCAAGCTGAACACAATATCATTATATATAAGGCCTGCACAATAAATCGTTGTGCTTTCAGTGTTGGTATGCGTGGCTGTGTTGATGTTTATGTTTAAGTATCTGTGGCCAATGCTTGAAGTGTTAATAAGGGTTGGTGTAGGATATCATATTATTACATATATGAGTGCGTTCACAAGGTGTGGGGTGGTGGTGGGTTTTTTTTTATTATAAATGTACGGTATGATAGAAAATGTTGGTATATCGTAAAATGCTTTAAAAGTCTCAAATGGGGCGCGCATGCCACTTTATGGTGCCGAGCAAATCCATTGATTTGATCAATTTCCACACCGGTGAATATGTTTCAGTGTTTGATGGATCTAAGGATATGCTTACATCCTTGCAATGCTATTTTCCCATCAACTATTTGCTTTCTTTTTTTTTCACTGTTTCCTCTTTATTGTTCTACATATTAGATTTTCACCAGTTTCTTTTCACACGTCACACCTACACACATTGAGATACCTACATACATACGAGGACAATATACAAAAAATGAAATACAAAGGTACATAATGTAACTGTACATTTTATCCTGGCATATATCGAATCTTGAATGCCAGACTTCGACAATGTATTTTGCTGTACGTATTCTTATGTGTTTACGAACAACGAGTACAAGTGCTTTTATAACCTCCTACATATAATATGAACAATGTACACATTACACAATATACATGCATGCATTGGTGTACTTTACCTGATATATTGGTTTGATTTTGTGGATGAAAATTATCTGCTCGTATTTTATGCATGAAAACGGGTGAGTGCGAAATGATGTTCAACGCAATAAAATGCTAATGAGTCTACTTGATTTAACGCAAATACACATACATTAGAGTGGAACGAGCTTTGATATTGCGAACAATTCAGCATGCATGTTGTAACTTGGAGTGCGAAATCGCCGATTTATGTGCCAAATTGCATACAGGATCAAATGCCTGAGCGTCTCTGCGTGATTAGTAGCAATTTAAATTTGATGACAGCTTTGAACGTTATTTGTGTGCAGTGTGTCGAATTGTTTTACTATTGTGTTGTACTTTCATGAAATAATGCATTGCAATTTTGTGTAAATCATTGCAGCCCCATTGCATCGTTTTAAAGTGTATATGGATACAAAAGTAGGTAACGTTGGGGGGGGGGGGGGGGGTGCTATTTGTTTAGGGAAATCTTGTGTATTGTGCACAATATACATTATATCGCACCAATTAACACAGTCTGAGTTCTGACGTGACATTCAACTTGCGCCACTTGTTTTGTGTAATGGCAGTTTTCTAGTTGTCGCAGAACTTTATTTTTCATTGACGCAATAGATGTGGTACATTACGTCGCGTCGTATGTCAAAGAGGAATCTGAGAATGCACATGAAACAACGTTTAAAATGGGAATTAAGCTTACAGAGAGACTTCACTCAGTACAGTTTTGAATAATATTCTTCACATAGTCTTGGGAAATGTAGTACAAATTGTGCATTATTTAAGCGATCGAGAATTGATTAAAATATTCCGATATTTCTGTTTTTATTACATCTGCATATTATTTAATTTTATTCAATTGCAAATACAAAGATGTTAAGCAAGAAAGTTACATAATATTCTACAGAAGGTATGTGAAAGTAAAATTTGGATTCAATATAGAGTTAAAGTGTTAAACAATTTAAAAGGACTTTATGTTTTAATCAGATTTCTGAGAAATATTTGCAGTAACTTTAATGAAGAAGTCTTTCATAGAAAAATATTGCAATTGAAATGGTAAAAAGGTGAAATTATCAACTTCATCAATTAGAATAATTTTTACGTTGTATTCATCATTTAAATAATTTTTTATAACTATATAATCCCAAATATTTTTTGTTTTTGATTTTTTTTAGGTTTAAGTGCAACCATGGAACTTAGTAAATATTAAATAGTAAACATTTCAAATCACACTTCCCATTTGTATTTAAAAACGCACTAATTATATAGGTAGGAATATTTTTAGTCATTACAAATTTCAACCACTTTCAACACGACAATAAAAGTAATTCTTGTTATTATGAAACATTACTGCATCGTTATTAAATGTGTTAGGTTTTGTTCTCCTATATGAATTCATAAAGGCCCTATTATTTCCGGCATATTAATCCAATTTATGTGCACTCTACTTTTATTTTTAATTGAATAACTCGCTGCATATATCGTATCGAATAACGCATGCATGATGCAACACACACTGCATACAACATACACACATAACCGCAACAACATGAGTATTAAGTTCGTCAATTGTGTATATTGCAGATAAGTGGGGTAACGGAGTACTTTTACACTTTATACTGTGTCGCCTGCGTTCTCACTCCCTGTATTCTAAGTTTATCCAGCGAATTAACCCTTTTTGCAAATGGTGATGGAAATTTCGCAAAGCTTTCGCATGCACAATTTCCAATTTCAAGTATGCAAGTTTGAGTAAATGTGCAGTGCTCGTAGTTATGTCTAATTGTAAGCTAGTTTTTGCTGAGTTTGTTAATTTCGTTTTATTGAAATTCCGGCTTGGAAATTGCGGGAATTGTAATTTCTGTTTCTTAGATTCAGATATTGAAAATGATTGCGAATTGCATTAAAAATAGTACGAAATTCTTTTTACATATACCAATTAATTTTTTGAGACATATTTGGGTCGCAATTTGTAAATATTACATTGCAAATAAATTAAAAAGAACACAACACTTGGTTCCAGTTGGTATCAGATTTATTAAATATTGATTAAGAATGATGTTGACTTATTTTTTTTAATTTTTATCTATTAATTTCAACTTAAATTGTATAACTTTTTACCTTAAAAATATACAATATAATATGTTATACCCTTTATACACCCCGATGTTGATGCATACACTTATTTACTAAATTATTCAATACATTCTCAAGACGTGTCATGTTTTGACAGTCTCAATATTTAATTTTTCCCTCAACTTCAGGATTGGGGGTGTGAAGAGGACATCATTTTGAATTCTGATAAATTAAATATGCATTTGCATTGTTATCTTACCTCAACACAAACTGCCATCAGTCAAAAGCGTGACGTTTCTCATACGTGTAAGGTACTTAATGATCATGAAACTTGACGAAGGTAGTTTTTAATAATGCATGCAAAAATGGGGGTTCAAATACCAAGCTTAAAAGTATCTGATGCCAGCATACGTGTATAATTATTGCATAATTTAGCAATTCTACCTGAACATAATATTTTAATGTTGTGATTTATGCTCTAAGTATAAATTTATTAATTTAAATGGAATATTTGAGAAAATCGGTTTTTGAATGTTACATCCGAGTGGGTTGAATGCTCTTGAACATTATCATGTACGCAGGCTACTTGTTGCAAGAAATTGTCCTTATTTTGTAAACTTTGTACAATGAATTTGAAAATCTAAAGCTTAAAAATGTCTAAATAGTATAATTGACATAGTTTAAGTGCTATTGTAGAATTTGAAAAAATAATTTTGTGGAGAACCATTACATTATTTATTATTAAACATTATTTATTATTTATGTGTCTAGAAATTTGTTTAAAAACAGTTTGAAATCAATTTATAGTTTAGTTTTTCACTGTAGTTTTCCCTCATCTGTGTAATTATTTCAACTGAAAGAAATTGCATATTAAGCAATTAAAGTTTTCACGAAGTTGTACCATAAGTAAAAACTTGTATAATTTCGAAAAAAAACTTTCTAAAGCATATTCTATTAAAAACAGAATGATAATAGAAAAATTCCAATAACAAAATCGAAGTTTAAAAAGGACAATCTATGTGCATAGTCTGTACCTAATACCTATAAAACTTTTCAACGCATTTGTTTTAAAAGTAATCTGCATATGTAACGCAATGTGGATCATCACTTAATCGATTTTAGATTTTAAAGCGATTTGCAGCGGATGTGTTGTGAAAACAAAACATTTGAGTTCTGTGTCGCCTTCCGACATCTAACCCTCTCTTGGTTCATCACCCTATGATAACTAAAAGCATATCGACAGAAAAAAAAGGTTATTCAAATTTAATCTTGGCAATTCTTGTTATGCTATCCGTTTTTATACTTCTTTTTTGCATTTGTTGTATTGTTGTTAGACGATACTATGTATAATGTTGTATGTAACTGTATCATTTAATTTCACCCCTTTTTTTGCTCTCTTCCTTCTCCATTTTAGGCTTATCTCGCCATGCCGGTGCCGTGGAAGTCTCGCCTATGTCCATAAAGCATGCCTGGAGCATTGGCTTACACAATCGGGCAAAGTCAACTGTGAACTGTGTACATTCCAATATGAAACAGAGAGCACATTAAGGTCGGTCACCCACCCCCACCCAACAAAAAAAAATAATTTCGCGCTTGGCGCTCGCTTGTTTTGCTAACTTAATTTAATGCTATCGAATGCGCTCGGGTTGTCCTTTTATATTTTTGTCGCCGCGCCTTTGTGTACATGTGCCATCAAATGTTTTACTTTTGTCTCTTTTATCCATTTATTTTCATGAACGTAAATGATTGGATTGGTGCGGGACAAATTGATGCTGTATGCTGAACATTTTGATGATGATCGCCTGTTTCCGGTGCCGTTTTTTTTTTGCTCTATGAAATACACCTGATTTAACAGATACACCCTTTTGGAATCACTACGAATCTGGTATCGACACCCAAATAATATGGGTCTTTTACAGGCAAGCATTTTGAATGGATTTTTTATATTATCATTTTGCTATTTAGATGTTATTGCTGACGTTGTTCTTTTTATACGTAAATCATAAAATTTCATAAATATACATAAAATGAAGGAGTGTGTGTGACCCAAATTTTGTGGTTTTCATAAACACATTTACACCAAACATCATAAAAACTGACTTCTTTTTGTTTTCGATATTTTAAGGCCGATTTTATGATTTGCTCATTACTGACGATTGTTACTTTTGGCCTGATTACTGTTGGCGTATTTGGAATGCAACATTTTCTTCAACAAGATCATCGTGCTCCATTTAGGGCCTGGACACACAGCACAATTTGCGCATTCCTGGCTGTTGTGGTAATACATAATATTAAACAGTACACACATAGTAAAAGTACATAAAAATATGAAAGTAGTAAATAGTACATACTATATGTGAAGCATAAATCGTTGGTGCTTCACACATATTCATATAGTTTTAGTTTTATTGAGCAACAACACAACACAACACGCAAAATACCTTTTTTTTCTTTTTCTGTTTTATGTATAATTCCCGGAACTTGATTACTTCATTCGTCCACGCGCCCGCCTGGATCCATTTCTCCTCTTGACATTTATGACCCGCACACGCCACCCATCACCATCATCATCCAATCAGATTTTAACGTACGTTGTTAATTTTGTTATGCTTATGAAAGGACAATTGTATCCTTGGTACAGGTATATTATATACATCCAATATTATCATTTAACGGCATCGCTTAATTAACTATACTTTTTTTTTTCGCTATAATTTTCCAACCCCTCCCACCTCCATCCACCGCCAACCGTTTCAAATCATCACACTCTCAATAACCTCATCTAACGGAAAATAATATGCATCATAAACTCATGCGCAAGATGGTGGCAATCAGTGCGACATGTGCGCCTACGAAACATTAACGCACCTGCTGAGAAAACTGAAGTAGCGGCACCACAAAGTCCTGAAGAGGAAAATTCAACAACAGTTTAGAACCTCTTTATACATCCAGTTTGCTGCGCCACATTTCTGAAATGCCAATTTCGGCGGCAATAACCTACAAGATCAATGAATGTTTGTACTTTTTGTATGCGCAAGCACATCAGGCAGATGAAAGAAGAGATGATGATGGGGTATAGGAGGATTCTGTACAGCTAAGTTGAGGCATTTAAGTGGGAGGCAATAAAAATCGAATAAATCCTAATTATGAAACACAGTGAATAACACATTGCGTTGAGTATGTGTAAACACAAATAAAATTGGTTTATTGTTTTGGATATATTGTATTTTGAGTTTGGATGGGGAAATGGTTTATGACGAGATGGCATCTCGTATAATTTGTAGAGACGCATGCAATATATGTAAATATGTGTAAAGTACGCAAGGAAGTATGAAAACCTCCTCGATGATGCCAGCAAACAGCCGCAGTTGTAAGTGATGTAAACCATGAATACAGTTATAAAGAACAATGTGTGTACATGTGTAACAAAAGAAAGGCATTGCTTGTAGAATGTACCAATGCCACATTGTTTGTCTCGCATATGTGCTTTTGCTGCATTTGGGCGTTTGTATGCTTTTGCTATTTGTTTTTTCCTTCACAGCCATCAGCATTTTATTGTCAAGTTAACTATAAAAGTGCGGTAAATTGCTTTATATCCATATGATATAGGCGATATGGCGCAATGAAATTTTATGTAAACAAGTGTGTACCCAATAAAATGTTAATTCGTTTCCAAAATGTCATTAAATTTTACTGAGCTCATTTTTACGAATCGTTAAATTAAAATCCGTTTAAACGGGAAGCATTTGCTGCAATAAGAATTAAATCAACACTCTACGTATGCGTATAGCAATAGCAATACTGGATGGAATTAGGATCCTCTACACATTCTTATAAACTTGTACTCGTTTGCAGTATGACTATTAATTGTTTTGCACGTTGGATTTCGAATTGTTTTGTTAAACTGGTGGTGTTTGAAGTTTCAACACAATCAGTGCTCGAAAATGGGTTTAATTGCTGTGCTATACATGTTTCCAACTCTTATTTGGTTGGTTGACATGTCTAGCTGTTCGGCGTTTCTCGAGGGGAAATTAATCTGAGGTGTGTTTTGGGTTGTCTTTAATTATATATTTAATTTGCGTTTAGACTTAATAACTAAAAACAAACAAATAAACAAATTTTATGCTTTAATTATAATCTTTTAAATAGAGATGTCAATTTAATTTTATAAAATAACATTTTTCTTTCAAAACGTTCAGTACATTTAACATATTTCCATATTAATAGGGTCCCGGATTACTGTTTAACATTAAGTACTGGTAGTAAATATTCCATTTATTTTGAAGTAGTTAAACTATTTCTGAATATTGGCACATTGTTCTACTCAACATTTTAAGGAATTTCAATTGAATTTGTCTTTATTGAAGAGTAAGACACTTAATTCTAACTTGGTTGCAGCATGGTGGCACTTGACTTCTGATCGATTGTGGTTCTGGATTAACAAAGGGCTCAAACACATTTTCCATTGCTCTATTAATTGAAGAGATAAGGCACCACAGTCCGCAATGAACAGTTTTTTTTTTTTGCAAATAGAATTAATTAACATATAGTTGCTCGAAGATTTCAGAAAATTGTTACACAAAATAAAATTAGTATTTCTCCCTTTCTTAAGTGTTATAATCTTCTGATTACATCACATTCATTTTTGAAGCGGATAGGAGAAATACGTGTGTAAATAACAACATTCTTTCCTTAGATATTTGATAAACGAATTTTTGTGTGTCTGACAGTCTAATTTCATCGTGGTTCATTTTTCAAAAATGTTTCGCTTTCAAGAAAACTAATTAGGTACGTACTTTGTAAAATATCTAATATCTTCTTTACTTTACACGGTCAGTGTAATTCTTTTAAATTAATCTTACTTCATAGTAGGAAAGCAGGAAAGACCGTTGACACTCATATTAAATGAAAGTGACACGATAACATCGTCTAGATGGCGGCGCCACATTTTTGACGTAATTTCCACTATGCTATAATACACCGTTATGAAAATGCAAAGGTCAAGTAAAATTAAATATCTTTTTTGAGAAGTGCGAGTTATTTGAAATGATTTATGCTATAAATGAAATTAAATTAAAATATCTTTGAGCATAAGTATTGTTGTTGCTGGGAACCCTAAAATAAAATTCTGTAAACATGAAGTCGTTATTTTCAAATAATACATGAATTGTGAAATGATATGCAAAAAATTGCAATGTACAATACAAACATATTATTTAAAAAATGTGCAGTCTATATGCTTGCATTCATTTGTGAACAATACATTGTGAATCTTGCAAAAGCAGAACGTCTCCCAAACTTGTATGCACCAATATACCCATTCCACGCATTGTAAAACGGCACGTCTGTAGACGCAATATTGAAAGCAAAATGTATGCAAATGAAACAGCAAAATTAATACAAGCAAGTATTTAAGGAAACAAAAATGTTTTGCAGCTTTTTATTATTCTGCTCAAGACACGGCCACCCCTCACAGAGCATTTAAGCGCATTCAAAAGTTCCAAACCAACCAATTTCTGTGAAAGGCAAGCGTGCGATGCTGCTCCTTTGATTGGATGACTTTAAATGCTTCCTGAATTAAAATTAAACGCGCCGGTGTTGTTATTGCTATCAATGTAGTACATTGAGGAAGAAATCTACAACCAGCTTTTTTTTACTTTTTTTTATTAAAAACACTCGTAAAACTTTCTTATAAGAGGATGTTGTACGAACGAAGTTGTTCAACAAAACAAAAGTAATTAATAAATTTAGGGAAAAAACTGGGTATATAACATTGGTTCAGTTTTTTGTAGAGATGCTCGGTACAGTCTTGTCGTTTCTACTTCGTGAAATTTTGTACCCCCTTCGTTACACCATACGTACTGAGGCGGAAAAGATTAGGAAATGTTCGTCGTTCCGTGCTATATACCATTATAGGGGCATGAACAATTTATTAAAATGGTTTCTATGGTGTCCGAGAAGGTATAATCGTTAGCGATTTCTGAAGCATGGGTCTTCAGTTTATACACGTTGAAAAGTTGTGTGCTTTTTTTTGTCACAACTAGGTTATCGATTGCCATTCTGGTATTAACATTGAAACATTGCCATAAACAAGCAATAATAATCCTCTTACAAATCGTAGATATAAGCCAACCTGAAGGTGAAACTTTTTCTATTCTTCACGAGAATGTGCATGTATCACAATTCAAAATATGTGTTGTATATGAAATTGATACGAAACAAAGCGTTTCGTTCCGGAATAGTTAAGGTATGCCACTGGTGTGTCCTGTTCCAAAGAGAGGGTTGGTATTTCAGTTAAGCTTTTTATACAAAGTTTTGCTGCTCCATAATTTCGTTTGTGTATGACAAGCTGGGGATTTTTCATAATTTACGGAACTTATGCGGGAAACGAACATAAGGAGTTTAGAAATGTCACGTGACAGAAATTTATATTGGAGAATGGTAATCACCTAATTTAGTTCTTTCCCGCTACTCGGTATTTATGTCAAGTCGTGGATTAAGCGCAATGAAAAGCTTTCGTCTATATATGCTGGTATTATTTCCGTGTTGAAATTGCGTGTGTTCATTATTTGCTAAAGCTGCCAAGATTTTGGAAACATAAATTATGAGGCTAAAGGGAATCCTATATCTAATGTTTAAAGGAAGTTGCGAGAGAAGAAAATAATTTTAAACAAAATAAACCGATAACATTGAAATCTAATAATGTTACGGTCCAGCCAAAACGTTTATCTTAACAAGTTTCGTTATAATGGACCAAAAGGGGAGCAATATATTTATATATACATACAATTTGAACTTAAAGTTTACACAGAATAAAAAGTTTCAGTCCCACCCTCCCTTAGATTCATCCACCCGATCCCCAGCAGATAAAATTTTACACAATTTGTTTGCATTTTATTTTTTCTTAATTTCGTTGTTACTCTGGCGTCTTTTATTTTGGTTTTTAACAATTTTGTTTATCCACTTTTATTGTATTGAACATCCTAATGCTATTTATTATTTTGCATGCTTAAACTTACATCTTTATCGGTCAGTCGCTCCACTCGACAATGCAGAAAACCTGTTTGACCGACAGTCACCGTAACGTTTCGTTGAACATCGAAATCAAAGTATGGTTGCGTGGAATGTGTTGATGTTGGATAGCCACTCGATTGTGGATGGCTGAATGTCTCTGAAATGAACATGATTTATGGATTAAACTATATAAAACGATTTAGCCACATATGCTGAAAGAAAAAATGACAAAAAACTCCCACACAAATTAGGGCACCCGTTTTCACACATATAAACAGCTGCCCTTTCCACACATAGCTTTGGATTGTAAATATAAGTACCATATGAGGAAGCAATGTGGCGACATCGCATTATGTAAACCGTCACATTTGTGAGTATTCAAGTGAAGTGGAAAAAAGTGGCAGACACAAATTCATGAAAACAGGAAATTCAAACGATTATGATGATGATGTGAAGAAGCCCAAATGTATCTGCTTGCTAAATCATCGGACTAGAACGAGGAATATATGAACGATTGCTTATGCGCAAAGTTACATAAATTCTGATAAGAAAAATACGATGTATAATCACAAAAAATAAGCACAAGTTTGGGATGAATGATCTTGAGTGGTTTGTTTATTCCAAAAAGTAGTAAATTTTTTTTTTCGGTATCATATGCAAGGACGAAGGAGTGTGCTGTGTTTATATGTACGCATTGTCATTACTAACAAAAGTTAAATGAGAACGAATTCTAACACGGGTGATTGAAATAGACTCGAAAAACTAAAACTTTAGCACCCCACCCACGCAAAAAATAATATTCAGCCGCCCACAAATATTTGACCGCGAGATTTTTTTTTTTGTAACGGCAACACGTTGGGCAAAAAGTGAAAACTTTTTGTTACAAACTCCTCTCTATTAATATTTCCAAGGGGATTATCCGAAATATGACAGTCTCCTTGTCCATATAGACTTTGAGGGTATAAATGAAAGTCGATTCACGTGCCTATACTACATTGGTTTTTACTGAATACATCATGCAAAGTTTTTGCTTGGCACAGGGTGTTGGGCTCAATAATTGATCCTTCTAATAGAGACAAATGATAATGAAAGACATTATTTGCAGTAATGTCCTAATTCGTATTAATAAAATAGATTAGGTAATGTTTGGTGTTGCGTTGTTCAAGTCGTTGAAGAAGAGCTTTTAATTTGTTTTGCAATTTTGTTCTACTGTTAAGACTTTTTAATTAAATTCACATTAAATATTTTTACTTTGTGAATGTAAAACCATTTGTTTTGTTACTTATTAATTCTTATATTAAACTAGCGGAACCTTGCGAGGTTGTCTATATTGAAGGATATATAGCTTTCTTTTTAGAAAATTTCCGTTTATTGATAAGACAACCATAATCAGGACAATATAAATTCCCTTCAAGCAAAATTGCCATATATAGTTCCGACAACCAATGTAATAATTGCGAAAGGCTCAATCCTGACAATTAGAAATCCTATTAAAATATCTATCTCTCTGGATATATCATAAACATTTAAACACATTTCATCACCCTTTAAAAATTCTTCTATAAAAACGGGAAACCTGAAATCAATCACTCCCATTTTAATGTAAAATGTTCAGAAATTCAAATATACTCTCAAGTATTAATTAACTTTTAATTAAATGGTATAAACAATTTGTTTACAAAATAATTTTATGAAATAAATTTCGAATACGGAATCAAATTAGTATAAAATTGATGAAGTTCATATTACAACCCTCCCAACCCTCCAATTACCAAAAAAACTGTTCTAAAAATCACATTTGGAGAATAAATTATCAATGAATCGTTATCATGAAATATCAATTTTTTTTTAAATATCAGATTTCATCAGCAATTATAATTCCTATGTTGTGAAATAAATTACTAATAAACCAGATGTAATAACAATTTGCATGGCTGGGGTTGCAGCAACAAACGTTTTGATAAATATTTTATGAATGCTCAGAACTCTTTGTTTGTAATCAAGTTCAATAACAAATATGAAATACCACAACATAATTTGTACGGTTAGTTTTTCATTCAATATTATTTAAACAAACAGAATTATTCAAAAGTAAAGTACGCTGTACGCAGCAATGACAACTGACAGTCGTATTGATTCTAAATTGAACATAGTTGAATAACATTCAAATGAATGAAGTGCTCCCTATTGCAGTCAGAGGTTATCAACATTTCAATGATTTGCAAAAGTGAAAAGAGTTTCAAAAAAGTTTTGTGACTTTCAATTTATTTTATGAATTATTATGTTACTCAAAATATTTCACTTGCATTTTATGAACTCTCGCAATTCATAAAAAAATTCAATAATAATTAAAATGTTGTTTGGCACAATTTTGTAACACATTAGATTCTAAATTATATTATAAGTTATGACATTTATAAAAAAGTAACGGCATAATGATGTATAGTACAAAAGTTGATTGCGACGCCTTTGTTAACCGTTGAACTTTGACAATGCAAAATGGCGAAGACAAAAACGTTAAAAATACAAAAGATAACTGCTTATAAGTACGCTGTTGTTCTGAGTCATCAACAACATAACTTGTAAAGCCACTGTGCTTCAGCAGCATAATCGCATATTGAATATAGGTCAGGATATTCCAAATTAAAATTGTTCAAATCTTTGTTGTTGCAACAAAGTTATTAAGAATTTTGTTGAGGTTAAGAGGTACTTAATTCGTGGAAAGTTTAAAAGCACATTGTTGTCTGTTGCATGGATTTTAATACGGATTGCAGTTTGCATCTTTTAAGGTATGAGTTCACTTCTTTGTTTTGTGCAGCATTGCGTAAAAGTTCTAATTTGTTTGGATAAGTACGTATATGACAAAGCAATTTAAGATTTTCGGATTACACACATATTCATAATATGCTAAATTCAATTTGTTATTGCTTAAAAATTGTGTTAAAATTGTGTTTGTTTAATTTAAACAATTCATTAGTTAATATTTGCATTTCGTTACTAAAATAAACTTAATTTAAATGAGCATAATTAATTATACATATAATGTCGACTTCATAATCAGTTATTTATCTACTTAATTCAATATGACATGGCTATATTTATATTAATAGTTTCAACAACTAATCATATAATTGAAAATTAATCATCAAATAAAATTAGCGTGGAACCAAAGTGGGAAGATAGTGCGTACTGAGCAGTGAGCACATGTGTGAACTTCGAATGGGCGTACACTGTATGCTAAAATGTTATATGTTTCGATTGAATTAAGTCAACAACTCACTGTTGTTGGCAAAGGATTTAATTTATGGGCAGTTTACTGCAAATGCGATGTAGCGGATAATTGGAATTAATTAATAGTGCGATATGGTTGGTTAGGTCATAACAGTTAATATAAACATGAAATCGAATTATACATATAAATGTATACAGGAACATGCAATAATTAACTAAATGCTTTAGTCGTATCTTGTTGCGTAAAATTAGTGCTTAATTGATACAAACAATTAATTGTTTTAAACAAAGTTGAAGAATTTTTATCATAAAACATTTTTAATGTTCCCGTTGCGTTTTATTCAAGAGGCAATTTATGTTCACAGCAATAATTCTCACGTTTGTATTTAGTGTGTTCATTGAGATTTAATCATGAATAGATTTACACCTGATCAACGTCTACTAATTGTGCAAACCTATTTACAAAACCAGTGCTGAATTAGAAATTGTTATAGAGCTCTCATGCAGCTCGCTACAGGGCAATGATGCAATTAATTCTTATTATATAAGGATAATAACGAAATCATCAGTTCAAGAAGAAGTCCTGTTAGTTGACTATCAAGATCTTGTGATCTTAAACCATTGGATTACATTCAATGGAAGCATTTGCTGTTTACATTGATGCTTTAAAGAGTGGTCAGAAATTTTACCCATAGAATAAAAATTATCTTTAAAAGTTAAATGGCATGAACATAGCTTCCAATTTGAATAAAAAATTTCCTTAATACATTCATTATTATGTGTTTAATAAAAAAAAAAAAAAAATTTGGGAGCTCTTATTGAATCACCCTTTACAACCTGACCAAAATAACCCATACTGCATGCACACTAAGAGGTATCCTTGCAAGCGCTTTTTGATATGGTTAGTCGTGCGCATATTGTGACATAAACTTGCCCGCATAAATTATGATGCAAAAATTGGTATGCCCCAGTCATGGAAGTTGGCCAGTGAAGCCTTAAATGGAAAATATTTCCGAATTTGACAAACTCTTAGTACCAAACAACCGCAAAATAACTTTCCACTAGCCGCACATTCCACACATAAACACATCCATTGTTATAATATGAGAAATAAAAACGACAAATTCCAGCAGCAGCCTGGCATTCTCACTCACTGCATAAGGATAAAGTCAAAATAATAGCCAACAAAAATTACATCAGCATATACGCTAATTTCGAAATTTATTTGTGGTTGCAACATATTTTATAATATATTATATGATTTCATTTTATCTGAAGTCTCAACCAATAAGACATTGTGTTGAAAAACTTCTCAAAATTAATGGTTTACAAAACGTGTCCCATATAAATGTAATTCAATTCCAACACTGAACACAGCAGGAGAGTGTTGCAAGTGGAAAGCACTTATATACATGTGAGACGTGCTAAGGATATGTTGCACTCCCCGATGCGACGGTTGTTTGCATTAAATGTGATCGATCAGTGGTCGTTACATGGAGGGATGACAAAATTATGTTAAACTATTGAGAGCGACACTCTGTCTGCACTTGCGAGCTTAATATTTATTCATATGCTTATACAAGTTTATACACCACAGAACTTGAAGCATGGAATAGCCG
The DNA here is from genome assembly GCA_963854165.1 of Sylvicola cinctus. Taxonomy (NCBI): domain Eukaryota; kingdom Metazoa; phylum Arthropoda; class Insecta; order Diptera; family Anisopodidae; genus Sylvicola; species Sylvicola cinctus. Next base: position 55,056,035 of record OY974082.1, read on the forward strand.
TCATAACCCTTATGCTGACAAAATGAGCAGAAATGCATAAAACACAAAAATATAAAAATTTGAATAATGTAATATACATGTGTTGGGTTACGCTTACGGTGGTGCACAATACTTTTATTGATTTACATCATATTTTCATTAAAAATTTTACGATCCTTGGCAGTCATCCCACTAACATAACCGACACAGTGCAGCTCCCTATCAATTTTTTGCCAACACGGATTTGCACACACCAACAATATAGTGAATGCACGCTAGTTTCTTATAGTTATACGAGTATGTTACCAAAAAGGATACATGGTGAAAAAGGATGTGGTTTCATTCATATATCCCTTATTTGAAAGTTGTAGTTACAATATGAGTGACGTGAAACGAATTAATGGGTTGTCGTCAGCAAAAGTATGGCATGTCCTGTGTTGGTATCACGAATGCATAGGGAAGCTCTATATTTTAGACAGGTGCAACAAAGGGATTTGTATAATAAATAGAGCTGTGATGCCAAAAGTATTGACTGCGATAGAAATTGTAAAAGTGTTCCAAAATTGTCATAAATTTTGTGTAAACTTCGACAACCATATCATGTCTAAATGTATGTATACTGTCCGTAATGTCGGTCTAATATTTGAAGTGCCTATATAAAATTCAAAAAAAATTCAACACACATATATTATACATAAATACATTTTACAAAAAGCTTTCCAAATGTTGTATGTATTATGTCATACATTCAATTTTCTATTTAGCTTCAAACAGGCTACATTTCTACTGCATCTGATGAATTCTTATGCAAAAATATTTATGTTATAAAGTCCATAAGAAAATGTTTGTATGTATAATGTATATGTTTGAATTCACATTGAACCAGTGTAGAGGACTGTACATTGTTGCATGTTTTTTTAGGTCAAAGCTTATCCAGCTTATTAATGGATTTAAATTGAATATATGTTTCAACTTGTATCGACGGTATTCAAAGTAGGTGCCGTATGTGGGCTAAGACATGACCTATAGGGATTTGTTATATCTTAACTCACATTTTTTCGCCCCATTTACAATCGAACGCAATCTATGTACATATGAATAAAAGCATCAAGAAATCCATTGTAGGATTATTCCACAATCTTAGTGCTTTGTTTTCATTTTGAAGGACACACATTACAGGTGATTGTGTGCACCCTTTGACGATTAGATTTTATGAAAGGTTTTCCTTTTAGATTAATCTTCTTTTGTTGAAATCAATTTAAATTTATTAGAAAATTTATAGTTTAAATTTTTTTTGTATAACAAATAAAGATTTTTATCGACTCTTATTTTCAGTTAATCGGGACTTAGCATAGAATTCGATTTTCCATTCTTATTTCTCAAAATTACTAATTTAAAATTTTTGTGTTACAAATATTTATTTTTATGGCTAAAAATTAAAACGCGATACTATAGTCTGTAAATACTATTTTTTTTAGTATAAACCAGGAAACAAGGATAACCCTTGAGTGAGTACCAGGCCATTCAACTTATAAGAGCATCAACATAGCTTTTAGAATAGCTAAGAGTGCGGATTCGGTGAAGTTCATAGGCCCACTAAACTAAAGGTCTCATCTTGAGGAATACATGAACGGACTACCAAACTCACTGGAGCAACATTCCTGGACTTCGTAGGGCTAAACACCTACTGCACTTATAATCATAAATGGGCAAAATAATTGTCCGAACTCAACAAGAATAAATTGACAATCGCAACAAACCTGCTATTTTCAACTTGAGTATGCTTCTGTGTTTTGGATGCTCAGTACTCTTCGTGACATAAAGAGAATAGTGATGATACTGGAGAAATTCCTTAAAGGTTTGCTCATGGAAGGCTCTTCCCTGGTAGCATAGTTCCTCATGATCAATTATGCTTACTTTTCGGTTTGCATTTGCAAGATGACAGAAGACATGTTGCCTGCGCAACTTTTTCGTCTGATGTACTATTGTGTGGTCGTAGCTTTCTGCGTTAATTGTTTTTAATACCCTCTTAGTCGGCTTTTTCATCGAGAGCTTGTACTATTCTATCGTACGAATTAAGGCAACAACAATATTTAAAGTAACGCGTTGGTTAAATTCGTTCTCAAAGGCATTTAATCCTAGAATATCTAAAATATCGTTTAAGGATAATATTTTTATGATTTGCTCTGAATGGCTTCCTAAATAATAAGCTGTAAAAGTGAAGTAACTTAAAATATTTGAATTGTTTGTACATTTTTTTAAATTTCTTTACCGTTATTGTAAGTTTTGTTTTATTATGTAAATATTGTAATATTGTAATGTTTTAATGAAAAAAATAATAAATAATTAAATAAATTAGGCCAATGCGCACTTAATCTCAATCTTCATCGCATGGGGATGTCTGAAACATGAATGTCGTTTATGTAAAACTGTGCCGGAAGAGAGAAATCGTTGAGACATTGTACTTGGGACCGAACAAAATTACACCTGATGACCATACTGGACTGCATTAAGATATTAGTAGTTTTGGGAATATAAGGGATATGATTAATAAGAACTCTGAAAATTATTGGGAGCACTTTAAACACCACATTAAAAATTTCCAAACAAAAAAAAAACTTTTTAACAATTAACCTTGAAAAAAGTAATCAAATTTTTTACTGTACAAATATCAAAATTTTATGTATATTTTTTGTAGTTTCCGAGAAGTACGTGAAATTTGGTGTTATCTTTGTAATGGAGATGATGCGGCATTGAATAACAGTAAATCAAATTGAAAATTATAGTACCGCTCATAATACAGTTTTAACTCTTAAATGTTATACTTAATGTATATACGTAGCGTACTTTCAAATATGGCTGGAGGGTGGAATCGTTAAATTCACTTTAAAACGTTGTCATGCCGCAATTTAGCCACCCATTATCCCATTTGAAGTTAAACAGAATATAGCTGCAATGGTTAATGGTTCACCCCAAAACTAACCGCATGTTCATAATCGCTGTGGGGGTGTTTATGCGCGTACATTGTACACTAAATACATAAACTGTAAAATAAAACAGTACCCATGTATCAGCGTACGCACGGAGCACATTATACGGCAAGGAGCATTTTTAATTGCTCAATAGATTGCCGGAGCGGCACATCATTACAAAATATGCCACATCAAAGGCCACACAATAACCATTTTGTGCGAGTTAACGATGTAATATGTCCGAATGGGGTTTTATGTAGAAAATATGTTGTTTGCTTTTTTTTGTTGCTTCATATTAATATATTGTGTATTAATAGAAGAATGTTAAGATGCGAAAGAATTTTGGGATATTTTTTTTTAAGTGTGCAGAAGTTTTATGTCTGCGTACATATTTGAAAATGAAGAGACCAACAAGAAAAAGAATGCCATTGCAATTTATGTTCCCCCGACGATGTTATACACTTAAAAAATATAAGCTATAAAATGTTTGCTAATCTCCGGAGCAAAAAAAAATCACTTTACACATTTTGGCTATAGGGATTTTGCGATGTGCTTCAGAGCTTTCATTGCACAGCCGAATTCCATGGTGCGTTGTTTCACCCCCAAGTGGAGGAATCCATTGGATAAGCGCATAAATTGTACAGATTTTTGATGCGCCTTTTTTTATTTATATGCACGAGGAGTATGCTGTATTCATAATACGAGAATATGGGCACATTGCACAAGGATAACACGACTGTATAAATATGTATATAAGCCAAAGGGCCAAATAACGTTCGCAATTCACATATTATAGTACGCTTTATGTATAAATATTACGTATAACGTAAACATCGAAGCATAAACTTCGTACTATCTGCAGTTAGGTACATCATTTGTATATGTGCTTTTTCAATTTTCAATTAAACGTACACAGTTTATGTAAACGATAAGAAAAACATAACTTAATACGGGTGAAATATCGTGCACAACATAAATACACAAATGTGTGTGTTTGTGTGTGTTTAAAGGACGATGTGTTTCCCGGCAGTGATGTCAAGGTTGCTATTACAGGACGAAAGCAAAATATGAAATACATTGAAAATGTTATATTTATGTACTACAATATAGCATGTGTACGTTGTCCTAACATTAAAATTACCGGGAGAGAAAATAATTAATATTTGTCTTAAATTTCATTTTTTTTTTTTTTTGCTTCTTCGCATTCCCTTAATATACACCCTACAGTGTAGGTGGCTGTGGTGGAAGTTCGGTTGGCCTATCTCAAAGACTGCACCCGACGTGGGTTTTCAAATTATGAAATACTGTATACATAGAATTAATGTATAACATTTTGTCACACAAGAGTGCGGTGAAAAACAACTGTATACATTTATTATATAGGTATATTAATTCATTGTGTACGGCTGTGTTGTTTTTTATAAATAAAACTTGATGTAAAGCTTTGTATTGTGACGCTTCTTCCATTATGTAAACACAAGGGCGCATGCTAAAAAGTTTATGTCAAGCTTTTTGCCATCGTTTCCCGCACACACACCTCGTATATACCTAATCCCTTGTTCATGTTGAAATTAATCTGTAATATTTTATGCAAAAACAATGATAATTACTTATAAAACCTTTTATATGTATACGCGAGTGTATATACATTATACACCCCGAGTTCACGCAACAAAGGGCTTACTATAAAACCAATGTGTAATGGAAATTTGTAACTCGGTACGAAGCACACAACTCACAAGTGGGATCATCATTTCGCTTTGGCATCTTCAAAAGTTAAGAAGTTGTTGCACGCTTGTTTAAATTTCCGAGTCTGCAATAATAATTGTTTGCCTTTTGCGATTGGTTGGTCTCGCCATAGCTCGTTCAAGGATTTACTTTATACTTACAAAATCGTCGTACCGTTATACTGAAGCAATTGTTTGCTTCACACTCTATATATAGCCTTATATTTGCAGTTTACGCGAATGCTCAACATCATTGACTTGGCAATGTAGAAGATAACATTAAATTACTTTTGCTGTTGTGCACAAACAAACATTGCGCGCGATAAGTACTCGTATTTATATAACACAGTATATATGAGTGTTAGTTAGCTAACTAACACAACAAGTGCGTTTGTCGCTTTATATAGTTATACACATTTGGCTAGAAAAGGGTTTTCAATGTAAAGTGTAAACACTATAATAATTGGCTTTTAATTTAACTCAAGTCGATTTAATTTCGAATGCGGCAAGAGAGTTTATTTGAAGTTTCACTGCTGCACATTTCAGTACACCCTTAAATGTTTGTTTAATCTCAAATTAATTAAACTAATGAAATGTTGTGGTTATTTTCATTATAGGTTTATTAATCATCTATTGGTGTACAATGTACATAATCGAGATTATCATTTGATATAACTAATACGTTTCTATTGCCATTGCTTATTATTAATACGATTAAATATGTTCAATTAAATTAACATATTGAACATATTCGTTGCGAAAACACAGCTGTTATGAGTTTAAGTCCATTATTGAAATCATTACTTATAATTAAACATGCCTGTTATAACTGTAATAAGGATAAGTATTTTGAATATTTAATTTTGATGAAATGTGTGTTTTTATGTAGTTTCGGTCAATTCAAAGAACCCCATATTACTGATAATTCAAATTTATTTTTATTTATTATGACTTACATATTTAATTTCCAGTTCATCAAATCACAGAAGCAAAATTACAGTTTATTTATACGGTATTCCTATAAAAAGAAAATCATGGTCCCGACATTTTGTCTGCTAATTCCAAAACAAAATGGCTGGTTTTAAAGGCCAAGATTAACATGCGGAAATTACTGGTTGTTACGTTTCAAAAGTCAACGACAGTAATAAATATAAAGGAGTGTAGTTGAGACCTACTTAATTTCGTTTTACGTGCCGAAACCACAGATTTTTAAGTTTCGGCCCAGTTTCGTTTTCGGTATTTTTTTAAAGCTCATTTTCATTTTTCACCAAAATTCGTGTTCGAAATCATATCAGATTCTTTCAAATTTCAGAGAACCTAAACAGGTAATTGAAAAAAAACATTTAATAAGTGATTAGCAGTAAAAATGTAAAAAGATATTTAAGAAAAAAAAATAAAATTTCAGATTCGGTTTTGTTATAGTTTCGGTTTTCAAAATATCAGTTTTGGTCGGTATATAATTTGAAGACCGTTGAATTGTGTGTTATGTGAAAATTTAAATATAACATAATTTTAAACAAATTTAATTTTTTTTTCTACTGCTGCTTGTTGTAATCGTAATTCAGATTCAAATTAAAACGGGCACATATTTTAATCAAAAGATTTTATATAAACCATGCAATGCTTGCTCACAACATTTCTGCAATTTTAAGACATTATACCAAGTATAGATAACACACGCATTCGAAAACATTTATATTTACAACACATTTTCCACATGCACTTCAACATAACATAACAACCATTTTACATTTAAGCGCTCAGCAGCAACAGAAGCTTTTAAAGGAACATCACATTTCAATTACGTAGATATATTCTGATTTGAGACTTGGCATGCTTCCATAAATCCGTCACGTAAAGGAAGTGGCAATTCCATCGGATCAGAGCAGTACAATTTCAGTTCACTTGTGGATCGGCTCAAAAAGCACAATACTCTTACAATACAAGAGCATGTAGCATATATGCAAGGGCATGAACCAAGTGTCAACTCCAATTCGTTGTCACACAGTACCATTGAATTGATGTTGCTCTGCAGCAGTCACCGCTAATGATAGCAGAGCGCGCAAATGTCACTGCAGCATTGCGCCCATAGGTGGTATAGCATAAACTCGTATACATATACATAAATAGAATACACATGAGACGTCTTATACACAGAGTAACTGCGTGTAAAAAGGAACATTTAATTTAACCTCCATTTCATTGCCTCATGACTTTGTGCACGTAATTTTGTAACCTATTTAACTGCCCTTTTTTGATGTTGTTGCAGAATGCTTATTATATGTACTACGTAGTTAAAGGAAAATCTGAAAAAGGGCATGCACCATGGTTGGTATGTGTACACAAAGTTGTGCACAGGTAATGCACCGTACCGAGTAAGCTTCGCTTGCTCTCAAGAAAATTGCACTCGGTTTACGCTTTTATTAAAATAAATATATGTATCAAAATTTACACAGTCCCTTTGATAGCAACATACACTGATATGATTTTACACTTTACCGTTTTACTGCTGTTTTTTGAGCATCAATGCACCTGCAAATTGCAAAACCAGTCAGAGCTTAAGAATCAGAAATGGCCAAATTGATGTGCGACCACTGCAGTAGAAATGGGTAAAACAAATATTACATTTTGTTACTTTCATAGACATTTTGTGTTTGTTTAATATAACACAAACATATTGTTTAATTCAATTAGGGCTGATTAAAAACAAAGACTTAAATGTAAATGAACATTTTATGGAAGACATTGAATAAACATAGAATTGTTCATTGTGTACATCATGAATGTAGCTGATTAAGTTAATGTAACTAAATTTAATATCCTGTTAATTTTCTAATAAACGTAATATTAAATTTCAAACATTTTTTTAATTAAAGCAATTCGAAATAGTACAAGTATTGTTGACCCTTTCAGTCCTATCTATTATGTCTAGCACTAAAACTGTTGCCAACGTATTGCAATACATTAAAGATTTAAAGTTCCACTAATTTTGTAAATTAAAACTGTATCTGGGAAAGATTATTTGTTCTTACAATTTGAATTTCTATTTTTATAAAATTGGTTTTGCAACAAAAGCACGAAAATGGTAAGAAATATGAACAAATAATCTCAATTGTTGTACTCTATCAAAGAAAAGCCACTATAGCATAATAGGTACGATGAATGGGTAAATCAATTCATCAATAAATGATAGTATATATTGTACATCTTACCGTAAGCCCATCCAATTCGATCGAATTATTCAATATTAAATACCATTGTGAATGTTTTGCAAATCAAAATTGAATAATGCTTATATAAGTTCAAGTTTCTTTAACTTGGTTTCATTTTCATTAAAATATTCAGCAGCATAGTGTAACATTTATAGACGCATCCTATGTTTTTTAATTAATTTAGATGGATTTATATAAAAAATGTAATAAAATATATGATAATAATCAATTCTTTTGAAATATTGTAATTTTTTTTTCAACTTAGAGCAGTTATAAAATATGGAGATTGCATATTTTCAGATATAATTAAAATAAGGGAGAAAATATTACAAAATGATTACATGAAGATTTTATTATCTTATTTTTGTCTTTAATTAAAAATCATTGCTCACTCGATAAATGAGCGACGCGCATATATCGCAGCTATCTGTTTGATATAATTCTTTTGCAATTATGATGAATAAAAGATAATCAGATAAAAACATTATTTTTTAATTATTTTTATGATTAAAATGAAAGTTTTGTATTACATTGAGTTGAATGAGAAGGGGAATGCAATTAAAGCTATCTCTCTTTTCAATTATATTGGGAGTAATTCAATTACCATCAGTATGAAACCATTAAAAAAAAATTAAATCATCAATAATTTATATAATAGGTAGATTGTTTTGAATGTCTTTCATTATTGTAGTAGGTTAATTCAATACCCGCCCTCGTCATCATTTATAACTTTTTGACATACAAATATGATACGGCGTTGCCAACTAAGACAATGTTGACAGATGTGTTCATTATATTTAATAGATTCCTGACAGGCCATAGCAAAGTTTTTCTTAATGAACCAATACATTTTTTTATTGTGGTGATTTTTATAAATCTGTTTTCTATACATTTAATTAGGTACACCTTTCAATTTCAATCAAATAACGTGATATACCAAAATGTTTTAAACTCACACTCATTTTCATTCAATCAATATCCCACTAAAGCGGTCAGGTACGTGCCATTATTTTAAACAAATTGAATGGAAATAAAAATGACTATATGTATGTATAATTTTTCTTATCGCCAAATTGCGTGTACTTAATAACAAGAAAAAGAACCGGGGAGATCAAAATTACAAGAAAGTTGAGGCAAGGACACGCTCCACAGTAATATTTTGTGGCACTTTTTTGTCTCCTATCTATTGAGTTCAAATAAATACGTAAAAGGCACGTTCAACATATAAAAATTGTGCCATTAAACTAATATTATTATGTAATCGTCGTACCAATATCAAAATAAAATACATAGGCTCAGCACTGATTAGATGACTTGTTTTGTCTGGTCCTGAAATACACGCATTTCAAAGCTGCTTTTATGAAAATAATAAAATATATTTGTTAGTCGCATTGTGCTATTATATCTTAAAAAGTAAAAACTCGAGACAAATATTAAAGCAGGTGTATGTATCACAATCACATAGGGGGAATATTTAGGGTAGTTCTGGATGTTTAGTAGTATATGTTTATTAAGGTATATAGATAGGTTTACGGAATCGGAAATGAATCAGCTTTGCTAGCAATTAAATTGCTTTTATGCGCCCACTCATTTTGTTTAATAAACATGGTAATAGTAGCAACCTTTAAACATTTTTTATTAAGCTAAGGGTTCAATAAATAAAGCAATAAAAATTCCATGACAAAATAATAAGAAAATAGAATTCGAAATTAAATCTTTTATAAAAAATAAAATTGATTCATGGGGGCTAAATCAAATTTATGCAACTATATTAGATATAACGGATAAATATAATACCTAAAAGAAGTTCAATTATTCAAATGAGGGATCTTATTATAGTTATTCGGAAATTTTACTGTTTGAAAGACCATTATTTCAAAAACAATTTTATATAATTCCTCCGTTGGAAGACGCTGACTCTTGATCACTATTTTGTTTTAATTTAAAAAAGTGTGACTAAAATCAGAAATTATAAAAATTAAAAATTAAAAAAAAAAAAAAATGAACTGACTGTTCAAATTGTGCAGCTAATTAAAAGAAGAAAAAATTAAAAATCTTCATGTGCCGCAACATAATCTAATGAAGTCCAGTATAACAACTAAGGTTTTTACCTATAAATTCAATTTATGCTATTAACCACCCCCCCCCCCCCTCCCATTAGTACACATCTACGACCTATGTCAAGAATAATCAAAAACGCAGTTGAATTTGTTTGTTTTATACATCAATAAACACACTTAATTAGTTCAATAAACATATTACCATGAAAACGTTACGTATTCGAAGAAAAAGTTCAGTTTATTTTAAATTATCGCGTATTGATTTAGTAATTACTGTTATTTCCACCTGCATACATTATTAACAAAAAGTGAAGACAATACGAAAGAATTACTTGCAGGTCATAACATTTGACATCAAAATATTTATTATTGGTAATTTGGAATAAATCGACATTTCTAAAAATAAATACTGAATGCTTTAATTCATTATAGGCAATATAATTGTTCTAGAAGACAATATTAATTCACAAGTAAGTACTTATAATTAGTATTCAACTTAAGTCTTTGACGTAGAAAAGAAGGAAGGGTCTTACTTTGATTTATATTTTTTTATATTCGTTTATGCTCCAATATTTCTTAACTCAAATCTCAACAATTTGATTTATTTGTACAAACAGTTTTACAATAAATTAAATGTTGAGTTATTAAACCAGAAACGAAAAAACGGCTGTAATTTAACTTAAATCGAACATAAAGTAGCTAAATATAATTTAAATACATTGCCAGAATAGCAATTTTAAATAAAGAATACCTACAAAACATTTGATTCAAATTTAAACAGGAAGCATTTCACATAATAACAATAATTAATATGCGAACAAAAACATAATAACGCAAATTTTAATACTTGCTCGTTAAAACTTTTTAATAGCAAACGCTATTAAATTGCTGTTTAAATTCCTGCATCTTATTAAGTGTTAAAGTTCGTTTAATGCCACAATTATATAAACCGTTGGCAATTAAACTTGCATTTCACTTAAAAAGTTACTCCGCGTTTCCTATATTATCGCCGTCCCACATTGTAACCCAGTCTGCATAGCGAAAAAGTGCTTCAAAGTACATTTGCATTTGATGTAGCCAACATTTGACGTTAAACAACAACAGCTTAACTATATGAATGAGTATATTTGCGTCGATTTCCCACGAGTGCAACGAGTTTGTGTACTTAGCCAAGTAATAATATGCGTAGGGGGAATGAGTAAAAACAAAATTGAACAACAACAAAAAAGAAAGATTGAACTTTCACAACAACAGCATCACTATATTAAAGTGACGCCAGATCTGCATAACAATTATTAACTACATTCTGGATGAGTTATGAAGTTGAGTGACGCTTTACCAACAACCATATTTCATTCCCGATGACGATGAGGGTACTTTTATACGCCATGTAGTAAATGCCTGCCTGCAGTGATCAACGTATTATGTAAAGTTATAGGTACAATATAAATTCACTGCGTCTGGTATTCACAATGGAAATCAAAGACAATTCTTTTGACGTTCACTGAAATTATTTGGTGTGACATTCACAATGGTGGCGCATGCCGTCGCCACTCCACGCCATACCGCATCCACGTCGCGACGCATATATATTATGAACATATACAGCGCCACATCGTTATGAGAAATGATTTATGTAAATTGAATATATTTCGACGTCATTTGCAGGTGGAATTCCCATTATTTATGCATGTACACCCGCAGGTAACGATGATTTTAAATAAACACAGTAAACTTCAATGATGATGAATTGATGTCAATGCAAGAATGTCATTAAGGAAGTTTTAAAAATATGGATGTCCCTATATATGTATTTTGTTATAATGTGAACCATCAATCAATTAAAATGGGGTCACATCTGAGATGCTGAAAATGCGGCACTTACCTTGAACTATTATTTGGAGAACAATTAACAGAGTTCCGATCGTGAAAATATCCAAATGGCATAACATTTTCCGAATGAACTAACTCTAATGCGATATGGTAACCTGATAAAGGCCAAATTTCCGCAATATTGTCATCGTTAGTCAGCTAGGCCGAACTTTAATTCACTGCAAACCGACTTATCGGTAAATCCAATTTGTCTGTATATATTTCCAAAGCACACAACAACAAGTTAATTAAAGTTTACATTTAATGGAAAACACAACGTTGCTGCACTTTGGGTTTTTGGACGACCGTTACAGTTTTCCCACAGCGTGCAATTTTTTTTCAAATTTTTAATTTATCTTTTAATCTTTACTTAAACTCACTTGACTCGTTTGAATGTTAAACCAAAATTGATTACCTGCGACAATTTGCATATTATAAAACATCCAACTATGCACCTTCAATTTATTTGCATTTTAATACAATCTCAATGTGCACTTCATCAAGAAATTCCATTTGTTTTCACATAAATTTTAAACAACTCCTGTATTTTTGCTCCCGTATATATGACACACTCAAAACTGAATTTCAAATTAAACATTAACATCCATCAGTTGAACAAGCTTTATATTATGGTGATGTCACCAGCAGAACTGCTGCTGCAGGGCAACTTTGCTTTCTCTGCAATTAAATCATCAACTTGATTTCAACGATACAATTTCGCACACTTATTTTACTCAAAATTCGCTGAATCGTAAATCACCCTGGAAATGCGTACCTACACAATAATTTCCCAAAATAACATGTAACGGAAATCGCGAAATTCACAATAAACTTCCGGCACACAATAAGACGTTTTTTAGACGATATTGTACTCGTATGGAGACGATGTGATCGCGTTCGCTTGCTGTGAAGGACTGAATCTGACACAAACCAGAAACTCCGACATAGTCAACATTCGACAAACGAACTCTGCAACAACTCAACCCAGCAACCACCCCATGGCCTCATGCTGCATGAGAGTGTGTATGTATCGCCGGTGTTTCTGTGCGGGCATAGTGTGTGCATGTGTGTGTGTGAGAGAGTTTTTTTTGGGAAAATTGTGTGCCTTCAATATGTGGGTGGTGTTTGAGGCAACAGAACTGTGCCATAGTATGCTTACATGCTGGTAAGTGGTATGTATACTTTAGCTGGGAGCCAAAGATGATGGTACGATTCCCCTACTCCAATTGCAGCTGTGGACGACGCTTACAACGCGCATTGGCTTGGGGAAAATATTTTAGGACGGCGATGGTGGTGGCTGGTGCAATAAGTGGGCAGTGAATGTGTACTCTTATATAGGGGATGAAAAATGCCATGGGAAAACAGCAAACTGAAGTGAATGAGTTGTACGAATACTGCATAGTTTATGTACATATACATATTATATTGAGGAGGAGAAGGAGGAGGTGATTTGGAAATTCGTGAATGAATGTGAATTGCATATGGTTTTGATTGGTAATTAATAGGGTTTTGGGAGTTGGTAAAAATGTCTCTGTTTTTTTTTTGTCAGCTGTATACAGTAAAACATGTATAAACTTTATCCACTCGTTTACTCCCCAGACCCCGCAGTATACATTTTAATGTGGGTGTATTTGTTTCAATTTTATTTATTCGTGTTGCAGTTAAAACCACTAGAGATTTGAGGTGGCTGATGCAAGCGATGTTTTGTGTTTCGACACTGTTGACAGTCCTTGTGGAATGGCGAGATTGATACACAATTAATGATTCTGCGTGCATAAATGTACGTATGTCGAGCAAAATTGTGCCGTTTATGGTGCAGTTTTTTTTTTTCGATAATTAAAAAAATCAATAAAGAATGAAATCGTCTCTAAACGGTTTTTTAAATTCATTCCATTGAAATTAAAAAAATTCTGCTGAAATAACGAAACATTTCCATGTTGGTTTTTACTTTATACACATAATACCCGTAAATGTGTTGTTTGTTGACAAACAAAGCTCTTTGCTTGCACACACATAATCTGCAACACGTTTTTGCTTATTAGTTGAAAGCTTGTTAGTGGCTGATTTTTCGTCTCAGTGCATTGGTTAGGGACTTAAGCGTCTAGACTGAAAGTTTACACAAAAATAAATGTGTTTCCGAATATGTGCATTTCAAGCACTTAGCACACAGTACTTGAGAATTTTCATTTTGTCGTCCGAAGCGTGAAGACGAGGATTTCGAATTAGCATTTTGCCTCCATTCAGCACATCGTTCTTATATACTCGTAATTTAGTATATTTGGCACTTAAATAAACACTTGCAAAATGTATTCGTTTAATTAACACAAAAAAGTGGTTTCCTTACATTTCATTAATTTCCTTGATTTAAATTGGATTGCTGCAAATTCAGTTCAACCAAATGTAGTTATAAGAAAAGTTGCTGCGTATGAAAAAGTCGCAGTTTAATCAACTTGGTAGACTTTATATGTATGCATGTATGTGTAGCTACCAGTAACTTTACTTGGTGATAATTATTACTTAACTATTACAAAATGAAATTGCTTTAAAGTTTTCAAAGAAAAGTTTAAGAATATTTCTTCAATTAGAAAGTTTTGGAATGCCACAGAATAGTAAAACGATTTCCTTGAAACTGCCAAGTTGCATAACTTTATTTTTTTTATATCCACAAATGTTGGTTTAAAATCGACGTGCAGAATTATTTTACATTATTCTCGAATCTAGTATAAGTAAATCATGAACAAAATTGCATTCAGTGTTCTCAATGGCGTTTTTTGAAACAAATAATTAATTAACAAATAATATTAATTCATTTAGCTACGTCCCATATTTTTTATTCACGATAATTAAAATAGCCATGTGTTTTATTATATTATTTTAATATATTTGAAAACATTTAGTTATATTTCATGGAAAATAATGTTTTTTTTAATAAATGGTAATTTTTATTTGGTCAAAATATTTCACATATTTGATAAAGGGCTGTCAATATTGTGTGACATAATAAACAATTTTTCTGTACTAACTAGCTAGATGCTTTGTACAACTTTGATTATAAATTCACAAAAAAATTCAACGTCCCATTATATTTTTTATTTATTTACTGCAAATGCCACAGATGTCAGGAATTTGATGTATGCGTAGTAAATATTATGAATACAAGCCAAACCATAAATTATTCATTTTGTAAAGGTTTGAAATTTATTAATATTAATATTTCCTTTATTAAAGTTCTCCCATACATAGTTTAAAAGTTCAAAGGCAAAAGGCCTTCATCGAAAGTGACACTGTACTAAAATGATTTTCAAGTTTTTAGTTGGAAATGTTTGTGTCTACTTTTCCAATAAAAATTTAAAAAATATAAAATATTTTGTTGGAAACAAACTACTAAATATATATACGAACAAATCAAAATTAGAAATTTAAAAAGTTTCCCATGTCTATTTTTTTTTGTTGCATTCTATTTTAAACCTCTGTATTAGATAGATGCGTTCCCTGTACCATTTTAACTTATAAAGATTTTAATTTTCATATTAATTCATATTTAAGTTTGAATTTGAATGAGAATTTGAGAATCAAATTAAAAATTCCACATTTATTTGATCAAAATGTGGTGTTATAATTTTCAATTTATGATTTTCAATATTAGAAGTACATATTCTATTCACAAACTTATTTAGTTTAATTTAAAATTTTACATGCAATGCAACAACAAAATAAACCTTGCTATTTCACAAGGTTTACTCATCCAGTTTCAGATTTACTTGCCGCAATTGGCGCTGAAAAATAATTCACAATTTTGTTAAGTAACGATCCATAATTTGAGTCTACAACCGTGGTACGACTGAAACGGGAATTTTACATTGCCTTTTAATTGCATAAACCGACTATTTATGATATTTACTATAATATGTACTTTGTTTATGTTTCCAACAAGCGATGCAGCCTTCTGAATTCATTCCTGAAATAGTGCGCCACCACTTGTCGATTACTCTGTTTAAACCAAATATCGTTCTATTCAACTAAATGAGATGTGAAAGAATACACATATTTATTATTGCACAAAAATATGTTGCTTTAATCTAAGTAATCTCTTTGCAATATTAATAAGGATAAATAAAAAAATAAATATAATATATGGTTAACATCATAAATATTGATAATAAAAATATAATGTCAAACATCCACTCATTTCAGTCCAATGACAACTTTCATAATCCCACGCAATACACGCTCATAATTTATACTCAAAACTGAAATTGCACAAAATAAAACATTTCACCTTTTCAATAACATACTCTGTCACATAGAAAATATTCGAATTTTTTTGCACCAATGCACACCAATAAATTGAATTCGCTAATGCACTAAAATTCTAGGCAATTTAAATGTAGCACATAAAATAATCAAATACAAAATTGAATTTTTTTTTCATATTTTTACAATTTAGTTTTGCAATTGAATTACAAAACGACGATGACATATGATACAAATAAAATTGAATACTGCAATGTATGATGTGATGAACACGAAGAAATAACAACAATAATAATAATAAATAATGCCAGTGCGGTATGATAAAAAGTGACAACATTAAATACAATAAAATAAAATACCCCAAAAGTGCACTACAAAAAAAAGGCAGCGAACACAGTCGGTTATATTGTGGTGGCATAGGTAGCAAAACATGCATGATGCATTAATTTCGCACCAAGTTATCAGCGGCCCGTCATGTAAATTCGACTTCATTTAAAAAAACACAATATGCATTATGCACCCGACTACAGTAACGTATTTTATTTTACCAATTCAATTTACCAAAAATATAAACGAGTTGCAAATATTATAGTTTACATATTTTGCCCATCACACCGATATTTTCTTTTAGCTCTGCAGTTTGTGCACCAACCCCCAAAGGCCAAAGCTACTGTCACAACATTTCGGTTAAATTATTTGTTGATTATCGGCAACAATAAATTTCATAAAATGTTGTAAATTTATAAATTACCAGACAGTGTAATAGTGTTCAGTGTTCACTGTACATTGTACAACGACAATACAGGGCATAAGCCCACACCACATCTCCCACACCGAAACGGAAGCTGCATATATACCCAGTTGGAATTTTAACGAAATAAGATTAATGAGTCCTGTGGAGCGCGCCTAATTTATATTATTTTCAAAAACTGGAGAATTTTACGCACACTTATACGCTATATTTATGAGATGGTGGCTGCGCTAAATATTGCTACAGCCACTTTTTGCAGTCGGGAATTATATGAAGGAAACTGTGAAAGCGCAATATATCCACATTTTGCTGTCTAAAAGTCTGCTAGTGTTTTTACATTGGCGGCTGTGCTGCTGCAAGGTGGATAACTGTTAATTAATTTTTCATTTATATTTTATTCTACACCGCACTACTAAATTTATTTAGTTCACATTACGTATGAATTATGGAAAATTTTATATGAAGGGTTAAAATATTTTTAAATGCACCTTTCGACAGGTTGTGGACATTAATTATTGTAAAACAATACCATTTGAAACTTACAATGTGCATATCATAATTTAAAAAATTAAATGAATGCATTATTGAAATGACTTATCAATTTGTGTCCGCAGTACACTTAAAAAGAGCTTACATGAAAACTGATAACGCATGACAATTGACATATTTACGAGAATATGTTTTAAAAATTTTAAAAAAGTTTTGAAGAAATACGAGTACTTGAACTTTTCATGTAAGTTGCTCTTCAATGCTTATATTCATAAACGTTACGGATATTTTTGTGGTTACACAATCAATATGATTCTTACGATGGTGTACTCGTAAAGTGCACCATTTTGAGAAGAGTAAGTACTTCAAGTTCAATTTTTAAATGTTGATTTATCAGATATCACATAAATGCAGGAAAATTATTGTCCTTAAAGAACAATTTGTGAATTTCTTGCTTTCTTTCATTCTTTTAAATCCACATCTCGGGAGATCTGTTTTTATGAAATTTGCTTTCCTATTACACTCAAAAAATTGTAGAGAATTGTTGATTTGTTTTTAATTTGACCACACATTAATTTGTTATGTGAAACGAGATCACAAGAATGAATTCATAGGTTTTATACACATTTTATGTGAATGATATTACTAAATTATAATTTTGTTTTTACTTGCCCTTTCACTGTGGATTATTTTTTCTACTGTATTGTCTATAATTCCCCAATAGCAATAAAAAATTTATGTATTTTGTGGAGATCTCTCTTTAAATCTCCTGAACAAAATATTATAATTATAATTTTTTCAAAAGAGTTGTTCAATGTACATGCAGCTTAAATATTTCTTTTATTTACATTGCAGAAAATAATATGCCCACGCATTTAATATTTACTTATTCCAAATGAAACAGAGTAGTATTGAAATTTATATCAGAATTTCCAACCCTTTACAAGTTTAATACCCACCCGTATATTGTGGAGTGTGGCTCATAAACAATTTATTGGCGCTATTTCCAGGAAAATTTTCATAGTTAGTGTTAATTAGTCTCAAATACAATTTTACAATAATTTTTTTTTTAAACATAAATAAAATTATTTTAATTAGCGGAAAAACTCGTTCGTTTCTCGAAAATAGCATTTTATTTTTTAAAAGCGCATTAATATTCGTAAAAAAATTAATATCACAGAAGCACGATTTAGAACAATATGTGTTATTCAAATTAAAAAATTGAATCGTTGACAATATTACAAAGAAGTTTGATTTCATGGTGCTTATTGTTTCGATTCCCTACTATTTTTTTCTCCTTACTTCCGAAATATCTTTTAATTTTATTAGATGAAATACAAAAAATTCTTTTCTGATGTTGCATATGTTTCATGAAATACACTTACTTGTTTCTTGTTTTTCACCATAAAAAAATTTTCGTGTTACACTCCATGCCATTCTTTTTTAAATGTGCACATCCGTTTAAATTAGCCAAGAACGAAAATAATATACAATCATTCAAACAATGCCCCAGTATTTTATTAAACTTTTTACGAAATTACAGAAATAATTTAATTAAAAGAAAAAATAACCAAAAAATACATTTCCTTGAAAAAAAAAAAAAATCTCATCATCATTCGCAAACATCCAGCCAAAGCTTAACCCAATTTCGTTGCCTGGTTGCCTAATTAACAGCGCCATTACGCTTTAATTCCTACCGTTATCAAATTGCGGCCAAATTAATTCCCATCGGCCTACCAAACTAACGCGCTATACTTTAGGATCTTTAACGAGACATCAACAGAGTAGCAAACGCACTAACCATGAATATAGCGGAAACATTTCATAGCTTGGCAGCCTGTAAAATATAACTAAGTGTTGGATTCACAGCTATTTACTTCACAATAGACTGTTTTATCTTACAAAACTGATAATTGATTCTTTTTTAAAAATTCAACTAAAAATTGGTAAAATGCTACAACCGCAACAAACATCAGTGAAGCATTCGACGCTCAGTGCTCAGTGTTCACCCTTGTCGGCTGCGTTCACCAATTTATTTTTATCGAGCACTCGATCCAATTTCAACCATTATGCCGATTAAATGCGATATTAAAGTGAACGAAAAATTCCAAGTCAATGTGATAAGTGGATTTGGATAATTAAAAACAACAAAATTTCAACATGGCATTGAAGAAACAGCTCGCGGAAACTGTGTGCGGCGTGGCGTTTATATTCGACTAACCGAAATCGCTGATGCGAGGGTTGATTAAAGCGCTTGATGGAGATATTTTCGCGGCTGCAATGACATCGTTGATAAATAGCTGTATACATTTTGTGATATGAAAACGGCGGCGTAACGTTAGTGTGTAAGGGTGGAAACTAGCACACAATTTAATGAGGGCAGTTTGACGTATTTTGGATATAGACAGTGCATTCACCTCAATCTGCAGGGGTATTCCACGTACAGTTCAACGGCACATAAAATACGGCGGTTAAGTACGATTTAATATAAATACAAGAACGAAGGGAGTTTATATAAAATGAAATACCTTGTACCGTGTATGCATTAAACCCTACACTCGTTTATGTAGAAAGGCATAAGTGATATTCATATATGGCGTACCAAATTCCTTAATGTCGTGTTAGAAACTCATCAAATTCCAGTTTAATGCTTAAAGGCGTCTTTTCAATAACCCCCACCCCCTCCCTCCCCCGTTGCAAATCGCTGAACAGTTACCCCTATCTAATGACAATCAGCTTTTTCTAGTTCTACACATTGTTGGTGGATAACCAACTACAGCCCCATAGTGTGATTGAGTTAAATTAAGCAAGACAGTTTCAACTTTTTAACATAATATACATACAATATGTATTCGCTGTGACTTGAAGTGAAATAGACATTGACAGTGAACGATCCCTTATTCCCATCTGACAGACGTTTATTAAGTTCACCATAGTCGTATATATGCACGAGTACTTGTAAAGCTGAGCGCGAGTCGGAGATTCTAGTTGCACTAACATGACACATAATGGATCCATTGTTATGCTTTTTGATGCTGTTGGAAGTTTTACTTATGCTGAGCTTTTTAAATGCTCGTATATGAACATTATAGAGCTCATTGCATATTTTAATAGAGTTTTGGCATATTTTTTGTAGTTAAATGAAATAGCAAGTGTACATCGACTTAATTATGTAATTACTTATTGTTAGAATATTAAATTACAAAACGTTTTGCTGAAAAATAAAAAGATGTGCAAATATATTCTTTGTTATTTATTAGTTTTGTTAATATTTACATACATTGTAACTTATAAGCTGCTTTAGTTATTATTGCAACAAATAATCTGAAACTATAAACATGAATTTCAGGCTAAAGTATACAACACTCTTTGCCCCTCATGGATGAACTGTGAGAAACTTTGTAATGCTAAGTGAACGAGACGAATATGGTCAATAATAATGAAACACAAATCCTATGTAAAAAGAGATTATATTTAAAGTCAATTTTAAAAAGTGTTTCAATAAAATAACATTTCTTGCAAAAAAGGGGGTTAAGGTCAAACAATTTAAGTCTCCGAAACGTTAAATATTTTAGAAAAAACCACACAATTGTAGCATTTCATTATTTTAAAAAAAATTGCTGATTTCAAACTCAAAGTTTTTAAAGTTCAAGGTCAAAAACTTGAATTTTTTCTCCTCACAGTATCATTACTTTTAATAAGACATGAAAACTTGCTGAACATTTCAAAGTTTCATAACAGAAATATTTAGAAAAATTTTTATTGTTAACATTGAGATCAAATTTTTAAAATTTCAAGGTTGCATTTTCCTGAATTTTTGTTTTATTAAATTAAAGTTTAGGTGGATTCGTATATATATTCGCACCCCGATTTCCCTGCGGTGTACTTTTTTTCTTATTTCCTTGCAATATTTGTCACTTTTCTCCCAATAATTATTATTTCTCGTACCAGTAAAAAGACCTTGAAGAAAAAAGTGCTTTCTTGGACACATTTTTAGTATAATTTCTATCAATAAATATTTAGAGCACATTTGAAAAGAAATTCCAAGAAAAATAGTTAGTCATAGTTTATTATGAAACGGAAGTACACAGCATAAAGGAAATGTTTTCAAGAAATTATACGAAAACCCACTAAGTTTTGGAACATCACAATCACCGTTTTCATAAACTTATAATAAATAATCCTTTTTAGCCATCATAAAAAAAGCAGTCGGCTATAAATTTTATCTAAACCATAGCACACGAACTGTACGACTGTAAAATAAATCTCTCCGCATATATACCGAGTATAACCGATAACATTTTGGCCGCAAATGATTTAATGTTAGTTACTTAATTTACGATAACCATCTCAACATTTTCATGAATTAAGACTTAATTGCACGCCAGCGGATTAAACCAATTAAACGGCTGATCCCGTAATTAAACCCACTGAAAGGCAACACGAAATTTATCGACATTAAACTCACTGGACTGTTCTTTTGCGTACTCTCCGCTATATCATGTTAGTTTGTTAATTTTCGGGGAACACACACACACACATGCACCGCATATGTTAAGGGGTTGAGCGAAATTCACGCAGTAACTATTGTAGTTAAAGTGCACTAAAACCTATGGGAAGTAAATAATAATTTTTCGAAGCAAAGCAGCATTCGTCTTCCATGTCAGCGCAACATTAATTCAACTTACGCGGTCTAATAAATCAAAACGGTTGACGTAGCCATCATCACATAAAGTTTTTGGGGCTCATCTCACATAATGCAAACGCACCCGACACGTCACGACTTCAAACTGGTCGTAAATTTGGCAGCAGACATACGACTACATCGAAGCGTGGTTGGGGGGAGGTATAAGTTTTGGGCTCCCATGAGGCTCACGTAATTAAAATTCTTTTAATAGAAAAACGGGGAAAAATAAAAATTGTTTATTTAATAAAGCTGCGAAGTTCGCGTCGACTTTTTATAGCTACATTTTATGGCGATTTGATGATTTGTAATTATTTCCGATATTTACTTTATTGTTGCTTTTTCATGTGGTTCAAAACAATTTGCCAAATTGCTATTAAATTTTCCACCCTGGATAAAAGTGATGTTGTATATAAAGCCACTGTGTGTCATCTGTGTAACCTCGAGGCGATTCGTTTCAATGAAACAAACTGAGTGTTAGAAGGGATGAGCGGGTGGGCGATGGGTGGATGGTTCTTGGTTTATATTGCCACAAATTTCAATGTGATCAAGATTTGCGGTCGAAGGTGTTTCCCCGAAAATTCAATATCTGAATGTACATTGTGTATTTGGGGGTGTTAAATACGGGTATAGGATCTACATAGGTACGTTAAGATATGGGTGCGGGAAGGCGAGTGGGTGGGGGTGGTGGTTTATGTGTGGGAACCATAGGATGTGTATGGGGTCTGCATTTCATTTTATAAGCGTGTGTAATGTGTATAGATGGAAAGTGGGCGCACAAAAAGCAATTTCAGTTCTTACTATCCAGGATGGGATATGACATGTGTGTATTTGTTGATTTAGCGTTAAAATGGTAAAACTATACCCTGACATGAAAATTAATTGCCATTTCTCTCCCAAGTCGAACAAACATGTAGCCGTGGTGGTACACATCTATGCGACGGACTCAAAATGTCGTCACCACATATTAGCTGTGTGTAAACATAACAATTCCATTTGATAAATGCAATATTCTTTCGATGGTATGTTGTTCCTGGCAGAAAATTGCGGCATCTGTGTGTCCTTAGCAAGCAAATAAATTTAATTTTGTGACTCTTCTGTATCGAGTGTGTGATTGTATGTGTGTTCAATTTCCCACGAATATTTGCAACATCGCAACCCCCTTTTAAAATTAGCACCTAAATGAATTTACAAAGGCGAAATATTCAGTGATTTAGGACCAACAAATAAACCATGTGGATGTTTGTGTTTAAACAATACGTCAACATATTTCACTGCTCATATATATTCGAATTCAATAATTAGAAGTCACCCCCGTATACCAAGGTTTAATGAAAAACGATGCATTCCTCATGATGACACGGGAAAATATGTGAACCAGCATTATATGATATAGTCGGATAAAGGGATCATCGAGAGGGTTCCTCAATAATTCTGAAATTAATGATGATCTAGTTGCTGATACCATTACGAATACGCATGGCATGTCACGGGATTGTGTGGCACTGGCCTCTGATGTGTTTTTGTGTGTTTATAATAGAGCATCCATCGCGTGTGAGCTGTGAATGAAGGGATAATGTGACCCATATATTATAATGCGCATCAACTGTAAATACGCCAACCATCCTCCGCACCTATATTAATTGTGAACGTGTCTCCATTTATCGGCACGAATTGTTTGATGTAGAGGACTCACTGAGGAGGTGAGTGCTAATAATGAATAATTTGCACGTCAACAAAACGGTATTGCATGGTCCATACTCTCAAGAATGGTCACATCGTTATCATCTAATGCTGGGATGTTCTTAAATACCTTACACAATATATACGATGTTTACTATGGGAAATGTAAACCGCACTTGCAGCAATAATGTATGGTTTATTTCAAACACCCACACAACATTTTACTCTACAATTACACCGCTGATATGCACCCGCACCGGGGCTAGGGATGACATTTATTAAACACGTTAATCTGCTTTGCTTATATAAATGGTGCTAAATTCCTCGGAGACGAGATACGCGTCGCTACATATATAAAAGAAAGGTGACAGAAATGTGGGAAAATAAGCGTCTACTAATTACGTGTCTCTGTTGTATTAATTTCCTTTGGCAACACAAAAAGGAACTCAGACAATGGTTTTCTAGTGTTAATTTGGAGCAATATTTTAAAACTCACATTTTCCATATTTGCTGAAAGAATGCAATTAATTAATGTTTGCTTTTTTTAATGTGTAATTATATAAAACAATATTGAAGTAAAACTTTTTTTTAAACGTCTTGTGTGAAAGCACTTCCCTTACAACACAATAATTATTTATATTAAGTATGTGTGTTGTTTATGTTGGGGTTACAAATTAAATCAAAATCAACGCTTGAATGATTTCGAAACATGAATGTGGGCAATGTTTTTTGTATACGTTGCGCCACCCTAATTGTTGGGCAAATATTGTTTTTACGG
The DNA here is from genome assembly GCA_963854165.1 of Sylvicola cinctus. Classification (NCBI taxonomy): domain Eukaryota; kingdom Metazoa; phylum Arthropoda; class Insecta; order Diptera; family Anisopodidae; genus Sylvicola; species Sylvicola cinctus. The sequence continues at coordinate 55,080,496 of OY974082.1, forward strand.
AAACATTATGGGTTATACTTTTAAGTTTTACATAAAATTTGAAAAATGGTTCGGTGGTTTATGTTTGGAAGGATATGGTTGAGTAATTGTTGTGTTGCATGTGTTTCGAATCATGCAACTTGTATCTCGGATATAATATGTAATTTCAGGAAATTCTATCTGTTTTATGTAAGTGAAGTTTGCTAATGGTTACCGTTTTATGTTTTACTGTAATTGTTTACTTATAATATGTGTATTATTCAATGCATTCTCATTGTGAACATGGATTTTACATCAACTTTAAAATGATTGATGAAAATTACAATTTAGGCTTTAATAAGCAAATTATAATATGTAAAATGAAGACCATTATCCAATTTTAAAATCAAAAAAAAAAAAAAAACTTTAAAATTAAAGGATGCAAAGGGTAAAAAAATATTTTTAGATAATTAACAGAAAACACTGTTTTTGGACGGTCTTACTTTTAAAAAAAATCGTACTATAATTTCTAGAACCGTTTTAGGAATGAAAATTCGAATTCAATTTTATTTTGAAAGTTTTTAGTTTTATTAACCATCTTCTGGAAGCCAGTTTAAAGTATCATAACATTATTTATGTACGAATCCCTACGAAAAATTCTTTAAAACAAACGTTGAAATGAATAATTATACAAATACACTGAGAGAAGTTGAGTCCACTTCCATATATCAATAAATAAATGTCAATGTGGAAAATTATGTGGAAACATATAAAATGAAGTTTTCACTCCACACATGTTTTTGTTGATTCCCCTTTCTCGTGAAAGTGTATAAAGGGTTTGAAATTTGAATATCGATATAAATTACATAGCGCGTTGTTAGTGTATGGTTAAATCTATGATTCTGGACAAACAGAGAAAGTTTGAGGTTCCTCGGGGGTATATTTATAAATTAATGTAACTAAATAATAATAATATAAATAATAAAAAATTAAAAATTACCAAAAAATGGCCCACTCCTAAAAATAATTATTTTATATGTTTATGTGTGGAAATAACCAACTTTTTAGGTGAAGACTACAAATATACAAATTTAAATAGAAATTAAAATCAAAATAATAACTTTAATATCTGTAACTTCATGTATTTAAATTTAAGTGGATACTTCAATAAACAAATATAAGAATTTAAATAGAATTAACCATTAAAATTGAATTTGAAGTGTATCTTAAAAAAATTTCTACAAATAATTATTTTTTTTAAACCATTTTTATTAAATCTGTAACATTATTAATTATGAATGAGTTCCGAAAAATTCTTGGAAATAAATAAATGGTGAACTAAATAATTACATGCAATTTCACATGAAAAATCTAAAAAAAAACATTCATTAAAAATTAGGTCCATTCTTTCGATTTTTCCACATATGATATATTTACCTGAATAAATACGCACAATTCCATACATAAAATGGCAAGCAAATAAATGAAATGCAAAAAACTGATGAATAAAAATATATTCTCCATCAACGCATGTACTCCAAATTTGCATCGCATTTAAAAATTCTCGCCACTTAAATAAAGCGAATTCAACGCATTTGCAGGTTTTGTAGGGTAACATGTGCTGCACAACAATAATTCATCAAGTTTCAAGTCTCATTCAGCATTCCGATAAAAAAAAGTCCAATGCATTAAAAACTCATAAGCCCAATTGGTCACTCATTCATCATTCTAGTCGGAAATATGTAAGGGTTGGCAGATTTTCGTATGCCAACTAGTATACATATGCATTACTGTACAGTGTACGTGCACAAACAGAAATATAGAAAGCTTTGGTAACTTTGAGTCGCATATATGCGCGCATCACAAAAAAGACATGAAAGCATGTTATGCGTAAAGACCGTGCTAATGGATGGCGGGATGTGGGTTCACTGCGTATGAGAGTATAAATAAGCACACGAGGGATATAATCTAAACATGGTCATGTACAGAAGCGCTTCAAGATCCATGCCAATGCAGCCAATGTGAGTGCTTGGTACAGGCGACCAAATCAACGGATGGTTGCTTGTAATGTTTGTGACAGGTTAATAGTCACGCATTACAAAGTTAATGATGTGCGCTTGAGAGCAGCCTGTGCACGAATGTAATGTGTACCTATATAACACATCGGAGTGGATGCGTGCAATGTGTGTATAGAGAGGGCAATTGAAGTTAGAGCTTTTAATCGAAATTAATTTATTGCAAACTTATACACACTGATGTTTAACGAGCAATCGGGGTTGGCTATTTCCTAAAATCAATTCGAAAGTCATTAGTCACAAGACTTCGCTTATAGTACGAGTAACTAACTACCAAGGCATGTTATCGTACAGCGGTGTGTTCGTATCTATGTTTATGTATATGCATCAATTTCCGTGAAATACGATTTCCGACGGCTTCCGCAAATGTCGAGCTTTCTATAAATGGAGACGGCTTTATGCTGAACAAACAATGCGTGGAGGTACGGTGCTGTGCAATGAATTACAATGAACGATGGAGATGAGGTATTCTGTTTGAATTACTATTAAAGCTACATTACAGCATGTAAATTGAAGGTACTCGTGCAATACTGTTGTGGCGGCGCAACTTTATGTCGCAAGCTTTCAAACGGATATAATATGTAACTGTAGGTACGGAGTAAGTATATAAAATGTACATGTGTTTGACTAGCCTGCAGCAACAAGTTTTCATGTGTGTAGAACAAAAGCATGTGGAAATCCGGCGACATATGATTTCCCATTTCCGGAAGACAAATTGATTTTCGGTTGAATTACGCATAAAACTAAACAATGTGATCGTTTATTATCGGTATCATGAATAAGACTTAAATCAATATGCCTACATTGTACAAAAAAAAAAAAAAATGTTGTAATAATCAGATTATGTAAAGTCAATTAAAGAACAGAGAATTAACTGACAAAATTTTAAGTATGTAAATAAGTCCAAAAATACAATTACATCTTCATTGAAAAAGCCGATGATTGAAATAGTTTGAAATTGTAATGAAGTGTTTTGTCTCCCGAGTCTTTTTGAAAAAGGCAATACAAGAAATGCAGAATCACTAAACCAATAAGACAATTTGCGCCTTTTATTACAACATGCAGCAACAAAGATATATAGTTAAACATATTTTATTTCGCTATGAACAAAAGATCTGCAAAGAAAAAAAATCAAAAGAGAATGCAAAATGCAGCAAGTTCCGAAATTAAGTTAATCAAAAGAATATGATTTTTATTTTAAACTTTAAGTAGTAACTATGTACTGCATATTTCCAAGAAGCATGCGGCAAAACTTTTCTTGCAGCAAAACAGTATTCTTTATCATTGAAAATAATGTATTCCGTTGGATCGTTACACTTTAAGTTACCATTCTTTTCGCTACATCGCTGTCTTAGGCTTAATGGCATATGGTAACGGTTGGCGGAAATGTGTGCAACTTTTCACGCAGTGGCGAAACTAGGGTGCCGCAGGCCCCGCGATCGCGGGGGGGCCCTTTAAAATAATATGAATCAGGGGGCCCGTACAAAGTATGAAAAAAAAATTCTTATGTATGCATAAATAATCGCTCAGTTTTGGTCAGTTAAAAAAAAATTCATTTTAGATATAACCCATTTTTCATGCATCTATGTTTCATTGTATCAGATCTTTTGAGTTTGGTAGCATTTTTCCATTTTGAAAATTTGAAGTTTTAGGTCTCTTAAATATGAAGTATTTACGAGTTCTTTCTATACAAGCGCATATACAAAAATTTCTGCAGGCAATAAATTGTCAAAAAAAAAAAATCCTAAATAATGTGATTTATGGCCTAAGCCCTTAGATTTTGTAGCAATCATATATTCTAGGCAACACTAGATGTGAATCATAAATTTTTGGTAATATTTAAACTTGAAACCACATTTTATTATATTTAACGCATTCTAGGGCAATAATCTTTTTTATTACCAGAAAACTAAATTTCAATATAATTTTTTCTTCTCTGTAAAAAAAATATTCCAATTTTATTTATCTTGTATTTTTTAAAACTGCAAATTTAAATTGCATTTTTTAAATGATTATCTCTTCATTTTCTTCGTGTGATTTATGGCATAATTTATGCCAGCTGATAACACAAATCATATGCAAGAATAAATACTAAACATGAGTAAATATGTTTTTTGTACCATAATGTTCGTTCCAACCAAATGTGTTATATTGCGATTGACCATTGCCTATTGTATTTAATTAATAACTAACTAGAAAATATATTTTTAAGATTTTAAACATTACTACTCCGCGCCTGGTTGGAAGAAGTTGAGTGTCCAAATATTTTAAAGTTTTAGTCTTTTGATAATATAGTGTTTTGTTAATATAGTGTTTTGTTAATATATAATAATTCTGATTCTGAAAAAGGTAATTTCGTATTAAATAATTTTATAGCTCAAAAATGTGGATATTAAAAGAGTTTCTATTTAGTCAATGATCAGTGATCACACCACCCATGAGTTATAAAATAAAACTAGAGCCTAGTGGGGCTGCTAAAAGAAAAAAGAGAAAACTTGAGCAGGAGAAATTTCAGAATGTACTTGAAAAAGTTAGGCCAATATCGACATTCTTTAACGCCAATAAAACAGTTCTTTATACTGCTACTGAAAAGGTATCTTATTTATATAAACAAATATAAAACATGAGTTTCACAAATTTATTTCTAATATTTTAAGAACTTACAAAATGAATGCGTCGTTAGAAATGAAAAAGAATGTCCACATCAATCTCCCGCAACATTAGAAGCAGAGAAAAACTTTGATATTGTAAGCATAGAACTATTTGTACAATAATATTAGGTTTTTTTTTAACAATTGTATTTATTTATTATGTTGCAGATTCTGAATGAAAATATTAATGAAAACATCCCAATAAATGAACAGAGAGGTTTGAGTGACGATCTGATGACTTCGAAACGCGATAACGAGATTTCAATTAATGTTGTCGAAAAAGAAAATTTGCCTAGTAGTGATATAAATGATCAATCGGAATTAGATAAAATTAAGAATCTACAAAATCTTAAATATCCAACGGATTTTGCAAATTTTGGCAACATTCTATCGCCAAATATAAAAAAATTTATTATATCTGTGGGTCCTTGCCGCCCAGTTCTCGAGAAATTTCCAAAAGATTCAAAAAATCGATGCTTTTCATCATTATTTTATAAATCAACATCTCTATCAGGACTTCAAATAGAGAATTTGTGGCTTTGCTATTCTCCAGAATTAAATGTTGCATACTGTGAACCCTGTTGGATGTTTCAAAGTTACAGAAACGATCATTCCGGCTGGAGAACAGGCATTAACGATTGGCAAGGGTTTTCTAAAAAGGTGAAAGGACACTGTAAATCAGCATTTCATATCAAATCATGCTACATTAAAGAACAGTGGAAAAAAGGCCATTTTATTGATAAAAGTTTAGAAGAAATGATCAAAGTGGAGGAAAGTTTTTGGATCAAAATTCTTGAAAGAATTGTCAAAATAATTCTAAAATTGTCAACAAACTCAAATTCATTACGAGGACACCAGGAAAAGCTTTTCAATATTTATAATGGGAATTTTTTAGCTGATGTTGAATTGCTTGCTGAGTATGACGATGTTTTGCGCGAGTGTATCCATAAAGAAAAAGGGCAAACAAAATATTTAAGTCCTCAAATACAAAATGAATTAATTGAAATATTAGGCGACAATTTAAGAAGTAATATAATTGCTCAAATAAACTCCGCACCTTATTTTGCTATAATTGCTGATACAACACAAGATATAGGAAAAGTGGATCAATTAAGTCTTGTTATTAGGTACGTGAAAATCCGGGATGGTGTTTCAAAATCAATTGAAATAAAGGAATCTTTTATTAATTTTCTTAAAGTAACTGATCAAACAGCGTCTGGTATGTCAAACCAAATTTTAGAAGTATTAACTAAAAACGGTATTAATATAAAAAAATGTAGAGGACAAGCCTATGATGGTGCTTCTGTAATGAGTGGGGTATACTCTGGAGTTCAAACCAGAATAAAAAATATTGAAAAAAATGCTGTATACGTACATTGTGCAGCTCACAATTTAAATTAAGTTTTTGTTCAAGAAATTTATTTATTTTTTGGTCAGAGCATAAACAGATGGGATATTCTGTCAAAAATTACTGGAGATTCGGATGTCACACTAAAAAAATTAAATCCTACCCGATGGGCCGGTCGACTTCAATCATGTATTGCCATTCAATTACGATTTTCCGATATTGTTAAAGCACTAATTAAAATTCAGTTAACAGATAACAAAGCCGATGTCCGTAGTCAGGCACAACAACTTCAAAATAAAATTGAAAACCATGACTTTGTGGCAACTTTAGTGTTAATAATAGAAATTCTTTCGAAAATTAATTTGGCATCAAAAATATTGCAATCTAAAGAATTAGATTTAATTCGGGCCTGTGATATTTTAGAAACCATTTCAAATGAATTGGATACATATCGGAACAATTTCAGTAAATACTTGAATAAATTAAAAAGTTTGTCGGAACAATTGGGAGTTTCGCCAGAATTTAAAAATAAAAGAGTAAGAATGGTAAAGCGACACTTCGATGAACTTTCTGTAGATCATCGATTTTTAAACGAAACGGAAATGTTTAAAGTAAATGTTTTTAACAGAACTATAGATATAGTTTTAGTACAAATACAGCGACGATTTGAGAGCATGCGTGAAATTTCACAGTTGTTTTCCTTTCTATTGCCTGATAAATTGTTAAGTTTAAATAACACAGAATTAGACACCTACTCTAATAAGTTAGTTCAAAAGTACAATACCGACATTAGTACTGCTTTCACAATTCAAATTTTTTTATACAAACAGACATTTAGCAAAGAAATAAAAAAAGCCACTTCCATTTTGGACTTATTAAATATAATTTTTACAGTTCCCGATTTAATATCATCATTTAATGAAGTAATTTCAGTTTTTATTCTTTTTTTAACAATTCCCATATCATCTGCAAGTGCTGAAAGATCTTTTTCAAAGTTGAAAATAATCAAAAATTATTTAAGGACCACAATGTTGCAAAATAGATTAAGTTCGTTATCAATTTTAGCAGTTGAGGCTGAAGAAGCTAAGAAAATTGACACAAAAACAATTATAAAACATTTTGCAGCCAAAAAATGCCGCAAAAAATTTTTTTAATTACTATTATGTATTTTCTAAGTAAATCAATATTAATCTATGTTAATCAATAATATCTTTGTTGTTAGATTTATATTTGTTACATATTAAAATAAATAAAAATGTTTTGTTATAATTAAAATAAATACATATTACTGTTATGAAAATTGTATTTTAACTTTTAATATATCACACTCTATGTAGTTATATTAAAACGCTTTTCAACTAATTTCTGAGATACAGACAAATATTGCGGGGGGGCCCTTAATTTCTAGTTACGCCACTGTTTTCACGAGAATAAATTTTCATTACTTAATTATTTTGAAAGTTGACAATTGATTTTACTAGAATATTACGAGTGCTTTTGTGTTCTTGTAACTTTTTTGAAAATAATTATTTCGCTCTTAACGTTTTATCATTTATGTTGTGCAGTCTAATAATAATATATGCAAGTGAAAATAGTCACTTACTTATGATAATTAATTTATATACGACCCCAAGGGTGTATATAGATTTTGGCATTCCGATTTTTTTTTTTAATAAAATTGTTTAAATTAGGTATGGTCAATCTTTGGGAAGGATCTTGATTTGCGTGAGTAGAGTCCAGACGTTCGAATGCCCGGAAGATTTCTCGGAAACTGTTGTTGTAAGGGTATATCCTTACAAATAATCATCCATCGGAATGATTTGATGGAATGTAAGCAGTCCCCTATGTCTAAAAAAAATTCTTTCACATTTACGTAATCTTTAATAATACAAAAAAATTGTCGAACAATTCAATGTCAAAATCTCAAAATTCAATGGTCACACTATTTGTATCTCAGAAATGTTTTTCAAATATTTCTTTCCCAAAAAGAAAGAATTCACAACTCGATGTGTCTGCGAAGTATTTTATACCAGTTTGTAAAAAAATCACACCTTGCTCTCACTGCGATGTATTTCTTTTAATTATTAAACTGTAATTTACTCTTTTAATTCTCTATTATAATTAACATTTAATTTCTTAAATTTTTTGACGTATTAAAGTTAGAGCAATTAACAGAAATAAATAGCTTAATAAGTATACACAAAATACTTAAATGATGGATTATTTGAAATAAATAACATCTTGTAAATAATTTCTTTATAACGATAATTACTAATTATCACATCGCAATTTTGCAACCCTGAGTTGTTTACGTTTACCTAAACACCCTTGCGCTTTGGATTCCAATTTTTTAATACCTACTAATTAAGGAAAAATATAAGGAAATCTATAGTTAAAAAAACATTTGATTTTTGTGTAATGAATTAATTTACTTGTGTGCGGAAAAGGTCGTCACAGACGTCAATGATTACAAGTGTCGATAATAAGGCAAAGTACAAAGGTGACGACAACGCAATGGGTGGCGCAACCCGATCAATTTTTGTGATAACTGGGCTATGGTGTGTTGTTGATCAGAATAGGGTGACAATGAATGTCAGGGTGTGACGGTGTTGGATGAAAATGTTTTTGAATTCAAAGCTATTCGGTATGCCATGAAGGTAGCGTGACAATTTGTTTTATTTTCTTGCGGCCATTGAGTGAAGTGGAAAGAATTAAGTCAAATTTTTACTGCCTGTTTGCATGCAAGAAATACGTACAATATAAAATGTTGGTAGTTATTTAAAGAACAATGAGCCATAAGTTATTTAAATTTTTAATATAATAGCGGTTTTTGCATAAATTTATTGATTCAAAAGTTTAGTGTTTTGTAGTATAATATTTTGTTTGTGTTACAAAATTTTTGTTTACGCATATTTAAAAAATAAAGAATTACATTGGTGGAAAATTAAATGTTTGCAAAATGGTTTAAAGTTCGAATTTAATTATTTAATTGAAATATAGGAGATTAATTAACTAAAAGTATTTAATGCACTGATTTATTATAAAGGTTCAATATAAAAACTAATTATATAAATTTATGAAATAAACCAGAATCATAATCCATAAAATTTATTACAATTGGGTACGGATTTATTTTCAGATTCAATGCCAAAAGCACTAAGTAAATCAAACGATTTATTATATCTAATTACATTTATTCAGATTTATTTACTACTCCTTAACAATTTCAATATAACTCATATAGAAAATTCGTGTAGCATCCAAATGACCCATTATGTTTGAAACAATGGAGTGACCACATGGCCATTACAAATAATAATAGCTTCACCTGAAGATGACAATGAAGCACGACCCTAATTCGGTAAAGCGATTACACTGAACACTTGATCGCACGACTCTTTACGTAATTGCTGTCATTTTCAAAACCTGCTGAACTGAATTTATATTCGTCCACCTAAATCTAATTGCAAATCCCAATCAGGCTAATGATTGAAATCCGCTACTTATATGTTATGTATGAATAAACGACAAACGATATATGTACCTATTTTCATATAATATGTACATTAAAGTCAATACCTAAAGTCGTCATTTTCATACAAGAAGTAATAGAAATTAGGACACGCTTGAGATAGATCCATAAACCAAGGACATGTTGGTTTGCTTTTGTTTTTATGTCGCCTGTGGCCTAGTTATTATTAATCATAGCGATGGAGGCCCACTCCATGCACCCTTTAACATTATTACAGCTGCACAGTTAATCATAGTTGTGTGCATATTTTATAAGGCAGCGATTTAAGTAATGATTCCGAAAGATTACATAAAACCCGTTAACAAATACACGTACATCCATGTACATGCAGCACATAATGTAACACGCAGAAACTTTTAAGATTTAATCCAACTAATGTGCAATGCTGTGATATGGGCGCCAAGTTCTTTAAGTGGCTTGTTTACCCAATGTGGTCATTCTCATCTCAATCAAATTTATGTGCGGTCGAAATCAGAAACAAACTTTTTCTTTATACGCGTGGATACATGGCACTACATTCTCGTTCATGTACAGCGAGTAGTCGCAGTTCGCATCAACCCTAATGAATTTATCCATAAAAAATGCGCTCACTTATATGGTCTGCTTCATTGCGAACTATTGTTACAGCATAGTTCTTTTTTTAAACTTTTTTATATGCGAGCTGCATTTTTCCAAGCGAGAGTTTAGCTTCATGCCTCTTGGAGTGCGATTATTAACATTTACCGTTCTTATTCCATTTTGTTCTATATTAAGTATGTGTATAAGTTAATGATTAAAAGTATTCAAAGCAATGCGTACTTAAATGAGGGGAAACACCCACTCTTAACTTGGTATAATTATGTTTCGCAAAATGAAACATTGAAAATAACGAAAACTTCAAGAACATATATACAAAAAAGTGGAGCACTTGAATTTGAAGTCCATTTCATCCGCATAACCATTCATTTTGCGTTGAGTGGCTGAGTCGTTAAGGGCACAACGACTCAAGGCGAATACAACAAGCTATGCTTACTCATGCAACATGTGTTATGTAAATGAAGTGCCTTCAGTTCGTATACATTCATTAAAAGTTTATGCACTTTGTGTGTGTTGCGTTTTTTTTTTCTTTTTGTTTTTCATTGCACTTAACCCGATGTGTGTTAATTCATATTGTATTCCTAAGCTGCAAAATTAACCCTACACCAACATCCACACCCGCTGAAGCTTTTGGCCCATTTCACTGCTGCGCGTCATTTCCTCCCACTGTGCATCGTACGAGTTACACTTGAAACTGTAAATACGTATTATGTTATATATGTGTCACATCGCGTCGCTGCAACAATTCAGTGCATTACAAGGCTATTGCCGTCCCTGGGTGCATTGTTGAAGTCAGTCGTAGTTGTACGTCTCATACACCATCGCGTCTTCGTAATATGTAGTGAGTGGCGTACACATCTACGACATATGTACAGCAGTTATATATGTAAGTTTACACACATTGCTCATAGTGAGAGTGAAATGTATGACACTCAGAAGTTAGTTGACACAAAATTGAATTTATTTTGTAAACATTTTCAAAGTGGACAACACACACTATGACTCTCAACCTGCAACCACCCACTTACTCGGCGTATACACTCACACAAACACACACAATAATGTAGTTCTGAGTACACATGAAACTGCATAGATGTGTCATGGGTTTAGTATTTTTGTTGCTGTTCAATGTTCAGCCAAAAGCTTGAGGGATTTGGGGTTGTGCACAAAAAAGCTTTTCATTTCTTTTGCATTTCTTTGTTCTGGGAATGCCATTGACAGCGTCAGCTTTTTATTGCCACTATATATTTTGTGTGTTATAACATATATGTCTGTACGTATACAGTTGAATATGTGAAATTCGTGTTTTGATGAAATGTGGACGCGACTTCATATAATACATCAACCGCACTATACCACTTCATATTTCATAGTAGTTACAACCACGCTCTCTTGTTGGACAGGAACTTTAATGACCAAGTTTGTTTGGAAATTATGTTGCAATGTCATGATGAATTTGGACACTCAACAAGTATGAAATTGGTTAGCAACGGTCTTTTTATATCCCCTTTTGTTTCGGTTGGTTTTTATTTAATATGAAGTACCGCAAATAAAGCTGTGGAACAAAAAATGAATGTTTGCCGCTTTTTAATTTGCCCTATAAGCTGAACTTTTGTCATCAATTGTGGCGGTGTTATAAGGATATTGTTGATGAGGAACCACAGAGAAATTGTGAGGTTTGGTTAGATAAATTCATAAATTTTTGAACAATGGATTTAAAGAAAAAAGGCAGCTCTAATATAATTAGACCAATGCAATTAAATATGGTGGCTAAAAGCAGACTTTTATTTTATTAGCTTAATTTTGTTCTTTTTGTTTCTCATTTAGTTCAGAAATAGAAAATAATTATTCGTGTTATATTTATGTTCGTCCCAACGACATAATGATGTCTTTGGTTCGTCCTAACTAAACCGGTTTATATTTTGATTTCTTTTTTGCCGTTTTTAACATAATTTTCATGTTTGTGACTTTCCCAGAATTTATTTATTTTTTCTTTAAGTGTAGTTTTATTAAAGTTGAGTTAAGCAGTATTTTAAAATTAAATTCTAAATAATGTGTATGAATAATGTGTTTTTTAAGCATAACTTCTTCATTAAGTACGCAATCCAACATTACAAAATGAATACGGAAGCATTTCTTACAATATGTGTATATGTACGCATCAAATAATAATAAGCCTCTATGGTAATATTGTTTACCATTTGAAAAGTTTTTTGTATTCATAATTCATAAATCATAGTTATCCCAGTGTTGAGTAGTTACAGTTTTATAAGTGGCGCTATCTAAAAATAAACATTTACAATTTCAATAAAGAGGTAGTTCACTTATTTCAATGTTAGCTTAAGCATAATTAAGTCACTTTAACATGCTTTCACCATAATAATGGTTAATATATGTTTTAACTTCTGAATATGGAAAAACTTCTTTACCTATGTTGTGGCACGTTTTACAAATTAAAACATAACTGTCCTAAGTAGCAGAGTGGATGCGGGGAGGGGCTTCAGGACTTCTTCAGTCTTCAATTCTTAAAATTTGTCCAGGCAGTTTTGCCTGAATAATAACACATGCTGCTTGTTTAAGTTATAAGTATCTTCTGGATTTTATTTTAAATATTTGGAGTTTGTGCTCGCTTATACAATATTTACAATAAGTGGTTATTATTATCTGCACATTTATATTAATTTACCTTATCCAAATCAAATTCTTAGTATTATTGTTTGTGTCCTCCAAGTGCAGATAATTAATCAACTTATTTTATGTGTCTGGAGTTTTGAAGATCAGCATATTATTCGCTACACCATGTTTTGCTTATGCAAGATAGATAAAAGGTCATTTAGTGCAACGTAGACAATAATTGTTTATATTATACATAAGTTATTATTGGCTTAGTGTTTAATGTACGTGTTACGATTAATAAGTATAAACAATATATGTAGACTTAACGTTAGTCGTTTTATGAGGCGTAAAATCACAGGCACTTGATAAGAACGGAGACCGTTGAATGATGATTACTACAATGTAGTTAGCTATCCATACTAAAAGTTATATAGATACATTGTAGTTTGTATGTTAGTTATCTATTTATCTACTCTCGGAGTGAATAATACTTAGATATTCACCACAATATTTTTATGTGTACAACCAAATTTTAATAACAAACAACCTAGGTACAAATAAATATTTAAATAATTAAGTCTATCTACGATAAAATACACGCGTGTCGTTATTTATTTAATTATTATCCATATATTTTAGTCCAAAAAGGATTTTCAGAGATGTGCCCTTGAAATAAAAAGTTATAAATTAGTCATAAATTATTTTAATAACGATGTCTAAATTTCATGCAAATACTTTCAGTAGTTTTCGAGAAACCACACATTTTTGGACTTAGGGGGTGTCAAGACTTGTTTCTGCCTTTTTTTCTCGAAAAAGTTTACGAATGTTAGAATCTACTGTAAACATACTGGGTCGTAAAAAATTTAAAATTGACGTAGTGTATTTAAATTCTTGGCCTTACCACTTTCTTAACTAAACTTTAAAATTGTATGATATGTCAATAACGTAAAAATAGCAAACGAAACACAACAGTTTTATTATATTGAAACCTGAAGCAAAAATACTTAAAAACTGTAACAGCTAATGAAAACACATTTTTAAGCTATTATGGAATGTCTTGAGCACTCTACACTCGATATAGCCAGAATACGTGAAGGACTTTCTTATAAATGTGAAAAGCTCGCCAAAATTCGAAATCAACGATCCATGCAGAAACATTGAATAAAATTTGTTAGCCATGGACGTTAGCATTTGGAAATGCGGCCATGAACTTGGCCGCATTATTAACTATGTTATTGTGAATTTATGGAATCGCATTGGTGACAATTTCCACTGAAATTTAAGCACTTAAAAAACTTAAACGCAATTAAAATGAGCATAATTATGTCAAGGACATTCGGATTTTTTATTTTTTTTATTTTAATACATTTTAAAGTATCATTGATATTTTTCATGCTTTCTACTCAATGATAAGTTGTAGAGGGAGTATATTAATAATAAATACACAATAAATATATAGAATTGAATGTTATATTATTTAAACACTCAAATTAAAACTTAAGAAAAATACAATCGATTCAAACTTTAAAGATTATTAAATTCATTGTCACATAATATGAATAATTAGCCAGTCAAGAGGTTATCATCAAAGCTTTCTCTTTCTCATGCAAAGTACTTATACACAAAAATCCATTCCAAAATTATTATACAGAAGCACAATCATACAACCTTATATTCATTTTATTCAGATTAAAAATTCAAGAGAACGAAAAACTATTTTTCAAAGGAAAGGCAATTTTCATTTTATTATTGCTTTTAAAGCAACGACTTTCAATTTTCAGCGAAGCAAAAAATTATCCCACCCACTTCCATTCCAAAACGATGGAAAAACAACTTTGAATAAATAATTTCAAAATGCGGCCGCAATGATTTTCCTTCCCGAAAACTTTTAATACACCAATTTCATTGCGGCATTTATACTTATTTTCGACCCCTATCCCTATATTTATATGGCACAAAAATTCAAAGTAATCTAACTGGTACTTGCCAGTACATACTGCAGAAAAGGGGGAGCTCGTATTCGTTTATTCGGCGGGTGTTGTAAAAAATTATCTCGCAACATTTTCATCACATCAAATGAATCAGTGCACAAAATCAGCATTAGGCAGAATATGTATTGCAGAATGGACATTCCCAAAGGATCCATAAAAAGTATTTATCAAAATATCTAAACTTATACTTCTGTACTCGCATATACGTCGAGTGAATGCCATTGCGCCTGCAATCAAATCAACGACGGAGAATTGGCTAGAGATTGTGTGAAAGAAAAGAAAACTCCTTCAATCTTTAAGATGACTGAGAATACGTTGTAGGCCATAAATTGGATCACTTGAAATTGTATCAAGTAGGTATAGCAAGACTAGCAACACCGGTAAATAGTCACTTAAGTGCCATAGCAGCGCGCACAAAATGGATGCAACCAAACTGAATGAACACTTTAAACTGTATTTCAATACTCAACAAGTTCTGACAGTCTCCGTGGGCCATGCCTTTCAAATGCAAAAACTTTGTGAATCGGCAAATCTTTGTGACGCTGCGAGTATTATGATGCTATTTGTGTGCGGGGATTATGGTGTGGATTTGCCGTTGGTTACACAACTTCCTGTATACTGTCTATTTTATATTCACTTTATGTGTTTCAGGGATTCCTGATGCTCATCCCTGATGGTTTGCATATATAAATGCAAGAAAATCATTTATTCTATCCCACTACAGAATTTGTTTACTGTCTCACTATAACTGTGTTATAAACTTGTACATAATTTCAATGTACATGCCATTAAGTTTGCAACATAATTTTTTGTAAAAAATAAAGTTGAGCATGTTTCGTGTGTTAAAAAAAAAATTGATTGTATTCTCGTCGGTAGATAAGGTTAATGCTGTGCATAAATATTGGGAAGACGAGTATTTTATAAAACATCGGGTCATGTTGCATAAACAGAACATACTTGTGCTCTGTTGATCACAAAGCGAGTACGCGCTTAAGTGCTGGTTCAATATAATATGCATAATATATAGTGCGTGTATTGTGTGCGTATATAATATGGGGTTAATATAGGCGCGGCCGAAGGTTGAATATTTGCCCTCTTATGGGATGAATAAGCATCCATGGATCATAGATAATTCACGCACACAACGCTTGGGAACAAAGCTGATGCCGTTCACTTGAAATGGGTTATCTCCCTTACGCATTCGAACCCAGCCAACAGCCGTGACATCGATGTGATTAATCAAGTCATGTTTAATATATCCAAATTGTTAATTGAAGCCATTTGGTCTGTGTGAACGCAAAACCAATTGCTGTCTCTAGCTCCCACCTAACCCCATGCTTGGAGTTGGACCCTCCTTTCCCCCCCCCCCCACCTCCATAACGATCCCTTTAATAATGACTGCCATCACATATTATGCGAGGAGTGGAGCTTTAGCCTTCAATGAGAAACGCTAAATCGATTGGGTTCACTCGGTTCAATGTGTACATTAACTTACACACTGAAATTTATCTATATCCAAATTCCATTTAATGTGAATTATTATATTGTAAAAAGTAACAACGACCGCGTGATTCCCATGCACTGTTAACATTACAGTGCGGCATACAGCATCCATTTGGGATAAGTGCGCGATGGTTGTACAATGAAACTCAAGTATTTTGGTTAATGCAAAATTAAAGTGTCTGGGTCGTCGGCTAGACTCCAAAATATTATAATAAGATAAAATAAAAATATTTGCGCACATAAATTTCATTTATCACCGCGAGTCTGGATACATATTGCAGCACACCCATGTATACAGAGAGCAAATACTCATAATTTTGCCCAAATTCATCCCGTCTTGGGTGGGAATATCTTTGGAGAATGCTCCACAATAAAATTGGCATCCGGAGGAGAAGTTATATTTGCAATAAAAATTCGATATATAAGATGAATGTGCATCATAAATAATAGCAATTTTGCAATTGCCACAACAGGAAACTGGGTGGTGCATGCCATTATTTGCACTCATGGAGTTTATTTAAGTATACGTTATTTTTATAACCTTATGTGAAAAAAAAACATGTTTTTGATATTGAAAATCAATGTAAGAATAATTAACGACTAAATAAATAATGCAAATTAAAAGTTAAATTCAAGAACATAATTACCTGAGCTTATGAACTAAATCTAAATAAATAAATCTCGTATTTACTTAAAAAATGTTCTTATTTGCCACGAAAGATAAATGCATTATTGCAGCTCGCAACTTTATAACATCATCGATAAGGAATTGATTTTAATTTTAGTGCATCTTTCGAATAAGCACCTTGTATAGTATTCTGCTTTGCACACAAACACGATGTTTTAATAGTCGCAGGGAAGAAGCAATTCGATGTGTGACAAGTTTTCTTGGGTGGGAAATTCCTCCCAATTACAAAATGAGACAAAATTGAAAACAAAGTGTGCAAATATGTACAGCGACAAAATGCAATCTCCTCCAAACCGAATTATTTTAATTTTAAATTTCACAAAACATATTCTTGTATGTTGCCGAGTTTCAAAAAATGTGTGAACTGAAATTTTCAATTTCTTCTCAGAATTTCACTTTTTCTCTGAAAATGTAACAACGATAATTTGACACAAACATTATGGTTGCACGTAATACATAAAATTATATTTGTACTGCATTGGCGAATGCATAAGTATGTTTTTTCTGAGAATTATAATATCATAACATTTTAAGTGGGAACATATTAAACAAAATTTTTCCGGAAAAATAATTAATTGCGTTCTATTTCAATAGAACGATATTAGGTTTATACATATTATAAAGAGAGGTACTTTCTCTAGTCGTCAAGAGTTGGTTAAATTCAAAAGGCTGCATCGCTTGTTGGCAACATAAATAAATTACATTTATTAGGATGAAATCATAAATGGTTAACATATAGCAAGTCGTTGAATGCAATTAAAATTAGTTATATATAGGCAAAATAAAATTCCCGTTCCAATCTTAAAAACCTTATAGAGACCCAAATCATGTATAATTGCGTGACTAAATGTTTAATTATTTTTCAGTGCCACTTGCTAAACCTACGAAGGTCTATTTGGTTGTTGTATTGCATTTGAAATTGTCAAAATAATCTACCCAGATTTCAATAAAACGCGACTAAAATGTGTGGGAATTTAATAAAACTTGATTCAGAAATATTTCAAACAAAATGTTTACCAACCATAGTTCATTACCATCAACTAAAATTAATTTGAGTATTGATTGCTTTTCAAGAATGAATAACATCAATCACAAAGTATTATGTAGCTCTCCTTGCCATGCAGTTTTAAGCAGCGAATTGAACAATTGCATTTAAATATATTGACCTGATCCCAAATGCCATTTAATGTGAAATAGTTACTCGTACAGTCGTACATCAGTAGCTACAACAATATTTTCGCAAACATTATTTACATTGTAAATAAATAACGCATTTAAAATCATTTATCATCAACAATTTGTTTAACTCACATTTGGTACGCAACAAATCTCAATAACATAACACTTTACCAATAAATAACAACCCCTTTAACAATATACAATATGCAAATAGTGAAACGATTGAGTTAAAGTGCTAAACATTAATCTTGTATGGAGACGCAATGTCACTGAGACTGCAGCAAACAAGTCACCCATATCCTTTGTAAATGTGTATAAAAACGCACAAAACATTTCACCCTGGAGCGGCCATTACTCTTTACATTGGACGATCCACCTCCCCCGTGTCACCCGCTTGGCGCTTTCCACCCTCTCTTAGTCTCCCGCCCTCACTTCTCGCATGCATATTCTTCATTTTACACTTTTAACAGTGACGGTAACGTAGCGTACGGTCCTGTACTTCACGGAATTGCACAATTTATGTACAGTATATATATTTCGCAGGAAATAAGCTCACAATAAGTCCTCGTTTATTTCCATTCCATAACGATTACTTTTTACTCGAGAATGGTGTCGACCGCGAAGCAACAGCAAAAGGAAAAGAAATTTCATTCACAGGTTGAAGCTGCTGCTGCTGCTGCTGCTACTATGTATTTTGGTTTGGAACGTATGAAACCCAGATGTGTGGCTAAATTCGTATTATACTTGGAAGGTTTTTTTATTTTTTAGGGGCGACATTCTAAATAAAAATAAAAGCAATTCCTCTTCCGGTTTGGATAATAACATCACTTCATATCCGTGGGTTGCAGTGTAAACTTTTGGAGGGTATAATATTATGTGTGCGTTGTATATATAGTTAAGGTGAATGGCTAACGTCGTACTCACAAACCCGCACGAGTAGGTCATATTATGTATTACCTTCCATTATTTCGTACACATATACATCATCACACATATAACTTTACTTTACAAAAGGATACACCGAGGGCCAGAAAGCACTTTTCTTCATAAAACCGAGCTTTATCTTTGATGGTACATAGTAACATGTACAATATGTATTTATGTTGTATGCTCGTTACTCGCATTATACGTACATAAGCTTAAATGCACGCTCAAGCACATAATGGGAATGAAAGGGTTTCCTTAGCACATACCAACACTGCTCATCTATATGTGCCTCCAAAAGGAAAGCTTAATGATTGCTTATCATCTTCTTCCTGTTTCACATAGCACTCCCAGCAGACACGCCTGATGCCGGATTAGCGCGGCTATAGGAAGAGGCTATTACTTACACGTATTTAATATCTCTTGTGGTGTTTTGTTCACAGCTCAAATTTTCTTCTCAACGGTTGTATGTACGATTCGACTCGCCATCCCACACACGATGATCCTCTAGATTACACTTGAAGCATCAGTTAATTCCCAATCTCAATTACATCCGCAATGAAAGGGAGAGATAAAATAGGAATTAGTTAAAAGATTACAATAGACGCATGTACTTCATATATACATTACATAACAACTGTAATTCATCACATAATCATCGGAAAATATCTCCTCCATATACTACATAGTTTAAACAGTATATACCGAGACTCACGAAGTGAGTATAATATGCATATTGAGATATATGCGTTGAGACGAAATTAATAACCAGAATAATTGCCTTTGTCTAAATTGAATGTAGCATTTGACACAACAGAAACACCTTTCCCCATCAGTATTCAGTGCCTATCTATAAGGTGTAATGTATAATGGCTGCAATATGCCAGAGAAAGGATGATGCATGCACTTGCATATCAAACCTATTTACATTAATTGAAGCAACAATCTCATCTTGGTGGTGCAATTGTAGCAACAACTCAATTAAAATTCAGTCATGTATGTGGTAAATTTGGATTGGATTAAATAGATTTGGTTAATGGTGTACATATGGTATGTGTTTAGATTTCGATATGACATGATTTTATGGCTCGTATTATAATTATCTTCTCAGCATTATACCAACTTTAGTTATATCGAAGTGAATCAATTGCAATTTGCATGCTGAATGTGGCAGGACATGCGAGAGAGCTACAAATATACCAATGTACAGGATGAACCCTGTCCAGATGTAGTGAATTTAATTTCAATTTAATTTGGTGCATGAATGCCTGTTAAATTGATATTCCAAGTTGACTGTACAACGTACACACGTGCAAATGATAAACGTCACTAAATAGATTGAATTAATTTTACAAATGTGTAGCAATGCAATTAACCGTTTAAGTGCATCAAAATTGAATTGCATTGGTTGCACAATATGTAAATAGATTGTAACTGTAATAGTTTTCTCACTAATCGTTAGGATTTAGGCGTTTTAATTAATAATTGCTTGAGGACTGGAATTCGGTTTCATTTTGGCAAATGTTCTCGTAGAAAATTAATTGAGTCAACAATAATGATTATAATTTTACTTTTCTTTATTCTTAATGAAACAAATATTTTACTGCACAACGCCATTTTTGTTTGACCTTTTACATTTGACAATGATCAATTCAGCAGCCCAAAGTATTACTCCTAAAGCTGCCATCACTGCAAGACAATAGAGTGCAATGGTAAAACTCTTTGTTACATCTCGAACCCAACCAATGAGCGGTGATAGTACAAAGCAGAAATTTCCCTGCAGGAAAATAAATAATCCGAAACCGGATGAAAATCTCTCTGGTGGTAAATATTCACCAAAAATGATTGGTGTTGGAATGTGAATGTAAGATCGCAAGCAACCAAGTATACCAGTAACAATGGCCAATCCAGTAAAGTCAAAAACGCGAGCGTAAGCTGAAATTATTTTGAAGATGAACAGAAAATAGTTTAAAAAGTTGTATTCAATTTAATAAAACGCATAAATATACCAATTCTTGCTGCAACACTGACTACTGCAGCACCCATAAACATCGTCCGTCCACTTATATTCACGCAGGAGCTGTAAACAGCTAACACCACTCTAGAAATTACATCAGCCGCTGATCCAATTGAAATCAAATATGCAACATCTTGGTTGGAAAAGCCCAAGAAAATCAAATACATCGGCTGAATTGTACTGAACACCATGTCAACATATCCAATTAAGCTCAAACTCATTACGATATTGATATAAACTGGATCCTTAAGTAGTGATAAGTCTAAATAACTGATCATTTTTGTCCAGCAATTACCGTTCCCATCATCGAAATAAATTTCATTCGCTTTTTTGTTTTCCGAGACCTCATCCCCATTGCAACAATAATCATTAGACTGATTAGGTTTCTCCATAAGTTCACTATTGTCATGAATTGTATTACCGTTGTTCACTTTTTCACCCATCTCATAGTCAGTTATCTCCACAATCCGTAAATGCATTTCAACCGGTTGCATCAACAACATGCCCAGTATTGAGTGGGCATTAATTGCCGCCATCATGGCAACACCCCCACGGAATCCGAAAGTCTCGAAAAGATATTTCACAAGCAATGGCCACACCATCACTCCGATTCCTATGAATGTCTGCACTACACTCATTGCCATTATTCGATTTTTGACAAAATATGTGTTAAAGATGGCAAATGATGGGGGTAAAATTAGGCCGAATGCGGCACCTCCAAGAATACCGTATGTGAAAAGTAAATGAATTGGTGAAGTGACAAATATCGTAAGTATCCATGATATGGTGAAGAGGCAGGCGCCAAATGTTCCCACTGATTGCATGGAAAATCTTTGGCTGAGGGTGTTTGTGAACAGGCCTGTAAAATTATTGATTTCTTTAAAAGTGACATGTGAAACCAAATATGAGCAAAAAACAGAAATTCAATAGTGTTTGGCTTATAAGTAGTTCATAAATTATTAAATTATATTAATTAAAAACGTGCCCTTCAGCGAGCTTTGCACTTCTTTTATTTTAAATTAAACAAAGACACTCATTCTGATAAACACAAATATTTTTATTCTTCATGACAGACGTACGAATATAATAAAAACACCCTTATCAGTTTCAAATATTTCTGACAATTATGCGGTATTTAAGCTTCAACAATTATCGCACATATTCTCAGGAAAAATTGGATTGCCTACTAAAGGTCATAAATCAAAATGTTTTTTTTTTAAATTAGAGTCATATAAAATTAAATAACAATGAACATAACTTATTTCCGTAAACAATGAAAGGTTTTAAATAATTTTAAATACAATACATTGTTAAAAAACTAATAATTACCAGTAAAACTGAAAGCACAAATTGATGTTCCCATTATAAGCGTTAAAGTGCTGGTTTCATTTCCGAATTGTTTTAAAAAATCACCGAAAATCAAACCAAATGTTGGAATAATTCCAAAGGCACAAATCTGAAAAAACATTAGGTACCTCCAATTTAAAGAACACTTTCATTGGCATTTATTCGACTTACAAACCATTGGCAACATCATTCCAATTCCAATCATGAAACCCCATCCGCCATCAGGTGCCACTTTTTTGTAACGAACTTCAAACTCATTATTCTTAACGACTCTGTTCATTTTACAAAAATGAATGAGAATGAAATTTGTTTTTTTTTTTAAATTATTACAACACAAAGTTACACTTATTACAATTAGAAACTTTAGATTTCATGCCCTTATTATATTCACCATCGCGTATTTTAGGATTAGTATTTAATTGAAGATGTATCGTATGATGAAATATGATCCGTAGTCGTTTGTGATTATTTAAAAGAAGTAAAAAAGCATAACATAAAAGTTATTTACATATTAAACGAATTTACAGAAATACTTTAAAATGCAAGAAGTTATAAACAACCGTTTGCATGGAGTTTTACTGACAATCTGCTGTAGAATTCTTCTGATACATAACAAAATAATGAAGCAGCTTCACGTTATCTCACCACGACATGACGTTGCCCAAAAAAGTCAAAAGTCGTAATGTAAAAAAAGATTTATGTAAATATTTAGTTAATTAATATCATTATCTACAGCACTTGCTTTTGGTTTACCTTGATGTAAATCAACTGGGGATTGTTTTATTTTCATTTTCCTTAAGGCCACTGATTAATGTGTTTTAATTCTATTTGAAAATTATGGTTGCATTACAAATAGAGATCATAATTGATTCTTCTTCTGAACACTGATACAAACATAAAAATTGCATTGGATTTGTTGCCATAATAATATGTGTCATGTTGCTTTTGATTTTTATTTTGCGATAACTTGGAGCTTAACAATTTCTATATCGCATTCTTTCATAGTGACTAAGTAACTAAATTAATATTTCAATTACACGAAGTTAATCCGGTGGTTAAACGTTATCCTAATAGTTAACAACAATTGGGAACAATAAAGATACTTAATTGCCCACACATAAGTCATGGGCTATGGCAAATTAGTCATCATTCATCAGTTCTAAACCACAGTCGTAATTCACATTCTGTTTTATTAGTATTACTTACGCCTACTAGCTAATTATATAATTTCTAAGAATGAATTCTAAAGTTTGTGTGTTAATTGTTGAGTATCACTTATCATGAGCTGTGCTTGAATTTTTCCTGATAACAATTTTATTATTTGTACACTTAGTCCTAATTTTGAAATTCCTAATTTCCTCAGTTTTTACTTTGTTCATATTTCACTCTCTTTCAAAGGAAACAAGAAAAAATAAGTTAATTGAATGATCCGAAATGCGCGTTGCCTAATATAAAATCGTCGAAAATGTACATATATGAAAGGACATCGAATTAATTATTAAACTTATACTTTTTCAAAATTTTAAAATTCAAGTTAAAATTAAAACAAAACTACACTTACTTTAAAAAAACATTTATTAGTTTCTGAAGCACCTGTGATGTTAATTGCTTTATATAAGGTACACAAATTATTGTACAAAATATGTTATTTTAGGAATAAATGTTAGTTTTTTAACTTGGAAGCCCTAAAAGTTTTCACTCCGAATTCCCGCGCCACTCGTTTAATGAGAATACAAGCAGAAAAACAACATTAACAGTTAACAATGTTTGGTAGTTTTAATGATTTGTTATTTTTGGAAAAATGTTATTAATGTTAATGTTAATATGTGTTATGCATTTAAATAAGTATACTATTCCCAATCTATATTTGAAACTTGATATAACACTGAAACCCATGATTTACCAAAACCACACTGCTTAAATTTCGTCTTCATAATAATATTTGTATGCATAATTTGTAATTTGTGGCTAATTGTTCGTCCTTTTTTACCCATATTTATTTTAACATCATAAATTATATCATTGTAAATTTCAAATTACAAAAGCCGGTTACTGCAATATCAAAGTTAGTACATATAAGAGTTAAGCGGTATGGCATAACACAGACATATAGTTTAGACAATTTCAACATAAGCATATTTTGTTTTAAAATATAAATTAACATTTCATAAAATTTCTTTATAACTTTTAAGTAATTTAAAAAATAAAATGTATGCAAACATTTATAAAGAAATTTCTTGTAATCCCAAATCAAACTAAAATATGTTACACCAATCTCGAAATCTGAAGCATTTGTGAACTCGTATTGAAATTGTAAGCATCTTTTTCATACTAATGCAATCAGGGAATTGAAATGCATTAACCAATTATTTGCTTGCACTTACTTGCATCCATTCAATTTGATGTTACCGCACTATGATTGCATCGTGGGATTTGAATGTGAGTTTGATGTCAATAATTTTGTTCCCAAATCACACGGGTAAAACTATTTTAGAAATCGATTTCATAAGACTATTTAGACAGAAATCTCTTAAATATCGATAAATCTTGTTTCACAAAATCTATGTAATAATGAAAAGTCTTTTGTTTTAAGAGGATTTCGTTTTCAAAATTTGTCTAATGTTTCAAAATAGCTGGTTTGTTAAAAAAACAAATAGACTATTTCATTGTGAAATTTAATTATTATTATTACACATTAATATTAATAATTAACATTACATTATCTACGATTACATGAGCATGTTTTATTTTTTAAATAAACATAAAACTTAAGTTAAATTATAATTTGTATTTTTTCAATTCATCGATAAGATAAACAAACAGAAGATAATTGATTCTCTGTATGGTTCAATTATTATTTTCTTATCGTTGCAATTGATCAATTCAGTTTCATTAAATCAATTAAAGCGTTAGGACTACTTAAACAATACTGTAATAATGGGAAGTCAGACAAGTAGTCTGTCGGAGGATAAAATCGAAGAGTATCTTCAACTGACTTATTTAACTCGTTCCGATATCATTAAGTATTACACATTGTTATTTCATAATTAAAATTAAATCATAATAGATAACCCCGAAAAAGCCAAATAAATCAAACCGAGTTTTCATTTAGGATCTATAGAAAATTTGTGACAATGGCACCAGCGAAAATGCTAGCTAATCTTCAAAGTCGTTTTGATGCAAAGGAAGTCATTGATTTGTTTCCGATGATAAAAGTGAAAACTGTTTTGTACTATTCGGGTATAATTGAATTTAAATGAAATTGTCTTTTAAGAACAACCCGTTCCGGGAGAGATTGGTTGCTGTTTTTTCATCACAAAAAGATTTGTGCCTATCATTTGAGGACATGTTGGACCTTTGTTCGGCGCTATCAGAAAAATGCCCCAATAAAGTAAAGGCAGCATTTGCTTTTCAAATATTCGGTAAGAATAAATTTTAATAACTTTAATATAAATAATGTAAATAAGATATAAATATAAAATAAATCACGTAAATTGAACGAGCAGATAACGACGGTGACGGTGAAATCACTGCCGACGATGTTTCTCAAGTGCTTGACAAATTGACAACTGGCTATCACCTTAAGCAAGAGGAAAAAGATGTTATCTGTGATATTGTAAGTAAAAATATAAACGCGATCATAAAATATTTCATTTATACACAGTTTTTTGAATGACCCCATTGTTTGGTTACAGTTTTTCAAAGACGCAGACTTGAATTTGTCGGGAAGCGTTTGCAGCCTCGAGTTTTTTAACGTTATAACAAATATACCAGAATTTGAAGAAGCATTCTCTTTCAAGCTTTAATGAATCTTTCTTTATTGAATAAAGACACACAACAAATGTTAATATAAAACAATTTTATTGTGGCCTCAAGTTATAATAAAATCTTAAATACTATCTACAACCAAATAAGACACACATCTTAAAACCCAACATTAATTGTTATGCTTCTTCCTCTATGCACTTCTCAACGAGATCTCTAAGGTTGGGATTTTCCATTGCAGCTGCAATTCGTTCCTTATCATTAATCTGCTTATTGACTGCAAATACAAATAACATTCGATAACATATTTAATCTTCTAATATAAACGTTTAAATATTTTTACTCTCTTCTTCCGTTGAATGTGCCCCTTTTTTAATATAAATATCTAATTTCAATTTATGTGGAATATTCCTTTCAATTTTTACACGAATACAAAGGCCGATCAAAGTCGCCAAACTGCAGTGAGGTACTGTTGGATTAAATTCAACACGAACCTGTTGAAATTAAAGTTACATTTGAATAAATTTACAAAGTATATGAAGTTGTTGCTTCTAAATGATAATTAAAACATACCACTTGAACATCACCATCGGTGGGTTTCTGCAAGAATATTCCCTCCTCATAAACTACGTTGAGATCCTCTAAAGTTGATGGCTTCTCTGGATCCCTGATTGCACGTAAAATATCTGAAAAAATTACATAAACAAATTATATTTAAAATCTTTAAATGACTTGACACAAAATTGTCTATGAACGACAATACTTTTAAAATCATTAATTTACCGTAAATTGTTTCTCTCAGCTCATCTGGACTGTTGTATCCCAATTTCTTTAATGAATCCATTCCGTTTGAGATGTGGTGTGACTCTAATGCCTGGATAACGTCGACACCTTCTTCCACTTTCTGATTACCAGTTGGTGTAATCACAATTGTGTCTGTAGACTTTTTCTTGAAGAATGACAGCATTGCGTCTGTATTGCATTTAATTATGTAAAATATGCAAATTGGGTAGGTCAGGGATCACAAGTTTTATTTGTTTTTGCAGCTGATACAGTTGATATAGTTTAAATACTTGCTTATGTGGTTTTATTTGTAATTATACCAAGCTAATCCAATTCAGGATTTGCACAAATAACTTTTTATATGCATTTTCACTTTGTGTCAGCTGAGTCCGAATATTCGAAGTACGTTGCAATTGTGTGACAACAATATGTTGTACTAGAATACTAGTTTTGGTGGCAAATTTAAATACAATTTTATTACCAATTCAAATTCAAAGTGTATTTGAAGTTTATAATCTTAATTAGTATTTTAAAAGTAATAGTCGTAGATTAAACAACCATTTAAAGTAATTTCAATACTATTCCTAGAAATTAAATATGTAATTGACAAATTGATATATATGATTACAATTAAATATTTTAAAAAAAATCTACTCTACTTTAACAGTTATTTTTCTCCAATCCCGATAGCCTCGGTAAACTAAACAAAAGAAATTGTAAAACAAAGAACCGACGAAACTCTCTCATTTCATTGTAATCAGCAAAACGTGCTAGTTGAGCTTTCAATTTGCTGTGTAAGATAGTTTTCTATCAAATAAATTTGTGCAAATTCTTATTAATTTGGTAAGTTAAAAGCGTTTTATTGCAAGAATATTTAAAAATATTATTTTTTTTAATAAAAATCCTATTTTTTACTTCCATAATTTGAAACAAAATTTCAAGTGAATTCTGAATAATTTTTTCATACATACCGTTTAGAACCTACCCGATTTAAAAAAAATACGTATTGATATTAACATCTCAAAGTTATTTCAAATAAATTAAAAAAGCAAGCAACTTAAATTCTCTTTAATTATTAGATTTAAAAAAAAAGGATTTTGAACACGTGGTTATTCGCTTAATTGTTAGCTTCAAAGAAAAGTTTAAAACCAGTAAATTTTTTAACGCAGATTCTTACTTAATTAAAATATTTTTCTTGATATTATAGTATGTCTTAAATCTTTTTGCCATTAAATATTTTGTCCACGTAAATAATTATTTTATTTTAAAATTAGATGAAAATTAACGGTAATTTATTTACATTGTCTCATCAATCTCATTATTTAATCCTTCTTTATTGATTCAAACAAAAGAAAAATTACAATAAAATGACTGCTGAAGCCAATCCTGCATCTTTGCCCAAGGGCAAGTACACAATAGTGGGCCTCGACGTCGACACAACCGGACGTCGTCTGATTGATGAGGTTTGTAGAAAAAAAAATCATAGTTTGTAAAATTTAAACATCAAAATGGTAAAACTCTTAACCTCAGATAATTCAAATCGGTGCGTACACACCCACTGAAAGCTACTCAGAATATATTATGCCATATATGAACCTGAATCCTGCTGCTCGCAATCGCCATCAAGTCCGTGTTATTACGATTGGGTTTTTCCGCATTTTGAAAAATCTCGCCACCAACAAAGTGATTAAAACCAAATCCGAGATCAGCGCACTCAAAGGGTTTCTTGACTGGATTGAAAAATTACATGCGGCCGATACCGGTTCCAATGGCGTTATATTTGTGTATCATGAGGAGCGAAAATTTGTTCCATACATGCTGCTTGAAGCCATGGCAAAATATGACTTGACTGAGCGTTTTCTTAAAACATGCAAATCAATGGCGAATAGCTACAATTTGTCTGAAGAGAAGTGCTCGTCATCTGTGAAAAGCCTAAACTTAAAGCAGCTGGGCAAGGTTCTTCTGAACATTGATGACACACCTGATAAAAATCGTCGCCAGATGCACACTGAGGGAAATGCTAGGGTGCGTTCTCGTCTGGCGTACGAGGTGACACGACATTTGGCATGTGACGAACAGGGGAACCTGAACACTGAGGATGCATACAAAACAATGATGGATGTTGTGCTGGGTTATGCCACACCAGTGGAGGGTGAAAACACTCAGCTTAAGGAAGAAGCTCTTTGTGTTGAGCGTCAAAATTCCTTCCGACCTGTTTTTGGCATGTATTTTCAGGCATCTCTCTTCTATCGTCTTAAAGCAGTAACTTTTAGGCGGGTATTGGCTAAGAATGGATTCGACTTGAATCGTCTGGAGAAAATATGGTTGGAATCGAAAAAGGTAAAAAAAAATAAAATTTCTTTAATAAAAAAATTAAAAAATTTACTTAACAATTTTATAGGACGGTCTTGCCGATGCAATCAATAACATTCCATATGACATCAAAGACGACGAAAAGACTGAGTTGGTAAACTTATTTGACAGTTACTTTGATCCAGAGAAGGAGACTATCATACCAATTGTGAAGAAACCACGCAGTACCAGACGTCGTTCTCCCCGAAAAGGTATTTACATCAATTATGTCCGCTTTATGAAGATGCATTCTCTAATTTATGTCTATATAACAAAGGTCGTTCCGGTAAAAGGCTGCCAACTACTCCTGAGAAAGAAGCGCGTGAAGGACCAATTGCCACCAAGTTGCCAGCATCACCCGACACCACTATTCCTGCACTGCCGTTGAAGCAGTCTGAACCGACGAAGCATACAATTACTACAACCACCGCCCTTACAGAAGTTTGCTAAAAATACTCAATGGAAAGAAAATTTTATAATTGAACATTCATTATTTTCATCATCAATTCCTTCTCCTAATTTTATTTCATCGTTTATAATTGCAACTGGTTTTGCATTTTTTATTTAGAGATGTTAGGTTTATGTAAATCTTCTCTCTTCGTCTGCATTTTGTACTTATGAAATTGTTACATTTGAATTAAAGCATTTTAAAAAGCAAAAAGAAATTTTATTTAATATTTTTGAAAAGGGGTTTATCAAATATACGAACCAATTACTTTGCCGATTTCGAACAAGAGTAGAAGTACTAAAAAAAAGGCGATGTAAATCGATTAAACGTATATTTTATATATATAGTGAAAATTTTCCAATTGGCGAATTGTCATTTATACAGCGATTTTTATTTTAATACATTGTTCCTGACAAAACTTTCGTGCGTGCAAATTCGTGTGGTTGATTAAAATTAGATTAAAAATTGCAATTTGCAATCCTTTAAAATTTAGTAGATGAAAATAGGTGAACCGTAGTGGTTGAGTGCGGTTCCGACTACCGTTTGAAAGTTAATTGGTTTCTGAAAACCAAATTAAAGTGTTAAATCCGTCTCCAAATTGATCGCAATTAAAAGCCCAATTGCCAGATATTGTGGCTAAAAAATTTCTCGCAAATAAAGAAATAAAAAATTAAGTTTATATTCTACGAGGAAAACAATTTTGATTAGGATGCGTGTTGATAATGTGAATAGTTCTGATGAGGATGATAACCATCAGAAGATAGAACAGAAGCTTCTGGAAAGTGGTAATAGTGCAGATGATGAAGATGATGACGACGAGGAAAACGAGGAAGATGATGAGGATGATGAAGATGGTGAAGATGATGAGGATGACGAGGATGATGAAGATGATGAAGATGAAGAAGATAGTGAAGATGAAGCAGATGACAACGAAGACTTAGAAGATAGTGATCAGGGAGAAGAGGAGGAAAATGAAGATATTGGTGGTGATGAGGAGAACGACAATAATAATGAATATGAGGACGAAGAGGAAGAGGAGCAGGAGGAGGAAACTGTTGTTGTAGAAGATACAATAGATGCAGCCACTGAGTCTAATCCATTTTTGCGTACAAATGTCTACTATGCCGCCAAAGATGGTTTAGCTATAGCCTTGTACGCGCTTCTAACAGATACGATTAGCGACGAGGCTAGGCATTCTATAATTAACCATGTGAGTATAGATTTAAAGAATTGCCAAACTATTTTGAGCGATTTGATGATTCGTTGATTTTAATTGCAATTTTTTTTCTTCGTTGGGAGCGGGGGGATGTGAATTGTTTTAACATTTCGTCGCGTCGCGTCATAACGCAGACGCAGACATTTTTATTGTTTGTAGGTGGAACTCGCACTCATTCCACCGAATAAATGTTCAGACTATTGATTTTTTACCCCAACGTAGAGTGCAGCGTGCAAGCACGCGTACAAAATGTTGTCCTATGTGTAAACAACACTGCTGAATGATGATGTACCACAACTGAGTGCATGTTAAGCAACAATCGAAATTCTCAGCAGCTGATAATAGTGTGGATCACTGAGCAATCTGTCAATTGGCATCTTTCAATAACATTTATTATTATTGGCGATGCCGTTTTCTTATTATAATATCATTTCTGTGATTTTTGGCACGTGAATCAGTTGATAAACAAACCAATTCGCATAGCCAAAAATTAGGTACGGCACAAAGAGAATATCTTGTTGATGCTCGCCACGATCAAGAAAGATCACATCAGTTGGAACTTGAGGACTATTAAATATAAAGACGCATCGTGTTCTCTTATACCCACACAACAGCTGACTTGACTATCCGCATCAAAACGAAACAAAGAAAGCAATTTGTGGCCGAAAATAGCAAATATATTCATGGCAAGATACACACTTTCAGCGAATCATTAACCACTCAATTGAGGAAATCGGCTCTTTCTCCATTTCGAATTTCAACCCATTCAGATTATTCGGGAGCGATGATCTAATTGGTGTATTGTTCTGTGAGATGCGCAATTCCAACAAAATTTAAGCACTGCAGTGTAAACTGACCGATTTGTCTAAACAATGATTGTCTCTTGTCTGGTCTGCTGGCTTGTGTACGATGCCATGTTTCACCCAATTTTAATTTTGCGCGTTAATTAATTCGCTGAAGTTTTTTTTATACGTTTTTTGCGACTGCAAAAATCAACCGAGATTAATACGCAAGTCGTACATGCGCTGTAAACAATATTGTCGTCGCATTTTTTGTCGGAACTCGGGCATTACAATTTTCAGGAGGCCACAAGTGACATGAATCCTTTTTCTAAAATGGCCGGCTTTTATAAAAATTGTAATATGCGTTTTAATTTGTATATTTTTATATACTTATCATCCGCAATTTCTTATTATTCTCCTACCAAATTACTATTAAATCTGTTATTAGTAGAAAGGCCTTGCAACCAATTTAGCCAAAAGCAAAAATAAAAAAGTTTAAAATTCCTGCCCAAGTTATTCATTTTAATAATTATTAAAAATTAAAATGAAGAGAATTTATTGATGTAATAATTATCACTTTTTATAAGTTCCTAATTCGAAAAAAAAACATTTTTGTGATATCTCTGGAACAAAGATTTAAACCATCAACCCAATTTTTTTTTGCCGATATTTTAAATTTTTTTATTCACTGAATAAATTTTTGCCATGGTCTGCGCTTCAAGATTACTTCTAATATCAATATTTTATAAGGATACGCTATACTTATACTATCTAAAAGGTTTTTCGAAAATTGAGTTGTTAACCTTTTAAACATAGAAAGCTTGGAATTAAGAATTAATAAAAAACCTTATATATATCTTGGAAAACTACTTAAATGAATGTTAGGATATATTTTTGTTGATTGTTCCAAATTCATGACTTGAATGTTCCGAATTCCGTAAAATCATAATCAAAATATTTTGCGTCCAATTTTAATTTTATTTCTTTTACACTTAATACTTAAAAATTAAAAATACATTCCTTTATATTTTTGAGTGCAGACAAAGCAATCTTCTTTTCGAATATGGTGACAAAGAGTGTGGTTGTAAATTCAAAATTGGTGTTTATCGTTTTGTTATTTGCTCTCAAAATCAAAGTTCATGACGAGTGAGCACGATTTTTTCGAAATGGAACGCAATTGAATTTTGAATGAGTTAAAAATATATTCCACACAATGTTCCGTTGAACCATTCCGTCTTTATTCTATGAGGAAGTGTTTATTTTTGAGAAATCTTTGAAAACATTTCTATTGGCAAGGTAAGCACTTTGCAAAAAAAAAATCAGAGGAATTGCGGAGATTTGAAACGTAAATTAATATGTTTTGAGAAATTTTCAATTCCAAATTCCATAAGCTTTCTTGTTTTATTTTAGATTATTATAATAATATAATTACCAAAGAGAATTTACAATTTGAAAATTAAATTGTTACTTCATATTTTTGTGCAGCATGTATACTTCTTTGTAGTTAGTTATTTATACGAGATAGTTAAATTGAAACAAATGTCGTGTGTATACTTTAATACTTTTTTAAAACCCATCCTGAGTGCAGTTTTTTTTGTTTTAAAGTACTGAACGACTCTAAAAAAAAATATATATAAACAAATCAAAAATGCTTTGAAATGCATATTTTTTATTTATAACCTCCCTCCATAAAATTAAAGTCTTTAATTTGGAAACCTTACATTTTCCAAAAATTCGAATGATTGGTCCATACTATTGGAAAAATATACTATTTTTGACTTATGTCTAATTTTTCAAACTTATATAATAATATATTGGTTTAAAAATTTAAAAGAAAATAAAAAAATTCCATTATGATTAAATTATTCCGATCATTGCATCGAAAATGCAATTAAAGAATTTTGAAAATACGTAATATGAAATTATAAATATCTGCACTATTGTTAATCCAATTGCCAAAAATTGATCACACTGATACCAACAGAGGTCATTGTTTTTTCAAACGAGGAACTCGCAAAAGTATAACCATTAAAAAGTATTTTGCGCCACAAACATCCTTTCTTACGACTTACGAGCTCATATAGCTAAGTTCGCTAACTACGCAGCTTCACTCATAAAAATAACCCACCCATTCCACTAATAAAGCATTTGCGAAGAGAGACCCACTTCAGTTTGATTCACAACATAATATTACTGCATTTTATTTACTAACACATCATCATTAATGTATCATCTTTATAGTTTTCCCCGTTAGAGAATATTTCACAGAATCATCGGTTGCTGTAGACTGTAGCCTAAACGAGCATGTATGTTTCTCATGTTGTCATCATTCGTTTTATGAATGTTTGCCAAAAAATGAACGCGCCAAGTACACCACCTTAATTTTCACACGTGGCTGTGGCCAAAGCTATTTTCACGAATCTTATTGACTGACGAAGAGCTAATGATAATTTAGCATGTGATATTCTGTGTGCACTTATTAGTGTACAGCCACATGATGATTAAAGGCGTGTTTGGCAATTTGCAAACAATGGCTGGGTCATTAGTACATTTGTACATTCGTGATCGTATATAGTAAACATGCTTTTCATGTTTTGAGTTGAAAATTGGTCAGTGCGAGAGGACTACCATGTCAATGGGAAATAAATTTCCGCAAATTGTTTTGTGTGGGATGCGGTAAATTTATGTACCCAACTTCCTTGTTTAATTGATGCAATAATTAACGTTGAAATGTACATTTGTATAAAGGAATTGATCAAAAACAGCTGCATTTCAAAAGTTGAAATGAAATGTTTTTCTGATTCAAAATGTAAGTGCAACATTCAATTAAGGAGTGCACATACGAATGCATTTGAAACCGAAATTGTTTACAGATTCTTCCACCAAAATGTCGCCCTTGCTTTCTCAAAAATATGCAATTAATTATGAACTTGACCGGTAATGCGTTTATATTAAAATTTCGCGTAAATTGAGCCCCCTCTCATCATTTGCCTCATTTTTTTGTGTGCTAAATTTGTAAGCATGAGTGAGGGAAAATTTTTGTGGCGCGATTTTCATTTTCAAAGAAAAAGAAAACACACACATTCCTGAAAGACATGTCATTTTAATAAATTTCATATGTTTCAGGAATTCTATGAAACAGAGAGCCAATCATTCACACCACTCGTGATTGCTGCACGCAATGGACGCTACAAGGTTGTTGCAATGCTTCTTAGTTTCAAGCCAGATTTGGAAAAGGAATGCACCGTTAAATTTGATGGTCACATTGTGCAAGGTGCCACTGCCCTCTGGTGTGCTTCTGGATCTGGTAATTATCGTTTTATATCCTTTAATCGTTGTGCCAATCATCTGATTCATTATAAATTCCCTGAATCTCTTTATTAGGCCACTTGAATGTTGTTAAATTGTTGGTGAAGAACGGTGCTAATGTGAATCATCAGACAAAAACTAAATCGACGCCATTGCGGGCGGCATGTTTTGACGGTGAGTTTTTTTTAAAATACGTTTTTCGTATATTTTATTTTAAATCGCATTTCTCTCGCTCTTTTTATTATCTTTTCTTTCGTATTTTATGTAAAACATGATTTAATTATAGGACGTTTGGACATTGTGAAATATTTGGTTTCTCACGGTGCCGACCTCAGCTTGGCAAATGCGTTCAACAATACTTGTCTCATGATTTCAGCGTATAAAGGACATACAGACGTTGTTAGTATGATTACCTGTTGCATTAAAATGACAACAGTTATTTTCATTATGTAATTGTTTAAAATTATTTATTTTTTAATCGAATTTAACAGGTTGAATTTCTTCTGAGCAACGGTGCTGATCCTGATGTACAGGCTCATTGTGGTGCAACTGCATTGCATTACGCTGCTGAGTGTGGACACGTGGAAATATGTACAATGCTTCTGGATTATAATGCAGTCATGAAGAAAAATGAATACGGTAAAAAAAGATTTCTTAAAATTATTTTGAGCATAAAACTTATTTTAAATATTATTGTTTTTGCAGGTTTGTCAGCTGCTTTAACAGCAGCAGAAAGGACAAAAGAATTAGCTGTGGAAATGTTCTACTCAAGACCAAATTTATTGACAAAAATGGAGGTAACATAAACTAAAAATAGATCAACTATAATTATTTATTCAATTTAATGTTCAATTGATTTTTTTTACTACTTTTTACGACTACTCTTACAAAATTCCACTTAATGCTACATAATTTATGAAAATATATTAATGACGTAAATTGATAACACGTCACGCCATTATAATTGTTAAGTTATACGTTTACTTATTACGACATTGTTATGACGTTATAATATATTACAGAAAATTGACGCACTTGAATTAATGGGAGCTTCATTTGCCAATGACAAGGATAACTATAACTTAAACAAATCATTTCATTATTTAATGTTAGGAATGGAACTGAGGTAAAATAATTTATTATTGCATGTTTTGATTTACCTTCATTTGAATTTCTCTATTCAGATATGAAGATGCTGACAATATTGTCAGAAAAGAGAACCACGAGCCAATTGCTGCATATGAGAAATGGATTGAGACACGCACAATACAGGATTTAAATGCAATTAAGCATAACAACAATTCCCTTCATATGGAGTCATTGACAATTAGGGAACGCATTTTAACACCCAAATGTCCTGATGTTGCTCATCCAGTTGTATTTAGGTTAGCGGTTTTAGACATTCTCAATTCCCTTTTTAAATATGGTTTTTAATGGAATTTTGTTTATTTTTGTCACAGAGGAGCTGTTTGCGCTGATAATGGTAGATTTGATAGATGCGAGAGTTTATGGTTGCATGCATTATCATTGCGACAAGCCAATAATGTACGTCTCATTTATTTTAAATGTTTTAAAATGTCTATTATTTTCATGTAAACAATTTTAGCTATCTGTGCAACGTGATTTATTAAGATTTGCCCAAGTTTTTTCACAAATGATCCACGTTGGAACAAGACTTCGTTTGCAAAATGTAAGAAATTAAAGTAATTTAAATAAATTACATATTTTAATCGTTTTTATTTCAGATATTGGCAGTTCTTTCTGCGTGCATCCTGGAGCTTGAACGTAATAAGTCTAAACTGCTGTTGCCAGTTCCAAAAGATGAACACGACGTACCTTTGGTAAGTCATTATACACAATTTCTTGTTGCCTTAATTGTCGTTAGTCACAATATTGACTAAAATCGAATTTCTAGGAATTTGAACTGAATATCATCACAGCACTGTATCTCTGCACAATTTTAACAAAAATTTTAACCAGAGACAATGTAACACCATCTGCCCACATTAAGAGCAGTATCTATAAGCTGGTGTTTGCTTTAAATAAGATGGATTTACGGCATCGTGATGGACAAGGACTGTTGCATTTGGCGGTCAATGGCATAACGCCAGTGGATGATTTTCACACAAGTGATGTTTGTCGGTTTCCATGTGTTGAAACTGTAAGACTGTTAGTGCTCTGCGGAGCAGATGTTTCATTGGTCGATTGTGATCGTAATTCGCCGTTGCATACATTAACATCCACGGTGAGTTGTCATTTTATAATGCGAGGCAATTATTTACAATTATTTAATTGTATTTTCCAATTAATTCACAGCTACAAACGGCACGCACAACCGACATAAACACACAAGACGTTGTGGAGAAGATCACACAAATTTTCATAGACGCTGGTGTGCATTTAGACGCTGTCAATTCAGCCGGTCTGACAGCATCCCAGCTGTGCCGTTCGCGTATGTTGCATTTGAATAAATTGACTATACCATCTTTCAAACAAATAGTCTCATCCACAGAACCCACGACTAGACTTATGCAGCAGTTTGAGACGAAACAGTCGTGTCTCAAGTGCATTGCAGCGCGGGCTGTCGCACAGCATCAGATTGAATTCAAGGGTGCAGTTCCACGACATCTTGAGCTATTTGTGCAACTTCATGCGGCCGATAAATTATAATATTCAAGGACGTCGCCACGAGGCGCAGCGTGGCGACATCAATTTAATATTCATTTGCAATATGCTCAAAGAACTTCGAATATTGTCAACGATGAAGTTTGGAAAAGTAATGGCGGTTTTTTTCGATAAATTCGATTTTGTTTAAGTCTAAAAGATTATTTGAGCAATGTGAATATTGAAAGTTCTCCACACTTCATTATGTGTAACATTATGATTTTGGATTATCATGTTCTTGACTGTAAAGTGTAAACACTAAAAGTTGTTATCCTAAAATTCTTCAAGAAGAAGAAATTATTTGACAAATGTAATTTAAATTGATGAATACCGATATGCAGGATGATATGCTGACGAATCTCTAAGAAGGAGAGTGATTGTTCACTATGAAAACTTGAAAACTAAAACTGTTGGTTTGTTTGATTTAGGAAGTAATTGACAAATGAATGTTTCCATTTCTTATTTTGATGTACGTTAAACCTTTACAAAATGAAGACAATACTAGAATGGCCCGAGAATGTATTAATTCATACATACTTCGGATGGACCTGTTGTCTATAGTGTTTCAAATTTATGTACTGGAAATTTGAAGTTGATAAGCTTTAAATCAATTAAATTGAATTTTTTTCTAAGAATGAATTATTTTTTTATAAAACACAAATCCTGCAGATCTGGTTGGATTTTTCGTCTAATCAATTGATGGCCAATTATTATTAAACAAAACTTATTTTTATAACTTGTATATAATTTTTTGTAATGATGTGATATTGTTTACTGAAAAAAATGAAAAAAAATATTACTATTACATATAATATATTAACGTATCGTGTAAAATGTATGCATTTTATAATGTACACCAATAATTGCACTATATGGTTTATATTCTCAAATATTTCTGAATTAATTGCATACTGTATGTCTACGATGTGTCTAAAATAATCACATATTATGCATATAATACTCGTACTTTATTTGACGCATAAAGCGCATATTGATGTATAATGAATATGAAATATCTAGAGAAATAAATGTATATTTTCTAATATTTAATAAGATTGAGGTATTTTAAAGATTAACTACTACAGACTTTTTTTTATAAAAAACTTATAAATATAAAATACATTATCATTGGGTAGAAATAAAATATAGAACATAACAATTATTCATATAGGCTATGTTAACTGAGTTCATACAGTTTAAACACAACTGACATTTACCATAATATGCAGAATTCATAAATCATAACTTCATAATGTAACATAACGCTTACAATTGGTGAACCATTGCATTCCAATAAAACTTTAAACACGCGAGTGCACTGAACTGGTAAACAATCAAAAGTTTAGCACGATGTACGACTCAAACTTCAAAGTACATAAAATTCATAAATGTTAATCAAAACTTGCTATAAATGTGTATCGATATTAATGTCACATGTAAAATCAACATAATAATAAACTAACCGTGAATAATTAAATAACAAATCATTATCAATCGTTTTCTTCGCCTATTTTCGCTTATTTGTTTCACCGACAGTTTAGTCTTTGTAGGGTATTTTCCACGAAGAAATTTATAACGGCATGGGTCAACCGTTGCCAGGTGAGAATTTCACACAAACAATTATTATTGGTGTTCATTGGGGTAGGTATGACGCTTTCACAACAGGACATCCCAATTGTTGGTTGTTGAGCGACCATTTTGGTAGGGTGGCTTAAGCAAATATTGCTACAGCTATTTTTGTCGTTTATTGCAATCGAATATTATTATCCTTGTTGGCAAAAGTTGTTTTTTCCTTTTCATACAATTAAGTATATCGCGTTTCATTTGGGTGCTTGAATGTTTATTTTCGGTCCTTTGTTTAAATGGTGAATTAGCACCATATAAATTTGTACTAGATTAATAAGTTTTTAATCTGTTGTGGTTTTACAAACACGAAATGTATGTGAGTAAAGTGAATAGTGAACCTACAGTGTATTAAACTGAATTTTAAAACTCATTCAAAATCTTTGTGTATAAGGTTTTGTGAGAAGTTCTAATTTTATACAACAACACCCTGCAATAGATCGGAATTTCATACTTGAACAAAGAAAACAGTTAATTTTCAATTAGTACTATTCTAAAGAATAATAAATTTGGAATCGAATCAAACTTTATGGTTTAACGAATTTATTGTTCATTAGAAAAATGTTAAACTGTAAATTTGCTGTGACATTCATCATTTATAAAATTACGGCCAATTAAACAGTGCATAAATTAAAAACCAATGACAAAGTAAAATAAAAAAGGAATTCATGACGCGACATTGAAGCTGTATCAAGAAGAAGCAAATTGAAGGACTGACAACAATGGAAAAAATCAAATCAATAGACAATCAATGCATCCTAAAAGCTCAAGGTCATGGCAAACAGCCATTAACTTATCAGACATATAAGTCCTCCACAATCTTACATGCTCCAAGTGCCACTCATTCAGCACTGCAATTCAATCCATCCTATCAAATCTATTATGCAACATAATAAAGTCTGGGCAATGTGCTCCTTGTGACACGTCCTCCTTCATACTTCAATATAAATTGCCTTAAAAATCGACGAAACGTGCATTTTGCCAAAATTAAAATTGAAAGGCGGCCAATGTTCGCCGAAACAAAAACAAACGCAGAAATAAAAGCATCATATAACCCCATCCAATTTCGGCAGCCTTGAAATAAAAATTTAAAATGAGAAAAAATATTCTTTTTTATTTCCGACTTCATATCTCGGTCATTTAAAGTTATGCACACACATATATACCATGAATGTTGATCTTTGTGCGCGAGGGGAATACACCCCGGATTTAAGTAATCCAAATATTTAATTCTACAATGAGGCAGAAGGAAGAGAACTCCCAGACACGCTCGTAAATACAAATTAAACATTTAATTAAGATAATAAGTGCGAAATCAATTTGGCTTTATCAGCATCCGAACGATAGTAGACTGCGACTTAAATATCAATATTGATATTGGTATAGCAAAAAAACTGCGAATTTTATTAATTACTTAAAATTATGACGACAATTTAATTGATAGCCATAGGATATCAGACATGCGTGGAGATTTTGGTTTTGAACAAATTTGCGGTTCCATAAAACAGGCACCTGCACAATTTCATGCGGTGATGAATGGCACTTTATGTGCAGCAAGAGCTATAAAAATGTGTACTCGTAAACGAATCATGATTCATGCGGCAGGATACGAGTATATCTCTTATGCAAGGACATGCGACTAAATGGCATTAATAAGCGAATAAATTAATAGAAGGGCACGCAAACCACACTCACTCGAAATTGTGCTCCGTTTTTTTTGTGTGTGCCATATATTCGGATGGTGGTGTAGTGTCACTCGTCCTTGACACTGTCGTTGTTCTATGTTTCGTCGTGACTATGAGGGAGTACTTACACACGAAGTGATTTTTATTTTTTTTATTATTTTTATGATTCCATCGGACTAAACAATTTACAATGCTCCTCACCAAAGCTTAAGTGTCACCCTATGTTTCGTGTAATATTTGAATATAGTAGCACGCTTTGTGGTGCGGCGGCTATGGTACCACGAGTGGCCACAACAGTCAGTTGAGAACATTGCTAACGATTGGACACACATTGTGTAAGTTGCGGTCCCACGAGTGGTGCATGCTTTTGTGCGGGTGTACATTCTCAATAGTTTAATCACACAATTATTATTTTGCTACAGTGAGCAGGTTAACTATATGTGATGATTTGTGAACGTTAAAGATTAAATTATTGTACGGAAAACAATTCTAATCAATCAATATCAGTGAAATAGTATATAAGTAGAAATTGTTGTGGTCGTTCAGTGATTGTTGAATGCTGGCGTCATTATTCATTTAAAGATAAGCCATGTTAAGTGTTTAGCAGTTTGAACTTGCCTCAACTGATTGACTGTTACACATGTTTCTAAGATTTATAGAGAAAATGATAGGAATTTTGTATATTATTTTAATTGTTGGATGGATTATCCTGGTGATTGCATTAAAATGTAAACGGATTCATCAGAGACAACCGCCACATTGTGACACATGTGAGTATTGTGCTGTGATTTTGTGCTACATTGTGCATTGGTTTTGTAACGGCTTTGGGAACAATGCCAATTTTTTGTTTGAATTGCATGCGTCTCTTGAATAAATTATATTTGTTGTAAAAAC
Source organism: Sylvicola cinctus (assembly GCA_963854165.1). Classification (NCBI taxonomy): domain Eukaryota; kingdom Metazoa; phylum Arthropoda; class Insecta; order Diptera; family Anisopodidae; genus Sylvicola; species Sylvicola cinctus. Next base: position 55,122,422 of record OY974082.1, read on the forward strand.
GCGACTGCGACGTAGATGTTCTTTCTATGTGTTATATTATTTTAATATTATACAAAAAGTCCCTTACATTTTCCCTTACAACCTTCATTGTTGTTGTATAATTTTAACACTGGATTAACTTTAAACTGTATTAAAATCTATTATGAAATCAATCCGACTATTTCGTCTATGGACATTAACTAAATAAAATACTAAATTAAATAGAAAATACGGCAAACCCTGTGCATAACTCTAAAATAATTCTTATTATTAATATTTGAAAATACAAATCTATGAGAATAAAGTGTTTAAAATAAAGTCTAAAGAATACATAATTAAAATAACTTAATTAAAATAAGAATTATTAAAATGAAAATCAAATTATAGCAACGAATCAACCCATTCACGTGATTCAAATTGATCCGAGCCTTTATGAATCAGTCCGATCCAATCGCAGTTGGAGGACAATTGCTGCCCACACCAATCAGGCCTATCTACCGGATGACGCCACATATACCCCACCACCCAACGTCTTCGGTATTTCAAGTTATATGACATTACTAAATTGAAAAGTTCTTTTTAAAACTGATAAAATTTTTGTGTAAAAATAGCACCGCCCCCTTCATATGAGGAAGTAATGCGTGCCACACACATTTATCCAAAGCGCGATATAATTCCGGGATCCATTTCAACTGGAAGTTTCAAACCGAACGACACTGAAGAGAATGACCATCACATAGAAACAATCAGCACCAGTAATATGGACTACTCCTGCAGCAGTAGCCGGGCGTCATCCAGTGGTGCCAGTACTAGTACGAGTACAGTTGGAATCAACGGGAATCAACACTCTGCATTGAATCGACATTAATCTTCTTTTTTTTTTGTATGAAATAATTAGATTTTTATATCCTTTGTGGATTACAGTAGCGCGTCACAACAGTTGTTACGCCTTAAGGCTCGTGGTTTTTTAATTATTATATCATAGTACTAAGTACCTAGTAATTTAATTAATATAATGTGCAATAGTACAATTTGTTATTAACTAATTAAACAATCATATTGCAAAATTAGGAACAAATTTCTAAAGGGTTGTAGTTTTTATAAAAAATTAAGTTCGGTAGTGGGTGTAAGTAACTTTAGTAAATGTTATGTTTTGCATATATGTTAACTACATTTATGTACAAATTTAATATGCATGTTGCAATCAATACTTTCATGTATGCAGTATGACCTATTCATTTAATCACATTTTTTTCCCTTAATCATATTGAGTGAAGTTTTCAATCAATATACGCTTGTCGTGAAGTAAATAATCACTCCTAATGGGTTGTTGGCAGTTCCTACATTAATAGAGAGTCATTTTATTGAATAGAGGTGTGAATTGATGATAACGGTACCTGGTACTACGTAGTTATGTGAAAATTTGAAATTTGATGGAATGTATTTTACTGTGATTGGAGTTATAAAATTTAGTGCCTTTATTGATCATTATAATGAATATTTTAAATTAATCCGAATTAAATGCGATTAAATGTAACAATATTTGGATATTTTTTAATAATATAATATATTCATTTTGTCCGAATATTGAAAAAATACTGAAATTTTTTGCACACTTTGCATATTTTTAACCATAATTATTACAGACAAAGGGCAATTACAAATTTAGTGAATATTTAAAGAAATGCAATTTAAAGAAAGAGAATACTTTGATTTTAAACACAAATATTAATTTAATTTTTAAAAAAATAACTCAATAATAATGTACTGTTTTCTTCAAATATTAAACAAATCAATAGTTTGCTATACTATAAACCATTCAAAGGAACATATAGTTCGTAATAAAAGAGCTAATTTGCCAAAGGCCATATCCAATGTCCAGTACAAACTAGAAAAATACGATTGTCCTGTACAAACTCACATCCACACGTGTAAGTACATTTTAATGTCCTGCGCAGCTAATCCTTGTTGGCATACATTTGTGTATCTTCAATTGAATTAAATGCCACCCTATGGAAGTGCTCTATAATTCAAATTCATGTAGTTACTAGTTAAAGGGATAGGTTCAATGTCCATTTGCGATTATTTACACACAACAACAACCTGCCGTCACGTACTGCAGTAATTGAGAAACTCAATCATCATCCATTATAAATATGTTGTCTTGTTTGAGAGAGAAAAAAAATAACACATTTAAAAGTGAAACAGAATTCAAATAACATTTTTTAACTTTACAAGTTTATTTTAAATTATGTACAAAACAATTAGTAGTTAATGTTTTTAAATTTTATTGTCAGTTATGGCACTTTAAGTTCCAATAAAAATTATTTTAAAAATATGTATGTACAATCTGTTAAATATTTAATGCTGCCACTAAAATACATAAATCAACAAAAACATTTATTTTAAAGCTACGTCACTCAAAGAACATTATCCTATAACTCATGCAGATGATTTTTTTTATGTTTAAAAAAAATTGGTTGAGTTAGTATTTTCCGATAGTTATGGTTGGTGGAATTTTCCACACACCACACTATGTCCTTATATCGATTTTATCATTTACGTTATTTTTTCATATTTGTTTGAATATCACACAATGAAAATTTTTAATTTAATAAATAAATAACAAATGCGAACGTATTCGCACATTAATGCTTTCTCCACGCTTAACTTGTAATGCTCCCTAACTACAAGCTCGTTGTCGCCTGTAATTTAAGATATCGATTCCGATTATCATTCTCATGCAAATGATGCCCAAGACCCTCAGTAGTGGCAGCGTAGCATGTCGTCACGGCTGGATTTGAAGTCTTGTCATTTCGCAACTTAGTGGCACCCCAAATCAGCACAAACACACTGGTGATGAGAACGCCCAAGCCCAGTCCAGGCAGGAAACTTTTGTTTAAGTGATTAAACAGTTCAATGGTATGACTCTCAATTGTTGATGTCTCAGAAATGACTTTGTTGTGCATTGTAGTGTCTTTCAGGGAAATGGTTTCGTCTTTGCTCGAAAATTTAGTGAATTCGTCGTTTACGTTTGTTGCCATTTTATCAATTGACGCTATATCGGTTGGATCGGTGCGTGCTTTGTAGATGCGTGGCTGATTGACTGATGTGCTTTGTTGCAGTTTAGTAATGTTGGAGCAACCAACGTCCAGTTCTTGCTTTTGACTTTTCTCTTGAATGATAACGAGGCAGAAACGGTAACTGTAATCGGAAAAGGGGACACATTATTATAATTTTTTTTAGAAGCTTTAAAATTTTTAAATACAAACCTTTCGCCCATACGAAGTGACGAGCTGTTTGGGACCATAACACTGACAGTATTTTCTCCATCAATTATTAAACTCTCACAATGGATCTGAAAATAAAATTAATATTCAATACTTTCTCATTGAAATTTAATATTATTGTCATCTTACAGGAGTGCTTTCAGAAAGAATTTCAAAATCATTCTCCTCCTTATACACAAAAATTGCATCACATGTGAATTCATCATTTCTTAAATTGATAACCCATGTTAAGAATAAGCCATAATCTGTTGAAAAGTGGATGTCTCGCAAAGTAACCTGTAATTTAAAAATATTTATATAATTAATAACTAGATAAAAAAATTATAAAAGTAAATAAATTCTTACCAAATCGCTAAGATCCTTAACGTGTGATAAATTATTCTGCTTCGAAAGATGTTCCAACTGCTCCAAAATATTACTATTGTCGTATTCGTTAAAATTACCTTCACAATTGAGCGACTCAAGTGGAATCTGCAGCAATGGTGCACCTTCTAAATGTGGTGGAGTTGCACAGATAGCACCGAGCAAATCCTGTGATGGTATCTTTGACTCAGCCAACCATTCAGCAAATGGCCGTAAAGTACAATCACATGACAATGGGTTTTCCTGTAGCGAAAGACTTTTTACTTCATTTGCGCCATCCAATGCATTTTTGGCAACAATTGAAATATCGTTTCCATCTAATCGCAGCTCTTTCAGTGATTGTAAAGGAGCTATAAGATCAGATGTGAGGGCTCGCAGGAAATTATGAGTCAAATCCAGAACTAATAATCGTGGCAGATGCTGTAATGAAGCTCCGGACACAGCCACAATTCCATTGTAGCCCAAGTCTAAAACTTGTAAGCTACTCAATCCGGAGAAGGCATGATCCTGCAAAACGTCGATTTGATTGTGGCGCAATGAAAGTGTCACTAAATATTGAAAACTCTGCAATGCACCATTCTGAATACTAGATATGAGATTTTTGTCCAGATTTAGTGATTCTAATGATGGCAGTGATGGCAAAACGTTTCTTGACAGTGGTCCTTTTATCGAATTTGATTTCAAATCTAGTTCTCTGTATAAAAAAGGAATATTAAATTTATTTCACAATAATGAAAATTTTCATTAATAAATGTCCTTACCTTAAATTAACGCATTGCCCAATGGCTTGAATACTTGTAGCAAAATCACCGAGACGATTGCCATTTAGCTTTAATGTTTGAAGCTTCCTTAGGGATGTGAAAGTCCTTAACGATATACTGGAGATCAAATTTTCACTCAAATCCAAAAAGCTTAAATTTTGCATTGGACCAAAATCGACGGCACCAAGAGCTTTAATTCTGTTGTTAGACAAATCTAAGCGATCCAATGCGGTTAGGGGCGCCAATGAGTACCAAGGAACACTCACGAGGGCATTATTGGGCAGTCCAAGTGCTTGAAGTGGGCTTGCCATACCCAAGAACGCTGAACGATGCACCCGTTTTATTTCTCCTGATGAAATTACTAAACCATGCAGGGAGACGTTTTCAAATATTTTGGCGTCACTTAAAAATGTTACATTTTTTAGTGTACAATCCAGAAGGGAAACACTGTAAGGTGATGCTCGAAGCCCACTTGCAATTAACTGAGGAATTAAAAGAAGGTTTCATTATAAAAAAAATCACTATTTTTGAAATTGAAAACTTTTTTAACAAAAATAAGTTACATAATAATTAATAAATAGTAGTAGACATACCTCCAGTCCATGAATATTTCCACTACACCGCAGTGTATGAGGCATATCGCAACCACACTCCAAATTCTGATTCCGACTTATGTTGGGACATTTCCACTCAGCAAACTCAGGACTCACAATGACCGATTTTTTCTCAATTTTTTTCTTTCTCGATTCAGTCTTGTTGTATACTTTAATTGCTGGTTTAATACTAGTCGCCTCAATGAATGTACCATTGTCAGCATTGGCCTTACTAGTTGCCTCATAAGAAGGAGAGGGTGTTGTTGTAATGCTTTGGTTTGTAGCGTTGTTTTTTATATCTAGGAGAGTATTGTTAACGTTTGACGGCACTTCTATAGATGCACTCGCACTCGCAGTCTTAAGGGTCGCTGCATATGCAAGTGACGATATTTGTAGGACTAGTAAACCACTCGTCAATAGCAATCTAAAAATTAAAGAATAAATAAATTAGGACACGTAATACGAATGAATTGCACAAGTTAATTCTGTACTTTAATAAATTAGTGATTTAAATTAAAAATTCATAAGTAATTTTTATTTTCCTAAATTGTTATTATCATCATAAAGAGAACTTAAATAAAGTTTACATATGGCTTAAGCGTGAAAGAATAAACACAGATAATATTTTTATTATATTGTATGTAGCCTCTGACTCATGTTTAATCTTATATTGTACCAGAAGTTGATTTAATTGCAACCAAGATTGGTCAAATAAAACGTATTTTTCAAGGGCAAATTTACAACAACAAGAAATGATAATTAAACATGCATAAAATATTACAAGTATTCATTATTTTAAAGTCAAATTATAAGCCTATTATTATAGTTATATATAGTTAAATAAATGATTAATTATATAGTAATTCACATTAAATTTACTTCAAATAAATAATGAAAGGTCTACACAAGTCTTAACACTCATAAACAAAGTGTTAACTATTAATTAAGCTAAGGTCAAAAGAAGCGAAAAAACACAAATCAAATTGGGCTGATTGTTTTTAAATTACAATTATTACGCACATTTTAAAAACATACACTCCAACAATTGTATGGAACACGACTATTTTCAACGATATTTTAAATGTATATGTTTTTCCGGGTCTTCCCAGTTCACAGCAACGAAACTTAAAGCACGTGCTAGAGATCTTGATGTTGTGATACCTCTCGCATGATTGTCATATTAAATTCACGCGAGGATGATTTTCATAAAAAAGTTGTACACAATAACAACAATACAAATAAATTGGTAATACCGAGGAAAAAAAAACTTTAAAGCACGCAAACTGCTCATGGATCATGGATATCTGTCGCCGTAATACCGACAATAAAAATACAAATAATTTTACATGTTTAATTTAGGTGGTATGGCGCCTCACACATTTGTTTAAAAATAAAGCCACACTTAAAAGTCACAAATTGCAAATAAGATTGCACTATAGTATGTATGTATATATGCTATGAACATTGAAGAGAATATTCGCGGTTTTGTGATCGCGAACACTCACTGAAACAATATAAGTATCAGTCGATTGTAAACATTAGCCGTGTGCGGATTCGTTAACAAACGCGGAGTCGTTGGACAATAGATCGCTTGTTGATTGTGCTTTAAATAAATTACATTTTTCGGAGAATCGCGTTTTTAGTTATCAACCCACAATCCTTGAAATCTGCTCAATTAAAGGTAAACAAGAACGTATAAAATAATTTAACATAATGTCAGCACTCAGCTTCGATAATGTAGATGAGCTTACGTGGATGTGCACTATGCAGTGAATGTCAGTGGAAAAAAACTAGATTTTGAGGGCAAAAATGTATTTAAAGAAGCATTTTCTTCAGTATCTTTAACTTAATATTGATAAAGCTATTGAATCAGTAAAAGTGTTTCCTGTATTTGTAAATAAACGAGTAAGATGATCAAACTTGCCGACAGTGCCGTTTTTTTTGCAATAGATTGTGTTAATTAAATTTTAATTAGTTCAAAAAGCTTGTCTATATTTACAAAATTTCATGGAACAACAAACACTCTCTAGTGATTAACTGATAAGAATACAAGACAAGTATTGGCTACTTATTGGAAGTCCACAGTCCAGTGTAAACAAGTCACAAAACGAATAATATGTACATGCATTATGCATATTGTTCAATTTGGTTGATAGAGTTGTTGTAGGAACTAATTGAGATGGGAATTAAATTTGTGAATACAAAAAGTGAACGTAAGTAAAGCGAACGTGTTACTGTATAATTTATGGTAATTTAAAATATTAAAATATGCGGTTTATTTGTATTAATATTGGATTAAAAATGCAGAGAAACATAAAACGCTGTTGCACACATCCACATGATTAGCCCATGATGATTAAAACTCCTGGATGTATACTTTTTATATGAAAGCTCACAAATTTGCTGAATGAACACGCATGCATATAATTAATTTCAACTGTTAAAGAAAAACATAGCAAATCTAAAGCTTTTATTACATATCATATATTATATATATTAATCATTCTACATTCTACATAATTACACGGAATATAATTCAATGATATTTTTGCTGTATTATTATTTAAGAAGTTTTTCCTTTTGAAGATTAAACATGCCTTAATATAATTTCGAAGTCTATAACAAATAAACCGTTATTGAAAAAAAAAAATAGCGATTGCGAACAAATTTGTTTAATTGTTGGGCAACTATAATAAATAAACTATATTAAATAAATGAAACTAATTATATACCATTCACGTACATCGCTAAAAAGAGTTGCATTTTCATCTATAAAAGGCTGAATATTAAACACACCAAATAACAACCCACACACTAGTAGACACAACAAAGGAGCTTCAAACAAATGATAATCTTGTATTATATTAAAGATTAAACTCGGAAAACCACCAGCAATTTTAACGCTCAAATGTACACAAACAAATTTATTGTTCATATTTTAAACTTTTCATTCAATACCAAATCACATTTACCAAAACCATTTCAATTCTACGACCATAATCATACTTATAAATAGTGATTTAATAATATTAAAACGCGTCATAAAACTCCAAATCGATTTATAGTCTATTTAATGGCATAATTTATTGGCTTCATAAACAATTTAATAGCTGTAAAAATTTAAAAACAAAATTTAAAAAAAAGAAACAAAGCTTCTACTTTGCAATAGGCTGCAGCATTTTATACAACATTTGAAGTTATAATCCTCAAGAGATCAAAATATATGGGAATGCCGAATGACTAATATTAACTAATTGGTCACCCTGAGGCAGCGACAAACTGTTTGAGCAGCCACTATTCGTAGTGTAGGTCAGTACGGAGAAGCGCTCTCTTTTATACTTATAGAATAGCATTGCAAATCACAAGCCATCAACGGTATCAATGAAACGATACAGCCTCCAGCGGTAAACTTTAGAAATACACTTTGAGGATGGACGGTTCTCGGTTCACTGTTGACTTCTTATGTGCCCCCACTAATAAGATTCTTTTTATAACTGTGTTGATAGTCATGATCCTTTAGGGAGTGTGTCAAGGTGTTTATTTATGATTTGGGCTGCACATTATGCGTGTGATAAATCTGAGTGAGATTTAGTTTGTGATTAGAACCATGAGATAATATTTGTTTCCTGATTCAGTGTTTCCTATTTATTATAGTTATACGCGTAGGAATAAGTATAGTTCTCACTTTCAGACCAGAAATGAAGGAATACTTGAGGTGCAATATTGCGATAAACGGTTTCATAGCCATTTTGTTATCAAACATCGTAAACATTTTTCATTTTTATTTTAGCTATCTTTCTACTACTCTCATGAATCATGATGAGATTAACTGAATTTGTGTATTCAAATAGCATAAACACGGATCACATCAAACGCCACACTTAACGACTTAACTAACGACATCTTATATTGCATCGCGACAATGCTGTCGGTCATTTTAATTTGGCGCTTGCAAGTAATATTGCACACAATTTCACCGAAATGCAATAAATCATTTCACAAATTGTTAAACAACATGTTCCACTGAATTATATTATGTTTAGAGTTGTTACTACATTTTTTTGTCATGTGCTTTTTTGGGAGCGAAAAAGCTGCGCGGAGAGGGAGCGTTTCAACTCTTCGCACGCAGTATAAAACATTTTGTGACTTAAAGCTGCGGCCGCAATGTTGTCTCAGAACATTCCATCGCGTGCGCACACATTCTTTGGCCATTATCTTGATTACTTTTGTCTTATGCGCGAACAGAATATACACACAGCATACGCTTTGAATGCCAAAAAACAAGATCATAAATATTTATACGATAAAATTTTAGTTGATTAATTCTATTGTAAAATCTGTTGCCATATTTGATGTAGTCAATTAGGAAAGTAAATGCCGCAACATTTCAGCTGGTTTACCACATTTATCATCACCAGTCATGCCTTTGTGTGAATAGAAAAATCTCTGTATCGGGCGTTAAGAAGCGATCAATGCGGCTATGTGCAAAGTGCGATTATAAAAACTCGTTCTATTGGTCAATTTGTTATTAATAACGCGCAAGAAGATGACTTTAACATGATACAGCGGTAAAGACCATTCACTAAAATTTAGGTGTGTCAAAATCTCTTCACGCTTCTTCAGTATATTTACGTTTCTTTATGAATATGCACGAGAACATTGAAAAAGAATACCTATACTGCAAGGGATATTAAATTGGCCACTCCACTAGTGGGTGGACGGGTCTTTTAGTTATAACAATTTTGTCAGACATTTATTATAAATTGGAATTTATATTTAGACATTGTATGGTGGACGACATGACTCAACCGAGTAAAATTGGCAGCTACATGATTTCTTTTGGAGTATACTTGTTTAATTGTTGAATATTTTTCATTTTAATTTGTAGATCAACCATACAATGAAAGCTTCGGTGACTTTTTGCTCATTGTTGCTGTTGACCATTGCTAGCCTGTCGCAGGGAAAAGTATTAACCCGGTGTCAAGTGGTCAAAGAGCTTACAAAATACAATTTCCCAAAAACCTTTCAACCAGTTTGTAAGTTGCTATTATTATTAATTATTTTGTATATTCTTTTTTAGATGATTTAATTTATTTGTTAAAATATTTAGGGGTTTGCATAATTGATTATGAAAGCGGACGAGATACAAGTTCAGTTAAAACTTCAGCGTTAACTACAACTTATGGTTTATTTGCGGTATGATTTTATATTATTTAAAATAGTAATTAAAATATTTCAAATATTGATATTAAAAATCCAATTTATTTAAATTATTGATTCCGTTTCAGATTGATGGCAAGAAATGGTGTAAAAAAGGCAAAAAGGGTGGTGAATGCGACGCCAAATGTGAAGGTAAAATGCATAAGAAAATAAAATCACTAAACGTGACTTACATACAATCTGTTGACAAATTACGAAAAACCCTTAATTCCTTTAACTGCAGACTTCCTGAACGACGACATTTCGGATGATGTCGAATGTGCCAAAAAGGTTTACAATCGTTATGGATTTAACGGGTGGAAAAAGTTTGAAAATAATTGCAAGCTACGTCCGCTTCCAGACATTTCACATTGCTCCTGAATCTAACATACCGAGAGGTGCTAAACCATAGCGAAATTTGTCATTGTGTTGACTCCTTTTGCAGTATAAATAATTAAGCAACAAATTTTATATAAAGATCAATAAAATGTAGTCACTTATACGTTGTTACTCAAGCAATGCGACTTTTATATTCCCCAAGAAAGCATCTTAATGGGTGCATTCTTTTTTTGTGCACAAAAGTTACACGCTTTTCAAATGGTGCATTGATCTTTATGATAAATAATAAGATTATTTGTGGGCATTTAATGAATAACATGCTGGTAAACAACTTATTTTGCAGAAATTCATAAACAAGATTGATACGCGATAAAGGCAAAAGGTGCATTTCAAATGCGCCGTTTTATAAAATGCACAGGGCACGTACAAAGAACGCAGAAAGAATTTTCGGTCCGATTTAAAATGCAAATATATGGACAGGCCAGCGATTTTTGGGAAGCAGACTTTTTGCAATTCGTCGGGTTTTTAGGAGGGCTCTTTTTTCCGTTTTGTGAAATTTATGTATTCCATTTTAAAGTCATCACTCCTGCAGCATTGTGCTCGCATGCAATGTGCACTGTTTACGCGCATCTTAAGGTAGATTCCGAAGAAATGACAAAACTGCAGCAAATGTAAGCACCGCACTAACATGTATTGATATGTATAGTTATAAAATGAAGAGGAAAACGAAAGAAACACAAGAAAAGAAAATAAGACTGATGCGTGGAGTTTGCAGATCAAGAATTTACCGAGCGAATGATGGATGCAATCCATCGATTGGCGATGCAATTGTTAAGAAGATGAGACATACATGGACGGCACCAAAAACAAGTTATACCAACATTCAGCTTCATTTAACGTTTTATGTACATACCTAATAGCGCATATATATATATATATATAAAGATAAAACAACTAACATTTTATTAAATGTGCGCGATCTGTTAGAACCTCAGCAGCATATATTCGCGCGGCACACAAAGTGAATGTATGTTGCATTTATGCGATACATATATGGCGATGGCGTATGAAATAACACTAACTGCAAAGAGAGATTCAACAAACCGCGTGCTGCACGAAATCCAAACAAAAAATACAAACTCGAGAAGCAAGGAAGAACCAAATGCATAAAGTGCAACAGCATCAGCAACGTGGTATTAAACGCTCGTTATTATATTATGTAGATAGACGTTATGGTATAAAGTGACCATCAGGTCAGCAGTTATATCGCGGCTGCAGTTGCAGACTCCCAGTCAAAAGCACAGTCTGTTTTGAAAATACGACAGCAGGTGCTCCTCGGCCTGGTTAATATATTGGAATAGATTGACGATGAATAGCATAGCACACACACGCATCTATTGACAATCATTTGAACTTTTGTTTTTTTAAATTTATGGATTATATATCCAAGGTGTCGAGTATCATTTTTGACGCCAATTTGCACTGCAATCCAGCAAGACGCGTAAATTGAATGGCTCATTGTATTTCATAAAAATATACCACGTTTTCTATTTATCTGAATTATCATCATTGCAATTGGCTTCAGCGTTTTGTTGGGACCACAACAATTATTTAGGATTCTTGAAATTCATCCATCATTAAATTTATGTTTTAAATGTCACTTAAACGAATTCATGTCACGTCGTCAAAATTCTCGAGTGCCACATTAAAATGTGGTCTCGCGACTGCAACTGCAACAGACGACAAAAAGACAAAGTTAAGAAATGCAATGAATGCAGTATTCAATTAAAATGCACTGTGTAATTTTCATAATACTCATGTATGTACGTTGGTTCGTCTTCTGTGTATGAGATCATATATAGTGTGTTATATTTAAAGAGACTGCTTGGCTTCATGTCTTCTTTTTTATCGTAAAATTGCAAACTTGCTGGCAAGGATTTCATGACAAAAATAAAGTTAATGTGCTACAATTACTGTGAGTGATTTTGTTTGCATGCACCTCTTTGCATATAATACGAGTATGTGAATTGCAAAATCACAAAAAGGGCTTGACTTTATTCGTCGGATACCCAGTGAGTGTTTGGAATGCATAATCTGATGACCTAAATGTGATAAAATTTCGTATAACATTGCAGTACTGCGAAAGTTTTTTTTTTGACAGGGGGTTCTTTAAATTAATTAATAAATATATTACAATTTTAAACAATTTGATATCAAGGTTTTAATTTAAGATTATAAAAAATCGGTTAAATTAAATTTTTATTTGTCAAAAGTGAACCAAGTTTTGACACAGTTTTCTCCTTGATAAATGAATTTACAGAAATTGTAATTTCTAAATTTATAAACAAAACAAACACCTTGTATTCCATAAGCGCTGTCTCAAAACATTAATCTACATATTGTAAAAATCAGAAAAAATACATAAAAACGACATTTAAATGTTGTTCTCTACAGAAGCTGCAAAACAATTTCCCCAATTTGCACAACAACTTTAAAAGTACTCGCTAAATTTGACACGTTGATGGCTGGAGCCGGTGGGGTTTATCTTGACGCAGCCATAAATAACAACAAACACAATTGGCGCTACCTGTCTTTGGCCGCACGTTAATTATGTTCATTTCAGCATAATATCGCCGATCTTCCACCGTCACATTTTCATGTAGGAATTTACTACTCTATAATGTACTTTATATGCAGAATAGAATACAGCAGAATAATGAGGCACATATACAGATATTCGTATGCCTACTTGTGGTGGCAATTTACTGAATATTGTTTGCATTGCGGCATGTCCAGCCCACCCCGCACCACTCGGTGTTGGAAGTAAACAAATTGGAAATTGTGTGAAAATCACCAAGAGTGTGGAATTATATTGTGTATTTTGTTATGCCAAGTGAGCTAACAATTTGCATCCAATACATTTTACTGAGCACACACACTCGATATAACTACGAGTATTAACTATACAATATTTGAGTTGTTAAATTAAAATGTAAAGGTAATATAAAGCTAAATTGGCTCTCAACTCCTATTACAATATTTTGTAGTACTCGTACACTAGCGATCAAGCTTTTAGTTGCTTTTAATTGCATTCCCTGAAATTGTTGATAACGGATATTTAATAAAGTATGTGTATTAGTTATTAATACGATTATTTAGTTATAATTTAAGTACGATGCAATGAAAACTAATTTATCAACAACATTAATTTCTTAAACTTAAATTAATTGGAAACTTCTATAAACGGAAATAGTTTTAGAAAATTTGTAACAACATTTAATTGGCATCCGCAGCAGGTTAAATTGAAAAGTTCAAAATACGTAGAAGTAATAATAGTTGACACCGTGGACCGGAAACAAACCACAAAATATGTTTTCTTCATAACAGACATTACACTTTGTACATACGAACTAATTAATAAAAGAAAAGATGTTTCCTTTCAGCTGCTGAATATTAATCCAAACTCAAACATCAATCACCATTAAGTGCGGGATCGTCTCGAAGACGTTTTTGTATTTGAGTAGTAATGGCCGAAAAAGAAAACGAATCTTTCGTCAAACACGCCACAGTCATAAATACAAATACAACTTTTTGAATATTAATTTGAATAATTTTAAGTGGCACTGAGCCCGTACTTTGACTACCACACTGTGTATATCTATGTAGATTCTTCAATGCAGCAATGTAGTCTTCTTCATTCGGAAATCATCCAAATGTCACGTTCAACAGTTTTTTTTCTTTTCCATATTTGCTCCAATACCATATACGGGTGCGTACACGCACGCATTGAACCCAAAATGAAGAGAATTCAATATGCGCGGTTTACACAAAACTGTGAATGGGAAAGTAACGGACAGACTCACACATTCGTGTGGTTATGATGAGCGATGGGTTGAGTTCAATTTAGAAGTTGTTGTCCGCACTTGATTTGGGCGTGAAGACACCTTTACATCTGATACTCAAGACGCCTCTACCCACTCGCTTTTATTTTACCATTTCACTGTACCTATATCGCCACAGTCGTAGATTAATTCAGGGCTCACTTTCATATGTTATGCTTGGGTGATGGGTGATTATGTTGCTTTTTTCATATTACTTGTTTCTTTTAAATGTTGTTTTTCTGGAACAAATTTGAGCGTTCAACCTTTATTTATTGATCAGTTCGCTTTCGTTTCTATAAATCGTTGACACGACAGTTGTTGACTATTGTACGAATAAATTAAAGTCTCTATGTAGGAACACATATTACATACTCGTAGATTTAAATACTATTACATGCCTTTTTCACACGCGGTAAATGCTAATGTGAAGACTAAATATTGGATTCCGAATATGTTTCTCAACTCACCTTGAGGCTTGAACAGTGTTGTTAAGGTGCTTGTTACGATTATTATTATTTTAATTAAATCGTAATATACACGTGGGTTGAATTCGCTGCGTGATTTTCAAAACATTTGGCCAGTGGCGTTTAAACAATCATAATGAACGCAAAATTAAAATTATAAAATTAATGAAAACAATAAGAAATAAATTTGCCATAGAAGAGTAGAAGATTAAGTTAGTCTTAGACATTTGCACAACAGACCATAAGGTCCTTTTGTAATCCATGGAAATTCCTGACGAGGAAGCTTCAAGAAATTTCAAATTGATTGACTATAAGTAAAATTGAGTTAAAGTTTTAACTGAAATTACAGCTCCGTAGAATTTGTTTATAACACTTGCATTATGTTGAATAGCAGTGATTTTATAATTTGTTGCAATTCTCACTTTAGAAAATAAATTGTGAACATTTATCAACGTTGCTTCACAATTAAACTACGCCACTGATGCGCCCACATAACTGAAAATGTTTACACAAACAACCAAGCCTCTTAAGCTCCCAACAAAATTACAAACTGGTTGATGAAATCGTGAAGCTTTTACAAAGTCACAGATCATAATGTTGTACAGTCACATTGTGTTAATGTTATACATAAATATTCAGGCGCATGGGCCTTTTTCCAAATCTTAAAATCTTAATGAAAATTGCAAATGAATGAAACAAACCATCTCAGCGAAATACATTATTATTATTATACGTTTAATATTTTGAATCAAGCAAAGCTGAAAGCAAACCAAAGAATGCACGTCATGGAAAGAGCTCGTGCATATATTGAAAGAAATTTCATGCACAAATGTGTCTGCAAACACAATTGGTTGATTAATTAATAAGCGAAGGTCGGCCCGTTGCAATCCTGAAACCAGTTACATTCAAATGTAAAAGAAACGCATCTGCACGTGGGCCGCAGCAGCGCTAAATGAATCGGCCTGTCTTGAGCCGTGTCTTTAAATTATAAATGTATGAATACCAGTCGTTGTTGCATTGAATTTTGTTTCCACTGCGCGCGCAATTGTGTACACAAGTACACTGCACTTTGTATTTGTGGTGATAACTTCGCAGATGTTCGTTGATTTGCAAGTTTTACTGCAATTGGGGACCATCCATATACGGTGGTGCAAGTACCACTTTGTACAAACACAAATATTAGTGGTGGGCTCAAAAAAAAACAAACAACAAACATCCCAAGTGTGCAAAACTGCAACGATGCACGTGAGTAACCTCTGCCGCGCTAGGGCACACTCACGCAGTGTGAAATTGAATATTGCAACCGTATATATAAACATCTGCAAAAACGTTAAGGAATTTCCATTGCGACTCTTTATATAAGCAAGGCGTTAATTTGTTAAGGTTTTCTCAATTGTAATCGCTCTTCAGCGGGTAGGTTTTTTGTTTTGCGCATTAATACACATTACACTACAAATATTATACACTATACTGCTTATTGCACAAAAGCAAACTTAAAAAACTTACAGTTGAAAAGCGTACATTCAGCTCTTGCTCTGACACAAAATTGAAATGTTTTGCGGAGGATTCAAATTAATGATTCCCGCCTTCAGTTGAGCATATTTTCATACTTATTAGCTATTATATTATATTATATTATAGTTTAAGTTGTGCATAACTTTAATTTGTCTGTATGCAGCAAGTTTTACCTGAAATATGCACAAAATAAAACGTCTCGTTATCATATTTTTGCGATCATTTATGCCAGTTTCAACCCCCATAATTGTGGGCTACCGCTAAAGATTGTAAATCAAAATGATTTGAGCAAATCCATATGAGAACAACATAAACAATTTTAATTGGATTACCAAAATAGTGCGTCTATAATATTGTCGCACGTATTGTACCTACATCAGTCGAATGGTATACATTTTGAATATGTGTAAGCTCTTTTTAATTTGCACCAAAATATTTGCCTAATCGATTTAAACGATATAATTTTTATATATGGCAAACTAATTGAACAAACACTTTTTTAATCCGATTAGACTAGCGTGAGAAAAATGATATGAAATCTGCCAGACTTTAATATTCCTACACAAATATTTTATGTAACACATTTTAATGGATGGTCAAATATGTTTTTTAATTGGTCGATTTGTGGACTAAAATGTCAACTGAATAAATAGTTGAACGTTTTAAAAACTTGATATACGTTTTAGGAAGCGACTAGACGATTAAAACTTCTCTTTTATGCTTGCTTAATTTAATTAATTATGACTAAATTAAAAGTTTAATGCGAGTAATATGTAATTAATAATTGTAAACAAATATTAGAAATTTAAAAAATTATGAAATCTAAATATCAAAAACGACATCGCATTTTTTTAAATACAGAAATAAATTTTTGATAATAAAAAAGCTCTTTTTAAAAAAATTATGCAAGTAAATTTTGACTTACAATTTGATTTCATAAAGTGGCTTTACGGAATCAATGTATATAATTGAAATTAAAACCTAAGTACTTTATTTGATTTGAAAATTACCCTTCTATGCTCTATGGCAACTTCAAATAATTTATACTTAATCTTTCGATTCACAGAATCACTTCAACTTCATTGAGCAAAAACAACACATCTAAGAATATTTTCTTCTGACATTCCCGTACACACACTTTACATAAAATATAATTCCATCCATGATGCAGATCAACCGTGCAAGTTAAAGAACACAATATGTAGTACAACATCAGCTTCCTTTTACATAAGTATTATGGTCAGCCGCTCAAACAACATATAATGCCGCGGTCTCTGTATGAATGAATGCGTATCCAATATTTAATTGAAATATGCCCACATCTTTGGAAAAATTGACCATAACATTTCTTTTAAGTTCACTCAACACTTGTCGATTGGTCGGTTACCATCCACTTGTCTGCAATGACTTTGTAGAATCGATCGAACAACGAAACCGCACGTACAATAATGGTAAAATATTATGTTGATCTGACGAGTTTATGGATCAGTCTGGTCACGCGTAACCAATCATCGTCACACTTCATTTGTTTTGGGCAAATTTGAGCAATTCGTTCAGTTCATTAGCACTACAAAATGGGAGTAAATG
Organism: Sylvicola cinctus; assembly: GCA_963854165.1. NCBI lineage: Eukaryota > Metazoa > Arthropoda > Insecta > Diptera > Anisopodidae > Sylvicola > Sylvicola cinctus. Next base: position 55,140,393 of record OY974082.1, read on the forward strand.
TGTGTGCAGTGTGGCCGCCGTGGCCGCTTCCATATTATTCTTCAGACCCCAAAAACCGCAATTCACAACACAAAAAGCTGCGGCTAATTTCTAGAATTATCTTTGCTACATTCATGCGGTAAGCATAAGCGTATATATGTTTAAATGCGATAATTGGGTGGCATACCCGTTCATTCAAGAATATGGTATCGATGTATGTGTGTGTGTGTGTAATCATAAATAAATGCTAATTACTGTATTGTTCAAAAAATGTGCTTAGTCTTAAATATCCGGTGCACATAGTAGAGTTTGTACAATGAAATGTTGAAATGGACTTGATTGTCCATTGTCATGTCAAATAACGAGCAAACTCAATGGGATACCGAAGGTATGGCTTTCAATATTATTGTGTTGCATGAAACGAAATAACATTTCCGTCGTTTTAATTATAATGCGGTACATAACTGTAATACATTACATTACTATTTTTAAAATGAACAAAAAATCAAAATCCTGTAGGTACTGCTAATTAAAATATAAACGTACAAATGTGTGTGAAGTTGATTAATTAAATTGCAATAGCACGCAATTGATGGCAATAAAGCCGCATCGATTATGATTGATACGAGTCCGCAATCCACATGCATTCGTAAAAAATAAAAATGTAATAAAACAAAGTAAAAACATATTTATGGTTTCACGGTAAACCAGTTTGCAGAGTCAACCCAGTTCTTATCACGCATATGTCTGTTTTCTATGAAACTTGAATTGCAGGCATAACTTTATGGAATTCACTTCTTATGCTTTATATTAAATTACATTATGTGGCAAAGTGTTTATGCGTTATTTTACAGTCGATCGTAATGATAATAAATAAGTGAGATGGATGCAATTAAATGTTTCTACTGTTCACGCAGTAGCCATAAGAACATCGAAATATGCACGCAACTTCTTGCGACGCGACGATCCACAGGATGGGGAGTTGTAATTTAATTGAACCAGACATTGCAGCAGAATATAAGTACTGTAAACATAATACAGGATCAACGGAAGAAGCCAGTGAGCAATAAAGTGGTGATAAATTCAAATTGCTGACAATTTTATATTCGTTAATGATCATTACATGTGGATTTGGAATTCCACTGTATAAATAATATAGAATTAATAAACAATTAATTTAAATTGTATATTTAAATAGTTTTGGATGGTCTTTAAGGCTTTATTCTATGATCATGAATTTTTGTTTGTACATATGTACGCTGAATTCACAGAACAAAGAAAAAGCGCTGAACACCCATATTGTCGCCATATAAACGAATCGTCGCAATACTCCACCGGAAATTAAATCAGTCAAGGCAATAACATGCTTAATCTTCTTATGTCATATTATAAATCAACTATCAGTTTCAGTTTACGACCATATCTAAATGTCTGTGCAAACTTCATATCCTCAAAAAAACAATCAACACAATTTGGTCACACATTAATCAGTTAAATTTAACACAAAAAGAAAACATAAGAAAGTTCATGCTTACTTTTTATGGCAGCCGCTGCAGCATCGCACCCAAAATAATGCAGTTTTTTTCTTTTGATTTTAAGATTAAATTATAATTTTCATGCGCAATGAAAAAACAGTTGTGGGCGAGTATTTTATTTGAATAAATATGTAGGTATTTGGTGTTTTGGAATTTTAATACTATTGTTTATAATTTATTGTACAACAATTTGATCATTATTGTCGCCATTAAATCCTCACAAGCCTATAGCAAAGTTATATAAATATAAATTTAAAAAAAAACATTTCTTTTGAAATAAAAATGCAAAAGCATGTCACACACTAAATTTATGGCAAATAAGACATTTTAATGCTTTTAAAAATATATGTATTTAGAGTGAACAAATTTCTGTTTTTATTGTCAAAAACTACCTCCGCAAAGACTTCATTATCTTTAAATTTACCTCAGCCACAACAACGGATGCAGCAGCAATATAAAAGCGCATGAGATGCCACACTAAAAGCTGATTTATTTCAGGCTCCATATACAACCGTCTATATAGTGTAAATGAAGTTTTTGTTTAATTTTGTTTAGTTGAAAGCAAAGACATTGTTGGTTGCATCAATATTGCGTATTATTGATCAAAAAAAAAAGGAGTGAACAAAAATTGATTATACGTTGGAGCTTGCCGTTTTCCATACAAAAAATATTATTTATATTAAATTCGATTATATTAGGATCATTTTATTGGAAATGATTCATAAGAATATTAACTAAATCGCTTTATTTTTCAGTGTTCATAAATTCTTCATAAATGTGCGATTATATTATTTTTTTATTTCATAAACACGATCAATATTTAAACCGCGTTTTGTCAAGAACTATTCTCTTTTTCTCAATATAAACATTCAGCTATTTTATTTGATTTAATTTCTTTTCTTCTTCAATCTTTTTTTTTAAATATGCAAAAAGAAACAATATTCCACAAACATCACACACTTGGGTCATTCAGGTTTCACATTTATGGACGACGGACGCCTTAAAGATAAACATAACTACAAGCACATACCCGAGGATAAAACGCGAAACGCAAGCGCAAATGATGCTGCTGCGCAATTCAACCATTAAATTGTAAATATGCGTCTGTGAAAAAAGCATGTAGGAGTACCGTATTTCGACTTACAAACTCAAAGTCACTAATTTAAATGAAAAATTTAAAGAACAAAAAAAATGTATGAAATATTATATATTAAAAAGAAGATGAAAAATGATGTAAATAAAAAGAACTATAACTAAGAAAATTGAACCAAAAACCTAGTTTTCAACGTAGGCTGATAGACATAATTATTGTATGTTGGCCCTTGCCATAAATGCGTGAGTTAATGCATCGTGATGATCTGAAGTCGCACAGATGGAAGATGGAATTTGGTTTGTATCGGTGATGATTTAAATTTTGTACTCATTATCGCAAACCTAGACATTTCAATCGTTTGAAATGATAATAATGTTGTAAGCTCGTATTAAAGAACTGGTACATTTCTTATAGTCTCAATCAATCGCCTACTATTGAATCAAGTAGTTCTTTCAATGTGAATGATTTGCAATACTTGGAGGCTGGAGCCACTTAAGAAACCATCACCATAATTATTTAGAATTTAAAAAACAAACATCCAAAAACACAAAAGTGTAATATAAAACAATAGAATAAAGATCAACAGGTGTGAGTCATTCATTTTTGCAAAAATGTTTTTGGGGCAACTAATTGCCTTGGAATTCACATAAACTATTTAAAATTTAATTTATATGCTAATTCTTGGCATAACCGACATCTGCCAGACAGGATGGGCTTTACTAAACCCCCACATAGTCTATACCCACAACATTAAGCAAATTCATAATACATGTATAAGAATTCTGTAAATTAAAATGGTAATTGATTGTTTATGAGTTTTTAAATCAAAATAAAACCTCAATCAATTCTAAAATGGGAGATTAAATTAATTGATTAATGTTTGATAAGATCTTCTGTTTCACTGAAAATTTACTTCGCATTTTTATTTAAATTTAAACTATCAATTTCATTGGCAATACAAAGTTTTATTTTAAATAAACTTCATAGACTCATGTTCAATGTTTTATTAAAACTTCAGTATTTGAAAATTACAAGCTTTTACCCATTTTCATCCTTAACAAAATATTTATAACAATGCCAAATTAAAATGTCTTCATCATAAACAAAAATCTTTTGTATTTCAAAATGTATAGTAAAATATTTTCTTTATTGTATTTTTATTGCTTTAACTACCATATCTAACAAATATTTTTGTATTAAATTTTTTTTTTGAGAATTATTTAAAACACACAATATATTTAGCAGACGAGCTTTCCCAGGCTGTGACATCGCCCCTAAAAATGCCAATGACGAAATACGTTTGAAATTTGAATGAAATATAAATTATAATGAACAACGATCCATATAAAGAAAGAGCGTAAAGTGTGACGATTAACGAGGCAACACAAATGCATAGCGTCTCAACAACATTTTATTATTATTAACTTAAAACATGCAAGAAAATAACAAAGCAATTCCAACTATCAAGATGTCGATAAGTTAGCTGATTGATCATGATCGTTTGTGAAGCTTTCGCCTTCAATCAGACACCTCTCTTGTTTATAAACTGGTACATTGTTGAATGCAATGTTTTACATGCAACGACAATTTATGAAAACGTTTATAGACAAAACTGTTACACTGCTTAAAGGCTTTGTTAAGTATAGTTTAATCATGAACTAAATATATAGGCTAATGTACTGAGGTTGCAGTCGTTACGAGTTAATGGATCTTGTAATTTTAAAATTACGTATAAGCATTTTCATGAGTTTCGAAAGTTTTTGTGGAAACTTTTGCATGCAGTCAGCTCTTACTTTGTGATAAAACGTTAGTTACAACCAACGGTTACAACTTACAAGTGTTCAGTATATTATGCTACTCAGTAAGTGGGTGTTATTAATAGTCTATTAAAATCTCTATAAAAAATGTTTATTTTTTATGTATGTATTTGTCTCAATTTGAGGAAAAAAAAATTTTGCTGTTTAAAATTAAATTTGGAATTATATTAAATTAAAATTCTTTTTATTATTTAAATTTTTTTTAACATGATTTTTTCCATATTAATTTTTTTTCCAAACAAAAATTTAAATTATAATAACAAAAGCAAGAAAATTAGTTTTAAAAAAAAACTCAATTCAAAGTTTTTGTCAGGATTTCGAAAAAAAATGTAATTAATTCAAATATATTAAGAATTTCCTGTCAATACTGTTTACTAGCGCTATTTATTAAAATAAAAGTTTATGAATTAATTTATTTGATTCAATAATAACATGGTAATTTTGGTCATTCCCATTTTACCGTTTGGGAAAACCATAATTTAAAACACAAGAAAAAAACTGCAGCTTTCAAGCAAAATAGCAAAAAAAAAAACAATTTAAAATTTAAATATTGTTTCGTAATGTGATATTCAATTTAATTATGTTCACGAATTAAAAAGCTTCACACATGTAACTTTTATATTTTTTACGACTGCCAACCAGTATTAATTCAATCAGACACACAAAATTACTGCAGTCTGTAGCACCTATTTTATATTTAATATGAATAATAATCAATGCGATTAAATCGCATGGTAAAAAATGAACACCATGCTGTCTATCGCATAAGCACAGTATATAAGATGATGTCGCATTAAGCAATGTGGTCTAGTGTTTCTTTGAACTCTTCATATGTGCATAATATTACTCTGTGGATTATGGGCGTGCATATCACGATTAGGTGGGCGCAAATTTGCTCTTATTACATTGCCACATAAAGTGAACCATAATTCTCAAACTGTGTACGTTATAAAATGCGATGTAGTATTTTTACTATCATTATGAAAACAGTTTGACTTGGATTACAAATGAGTGGCAATCAATTTCTCTGCAACCACACTCGAAACGCATATATCGCAGCTTGGGCCCCACGGAAATGCAAATATCGTGCGATGACTGACAGCATTTTATTGATATAAATGGGAGCGCTTACTTTTTTCAAACTATGCACGATACTAGTTTGATTTCGATTGTCATACAAATAGACTTTTCACTTAAATAATATCGAAGAGGCCACTCCTTACATGCAGTCTTGAAATCCAATTCGGCGTACATTAATTTAATCTGATCAAAGCAAGTTGAGTGCAGTATTGGATAACTGAATACAAAAACTGGTAAAAAAATCCTCCTCCTCCATTTAACATGCATAGCTGCATTAAATGCACAACTTCCATAATACTCACTGGAGGCTGGAAAAGTCTTGGCAAATCTAAATTTTACAACTCGGTGATTTCCGTTGCAAAAACTTAACCGGTGTGTACGAGGCACGAGCATTATGCCAGCGCGTAACATGTGGGAGGCGGTGTACGTATCAAGAAATTGCCATATAATTTGCAACCTACAATATTACCTCCATTAGGTGAGCATTAGATTGCGCGCGAATTTGGTGTCGTGTGTTCCACTTGAAGTAACAAAATATAAGTATAAAACCAAGCCTAAACATTTACAACTTTCCTCGTATGAACAGTTTCCGCCATATTATTACTCGCGCAGTTATTTAGGATTAGCTAATGCGTTTATTCCCATTCAAAAAATAAAAATAAAAAGCAACAGAAATTTTAAATATCAAAAAAGTCTATAAATTTTCATAGCTGAGCGCGAAAATATTAACAGGAAACAGTCACTTCAATTGCATCATATTTCTGTCATCATTTGGAAATTTGAAACCACAATGCTTGCCACTTCTCTAAAACTATAATTGTATCATATTTTTATGTGGTGCTTTGGTGGACGAATCCCGTATGGATTACTCAATATAGATGTTTCTAAAAATACACTTTTAAAACAAGTTGTTGACTGAAAAATGTATAACATCTGGCCAGGCAGAATTTAAAGCGCTCAAATGAGAAAGGTCAGTCTTTGTGTTGATGAGTGCTTCTAGAATTAATTACATAAAAGCAAAATTATGTAACGACTTTATGATTTATGTCAAGTTCATTAAATGATATCGAGATTTAAGGAACGAATTCCAGATGGTTGTAAAGTTTATGAGACATTGTATGACTTTTAATTAAGAATGAGCAATAAAAATAATTTGTTTTCTCAATTAAAAACAACCACTTGTGGTGTTTCCTATTTCAAGATTTGTTCAAATTTTCAATACTTATTAAAGCAAGTAAATACGACTAGAAAAAAATCACCCTAGTTAGGGTAATCAATTATTTTGGTCAGTGGGTTGAAGAACACCGGTTTAATCCGGTAATAAATATTTGAATGGTTAGGAACTAGCAAAATAATTGATGTAAATATGTTTTTCATACAAACTTAAAAGATTTATTGAAATTTAATAATTTTCCTATTATATATTCATCTTAAATATAAAAATTTGAATACTTTAATTGAATTCCCTTAATAAACATAAATAAAAAATCGCCACTTCTTAAATAAATCAATTTCTATTGAGCCTGTAGGCTGCAGCCCTTCCTTCCCATTGCCAGTAGGGCACCAGCATACAAAAGCCTATCAAATTAGCATATCTCACAATTGCACCGCTTTTATTCATAAAGAACTAATGATATCAGATGAGTTTGAAATAAATTTAAACATTGGAAGTTGAAACTGAGTTGTGTATCATATCGCATGCCGTTGGCCTCCGCCACAAATAAAACAGCTCACCGTCTGTGAAGAATAAATTCGAACCGCGTGCCGCGCCAGGAACGCCAGATACCTACCTGCCCGGTGTTCATTTCCCCCCACACACAAAACGCGTATTTCTTCGCGCATATAAACATGCTTATTAAAGGCAAACAATGAAGTGGATGTAGCGCCCACACCGCACATATGGCCGCCATCCGCAGCTATTGACATTCTATACGTCTTATATGCGTTCGTTGAACATCATCGCGTTCATGACTTTTAATTCTTTGCGGTTTTGTGTTACAAAAAGATTTGAGAAGAAACATTTTTATGTTATTATAATAAAAATGAATCGCACCTCTCTTATTGTCTGAGCAGAGATGCGGGTTTTTGAAGTAACAGCCATTTACTGTTCTCATTATTTTTAATGCATATTACAGTTTATGTACGTGGGAAATGCTAGCATCCAAAATGCTTGTGCGTATCATCATTTTTCCACTCTTCCGAAATGACTGAAAATGGGATTACTCTCAATAAAGCTATATTGTTAGGCGCCTGAATATGAACTTGTGAGTTGTGACACAATCGAGAAAATTGCGATGAAGCAAGAGTTATTATTAACATTCAAAGTTGTATGGTAGATACAAATGATCTGCATGGGAGTTGAAAGTTGGGATCATGTTTGACAATGGCATTAAATTATTCACGAATACCAAGAATTTCAAGGTGTGTCTTGTCTGTTGAATCATGTTTATTAATTTTAGCCTGTTTTTTTCTTGGAAAAAGAAATTGATCTTGAAATGATTTGCCCAATAATCTCTGTGTTCTTAACAAACTAATTTAAATGGAATTATATATTTTCTAACTGTTCATAATTCAAGGCCATTAATAGTTTTTGCATTCTGAAATTCGAAATCTATTTTAAATATATTTTTAAAATTTTGTACAAAATGAAGAGAAATGGAATGGAGGATTTCATGCCTCTACAAAGGATATAAAAGAATTTTCGTAATTTCAAGGTCAAAAAATATTAAATATTAATATTGTGTTAACGATAGACATTTTTTGTTTGAGGAAAGAACTTAGATAATCCAAAATAAACTTCCTTCTATAATCTTCATCTCAAAGCTATTGCAATTAATAGCAACAAAAACATTATAAAACCGCTTTCACGATTCCCACTATTTGTACGAGTATATGCTTCTTGCTGCAACTTTGTCATGGTTTCTCCAAAATGACAAACTTCATGAACCTCATCAGACAGTTGCTTGGTGCAGTTTTTTTTTTTTTTTGAACGTATCAAATCAATCAAAGTGTCTTGTCCCATCGTAGCTGCATAGCTTTAAAGAATATTACACACAAAGCCTCTAATCCTGCGCATTCAATGTAAATATTATATTTGGATCAGCGCCGCCGATTCAGAAACTGTCATTCGTTCAAATCAATTCAATCAATTAGACGCAATCAAAAGAAACGACAATCGAATGTATTTCCTTTGGGTCATATTCCTTTAACCAGCTTAACCCATTCATCTTTTCTGTGTGTACCGAAATTATGGCCGCTCTCTTCTATTTATGTTTGTTGCATAACAATCAAAGCACATAACATTTTATTGAATACATTCGCTGCGGGTTTATTCGGCCAGCATTAAATTTAATTGGTGGACGAACAAAAATATAATTATTCAACATATGAAATGCAGCATAAATTTAAAATGGGAGGCCAAATTGTTATAAGAACCACGCGCATAGCATTGATGGCTTGAATTATTAAGTTATTAAGTATTCCATTTGGAATGAAGTATCGTTTTTCAATTTGAAAATGTAATTTGAATTCCCGGTAGCTGACATACGCTGACTCCCAAAATTCCATTAACTATTTTGAGTTAAATAACAGTTGGCTTAAATTATTTGAATCCACAAATATTTGCTGCATGAGTACGTTTTTTTTTCAGTCGTGTGGTGATTGGAATTCAGCAAACAAAATAAAGATAAGGATAAAATGATGCAGCATGGTTTGCCTTTATGGTATATTGAAGATCGCGATCACAAAAGCGAATATTTGTACAATCATATGGCCATTATTTATGTTGGGATTTAAATTTAATATCTTCGGTTTTGAAACAGAGGAAAGAATGTGCTAAATAGTTTTTTTTATAATTCCATAAAATTATTGGAATGTTGCAAAATGCATCTCCATTTGTTTGCAGATCTTAATCAAACAAACAAAATGAAAATACCATACTGCAAAATTTGCATTTGCATTAATCAATTTTGCAGACTACAATGATGGTGGTCTTCAGCGCAACATACAAATGTCTGCACATATCTGGGATCGTGTTTCGTGCTTCCACGCAAAAAACAAAACACTGCAAAGTATGCTCAATGTAGGTAGACGTCTTGTATGTATGCGTACCGGCTTAATGAATTACCCAAATGGGTGCGTATATATATCCACGTCTAGCAAAATAAATCGCATTGATACGCGCAGCCGGAAGTGTTTGTATGCCTCAACATAAAATGTATGAATGAATTTGAATGAATGAAAAACATGAATGATGACTGAATTTTTACACACAAGATTGTACGCGCATCTGTGCCGTGCAGAATATTTTTGCATGGAACAAGAAATACGTGTGCATGGCACCGTGAACATTAATGTATTATTATTATAAAACAACATTTTTATAATAATAAAAATAGCGAAATCCAAATTAATATGAAAGGCCAGCACACAAAGTGACGGATGAATGTGAATTTTTATTCGCGTTTATAACTTACTAAGTATGCGTGAAAGCGACTTAAAGTATATGCACATTGCACGAGGCATTGTAAAAGTAGAGATTTACGTGAGTGCATAATAGGCAATAGTAATTAAAACCACGGCGAAATGGTTATTTAAAATATTATGCGGGATGTAGATATAGTTACATGCATATGGGATTTATGCACCTACGTCCGGGCTGTGCAATGTTCATATGTTATGTTGCTCAAACATCATAAATTACAGCTCATGCGGAAAATTAACAAAGTCGTCGAAGACGGCGCATAATATGTTATAAGACTGAGCGCAAAATATGTTGAACGGTACATATTTTGTGTAACATGTTGTATGCTTTTAGGAAGGCGCGGGTGAGGAAGTCAGTTGCATTTATGAAGCAAACAAAACTGTACTGTTGAGTATAGGTACTAAAGTATCTACCTGATTCACGGAATTCCTGAATGAAGCAAGTGTAGTGTGACTACCTGCCACCTTGAATAAATAACGTAACACAATATAGCAGTTACACGAGTATGCTTTGGTAAACACACATTGCGAGCATCTTCCTCGCTTCTTAAGAGATATGATCTTGAATATACGATCTTCTTTCACAAAATACAAGTCACAATAAGGACAATTAAAAAGGAAATGAAGGTAATTTTTCTTGTTTGTGTATGCGTACGAGAAATTTTTTTGTTGGTTTGGAAACTCGGCCATTGAACCAACCCTTGTCCAATTTAAAAATAATTCTTAAAAAAGGGATGTGGAGACTGGAATATTTATTGCATTTCACATATGTATTATTGTTTTGTAAAGTGCAGGATGATGGCCTTTTATTTGTTATTTCCGTACATAATATCAGGCTGCCTTTATGATTTCTCTTTTCTACATAAATACACATTATATTATATAAAGGAATACCTTTTTCATAAGAATCACTTATCACAATTGCCACTACAGCGGAAGTCGGATGAATCATAAAGGAACACATTTTTAAATCTTCTTCTTATATAAGTAAATGTGCAAACCAGTCTCATATATAACAGCTCACAGCACGGCACACCTTTGTACCGATATTACACAAAATTATATTACATATATGTACAAAAAGTGTCATATTTGTTTAAACTTTAGCCATTTCAAACATTAAGATGGTTAGAATAATTCCTTAACTCAATATTTAGCTATTTATTGCGATAAATGTGTGGCTCACCACATACAAGAGAGATCGAAACAAATAAAGCGCTCAACGTGCACAAGTTTATTTGCCAATAATGCTTTATGAACACGCAAGCATCGCCACTTGAATGCTCAATAGGACGACGCGTTGCGTTCGCTAAAACCGCGGTGACCATTACAAGGAATATTGTATTTACATACATAAAATGTATAAATGTATAAATGTACTGTAGAAGATATATAGGCAGGTAAAATGTGCAAAAAAAGCAATAACATCACCGCCTCTTAACTGCTCATTTACATTTAACAGCACCCGCGTTTTAATGCCGCAAGACTCTGCAACAGATTCCCAATCTTAAGACAGCGATATATTTAATGAATGGGTATTTGTTGTTAATTAAATAAATGCCGCACATGCATGCTCATGTACAGGGTGGATTTTGCAACAAAAATAATACAAAATTAATTTAATTTTTTGTTTGATGAATTTTTGCAAATTATGAGAATTGATTAATTTTTAATGACAAAAATTTGAATGCATGAAATAAGAATTTAAACGATTTAAAAAAAATGATAAATATAAATGAACATTGCGTAATTTTTTAATTGAATAAACTTTACAGTCCTCATAGTATGTCAAATTAATAAATAAAAGCTCATCCGCGATAAAAAGCGTCACTCGTGGGTCACCTACTCGTATTTAGCTCATAAATCACGATAAGAGCGCAGTTGTTTAATTCCAAAGACTTTACATTCCTTCATTTCCCTACCTCAATATAATTAACACCGCGTCCCGTGCACAAATGCGATTACAAATCAACGCTTTCGCATCGACCAAAATAAACTAACAAACGATCGCAATGAATGAAAACTGCGCTCAATACAAATGGAATTGTACAAGTATGTGGTGTTAATTTAAAAAATATACATAAAAAAAATATTGCAATACTTTAGTATAGAATGTCTCATAAATACCTGAATTGCGTCATGTTGTTTGGTGAATTTGTTAAACTGCAATTAGTCAATTAATTCAATGTAATCCCTTTTTCGTATTTGGGGCTGTAAATCAAGTGCACTGATAGCATGTTAGCCGCTTCGACACTTTAGTTGGGAGACCACACAAATGCTTCGCTTCGTATACCAACTCAACGCATATTTTCACCTTTCTTCATTCATTGATCTTATTTCTGTATTATTTTACATAATCTGTAATTTATAGCCTTTTCCCTTTTATTTTTATTTTTTTTAGTAAACAAAAACTCTCTTTTTATGCAGACTTCACTTTCAACATTTGATATCACTACCACTAATTTCGTAACAGTTCGAAGTTCCAATCACATCTGCGGATCAGAAAAACGGGCATCACATTTATAATGAATGCTGATGAAATTCATACACTAGCAGGAGCGCAAATCACAAATTAATTGGGCCACAATCCGTTTATTACTGCGAAATCATCAGGCATTGTGTTGTACAAAATTGTTTTTATTATCCAATTATTGTAATTTAAGGATATTTCCTCCCAAAAGAAATCAATGTATATTCTACACTACTCACTTAGTTGGGTAAAATATGCACTTTGAAATTAGTGTTGTTATTATTAAATCACGCAGGCATATTAAACGAGGACTGAGGAGGTTCCCAAATTAAAACAATAATAAAATGAAAATCTTGCAAACACTTCACGTTTTACGACGTCTGCGTTTCTATACACAAGATCTTCCAATTTGATGTGGGCTGCAGCTAAAAGACGATTTGATGAATACGCAATCAGCCAAACGTCTCAACAATGACACACAAGACACAGTAAAATATATTTACGAACGACCACACTATACAAGACATACAAGTTGCACAATTTTCAATTTTCAAACGCGATCTACGACCAACGCGATCAACAGTCAACTGAGAACTGGTTACTGAATACTGGCTGATGCTTCATACTTGGTGAGTGCTGGTTGTTGGATGTTGAATGTTGATGTTTCAAAAAGCATTGTGCCTTCACATGTATTGAAAATTGTAATATGTGAGACGGAGACCGCGGAGACTTGATATGTTGCTGCCTGGTCGCGGTGTGTTGTCGCGTCGATTAGCAATGTGGTCTTTACCATACTAAGCCAAAACTAACGTCGTCTCTCGAATTCGATGGAGAATCATAATAATGAACACACAATAATAATAATTGTATTTATAAGGCAAAAGTCAACCGCTGATCACCTCATGGGGGTTTACTACTTCATGTCGTCGTGCCGCATAATATATGGCAGCCTTATAGTCACATACAAGAGCTTATAATGCTCAATTTGTTGCTTTTGGCATTTGCGTATGGTAACTCTTGGAAAATATATTGAAGACATGTGTGCGATTGAAATGAACAATTTTCAATTACAACGTTTCGTGCACTGGTTGACACAGTTAATGCATTTTCTAAGCAATGCATCAAGTGCGGACTCATCGATTCTGGTTTTGTACCAGTGTTTATTAGCTTTGATTGGTTTTCAATTTGCATCGTTTATTTGATGTTGTTTCATTTTCTCCATAGCTTTGAATCATGCATCCTTTGAAAGAGTTACAAAGTTGACTGAACAATAAAAATTAATTATTTTAGCTGTTGCCTGTTTTAAGGAATTTTATGTTCGATACATTTTGTTTAAAAGACAAAATCTCCAAGAATGTTGAATTAATTTTATTTAATCGGTCATAAGAAAAGTCGTTGTTTAAAATTATTTTTAGATATTTCCACATACAACGTATGATTTAAGCGAAAAAACAGACTTCAATATGCATTTAACCGATTTTATAAGAACATTATGTTTTTTACAGACTATTTAAAATAATAATAACATCAGTTTTCTGCAAAAGTTGTGTTTGAATAATTAATTCAAAAGCATGTCTGCCCACACAATTTATGCTTATTTATTAATATGCTTTTAAAAAAATTGCTACTGTGTTTTTTAAGAGTCGTTTTTTTGCAATTATCAAAGTCTATATCGATCTTGTTCACATTTAGATTTTTAAATATTTGTAGTTTAAAATAGATTACTTTAAAGAGTTTCTTCTACCATAAACATTTACTATTGAAGTAAAATATACACTCATAACTAAAATGCTTTTTTATCTTATAAAATTAAGAATTAATTATGGTCTTTTGTAAACATACATTTTATTTATAACATTTTATTTCTGCAGTTTACATAACGTTGACGGTCAAATTAAATTTCTCAAAAACCATTAAAATGCAGTGGAAGTATTATTGAGTAAAGTTGGTTTGATAGGAATTTTACCTATCCTTTTTGTGATGCTTATCATATTGTGTGTGATCAGTGATCATGAAGCTAGCAGACGTAATAATCCCTTATCTTATATCGACAACTATGAAATATAAAGGTGGTCGCGAGAGTGTAATAAAACGGCGCAACTCGTTCATTGGAGGAACTGCCTATATCAAGTGGAATTTGTCAAATCTACCAACCAACCATAGCACAAATTAGGAATTTTAAATTTAGGTTAGTTAAGTCATAAACCACTTTTACTTTCAGACACAGCAATTACGGATTTTATAAAACTCCTATTATTAGGCAATTTATATATAGATAATGAAATCCCAAAAGTAACAAATCCCTTTCAGATCCGAAATATAATTAAATAACTATTATAAAAGAAACAAACACACATTCATTACAACAAATTGATGGACCAATTTATTCGTTATTTTTAAAATATGTTATAATTAGGAATTTTTCAGAACTAATATTGAAATCCAGAATGCGACGAGCCAACAACGTCAATAACACCCTCCGGTTTTATATCTTCATCGGGAGTTTGTAAGACAGCCGGAATACTTAGTGTCTGCAAAATCAAATCGACAAACCAAAATGACATCTAGAACCATAATAAAATTTGAAAAACATACCTTTCCTGGTGCAACAGCTTCAAATTGATGCTTGAGACTCTCTAACTCAAACTTGCAAGAAGCAAAAGCAGTTCGCAGTTCACAGAGAAGAACCATATCTGAACGTAGTTCATTAAAAGATATACAAATATCTTCAGTGGGAGGTGGGGCAGGGTCTGAAAAAAGGATAACCAAATAAACAATGATATTTAAATTCCAGCATATGAAATACTCACCAACTTTAAATTCTTGCAGTGCCTGCTCTAAAGCTTTAGCCTTTTTCTGCCCAATGTTGGCTGGTAATTTCATTTTTTGTGACCGCAATGAGACTCCAGTTCCGCGTAAATCCGGGAATTTGATGCCAGCTGATTCAACCGCATTTACAATAGTATCAACTTTAGATGGCCGTTGTTGGCTTTGTAATTTCTTTTTATTTAACTTTTTGTCCTGCTTTTTCAACTGTGCTGGGCTTTGAACTGGATCACCTTGTTGATCGGCTTGGGAAATTAATTTTTGTAAATCCTGTGTCTTGCGCTCACGCTCCTTCTTACGCACTTCTATTTTCTTTAATTCATTTAACAACATTTGTTCCTCTTCGACTTGCTTTTGAGTACGCTCGAATAATTTCTTTAGTTGATCCTTGCGTCGACGCTCATGCTCACCATCATAGACAAATATCTTCTTTTCATTATTTCCCTTGACACGACTCAAGATGGCAGCCACTTCATAGTATCGCTCCTTCAAATCTTCCACAGTTTTAATACCGTAATTGGATTTATCCCAACGGTCTGCCATTATAACAAAGCGCAAATCAAAGCGACGTGCCAAATCAAATAAGTGATCAGTTTGGGCTTTAGACCATTTGGCTGGATTGGAACGCAAGTGAGTGTTGTAGTCGGCTGAAGTGTATGTGGCAATGTTGAGTTGCTTGTTGAATTTGGCAAATGGATACTCCTTGGGTTCATCCAATGTACGACGCCAATGGTGGAAAACAGCATTGTCTTTACGCGCTGGATTTGTGAACGAACCCCACTCCCATTTGCGTACCTTTTTCATACCCAGACGAGCTTTTACCTGTACGTAACCAGAGCCCGTGTCAGTGGGTAATAACGGTGGTGCATCTTTGTTGTCGTTGTAGAGCAGTGCAAATACTTCACGGTGCATTCCTTCGGGACGCTTAGAGTTTTTTGTGCTGAAAATATGGATATGTGTGACAATTGACAAACGATTGTTTCTGGCTTAATTTATTCTCATTTATTTACCGTTCTAAACTTAAAGTTGTTTTCTTTTTGTTAGCACTTAAGATGCTGTCTTTTGTTAGCTCCGGAGTCGGGGGACACTCCAGGTCCAAAATATCTCTCACATCCGACGACATTGTGCTGGCAAGTGGCTGAAGTAGAATTTTTAGGTTAGAATTTAACTTTTTGGCTATAATTTGTTGTGAAGGTATAAAAAATCATTCGAAACATAACTTTAAGCAGCGAAAACTTTTGATGATTTTAGTTAAATGAGATTTAATTGAATACTCACAGTTTTAATGTAGTTTAAAAAAAATATTTGCACAACACAAACTTTTGTATCGCAGATTTTTAACAATTTGAAATATTATTTTCTTGACGTTTATTCTGACGTTTTAAAAAGTTTGCATCACACACACACATGCCGAATACCTTAATTGCTTGTGTGTGTCATGTTTTGTTTACTTTTTTTTGTAAACAAATGATTGTTTATGTTCCACAATCAAACGCGTTCAGTAGCAATGTGATCCACATATGACAAAATTGGGCTGTTGATGCGATTTTCAAAGGTTCAATGCAAATTTCAACGAAGAAAAATCCGAATAATAGGGGATGTTTAAATTTTTTATTGTGTATTTAATCAAATGAACCCAAAAAAAAGAAATTATTATCCATTGAAAAATGTATTTGTGGACAATGAATATTTTTCAAGCAGTCAACATAAGGGTTAATTATATTCTGCTTCTACAAATGTCAAAGTCTCAATAACACGTGGAGTGAACGAAAAGCATCGACAATCGACATATTCGCGCAATAGCTGTTTTGCGGAATTTGTCTCATACGAATCGCTTTGCCTTTCAGTCTCGCCTCTGAGTTTTGACTCTCCCTGCTCGCATTATTCGACATTTGAAAGAAAACTACGCAATTGAGTGGCCGCATCGTGTTGCAACTTGCAAGACTGGAAATCTAAAAAGTGCAGTGTGAAGTGAAAATTCTTTAAATTATTCTTAAATTGTTTTTTATTTGTAGTAAAATGGAAGTTAACGAGGAAAAGTTAAAAAGTTCTTTAGAAAAATTGAAGAACTGCGGGAAAACGATAGAAAAAGATGTGACTATTTTTTTGAGGTTATCGGTAAGTGATTTTTTATCGTGCACGTGGTGTGTAAATTTATTTATGTTTTAAACTCTTATTTTAGACCATTAATGAAACGGATATGAACAAAATATTTGATTTTTTGGTAAAAAATGTATTAAATTTAACATATACCAACTATATAAATCATTTATTCGCCGATTTAATGCCTTTGATTCTGACGAAAGCATTTCCGTTGCATGAAAAGTTTGATAGAATTGAAAATTATCAGCACAAATGTATTGTGCTGGCTGTTTTATCGAAAAGCAGTTCAATATGCTTGCGGTAAGTTGTAATCATATAATTTTTAATTAATTTAGGTGCTCAATTTATTTTTTTTATACAGTTATTCATACAAATATTTTGGAAAATATCCATCACCATATACAAGGGAAGACGCTCCAAGTGCAAAGAAATCCACACATGAAGTTACAGATTTAGATGTAACCAAATGTTGTTTGAATTTCCTGCAAGCTGATGTCTCATTTTTTAAGAACATCTGGAATTGGTCTGAGTTTGTAAGCACTTACTACAATAAGGGTTGCTCAATGCAACGGTTAATATGTAATACCGTACTTGGAATTTTAACCAACATGACCACATCACAGATCAGCGCATTAAATAGTACAATTCCTGAAGAAATTCAGGTATCATTCGGCAACCAAATTGAAGCTCACAATGTAAATGATCAATTAATAGAGTTTACTGACATCGAGAGTAATAAACTATTGCAGTGGAACTATCCCAGCGAATTGGTGACCAATATTGAAGGCGTTCTCTTGCCCATTTACGAGGAGGTGAACTATAAATTTTTCAATCAATTCAGTGGTGCTCATGAACGGTTAGTAAGCGTTGAATCCACACGTACAAATTTACGAAGTCTTGCAGTTGGCGTTTCATCCGGCAAAGCAATATGTTTGTCAGGACCAGTTGGCAGCGGTAAAACAACACTTGTCGAGTATTTAGCAAGAAGAACCGGTCACATTGCGCCAAAATTCCAGGAATATTTTCATTCCAAGAAAAGTACCAATAAAAAACAAATTAGAAATGATAAAAAGTCAAAGCGCAAAATAGAGCCCTCATCAGAAGAAATGTTTAATAATTATATTGATGAATATGAGAAATTGGCGCCGAAAAATGGATTCCTGCGTGTACAATTGGGCGACCAAACTGATGGAAAAATGCTGCTGGGACAGTACAGATGTACAGACGTTCCTGGTGAATTTGTCTGGCAACCAGGTGTTTTAACAAATGCTGTTTTACATGGATATTGGCTACTGTTAGAGGATATTGATTCAGCTACGCAAGATGTAAGTACTATTCTTACAAATTTGTTGGAGTACAATTATCTTAATGTTCCTGGATTTCGGGATTGCTTGAGAATAGCGCCTGGTTTTCAATTGTTTGTAACACTGAGATCCCAGAAGACGGGATCTGCTCGAAATACAAGTTATCAATTACTGGAAAAATACCTTCATACAATAAATATTCTTCCACTAACACGTGAGGAATTGTGCCAAATAATCTGTGAGAACTATCCTAAACTTTCAACGATTGCGTCCAGAATTGTAGACGTTTTCCTTACATTCTCTAGTGGGTGTCATTCATTTGATGACACAACAAGTACTGACAATCCAGAGGGTGCTTCAATCATGTTGACTGGCATCACGAATTCAGGGCGTTTAGTATCGACAAGAGATTTGCTTAAACTCTGTCGTAGGTCAGATCCATCATTTGTTATTACCAGTAGTGAATGTGCTTATTTTGTTTTTCAAAACGCTGTGGACTTATTTTGCTCCCATTTGCCGCAAGGTCCAACCAAAACAGATCTTATTATTAGCATTGGCTCTAAACTGGGTATTATTGAGTCCAGATGTCAGAGTTTGGCAGATGAATATAAACCCGAAGTAAAAATTACAAGTGACTTAATTGAAGTGGGACGAGCACGCGTAAGTAGAACCGCGTCCGAAGATGTCAGTCTTTTTGGTGAGAAGCGACAGTCAACGGATGAAATTGGCTTTGATTATATTCAGAAGAAGCTGAAACTAGAGAAAAATGTTGCTTTGAATAAAATTCAAACAATCGCCAAAAATGCACCAACATTTTCATTTACACGTTTGGCGTCTTGTTTGCTGGAGCGAATTTCGGTTGGTGTTGGTCAAAATGAGCCTATTTTGTTGGTCGGAGAGACTGGAGTTGGCAAAACTAGTTCTGTACAATATTTAGCTCATCAGACTAATCACAATTTAGTTGTGATCAATATGAACAATCAATCAGATGTTTCGGATTTGGTTGGAGGATTCAAGCCCGTAGACCAAAGTTATGTAATTGCTCCTTTGCGATCTGAATTCGAGTATTTATTCAAGAAAACGTTTAATGCTGCAAAGAACGAGACTTTCTTAAGCAACATAAGTATGTGCTTTAATTCAGGTAGATTCGGCGTTCTGGTCAAACTAATGCTGAACATTATCGACAAGGCACATGTGCAGATTAAGAAAGCGAATGCAGATACACAACGTGCCATTAAAATTATCCAACGATGGGATGTCCTCCAAAGTAAATTGATCAAACTCAATTCACAATTGAAGCAATCGATTAATATATCATTTGCTTTTATAACGGGATCGCTTGTGAATTGCATTAAAAATGGGGACTGGGTGCTTTTGGATGAGATCAATTTAGCATCAACGGAGACATTAGAGTGTCTATCAACTATTTTGGAACCTGATGGCTCTATAGTATTGCTGGAGAAAGGAGATTTTGTACCTGTTAAAAGACATGCTGATTTCCGAGTATTTGCCTGCATGAATCCAAATACAGATATTGGCAAAAAAGATCTTCCTATTGGAATCCGAAATCGATTCACCGAATTTTTCGTCGATGAACTTACCACTGAAAATGACCTTCTTATTCTGACTAATGATTACCTAAGTAATACTGGAATTAAAAAAGTCAAAGTCTTAAATATTGTAAAATTGTACATGAAGTTGAGGTCTTTGGCTCAACTGCAGCTCAGCGATGGTCTTGGCAACCGACCTGTGTTTTCATTGCGTACGTTATGTCGCTCATTAAATATATGTGCCAAAAACTTGTGTGGTTCAATTGATCGTAATCTGTACGAATCCTTCTGTTTAAGTTTCCTAACCCAACTTGACGAAGATTCACACAAATTTGTGCTGCAGTTAATTCAACAGACAATGCTCAGTAATCCCAAAGCAATATTATCCCAACAAATCCCAAAACCAGAAGGTGAACAAATTCAATTCGAGGGATATTGGATTCAGCAAGGTCCCAAGGAAGTTCTAGCTTGTGAGAGTTACATTATTACAGACACTGTGCGGCGAAATCTGAAAGATTTATCTCGCATTATATCAATTGGTAAACTTCCAATTCTATTGCAAGGTCCAACAAGTGCTGGTAAAACCAGTTTAATTGATTACATCGCTAAGCGAAGTGGAAATTATTGTCTGCGTATCAACAATCACGAGCACACTGACCTCCAAGAGTACATTGGAACCTATACGGCTGATGTAACAGGAAAGCTGTCATTTAAAGAAGGTGTCCTAGTTCAAGCGATGCGCCATGGCTATTGGATCATATTGGACGAATTGAATTTAGCACCAAGTGATATTTTGGAGGCACTCAATCGTGTTTTGGATGACAATCGTGAATTATTTATTCCGGAAACACAAACAATTGTAAAAGCACATCCCAATTTCATGTTGTTTGCAACACAAAATCCTCCCGGACTTTATGGTGGTCGTAAGACATTGTCTCGTGCATTTAAAAATCGTTTTATTGAATTACACTTTTCCGATATTCCTAAGGATGAGTTGGAAATTATTCTAGAAAAACGGTGTCTTATTCCAAAATCATATGCCCAAAAGATGGTTAAGACTATGGCACAGCTTCAAATGAATCGCAAATCAACAGCAAAGGGTAATTTTACGTTGAGAGATTTATTTCGATGGGGAAATCGTTACACATATGCTGATAAAGAATTACTGGAAAATAAAACTTATGATTGGAATCAGCATTTAGTGGATGAAGGTTATTTGGCGTTGTCTGCAAAAATTCGTAATAACGAGGAGGTGGAGGTGATAGAAGAAGTGCTATACAAAAACTTTAGAAAAAAGATCAATTTATATAATATTTTTTCTTATCATTCCGAAACGTCATTGGTTACAAAAAAAACACTGGAGTCAATTTCGTCGGAAGATATTCACTTCAAGAACATTGTCTGGACTGAAGATATGCGTCGAATGGCAATTCTAACTGCAAAAGCTATTCAGTTTGATGAACCTGTTCTTCTTGTGGGGCCAACTGGTTGCGGTAAAACGACAGTGTGCCAAATTCTTTCGGGAATTGCTAAGACTTCTCTTCGAATTTTAAATTGTCACATGCATACAGAGGGTGCAGACTTTTTGGGTGGATTACGTCCATTCCGTTCAGACCAATCTTTCGATAGTGATGACAAACCAAAAGCCTCAGCCAAGAAACAACTATTCGAATGGGCTAATGGCCCATTAATTTTGTCCATGCAAGAAGGTGGATTTTTCTTGGCTGACGAAATTTCATTGGCGGAAGATTCAGTGTTGGAACGCTTGAATTGCATTCTGGAACCAGAAAGAACTTTACTCTTGGCGGAGAAAGGAGGTGTCAATGATAATTTCATTACAGATACAGAGTTAATTAATAATTCTGGTGAATTTGTAATAACTGCCACAACGGGATTCCAATTCCTAGCTACAATGAATCCTGGTGGAGATTTTGGCAAAAAAGAGCTTTCCCCAGCGCTTAGAAATCGCTTTACAGAAATTTGGTGCCGTCCAACTGAAAACGAAGAAGATTTGATTAAAATTGCTGTCCATAATATTCGGATGGGAATTCCAGAAAATACTCAAGCTTCTGAAATAGCTACAGCTATTGTCAAGACAGGAAATTTTTTAAAAAAGAATATCGACAAATTTGTTGTCTCTATTAGAGATGTGCTGGCCTGGGTTGAATACGTGGTAAAAAATGTTGGGGCTGGAAATCTTAAAGTATCAGATGCTCTAGTTTACGGATTAAAGACTGTATTTTTAGACTCCCTAGAAATGCTTCCACATGAAAATTATAATCAAATTGTTGCCTTAAGAAATTTAATTAATAATTTCTTGCTAAAAGAGATAAACATGAATATTGATAAAATATTTACAATAAGCCAGATGGAGGCTACAAAAGGAACTTCAATTGCATCCAGTGACACAAATTATGGAATTCATCCATTCTACGTGGCTGCAAATCTCTCAAGAAGCGATTTTTGCAAAGATTTCAAATTTACAGCACCAACAACCTTCCAAAACTTGTTCCGACTGCTGTCTGCGTTGAGTTTGGATAAGTCTATTTTATTGGAGGGACCACCTGGTGTTGGTAAAACATCATTAATTGAAAACCTTTCAGCTCAAATTGGTTACAATATTGTGAGAATAAATTTATGTGAGCACACAGACTTAGCTGATCTCTTTGGAACTGATCTGCCCGCAGATGACAAGAGTTTAGATCTAACAATTGAGGCTTCCAATGATGCAAGTGAATCAATGTTGGGATCGTTTGTATGGCGAGATGGTCCTCTTCTTTCAGCATTAAAATCAGAAAACACATGGATTTTGCTAGATGAACTGAATTTGGCACCTCAAAGTGTCTTAGAAGGTCTTAATGCAATTCTAGATCATCGTGGTGAGGTCTTTATTCCGGAGTTAAACAAAACATTTAAGTTGCGAACACAAACACGCATTTTCGCTTCACAAAATCCCTTGCGACAGGGTGGCGGACGCAAAGGATTGCCACAGTCGTTTTTGAATCGCTTCACTAAAGTTTTTCTACGAAAATTGGATACTGAAGATCTGTTGCACGTTGTCCACTCAAAGTATGGAGCATTTTTTGAAAACTTGGGTTGTTACTTTAGTAACTGTCTGACGGAGTGTGGAATTTCTTGTGACAATGAAAAAAGCTTCTTTGAATCTTTGGACGATGAGAAAAATGTAAACGGAACCTTGGAAAGATTCGGCAGTAAGTTTGATTTGTCAAAAAGACTGGTGGAGTTTTCCGAAACTTTGGAACGGGGAATATCAAATTTGGAATTTGGATCAAGAGGTGGTCCATTTGAAGTGAATTTAAGAGATATTTTGAGATGGTGTGATTTGTTAAGCAATCCAAAGACAGGATTTGTTATGACATCAGTGCCACAGTTTACACGATGTGCATCAAATGAATATCCTTCCATTGTTAATGACTTTCTGTTGATTTTGGCTGAAAAAATGAAGCTCGTTTACTATCAACGAATGAGATGTGAAGAAGATCAACTGTTCGTCATGAAAGCCTTTGCTAAGATTTTCCACTGCGATTTAGAAGTGATTGAACGAAACACTAAAGATATTTCGTTTTACTGGACAGATGATCATGTCTATTTGAACGATATTGTTATTGAAAAAGACGTTACGAACCAAGATGCCGCTCATGTGATTAAGAAACGGTCACCGTTGATACTATCAAGTCAATTGAAAACGCTTCGAGATTTATCTGAATGTGTACAAATGGAAATGCCAGTCATATTGTGCGGACCAACTGACAGGTAAATTAGTGTACTTTTTGCTTTAATTACATTTTTTAAATTTCAATATCATTTATTTTAGTGGTAAAACCAAATGCATTGACTTGCTATGCACTCTCTCAAATCAACACTGTAATGTAGACACAATTGATGATTCAGTAACTGGAAGCTTTCAACAAATTGACTTGAACCGGCATTTAGAGGAAGTTTCTTTTATTCTTGAATGCAATCTACGAAGTGTCATAAGAAATATAATCGAACATCATGATGGAACAGAAGGATTCTTTTTAAAAACGATTATTCGTCTTTTGAGCTGTTGGGAAAGTTACAACGTTTTGCTTGAAAGAAGTCCATCAAGTGAGTAAGCAATTTTTAGTTTAAGCCCAAAAATTAATACAATTTTTATTTTTAGATATCACACAAAATTCATTTATGTCCGACGAGCTGATTCAATTCAAGCAACGCCTCTCAAGTCTCGAGCGCATCTGTAAAGAGTTAGAACCATTTTCAAATGATCATGGCAATTTTAAACCAATCAAAAATGCAATTAACACCTTAAAAAACATTGTTCAAAACTCCGACAGTCTTAATACTGGAGGCCATTTTGAATGGGTCGATTCTCAGATTGTCAAGTCTCTAAAATGTGGTCAATTTATATGCTTGGAGCACGTGAATATGTGTTCAGCTGCAGTACTGGACCGCCTCAATTCGGTGTTTGAACCAAATGGAACCTTGTTAATATCGGAAAAGGGGGTAACGGCAGATGACCAGCTGGAAGTTGTCGGAAAACACAATAACTTCCGGGCATTCCTCACGTTGGACACAAAAAATGGTGAAATTTCCCGTGCTATGCGAAATCGGTGCATTGAAATTTGTCTCACTGATAAGAATTACACAGAGGGGGATTTAATATCTCTAATCTTTGATAATGGAATTAAGGAAAGCTATTTAATTGATTTGTTGTTGAGGATTCATCATCGTCTTAGGAATGTATCGGAGTTCAACTCATTTGGGGTGTCACATGTGCTCAAATGTGCATTTCTAATAGCTGAAAACAAGCGACTAGGATACACTGACAGAAAGGCAGTATATTTAAGTGCACTAGATGTCTATGTTCGATCTTCAAACACTGATTTACTTGGATTTGGTTTGGCATTTTATCGCAATAAACTGGAAGAGGAGTTAGCTGATGAACTTCAAAATATTCCAAAATATCGCAATCTTACTAATGGTGACAACGTTGTACTACATGGCGACAATCTTACCACTATGACATTAATTAAGAAAGAAGTGGAAACCTTTTTGGTCCATCTGGGTTCTCAGATTGATACACGAAAAGATGATGAACAAATTCCATTGAAATATTTGCTGTACATTTTATATGAGATATGTTCAGCTGGTGACTCACTGAAAAGATTTGTATACCTTCAGCAAATGCTAAAGTCAATAGGCACATCGCATGAACTTACATCATTACAGAAATTAAACGATGAATTCTTCGCCGAGATCCGAAAATCAGTAGCATTGAAAAATGATCAATACAACTGGAATTTACCTTGGAACTCTGAAATATTTCCAAGAATAAGGGACTACAAATCGTCAGTATTGTCAGTTAGTGATCAGTTGAAATTAAGTGCTTTGCTCATCTCCCACATAACATTAGAGCCAATAACATTACAAAGTACAACGAAATTAAATCAAATTAATCTAATCACTTACTCAAAAGCAGCCTACTCAAATCAAATTCTTGATTCGTTAAACAACAATCTTGTTCTTAATTTGCATCCATTCCTGGAGTCATTGGACGCTACACTAAGAACTGCCTTAACTGAAAATGCATCATCTCTTGATAGTAATGAGTATGCAAATTTAATTTGTGCCTTTCTATGGAAACGACGACTTCTTGAAGTGGGCAGTGAGAATCTGTTTAAGCACAAGAAACCTAATCCTAAAGTATTGAATTCAATTACACTACACTATAAATGGATTAAAAAACACTTAGTCACACTCTTGGATCACATCAAAGAACTCAGTGGTAACAGTGAATTTGAAAGGACATTTAAAAAGATTAACAACTTTGTTACTGCCAATGAACATCCGTTGAATTTACCTCGTAAAATCTACAGCAAAAATATGAGCAACTTTTTGCCGTATTACAGCGATGATCAGCTCAGGATTAAGGAAGCTTCCCAACAATACAACAAACTTTGTTCGATTGTAAATGCAGAGAGTACTTACATGGATCAGCATCAAATTAAAAAGGGATTTCTATCATTGTTCAGTGATTTAAATTCGGGTGTAAAGTTGATGCTAACGCGGCATTTAAAAACATTGTACGATTTCAAATTGAACAACTACAAAGATTTTGGAGCTGATGAGTTGCCAATTGAATTACAGCAGCAATTTGAAAATTTAAAGAAAGAGATTTCCAATTTAAAATTGAACGACATCGCATCCGACAATCTTGACGATCTTGAGTCCGGATTAATGAATTTGCAACAATTTCAAGATGATGCCCAAGTAGATGAAGTTGTTAAGTTCAAAAATGTAATTTCTACACTTCCGCTTCGTGAATATTTTGTTGTGAAGGCCTTAAACAATGTAGGTGTAAAGGAATCGGAAAGAGAATCTATAAATTTAGAATACATTTCAGAAACTCCCTCGCTACCTTTTGAGTTGGTTCATTTCTTTAAACTGTTATCATCAGAGCATTATCATGCAAGCGAAAATGTATGGCACTCAGTGCTAGAATACATTCAGCATGAAATAAAAGATTGTGCACAACTTGATAAATTGATGTCTAGTCTTCCGAAAGACTTTTACAAAAGCTATTCCTCTTTCCATCGTCAGTTACTAATTGCAACTAGAAACTACACAGAACTATCGTTGGCTATAAATAATTCAATTTGCTTTGAATTCGATACAATTGATGGCAATGTGGCTCCTAATTTATTCACAAATGGACCACTTTTAACGGAAATAGCAATGTCAATGTTAATCAATAAAGGTGGGCAATTAAAAAGCTCCGGACTGGGTGAGCTTCAAACTGTAAGGCAATCATTAGCTGTGACACAAGAGTTGCTTTGGAGTAACATTGGAACCATTAGGAATAGTCTCAACTTTGAAAAATGTGGTCTTGAATTTCATGTGCCATACGCAGCTCGTTTACTTCGCGAAATGAATTATGTGAAAGAGAAATGCATGCAGTCACAAAAGAAAAACATTTCAAATTTAAATGATGCGTTCTACAGTCTTACAGAAAAGTTGAAGAATTCCGCAGAAGTGGCGTCCGATTACTTACCTACTTTAAAAAGCGAATTTGTTTCTTCATCTGATCGTGTTAAATGCAATTATATTTCTTCAATGATTTGTGCCCTTATCGGCGCAATTGAAATCAACTTATCCGTTTATATTCCAATTGTGGATCCAGTTGAGAAAAGTCGCCTTAAAACGCAGTACTTCAACGAAGATTACAATCATTTAGTGAATATCGAACGCTGTTATCAGTCGCTGAAAAAGTCTATGAACTACAACAATCTTGGTGCTGAAATGATGAACATTTTGGAGAAAAAAAAGAAAGAAATTCACCTTAAAATAGAATCTATTTCAAAGATGGTTGCAATTCGTCCCACATCGTGCAGGTACAATGATTTAATGAATACATTTGAATCATTTGTTGCCACCTGCTACCATCCAAACACTCTTAATAAGCTAATTGATCGAATTAATTATTGTTATGAATTTAATGTTAAAAAACATTCCACCGAGGAAGTGCAACTGTACATTGAAGCCTTGACTGATACAATAGAGCAAGTGCAGTCCTGCATTGAACAGTCTAAACGTAATCAACATATAGCCATGTTTTCGTATGAGAAGTACTATGAAGATTTTACGCAACCTATTAAGTTTTCCATTTCGATGATGAAGCATGGATGGTACGGTCTGATGCATGCGTTGATGATGAAAAGGGATTCAATAACTGTTCGAAAAGATGGCAGTTATTATGAAATTGATGAATCGGAAAGTTTGACAAATGTTATTTCAAATTTAATTGAATTCCCAAATGTGCATGGTATTTTGTTGCAAGAGGATGACGAGAAGTCAAAAAATAGAATTAATATTTACACGGTTCTTGATAGTCTCAAAAATAAAGAAGACGTTTTTGTGAGATTATCGAAATGTAAACTTTTAGAAATTAAGAACAATATTTCCATTTCATCGTTTATTACTGAAAATTTGTTCGCTGAGCTTGACCACACCTTAGACGCATTTAATAAAATATGGGTGCAACAGGAAGAGAATCGCAAAAAACGATTAGCTGAAGAAGAAAGCCTTTACGTTAACAAAACACGATGTGAAACTGAAAACGAGGAGGAAGTAATCGCAAAGGAAATCGATGAGATCTTCCCAAATTATGTCGATGATGATTTTGGAGAATTCATTCAATCAGACACCTTGGAACAAATTATTAAAATTAAATACGATAAGAATGTGAAGCGCGACATCATCGACCAGGAAGACTTTGAAATTATTGCTGGATCATTTCTTTACATTATGGAGCAACATTCGAGATCACCCCACTACGAGGTGAGCAAAAATTCATCACAGCCTCTTCAATATGCTGATGCCTACAAAGAACGTATTGAAATATTTTCACGTGTTCTCGAAAAATACAAGACATGCTTAACCAGTAAAATGGATGACACATTCTTTTCGGGTATTTGCGTTCTTGTTGGAATTCTTAGGAATAAATACGAAAACAGCACTGACCTTGAAGACAAAACACCACGTCCGTATAACTTTTATAAAGACGGAAACGTCCCGGAAATTGTTAATTGTCTTGAACTTCTAACACGTCTTGAGCAGCGTGTTCTTGCAGAACTAGAGCAATGGCCAGATCATGCCGTACTCAATGATATTGTTAAGATAATTGCTCGATTACGGACGATTTCATCTTCATCACCGGTCGTACGGTTTAGCACGGGATTCCAATTGTTGCGTCAAAAGATTGATGAATGGAATCAAGTGGCTCATAGAAATAATAATTTACTTGAGTTGGAGGTAGAGGTGGCTGGATTCATTCAGAGATGGACCAAATTAGAGTTACAATTTTGGCGTGAATGCCTTGGACAAACGCACACACGTGTTGAGAACAAAGCGTTCAAGTATTGGTTCTTCATTTATAATTTGCTGCATGAGTATTTGAGCGGCAAGGACCATCAACAGGTGGCCGACTGGATGCCGGATATTGAGACTGACAAACTGAAATCGGCAGATGTTATTAATGTGTTGAAGCAGTTTATAGAAGCATCGAGCTATGGAGAGTTTAAACTAAGAATGCGATTGTTAAAGGCGTTTGGAAATTATTTGCATTATCTGAAGAATGTAAATGAAGTGAAGCGTATTGAATTGATCTCTGTGGTTTTCAATCTGCACATGTATTTTGATCAGTTTTCTAAGGAAATAGCGGACACGTTGACAAACATGCGCACACCAATTGAGAAGAAACTGAAAGAGTTTGTGAAAATTGAATCATACAATAAAGATCTGTCGTATTTCAGCATGCGGAATAACATTGCTAAAGTTCATCGAAATTTGCACAAGTTCCTTAAGGAATATGAAAATCAACTGAGAACTAAAATTGTTCAGATATTCACAATTAAAGGAAATCAATTCAGCGACATCCATTTCGGCAATGAGAAGGGCAAGAATTTAAGATTTGAGTCTAAAGTCATGTACTACATGGTTGACGTTAAAAATTTTCTGATACCACTTAAGATTAAGGAAAAGTATTGTGTTGTCCATGAGAACATTCCTGGCAGCATTCTCCTTCCCAAAGTAGGAAAATTGTATAACACTTCGCGCAATATCGTGCGATCATCAATTTCAAATTCACACTTTGCCAATCGCATTTCCAGTCTAGATGTTTTACTTGCTGATCACATCGACACTTGTGAATACTTCCGGAATTTAGAAGTGGATCGTTCACAAGAGCGGGAAAAGCAAATAACGCAAGCAAAACACATTTTGCAGCAAAAAAAGAAGACGCTTGCTGACTTTTTCAAAACATTGACAAAATTAGGGATGAGCTATCGTGCTGGTGTCATGGAATCTACACTGACATCAGAGTTAACTGATCTCAAATTAAAACCATTTTGTATTAAGGCGATGGTGTCGGAGGAAAAGGCCAAAAAATTGGGACAAAATATTTTGTACTTGAACGACAATCTAGATTCATATTTCTGCAAGTGTGTTTTTAAATTAAAGCAGTTGCAGGGTGCATTGCTACAACCCAATGCTGAGGTTGGTATGCCTAATTTGGAGCGCATCAAGGGATTCTCGGTTGATCTTTTCTGTCTCGTACAAAATCAACGCAAATCTTTGAGTGCATTTATTGAGAATTTCCATAATTTGCGCCATCGAATTCGTGAAGTCTTGGATTTGAGTGAATTAGCTAATGAATCGAATTCATTGCTAGAGCACAATTTTGTGAAGTCATCGGAGAGGTTCAATGCAATTAAGAATTCATTCTGCCGTATTAAAGACGTCCTAAAGCAGTTTGCTTTATTGTTAAAATGTGTCGTTAATAAAACAAAAGACCACATGAGCGTTTTTAAAAATGAAGCTTTTGCAATGAGTCAAGAGACTGCTCTATTTAAAACTGTTTCGGAGAAGACCAACAATTTATTACAATTTGTTGACAAATCGCTCATAGAAGCGGCCAAGTATGAAAATACTAGATTCCTTAGTCACAACATTTGTAATTCTTTCGAAAACCAAATACAATCGGCATTATGTCAATTAAACGATCTTATTGGTTGCGGTTCATTGAGCAACGGAGAATACCATATTTTTGTACAACCACTTTGCTCTCTTGTGGAGATTATAAAAAAACAACATGTTATTTGCAATGATGATGAAGTACTGGAAACTAATCCAACTGCTGTGAATATTTGGCTTGAAAATCTTGTCCATTGCATTTTAATCTCAATGCAAAAGATCTATAAGAAATACTCTCAAGACGGTGACGTGCCTGTTGCTAAGACGCAATCTCCTACAAAACAAGCGATACCAGAAGAGGAACAAATTTTAGATCAGCACTTAAAAACCAAGGTCAACGCAGAGTTACTAGATGACATCGGCCTTATGAATATCTCCACTATTGCTAGTAAATTATCCTGCATATTGGAAGCTGTGAAGAATAACCCTGATTTTGTTGCAAATAAGAAGAGCATTCATCGTATTTCTACGGTGATTCCAATTTTGGAGCAATACAGCGCCCTAGGAGAATTCTATTTGATAGAATTACTTGGAGTTCATAAGGTTTCCACTAAAATGCTATCTATTATGTTGACTGTCTTTATTGAACTAACTACTAAGGTTTGTATTGTTATTGTTTAATATAATAATTTGTGTTTTACTAATGAACTTAAAATAACAGGGCTTTTGCGTTCCACCGGACCTAATGCAAGACGAAGAAGGCGAGGCGAAAAACGAGGATCGTGGAGAAGGCTTTGGCTTGGAGGATGGAACTGGTGAAAACGATGTTTCTGACAAGTGAGTAAAAGTTGAATTATAATTTGTTTCGAAAATTAAATTCAATTTTTTCTCGCAGAATTGAGAATGAAGATCAACTGGATGGTGCACAGCGTCCAGGCGATGAAAAGGAGACCAATGACAAAGAGGATGCAGATTGTAAAGAAGAGAAAGGAATCGACATGAGTGAAGATTTTGATTCAAAACTGCAGGAACTGGAAAAGAAGGAAGACGAATCGGATGACAGTGATAAATCGGATGATGATGAAGATCCAGACAAAGAAATGGGTGAGACTGAAGATGGTGCCGAAAAATTAGATGATCAAATTTGGGGATCTGATGAGGAAAAGGAAGGCTCGGATCAGGAAGAAGATGATATGAAGGAGGAGGATGAAGGAAAAGGTTCAAAAGAAGACGATGAGCAACATAATGATCTTCAAAATCAAAACGACACAGAACACAAAAGTGATGAACAAGAGGGTTTGGACGCCGCTAATGAAAATGACGAGCGTGAAAAAAAGAAAAAAGAGAAGGACATTGATCACATGGAAGATCCAGGCGTTGATGAAGATCAGCCGAATCCATATCATAATGAGTTAGAGGAACCACCTGAACCAGAAAATTTTGATCTAGACGAAAATATGAACTTAGATAATGAAGACGGTGACGAAAAAGAAAATAATGAAGAAAATCCATTTGATATTGATACAATGAAAGATCAGGCGGAGCCAACTGAGGAAGAAGAAATTAATGAAGATGAAACTGATGAGGGTAAAAAAGAGGATGAAAAAATGGACGATTCATCTGATTCTGAAGAAGAACCCGAGATTGGCGACAAGCGCGACGAAAATAAACCAGAGGAAGAAGCAACTGTTGAGGAGGAAAAGAAAAAGGAAGACGAAACAACACAAAGGCCCGGTGAAATGGATGAGGAACAAAAAGAAGAGGAATCTTCAAATGAAGAAAAGAAAGAAGACCTTCAAGATGATTTCCAAGAATCCAAAGACAAAAAATCCAAAGAAGAGAACATACAAGCAATGCCAAAGGATGAACCGAAAGGGTCAGATGATCAGGTTCAAGTCCAACAAGCCGATCAAGATAATCAGCAGGAAGAGGACATGGATGTCCAAGATACTGGTGAGGATCAAAAGGGTGTCGGTCAGGCGGAAAACGAAGAATCCAAAACTGGTCATCAGGGCGTTACTGATGCCAAGGACATGAAAACAAATGATGCCGATGAAAATGAAAAGCAACAACAGGAGAAACGTAAACAAGGCGACACCGATGAGCAACGCAGCATGGGCGATGCTACACAAAAACAGAAAAAACTGAAAACGGTGGACAAGTTGAATGAAGACGTTAATCAAGATGAACCTGAGAAACCAAGTGATGCTGACGAAGAAGCTGATGAATATCAGCATGTTAAAGAGGCAAAATCATCTGACAAATCGACACTTGACAATGCAACTGATGAACAATCAAAGAAAATAGTACATGAAGATGAGAAAAATAATGAAGATGATATAAATGCTGATGATGAAGAAGGAGCTGACGAACCAATGGAGGTTGATGAAGAAACTGAAAATTTAGAAAATATTGAAACTATTGATTCGGAAAAAGTTAATGAAAATAAACCGGAGAAACCGTCACGTAACGAAAGAAAAACTGATTGCAGTGAAGTTGCGGAACAAGTTGATGTTGAAGGGGAAGTTGTTCCAACATTCAATATCCCACGTAAAGCCGAAACCACCGCACACACAATGATTGACATCCTACAAGACACTTCGATGGCGAAAGAATTATCCACGCTGGAAACAATGGAGATGCGAAAACTTTTTGAGCAAGAACGCTTATCCACTCGTCTTGTTCAACCACAACACGAGGAATTTGAACTGTGGCAGTCAATTTCCAATCGGATGTCCTCAGGAGCACGCGATTTATGTGAACAATTACGTCTTATTTTGGAGCCAACCAAATGCACTCGCATGAAGGGTGACTATCGAACTGGACGTCGTATCAATATGAAGAAAATTATACCCTACATCGCCTCTCAATTTAGAAAAGACAAAATCTGGTTGCGTAGGACGAAACCGGCACAACGGGACTACAAAATAACAATCGCCATTGATGACTCTAAATCGATGCATCATAATAACTCGAAGAATTTGACATTAGAGGCAATATCATTGGTGTCTCAAGCGCTAATACTCCTGGAGAGCGGTAAATTAGGAATTGTTTCTTTTGGAGAATCACCGCAGATTATATTAAATCATTCCGATCAATTTGATGGACCGCGTCTGATAAAGTCGTTAAATTTCGAGCAAAACCAAACGCGTGTTGCAAAAATGTTGGACTTTGTAAGAATCGGCAATCTTGAAGAAGGTTTCAGTTCTAGTTGTGGACTGTTTGAGAATCTTCTCTTGATCTTAAGTGATGGACGCAACATTTTCGGCGAGGGTGAGAAAGTGGTCAAGAATGCTGTTAAACTGGCGAGGATGCAACGAATTTTCATCGTTTACATTATTATTGATAATCCGGAGAATAAGGTACGTTTGTAGAAATTTGTTCCCTTTTGAGTTTAACATTAATTGTTACCATTTATTTACAGCACTCCATATTGGATATACAGAAACCATCGGCTGACTGCATGAGCGTTCAGGCTTATTTGGATACTTTCCCATTCCCGTATTATGTCATTGTTAAAGATTTAGTTCAGCTTCCTGTTGTCTTGAGTGACGCAATGCGACAGTGGTTTGAGCTTGTAAATAGTGAGCAATAATATTTATAGATATTACAATAATAATTAATTAGTTTTAAAAATATTATGTTTAAATTTAATTGTGTATATGCTGTATATATTCTTAAGGTTAATTATAGAAAAACTTGAATTTTTATGAACAAGATTTATTTTAAAATAAAATGGTTGTAAAACTATAACAAAAATGTTTTTGACAATTACAACTATAAATTATTGTTTTCGGTATTTAGCTCAACAATTTAAACATTTAAACAAAACTAATTTAAAACAATATTTAATTGAAATGGGAATTCTTTTGAGGAAAGACTTTGACGAAACAGTTGAGTATGTTGCCATGCGATATCGCCCTTACCACCACTTAAAACGGCCTTTATTTGAAACGCCTTCATAGAAACAATTTCATCCAATGAATTCAATTGTTTGCCATTTTCATCCAGGAACAATAAGTTTATTTTACCATTTTCGTAAGTTTTTGTTTGAAATTGAAGTTTTACTGATTTAACAGTTGAAATTCCAAAATTAAATTTCCAAGAAATGCTTGCTTCTTCCAATAGCGAATCTTCTAAAAAAGTTTTCAACAATTACTATTTGATATTTTTTAAAGAACCAATGGATGTCCTTGCCTGCTCTTGCTATGTACACCATTTTCCAATCTTTTTCGACTTTCCGGAATATATTTTCAGATGAAAAATGGCATGATTGCCATGATTTATTCGTGGAAATGACTTTGACCTCATTACTTCCTGGAACTGTATTTGAGACATAAAATGCAAAACATGGTATTGAAAAATTTAGTTTATCAAATTAAAATGTACCTTGAATGTAGCGTTCATAAACATCCTCGCTGCACGAATACCTTATATTGAGCTGTTTGCCTAGGACTTCTTCGTCCAACAAATTAAAGACATAAAACTATAAATAAAATACGAATTATTATGTAGTCTGCAGAAATATTTTTTCGAACATCGCAATGAAACATACATTATTGGATCTTTGTTCTCCTCGGGACAATTTCCATGCCAAACTACCAGAGCTACGCCCCTTTTTCTCATCTTCTGTAGGAGCCCTAGTGAAAAGTAAAAATACATAAATTCCAAACTGTATTCATATTTTATAAAAAATTCTTACCGAGGAGTCATCAGTTGAGTAAGTTCTATTAAAAGTCTTCGCACATTATAATTAATCCTGACATTAGACAAATTAATCTGTCGCTTTTTGCGCAATGTTAGAATTGCCTGCAAAAGCTCATCTTCAGAACATTGATTTCTTTTGGAAATAGCCTTCAACGTAAATAAATCATTATTGATAGACGTATTTAAGTAAATATTAATAAATATTTAAGAAAAATATTATGTTTTGTTACCTGTTGATGATCACTTGTATATCTCCACGTGACATCCTGGACATCTTCATTAGAAAACGCAATAACATAATCAATAGATCGCTTCCATCCATGCTGATACATTAGGGGAGCGTCCACAACATTGTCGGACGGATCAATGTGTAGCCATCGCTTCTGACAATCAGAATATACCTCCGTCCACACATGATCAAACGACGCATATACGAACCGGGCATTATAGTTTAAGCACCGACATAAAAACGTAAAGCAATTCGCGTATTCCCCACAACGTCCTCGTCTAGTCCTCAAAAGGCATTCGATGTCATTGAAACGATAAAACTTTGAAGTTCGATTGCAACAGGTGTACGTCTAATTAACAGATTTCAAAAAAAAATTAAGTACAAGAAATTATTTTATGAAACAATTGAACAAAATTTACCTCAACACGTACTCCATTCTCCACAAACGATCCCCGAGTCTGAACATCCTCATTGCCACACACTCGACACGGAATTGAGTTCACCCAAGTAAAGAACAGGGTGTTGAACCACTCAACAAATTCCACAAGAAACAGATCATTAAAATTAGGCTCACTTTCGTTGCATTTACCCGACTTAATCAATTTTTGCAGTTTTCGTAAACTTTCCAGTGTGTTATGTTTTAAACGTTCAATTGGAATAAGGGTTCTACCATAGGCCTGCAAATTAGCATCTTCGTACTGCATAACAGAATCCGAAAGATGTTCAATGTTTAATAGGAATGCATTCTGTGTTTTCTGAAAAAGCAATTTTATTAAAGCTGCATTAGAGAAGCGTTTATTTAGGAAAGCTTTAAAAAATTTACCAGAGCTTTGGGGAATGTTGTTCTATCAGAGAATGATTTTTCTGGAGGAACGTATTTTACAGTTGGGCTTGATTTGGTTATGGTTGACGTAGGAATTGATTTAGGTTTAGTGCCCCCAGCAATATATTTATCATTAGATGAGCTCGCTGGGATGACTGTGTCATTTTGAACAAATTGCAAACGATCTTGCAGACATTCACGATACTTCTTCAATTTGGCAATTAAAATGTTGGGGGGTAATATAAGTTCATTGTTAACCTGAAACACAATTTAAGGAAAAGTAGAAGAATACGCGTTCTATAATCTTGAAAACAAACCTCTCTGAATCCAATTTCTAGAAGCAAATCCTTTACTCCAGTGAGCACCAGCAGTTTCTCCTTAATGGTCTTGTTTTCTAATCGAATTGTACGAAATTTTTGGTTATCAGGCTCCCGAATAACATTGTCTAGGAGTCGGAGTAGAATTTCGACACCAGTTAAATAAACATCTTTTGCGTTTATTTCTAACTTTTTAACAATGTCTGAATTTAAGGAAGTCATTTCTTAAATATGTTAGGTAAAGGATGTAAAAAAAAATATTTGTGTGAAATCGCGACAATGACTGTGAACTTTTATAGCTGCTCGATATTACAAATATCGCTTGATGTATCAACATCACGTTATTCACGCAACGTCGCTCGTACTTTAAGACAAATGTCAAAAAGACAAAAACAATCACATATGCTCGCGCTCGCAATGAAGTTTTAAAAATTATATATGAAGTGTATATAAGCAATATATTTTAGAATCCAATTATATCCATATTTTTGTTTTAAAAAATAACTAAACTGGAGGTAAACTTAATTACATTTTTTTACACGATGTGATATAATATCAAGGATTTCTTAATTTTTCATAATTATAAATATAATAATAATATTTTGAGTTTTTTTTAAGAGCAATTAAAAAGTTCTATAATAATAATTGCTGCTAATTAAACTTATTGATTATAAAATAATAAAATGTTATAAAATACAAAGTATAAACATAAAAATTTCGCATTTTTTTATACAATCAATATTATCCAGTAAAGTAGAATTTAACAACAAATTGAATGTGATCGCTTTGTTGCCTGTTTTATTTTTTGCCATCAAAGTTTTACTTAATTTACCAAATTTTTGAAATAATCGAACAAACCTTAAATTTAAATTAAAAATAATAACAAATAGGTTTTTTGCCGAATGCATTTAAAATATCACTTAAATTTATACTTTTGAATTGTTATGTTGGCAATACCACAAATACTTTTAACGATGAGTTCATCAACAAACGATGGACGACGAACATGTGGTGAAATTTGAAAATATACCCAACATATATATATAGGATGACGATTGTAAGTCAATACGTCATATCAGAGTCATAGCAAATCAGTCAAAAACAAAAGCCATATTCGATTTTTAGTGAAGAAAAATATTGCGTATAAGTTTAATTAAATAAAAAAGGCTTTAAAACTTCCGAAAAGAGTAGCTAATTGTGAATATTCGCGGATTATAAGTGTAAAAAGAACAAACATCAAGCAAAATGTCGTATGCCTATTTGTTCAAGTACATCATCATAGGAGATACGGGTAAATCGATAATTTTCTTTTGTCTCATATTTGCGGGGCTCTCCCCCTTGATTTTCCGAACTTTCCCCAACACGCAGTAATAATTATTATTTGTAATTGCGATGAATGCAATTTGATGGCAAAGTTGACATACTTTAATATATAAAACGACGACAACAATTATTCCAAATACAAAGAACTTTTTGCACGCCCACAGATGAATCAGGGCCATGTCAAGCGCAAAGGTCTTGCCAAGTTTTTTTTCCTTCCATATGGTGTGGTTAATTGCTATTAAGTAATTTGCTTATCAAAAAAGTTGCGGTTTACGGATAACAATGTATTCAATCTCACGCAATTACATAAAACTGCATACATTTTTGCACAATCTTTAATTTTTATGTTAAAGAAACAATGCAATCCCTTTTAACAGAAAATAATCAATAAATTTTTTTTTTTCCTTTTATTATAATCGATGCATTCAAATTTTTATGTCATTTTCAGGCGTGGGCAAATCATGTCTGCTACTGCAGTTTACTGATAAACGTTTCCAGCCAGTGCATGATTTGACAATTGGGGTGGAATTTGGTGCCCGCATGATAACAATTGACGGTAAACAAATTAAGCTGCAGATATGGGACACTGCAGGACAGGAGGCATTCAGGTAATTGCAATTTAATAAATACGACCTAAGCATGGTGAACCCTGAATTGGTTAAAAATATGCCACCCCTTAGATATCAAGTTACCCTATCTTTATCTTAGACAGCAAATTGTATTGAATATTGAATGAAATTTCATCATGCGGGTGGTGCTTAAAAAGCCATGCAAATGTTTATTGAAAAATGTCCATTTCACAAAATTAAGTAACACAAAATGGTTAATTTTTTTTATTGACTATTATTTAATATTTATGAATGAGTACAATTGTAATATTTGACGAAATTATTTAAATATTTCTTTGTCAATATCAATGTTATGCTATGATAAATCGTAACAATATAATGAGATTAATTTGTCAAATAACTTACCTAGCTACTATGCTTATTGAATAGCTACGTCTTACAAATGTTAGACCATAAACAGCTGATATTTAATTTAAAGCAATTCAAGGTCGATCACTCGGCCTTTGTTCATCAATCTGCGTCTTGTTTTCTATTCACGATCGTGTTTATTATTAGCTCTGTTTCATGTTGCATTGGTATTATCATTTACATTTTACTTACATTTCAATTATATTGTAATTCTTTTTAGTTTATACCTAATATTTATTCGTTTAATTATATGTTTCATATCTACATATTATGCTAATTGAAGATGACTAAAAGTTGAATTAAAAAAATTGAAAATCCCTGTTTAATATTTTGAAAACAAAAACACTTCTTTTTGAAGCCTTTTTGAAATGTTAACAACAAATAAGTTTTGTCAACAATACTGAGGGAAGCCACAGTCATTATCAAAAACGTATCCAAAATCTCTGGCTACCTCCGTTTTATGTTTTAATAATATCAATAGTCAATGTTTGTTTTATTTGATGACTGGATTGATTAAAAATTTGATTCGAATTTGTATTTTCTATTTTATATATTCTTTAATCCAAATGTCTTGGACTGATATTGTTACAATAATTACGTATCATATGTGATGAGTGATGATTAATGAGTGAATATTGTACTTAATCGATTTAAATAAACAATCAAAACAATCAAAAACTAAAAAGCTATTACAACAAGATCAATTACTGACATATGTATTTTAAACTTAATACAATTTAATTAAAATTTATTTATTGTACAATAAAACCAAATTAATAATAATCTTTTTTTGTATTCAAAATTAAAATTTAAGTACAAGACAAGTTTTAAAATCATATTGTGTAAATTGTGACAGAAAAGTCTATTATTAGTTTAATATGATGCAATAAAAAAAACCTTGAATTAGTGCCAATGACTTGACGCTGTCACACACATTTAAAAGTTAAAAACAAAGCGTTGGTAACAATTATCACTCAATAATAATTTCAGGTCAATTACCCGTTCATACTATCGCGGTGCTGCGGGTGCTTTGCTGGTGTATGACATCACACGAAGGGAGACATTCAACCATTTAACCACATGGCTTGAAGACGCAAGACAGCATTCCAACTCAAACATGGTTATCATGTTGATTGGCAACAAAAGGTAAGTGCCCTTTGGTGTAAGGGCTAATACGCTATCAGTAAGCACAGATATAAATGTTATCTTTTGTCGCAGTGATTTGGATTCACGCCGTGAGGTTAAGAAGGAAGAGGGTGAGGCATTCGCTCGAGAGCATGGACTGGTATTTATGGAAACGTCGGCCAGGACAGCGGCTAACGTTGAGGAGGCATTCATTAACACAGCTAAAGAGATTTATGAAAAAATTCAGGAGGGTGTATTTGATATCAACAACGAAGTGAGTACCCTTGTTTTATTGTTTAGATGGTTAAACGGATTATTTGAAACTATTTACATACTCAGTTTAAGTTAATTACTGACAAAATTATTAAATCAAATATTTTCTTGTTCAGGCAAATGGAATTAAAATTGGCCAACAACATTCCCCAACAAATCCATCTTTACCCGGTTCCGGTAGCCAGGGTGGTGCATCCGGAAGTGGTTGTTGTTAATTGTGTCATTAAATCAATTAAAATGCAATGCCCTCCCAATCAAAATAAACATCCTGAACATGAAAGCGCATACACATTTACGTTTTTATAATGCATCTTAAAGGCTTGTCTTCTGTTTTCTTTTTTTCTATTTTTTGTAAATTATAATATATTGAGCGGAAAATGTGCGCATGGAGGCCATTGATAAAAAACAAATTCAAACATCCAACAATCACACTGATCCACTAGGCATAGTAGTGACGGCTGATTTGTGATGATTTACATAATATAATAATAACATACATAAATAATAATTATGCATAATATAAATTATAAAAAATAATAAATAATTATATTTGTATTTCATGAGGAAAAAACGTACTATAGAAAAGGATTGCGCAGAAGAATATGACCAAGAACGATCGGATTGTGTAAAGCTTTGGTTTGATTTAAATTTTTAAAAGTCCTTGTTTATATTTTCTTATGTTTCATGTATTGTTTAATGTATTTTGTGATTTATTATTATTTATAGTAAATAAAATTATGCAGTAGAATCGTTTGTGTTTGGTACTATCATAAAGTAAATAAAGACAGTTCTTTGAAATATTTCATTTAACCATGGGCTTCCAATAGAATGAAATGTTGGATTAAGATAGTTAATTTATACTGTTTTGATCAATTCAAGATTGTGATTTTAACATAACACCTTTTCAATAATTGGTGAACAATCGTTTAACACTTGGTATACATTAAACTGAAAATTTGAAATAAAATATTGTTCAATAAGTTAATCAAAACTTCAGCACCTCCATAAAAATCAACTACTGACGTTTTTAAAGTAATACAAACCAATTCTTTATACAAACCATTTTGAGTTTGTATACATTTACTGCAGCATTGAGCTTATACTAGACTGCGCATTCTTCAAATATTGATACTGATAAGATCCTAAAATAAAAAACTATTCGTTGTACTACTAGTAATACCTTGTCATTTTAATTGTATTACATATAAATCCTTTTTATTGGAGACACACATTGTTTGTGATTTTGTTTGTAAATTTTTTCCAATTTTTTGTCATGTTTGTAAAATTTTCGTGAACAATTATTGAGCAAATTCTTTTGTCGATACATCACAAATCAACTTTTAAAACATTTAAAACACTTCAACATTACTGTTCTTACCAACTACACTTTTCTAAATAAAATATGCAATTTTGCTAAAACGGGATAAACCATAAATATATGAAGATTAGAAAGTTAATAGATGGTTGTAATTATTAAAACAATTTTTAGATTCAACAAATGATAGTCAAAACCGTTTTTTTAATTTTTTTAAAATAATACAATATTTTTAAATTATTATTTTTTGTTAATAAATTGCTACATAGATAATAGCAACCGTCACATTTTATGTTATCGTACCTTTTATTAAGATTTTTAATTTAAGCTCATAACTTATAGCAAATGGCAACAAGACATTTGTGCTAAATTATTTCTGAACACATTTAAATGTGATAAAATCTCGTTTTCAATTACACGCAATGTCATGCTGTTTGCTGTTGCCTTATAAAACGTTACCTTTTATTGTATTGAACAAATAAAATTATCTTTTTTATTTTTTTGCTGTGTTTTGACATCTAATTTGACATATAGAATAATTAAAATAAAATAGAATTCTCAAGTACTGTTGTAAAAATACAAATTAAATTGTTGAAACAATTTGCTCTTTTACTTTTGTTTTATTTTTAATTGATTGTATGATTAATGTAATATTGAAATAACATAATCCCAATAAAAAAAATTAATA
The DNA here is from genome assembly GCA_963854165.1 of Sylvicola cinctus. Classification (NCBI taxonomy): domain Eukaryota; kingdom Metazoa; phylum Arthropoda; class Insecta; order Diptera; family Anisopodidae; genus Sylvicola; species Sylvicola cinctus. Next base: position 55,182,882 of record OY974082.1, read on the forward strand.
AAAATTATTTGTGCAATACATAATTAGTTATTTTAAGATTGAAATTTTAAACTGTAAAAATTTAAAAGATACAGGTAGGTAATTCTTTTATATTATGTTCATTATTTTATAAAAAATGAGAGGATTTATGTTTTAAATAACTTTATTTATAAAATTACAATACGGAGTTTTGGAGACAAACATTGGTTTATTCGATTTGAAGATGCATTTATTAAAGTATGATTGTAGTATTTATTAATAATCGTTTTAAAATGTCATAATTATGATTCTAAATTGCTTATTATGTGGAATTTTTCGAAAATGTGAATTCTTTTTATTTGAAATTAAATTTTTTTTTATGATGGTTAACAATGAAGGATAAATTTTAGGTAAGTAACATACATAAACATTAATTGACATGTTTTAATAAAAAGGCAACACATTCCTCTTTAATTTGAAAAGTTACACGAAATGTAATCGAAACATAAGTACACATGATTTTTGGATTAAATCAGTCTTAAATCTTCTGTTGGTTTTGATTTTATTAGGTGCACAATGTAGTATCCTAGTTGAAAATACAATTTATTTATAGAGATTTAAAATTACTCAAATTAAAGAAATCCACAAAATATTTAGACGAATTAAAAATAATCGTGCATACATTTTTTCTAAGACACACAAAAAAAATATCTACAATAAATATTTTGTAGTTACATATTACGGTACATACTATTATGAATTATTTAAGTAAATTATTTTTAAGAAATATTGCTACTGAGTTTTGCTGCCTCCTTTGCTGCATCACGATCCTCAAGTATTCCAGTGACATACACAAAACAACCAGACAAGGCAATGAAAAACCCGGCCGCATAGAAAGCGTCATCCCACCTGCCTGTAAATTCAAAAATGAATCCAGCAAGTGGTGGTCCAATCAAATTGCCCACACCCTGCACTAGCAACACCAGTCCGTAGGCACATGTGAAATCGTCTAAATCAACTAGACGCACTAGAATGATGGGTGTAAAGGAGAACGAGCTGGCAAATGTGATGCCAAAAAGGACAGCGGTCATCAGAAGTAGGGTATAATTCTCCACAACTAATGGCATCAAGACAACCGAAATGCCACAAAAAACAAGACATACAGCGTACGTTTTGCAGACATTCAGCCAGGGTCGATCGCCGCACCAACCAAGGAAAATCATTCCAATTGTATTGAAAATTCCAATGACGGATATAAATTTTGCAGAATCCTCTTCGGTGTAATTAAATTTAAGCATGTGTTCTGTGATGTATAGATAAGGCACGACAAACCTATTTCGAAAAAGAAAAAAAAAAGATTTAAGAGATTTTTTTTGTGGAAAATAATAATTGCGATTTAATTACCAAATAAATAGTAGCAGTGTTGATATTTCAAAGAAGGCAAATTTGGAATCCATAAAGAGAGAAAAGTCAAATGTTGATTTCATGACGTCCATGAAGCTGTCGTACCATTTCTAAAATAAATCAATATGCATTAGATTTAAAAACAAATAAAAAGAAATAGAGCCAAATTCATACCTCCTTCTCCTCTCTTGCAATGGTAGTCATTGAATTGCGATAAATATTGGGACACGAAGAAGTCTTCAAACGATACCGATGAGTATTTAACATAGCACCACGATAATGTATCGAGTTTCGATGAACACGTAAGCTTTTTAAATAATGGGAAGTCCTTAATTGATTGGGCACTGATCCACTCTTCCTACTATTGTTGCGACTATGTTTAGCACATAATTTCTGAATATGTCTATTATCAACTTTAACAATATCCGCTTGCGCTTCTTGGGGTAAGAGCTGGAAAGTGTGCTCTACATCATGCTCAAAGAGTATGTCTAAAGAATTGCCGCGATTACTACGCACATTAGCAGCTTCACCATTCTCGTGCCGGGCAAGTGCCATCTCATCCAGCGACAAGCGACTGGAAGTATATTTCGATGGTAAATTGAACGTCATGTATCCTTCATCGGACGCAAAAGTGGAAGCCTTTTCGGAAGCGTTTAATGTTTCAACACTGGCGATGTGTTTTGTTTGATTTATCTTACGTTCATTTTCCGGACTCACTATTGACATTAATTGGCTGCGAGACAAATCTGAGTCCTTGTTACGCAAAGATCTACGACTTCCCATCTGAGTATCTGGCCATTCTGTTAAATCTGCGTGCAGATAGGTTGGAAGCAACATTTCGCTCCTACATTTTTTGGGATGCACAATATCACAATCAGCTATCTGTTGATTAGCTTCCGTATTACAATTTGTGACAAGTGTATCAAGCACAGTTTCTTTAGCCGCTCCAGCGTCTAACATTTTTTTAATCTCATCTAAACACACGCTGGAATTGGAAAACGTTGCAATACTTGAAGCTCTTTCTAACCGATTTTCCTCAATTACCCAATCGGGATCACGCATCAAACAACCGCACACACAAATGTTAAACATTGTACCAGCCAACACAAGAGTACATCCTCTCCAGCCATACATATCCAGCAACCATTGCGTAAATGGTGCATACAGAAATGTACCAATTCCGGTACCCGATGCACCAATGCCGGTGGCAAATGTTCGCCGTTTATCAAACCAAAATGCAATTGACACCACAGCCGTGACATATCCGATGCCCAGGCCTAGTCCACTTAGAACTCCAAATGTCACGTACATCATCTCAATGGAAGTGGAGACAGCGGCCAGTACAAACCCAAGCCCAGCTAACAGGCCACCAATTATCGTCATCTTGCGACACCCGTAATTGTCCACCAAATTTGACATTATAGGACCAGCCAATAATGGAATCGCTAAAAACAATGATCCGATCATGGCTGTTTTAGACTTTGACTCCCCAAAGTATATAAGTAGTTCAGTGTAGATGAGTCCAAATGAAAATGAAACGCCATCAGCAATAAGGGATGTTACAAGTGAAGCGAACACGACAACCCATCCGAAGCCACCATCTGGAATATTCGGTTTTTTCTTGTCAACCGATGCTGTGGATGCAATTGAATCGCATTCTTCATCTGAAGCTGTATACCTTTTGCGGCGATTTTTCGACTCATTTGACAACGTCTCAAGGCTTGAGTCGTCTACATCGGTGCAAAATGTCACCTCGTTAGGATACAGGAAATTATTACGTATTACGGCCAGTTCATCCTGTTTTCGGCGTTTCTCATCTATCTTCATTAACTTATTAGCCTCCTCATTGGCAATGCATTTGACGCACTTTTCTGATGTGGAACGCACTTCGATCACCATTTTTATTGTGTTATTGTAATTTAAGAGAAGTTCTTGTAATTTAAATGAAAATTTCCGGGAATTTCCTGGCGTGTCACTTCTACTGCAATGGCTCGAGATCGTTTCACTTCCATGCAGAAATTTAAGTAGGTAATGGGATTGACTATTTAAGTAAAGGCTCAAGATTCTAACCCACTAATATTTAAAACGAACACAAATAAATAAGTGACACGGATACTGAAAAATTTTCTGATGAATGCTATGGATTTCTGATGATTAGTATGTAGATGATAATACTGAGTGAGAGTAATTGTTGATTGTCGAGATACCACCAATCACTTCACTACTACAGTTTTGGTTGTTTTGAATCCGAACGTTAATCCTAAGACGTGGATCTCTGGCCGTATAACGTAAACAAAGTTTGACTGATTCACAAAAAGTCTTGATCTTATACATGAATAACCGGCTCTGGGTTACAGGCGTTGATGCTGATTGATTTATCATTCAAAAGGGAGGTAATCTGGTTGCCCAAGATATAAGAAAAGTGGTGTGTCGAATCCGTTCCCAAACGGCTACTTGTAAGGGTGATTGTCGTTTAATAAAGATGTCCAAAAGACTTGTCAGAGAGCTCGATCAGGTATTGTGCACCACATTATATATAATCCTGAGAATATTGTAGCTCCGGCTAACTATGATGTCGCCTTGGAGGGATTTGTATCAATCCAAATTAATTTTACTAATGATGCTAGTTGAGTTGACGAAACTTTTGTTGTCTATTGAATGAGCTGAAAATTAATGAAAAGAATTGGATTAGTGAAATCTGATGTGTACAATACTCTAAAGTGGCCTCTAAAGGCATTTAAAATAAAATTTCTTTTCATTTGAGAAGCCAAAAAATAGTCCTATTGGCGCATATTGCTCTAAAAACAGATTGATGGTAGCAGCCAAGTTCGCAATTTACAATATTTGAAGAGAAAGAGACAGAGGTTTTAAAGAAATAGTGCCTATCTAAGCTGTTCAAAACAGCGGTTGTTGACAACAATTTTATGAATTATTTTGGGAAACTTTCGACGTGTTCTAACGTTTATTTTATTAATATTTATAATACATGCATATTCGAACATACAGTCCGGAGTTGATAAATTCCGAATTATACTTATTCTGAATGCAATGCAATCCTGATTTTTCCGGATCGAATTAAATCAAACTAGTTTTGGTAATAATAAAGGGGAAGACCTCCGATTATTATCTAAGAGTTTACATGACGATATATTATTATTCCTCAAGCTCTTATTGTTCATTAATATAACCTTTAAAATAAAAAATACACAGAACTTATAGAAAGCAGTAAAAAACATTGAATGTGAAGTTCATAAAGATACTTTACGTTTACCTTCTTTATGACCATTTTATATTTTATTTAAATTACGTGAGAATTTATTTGAAATTTAATTTTGAAATAACGATTTAAAAATGGTTTACGTCTTGCTAGTTTTTCTACAATTATATAAAATGACGAATTAACTAACTATATATTTTGCATTAATATTACATGATTTAATATGCTTTTTATATTAGGAATTGCTCTGAGTGCACAAATAAGCAATAATTGGTTATCCTGATGAATGATTTAGTTTTATAAATTTCACTAAATTTGCAAACATTTATTGACATTACATCAAAGCAATTTATTATTATTACAGTAAATTTTAATACTTTATTTATTTTATTTTGATTCAAACTATTTTTGTTTTGAATTAATTTGTTTATTCGAATTGAGTTGATGGTTTATTCATCGTTTGACTACAAACATATACGAATTAAGAGCAATGAGAGCAACTTAATTGACTTCAATCAATTTATTGGTCAGTATCTACAGTTGATTGTTTACAAACACTTTCATTTAGGGATTATTAACGCTAAGAAATCACAGTTTAAAGATGTTTTGATTTTTAAGACATTTGCAACAAATCTTTCTAACTTTTGTTATTAATTAAAAATGTATAACATAAAAAAAAGTATTTTATTACATAACTATAACACAATAAAAACAAATACAAATTTTTAAATTATAAACACTAATACCGTGACTTGTAATAATTAAATAAAAGAATGGTTCTTATTTAAAATTTAAAATTTGAAAGCAAGTGAAACGGTCTTTTTTAAATCACCAGCTACGTTTAAAAATTATTTATGAAGTGAGCACATCAGTGACATTATTCAAACATTATATACTTCAGTCTTGGTTCTTATCTAATCAAAATAATCCATTTAAAGTCTTTAAGCAAACTGCAGAGGTGTGAGAGATATCTGTTGCTTTTTGTCTTATTTCGAACCTAATATTTTTGGTATTTACAGTTTCATATATGATTGACAGACTTAAAAAGAATACATTTTGTGATCCACTAAAATAACATTGAGATTAGGCTTAACAATTAGTATACTTTTTCTATTTATGTATGTACACACAAAATGTTCAAATCTAATAAATCTATCACTTTTATTCAATGTTATTTTAAACATTATACATTTTAAAAACACAACGTACAAAATTTAAACTAAAAGGTATTTAAAGACTGATTATCTGGTTAATGTGTGTATTTATAATAGTTTTTTATTATTATTAAACATATAACTTTTAAATGACTCTGCATTTTTTATGAAGAAGAATTATTATATGGTTTTCATTTAACACTATTGTAATTGCTTTGACTTTGAAATTTCCAGCTATGAACACAAATAGACAGACGTCTGTTAAATTAAGAAGACCAGAGCATTGAATATAATGAAAAAGCAATTTGTTTTAATAATTGCCTGTCCAATAATAAAAATGTAATAAATTATTAGAAAATGCAATTTATAATTGTCAAAACAAATGTATAAAATATAAATAACCGACAATAAAAGAGCATATAGAGTTTAAAATGTCTAAACTGCATAATTATTAATCGCGTCTGTGTAAATAAATAATTTGAATGCTTATTTTTAGTTGTACTAGCACGAAATAAACAAACAGTGAGACCTTCAAGCATTTTTTATTAATTTCCATTAACGAATTATGTTCAATTGCTATTTTGTGATGTTATAAATAATAAATTTAGAAAAATCACTGCTTGTATATTATTATATCATTTATAACATGTAATTCGAGCCAATGGTTTACCTAATTACATGTATAATAACTGACTAATTATAAAGAATGTATCTAAATCAGTACAAAATTGTTTGATTGAATTTTGATTATAAACTCGTATACTCAATATTCCCTCTTATGTGGACTTTAAACTTTGTAATCCATTCCAAAGTCATTCAATTTTAATTAAAACTAATTAACGATAGTGTAATAAGTTTAAAACAGTAGATTTAATTCCCATAGACAGAAATAAGCATCCTGATGAGTATAAGTGACAAACTAATAATTGTAACGCACGTAAATATAATAATTTAAGCACTTGTATTTAATTTGACGAGCTGGAGGTGACATGACTAAAGGCACTCCTATAGAAATTAAAATTACTAATTAGATATTCAACTTCTATCACTTTTACAAATTATGACTTTGGGCAAATGAAACAGATAAGCAAATTAAATGAACAATTCGGTTAAACATATACGCAATACAAATTGTTACTAAAAAATAGTCTTTAAATAAATGTATGTAAACACTTTAACAATTTCAAACATCAAAATTGATGAGGGCCAACACACCAATTTATATAAACTCAAGATTATTATAAATTGTGCATTATGATTTTTACAACGACGATTTTTAATACAATGATCATGCTATTCAGAACCGTTCCTGATTCAAAAAAATATTAAAATCATTTTGTGTTGCTGTGAATTTGGTTTAAATTCAAATACCTGATTTGTGTTCATTAAAAATTAGTGGCATTAAATAAAATATATGAATCTTATAGTTAAAAAAGAACATCAGCTCAATTTAACTCGCCAAAAACAACGTTTTTATGTTTAAATAAAAGGTAACGATAAAAGCGCTTTATAAATCCCCAAAATATGTCTGCAGAAAAGGACTTTCACGAGTTTTAAACAAAGTTACAATTCATTTTTAGGCTCCAATAACCATTTTTTTAAAATTAAATAAAAGTACTTAAAAATAACTGATAAAATGCTGTTAAAAATATTGTACTAACCCATTAATTGCATCACTCAAACTGATAAATTGTGAAAGCTACAAATAACATTTAGAATCACTTAAACTTATAATAATTATAAATTTATATAAAGCACTCAGCACTATGCAAATAACGCATTTTCAAAGTGTCTTTATTTTAACATCTGAGCGATCGTTAAAAGTTTCACACAATTATTAAACCGTTTTGGAGATACACATTTTACAAAGGCGATTCCACAACCATGTATTTAAAATAACGTAAGTGTTGCAATTTTAAACATAATTGTTATATTAAAGAAATAAAAATAAAATAATTTCTCATAACACTTTCGCCCAATATGACTACACTCGTATTAATAAACTATCAGCTAATCAGTTTGCAAAGCTACGTTATACTGTGACTTTCATAAGAATAAAATTTAGATTTAGACACTAAGATAAGATTTTCACAGAATGTAATTGCTTTTGGTTCAAAGGCATATTGAGCAATGAGCCAACCACGTAAAAATAAATTAGTTGAAAGCTTACACAATTCAAATGTTAAACGAATGGCTTATTCGCGTCGCGACGACTATTCGCGCGACGTCATTTTGAAGTACACACATAAATATAAAATATATACGTAGTAATGTGTAAATAATAGACAATATGTATATAAAAATATAGAATGGTACATTTCAAACGATATTTTACATATTTTATGTGCTTTAACGAATTACACGTTTAAAAATCCCAACAAAACTTGGGAATAATTAGCTATTTTTTAACGTTTACCAATGTATATAATATTTACATAAACAAAGAAAGATCTGCAAAAATTCATGTTATTTTTAATTCAATTGTCAATTTTATATTTGCGAGAGTACTTACAATTCACTTAAAATTACTTTTTTATCTCCGTAATAAATTGTCGCACAAGGCAACACGTGTGTCGCATGATTTTCAAAAACAATAGAAATGTACGCAGGCTGACTACTGGTGTAGCAACCGATAATAGAAACGTACTGTACAGCAAAATGCACAATTCTGAGTGCACATGTGCGATAAAACTAAATATATATCCAACTTAAAAAAAGTACATTGTATTGTACAACAAAGAAGTGTTAACAAAGTCATTGAGTCATTGCGAATTGGAGTAATATATTGCGGTTGGGTCAATATCAAGTAAATAATTGTTATGCAACGGATACACAAAGATTGAATGCTGCATTTACCGCAGTATTTTCAACTGATTGAATTTTCAAAAAGTTCATTCAGCTTTTAATTAAAATAGAGGAATATAAAGAACTAATAATTGAACTAAGAATAGACGGACTGTTGTTTCCATTTTCGAGAAATGCCACTTTTTATTTGTGCACACACTTTATCTTGAATTGATACTACAACTTGGATATTACAAGACTCAAAAGTATGTAAATAATTTAAAAACTTAGTTAAAATTTAAATTTAAAAAACAACTTTTACCTATTTTGTATTAAAACATATAGTAGTCATGTAGTTCAAAGAAAATCTTGTTTCAATATAAATTTTTGAAGATTTCTTTAAATCATTAAGTAACAATAAGTATTTAACAGGTTTAAATTAAAAATTCGTTTATTTGGACGTCAACTATATAACATTGGGAGTGACTATTTTTATGATAAAATGACGTACGTATTAAATGAAAATCAATTCAAAATAAAACAAATTAATTTGAAATTGCACACGAACAAGCAACGCTGAACGTTGCTCATATAGCAATACGTTGCTAAAATCAAAATAAATTGAAATCAGTATTCAGTGACGTCGTACGGGGCGAAAGCCGAGAGACTGTGGTAGGTAAGCTTAAGTTAGACTTTAAATATAAATTTACCAAAATACTTGGCATTGGCAATTGCAAAAAGCAATATATTTACTTGTATGGGTTCATAAGATTAAAGAAAATTTGTGCTTTAAATTAATTATAGAAAAAGCATTGGTCAACTTCCGGGTTTTACAATGAACTTAATTTATTTATTGTGTTAAAAATTATAACAATCAAATTAGAAGGGAAATAATGAACGCATCTAACTTTTACCGACCGCGAAAGTAAACATTGATTGTTATCAGAATACTTGTATTGCCTATCAATTGTAATTAAATGATTAGACATATGATCGTTAGGTACAATCATAACTATATTATATAGTGTAAACAGATGGTCAATAATACAACAATATTGATAAAATATGTTTGAATATAGTATGAACATGAATACAGGGGCGATATGAAACAAGTTATGTTTAGATATTACTTATTTATAGAAACTCACATTTTCGAATATTATTTGTGTTCTTCAAAAATTATTTTAAAGTTAGTTTGATTAGGTTGGATAAACTTAAATATTAGAAAAAACTTCTTACATTTAAAAATTGAATCTTTTAAATATTCAATATTAATGTTAATATCCGTAAAATATTTTTGTTATGTCTACTTGGTATCCAAAATAATATATGCAATATGCATAAAGCCCTTGGGGCCATTAACGAGCCACACGTGACAATGCTTGAGTACTTTGAACTAGGTCACACATGATGTTTGTACAATTTTTGTTTTGTTTGAAAAATAAATAAACCGAAATGCTACAAAAATAGAATAATTTTGTATCTGCATCTTACCTTTTTACAATAATTTCACTTTATTTTCATATCACAACAATTGCTGACTGAAATGTGTACACGAGGAGATTTGAATTCTGTAACTCAACAAAAATTTATCGATTTTAAAAGCCACTCAGCACACAAGAACTTATATAAAAGGTGAAATGGAAAATTCCACTCAGTTTTACAGTATAGTTTTATCAATTTTCTGTAATAAAACTGCAATATATTGGCATTATGTAAGGTTTTAATTGACGACAGAAAAAAATTGCACTGTTAAAACAATTGATAGCTCTTTGAATATTTTTATTTAACTTGAGGCTAGGAATGTGTGAAGAAAAGCACAACCCAACGATGCTACAAGCAAAATTACACTGAAAGCATAGACGGCAGGCGTGACTGTAAGGCGGCACGGCTCCAAATGAACAACTGCCAACGGTACAACAAAATGTTCAATGTAGTATATAAATATATATTCTCCAACGTAACGTTTGAATGTGGGAGTTGGGTGCGTGTGGGGCCAGTGCGCACTGTTGTATTGAATACTGCTGGGAATTTGAAAGCTGCGATTGTTGCCACTATGCTCGCACGCGAATCTTTACGTCAACGTGGTATATTCAAAAAAGACTTTCGTCGCTCTCTTAGTCGGAATTTACTGATAACGTACTTATAATGCGGTGCATCGCAGGCCGCAGCATTTCCAGACATGCCAGACAATACCAGTTATCATACCAACAATATAACAGAATATGCATTTGTAATCACACGATTATAATATTTCAGTTAATATGTAATAATATTTTTAAGTGTGTATTATACATATTGAGTACTGATTACTGAACGATGTTTGATATTTAAGTGAGATTACAATCTGCGATTCCGCGGTCAGTGTAATAATCGTTACACATTATGGTAGTTAATTGTTAGTCGTCGCGGAGTCACGAGCGGGCTTTCGATTTCCCGTACGAATAGTTGGTACCAACTAACTATATTGCAGTAGCTATTTTTAAAACCGGTTACATATATATTAGTACATCATAATACTCGCTCGATGCTTGTAAATACACTTTTTTATAACGGGATTGCAACGCCATGTTTTACCCACACAAACTGAGCCAGATGTTTGAGCAAGACCGCTTTATTTAACGAAACCCAGCTGATTATTTGCATTTTACGTAGATATATATATATATATATATATAAATTTGTGGAAGTGGCAAGTGCACCAGAGATGAGAGGAATGACTGTGGATCGTGGCGACTGTAGCAAGAGAGTATAAATTGTAGTGTCTATATGAATTTATTACAAAATGTTAGACTGGGACAGCTGAGGCTGACGTCACAAAGCAATCTTAATTGTACTGATTGAAACATCTAACGATTTTTATGGGTGTGATGATTATTTGCGTATCCAAATTCTAATTAGGATAAAAGCTTTCTAAGTTTTTTAAATATGATACACTTACCTATTACCACTAACATTTTTTGTCTCTAAGTATAATTTGTGTTTCAGACAACGAAGAACTGGATTTGCTGCTATATTTTGCTGTCATTGTTTGTGTTTTTAATTTTAATGTAAAAATTAACTTGGGAAATTTTCGTGTGACCAATCCTTGTTTTAAATTAAACGATTGATGTAATTTTTTTAATTTATTTATATTCTAAAGAACTGTTGACAAAAAACGACTTTACTAGTTTTAAATAAATAAAAATACTCAACAAAAAAAAAAACATATTATAGAACACATACATGAGTCAAAAACAAATTAAACAGACTTCCGAATTTTGGTAATTAACCGATCGACCGCTGAATGAATTCGTATCAATATAATGAAACCAACAGGGATGGCGGCTAAAGACACAAATGTTGTAACTCCTTCAAAAATGAAGCGTGGAGCAAATACTTTCCAAACCATAAGATGACGGCAGTGAATTGTGCAAGCTAACATAGCACAGAATATCTTTAAAAAAAATCATTTTATATAAATTAGGAAACCTTTTTTTATATTAAATTACCCTAAATCCTTGCAGCATAATAAATTGGCAACCCAACTTGAAGGTCGACTCAATAAATATGTTTTCATTCTCAAAAAGAACTAACTCTCCACGAGTTATATCAAAATTATATTCCTCCTCGTCTTCATCGACTTTGTGCACAGTGACTGTCCGATACTCATTGTTTCCAGACGTTTTCTGCTTATTCTTAATACCCTTTACTGTTTTTTTATTGATCATTGATGGAAATACAGCATAAATGCAAAATGCTCCAATTATCAGCAACGGATAAAGGACATTTAATAAAAAGGCACCTCCAAAAGTGTTTAAAATAACAAGCACGGCTGACAAATAATTTGAGTGATCAAATTTGGCGGAACGTCCTACAAATGCTGATTGCCATTCAATTTGGGACATTGTGGGCTGATGGGAGGTGGCAAAGAATGTGAAGTGAATTAATAAGTGCCAAGCAATAATGGTGATGAATCTGGGTTGCAAAAAAAGATCTGCAATATGAAAAAAAAAACAGAATTTATTATAATGGTATATTAAAAAGAAAAAGAAAATGAACAGATAAACTTACGAAAAGAACTTGTTGATTCGTATCTTAACACACTTCCAAGTATTACCAAAATAATTCCAACACATACTGAAATTATTAGTCCAATTGATGGGCTTGGACCAAGAAGTAAGGCTAACATGATCGTCAAAACAACGCCAAATGTAACAAAAACCGATGAATAAGCAGTGGCCAATCCGTAAATAATAGGAACTCCAGCACTATCCTCCGACGTAGGCCCATTTCCGCTTGCATACATGTTTTTCATTTTCCGAAAAATCTCAGGTACCACATTTCCATATCGTGGCACATTAATTGTGTCCTTGCGCTTTGGAACAATGTGAAGCATCAATGGTTTGGCCACAACAACTACTAATTGTATCAGAAACAGCGCATAAACCACCCACGCCAATGCATCCACATATGTTTGCTTTACTGCCGATGTTTTTTTTCTCGACAGAAAGAAATGTCCATCAGCACAAATGGAACCAATTGTTGGACCATAACGAGCCAACATCACACTAAATGAAAATCCAGTCAAGTTTCCACAAGTCTTCAAGAAGATTCGTGAAACTGTTACAAATAATGCCAACACAATAACTGGCATTAAATCGGAAACTTGATTTTTGGTACGTTTTCCATTGGATGAGGTCATTTTGCCAGCAGTTTGAAAATCCATGCAATTACCTTGTTCCTCGCGACATTTAAAATAGTAATGAGAGCCACGTAGCAACAGCATACCAAAGATTCCCAGAATAAAAATGCGTGTGTAATTTGATTTCAATAATGATCCTAAATTAATCCGATTTCTTGCATCCAACAACACGTTCATTTTCTTTAGTTCATACAGAAACAAGATAAATAATCCCATTATCATAAATGTCAGTACTTTTTGTTCTTCGACAATGTAACTGTTGGAGAAGAACACACAAACGGATGCACCATAAATGAGTCGCAGTGTGAAATTGGAAAAATGCTTCATTTCACTCCAGTTGTCTGAAATTTCAGGCCAATGCTGTATTGTAAGTATGGCAAGGATAACAATACTCATCATTGAGCAGAACATTATCACAGCGTGCACGCTACTGTTCATGCCTAATTGATCATAAAATTTGAACGCAAAAACTCCAATTGCGGCATTTAGTAGGTACACAAATCCAATCGTATTATTGGTGAACATATTTTGGAAGCTGCCCGGATTCGTATTGTTCATGCACACATAAATAAAGAATGTGGCGATGAATACAATTAAAAGTCCTTGCGACATTTGGTTAGCATCAAATTTCACCCAAACATCACGACACATAACTAAAATTGTGTTTAAATGAGTATGCAAATCCTGAGAATAGCTAAGCAATGCCTCCTCGGAATATATTGAAGATGCCCGATGTGTCAGAACAAGAAATTTGTGTTTAAGATTCTCCAGCTCATCTTCAATGAATGTGCCCTTGTTGGAAAACGCATATTTGTGGAAATAGTTGTGAATTTGCATTGCATTATGCCACAATGCAATAAGAAGCGTTTGAAATCTAGGAATTGATCCCACTTTAATGTCTGGCAATAACGACAAGTTGATGGAACCAAGATTAGAATATGGCACTGGTATGCCAAGGATTGTTGAGAGAGTGGGTACTAAGTCAATCTGTTGCATTTCTGATGCATCTTCAGCAAACTCAACTGGTACAAACGGATCATTTTTGGAGTAACCAAAAAGTAAGGCGATTGTCTCTTCCGGAGAATCTCCACCATGATCTCCTGTTAAAAGTTTTTTGTTACAATAAATTGTTAACTATGTAAATAAATAAGAGATTACCCGTTACAGTCATTCCATGATCTCCAAACACAAATAGCAATGTATCATTGTCAATTTGATTAACCACATTTGTTATCATTTGATTCATTTCAGTCAGTTTGCGGGCCATCTCTTTATGTAGTGGACCATGCCTGTGGCCACAATGGTCAACGCCAAGAAAATGTGCAATGAATAAATCCCAATCCGGTTTTGCAAGCTCATTTGAAAGGATACTTTCAATGCCTGTAAAAAGTTTATAATTTTAATAAAAAAGTAAAACAAATAAAACAATAAATAAAAATACCTCGATCAACTGTGTCAAGATCAAAGATATCAAAACTTGGGAATGGAAAGCTACGTTTAAAGCGTTTTGGGAATAAATCAGTCCAAGTGCTGTCCCCCATAAATACAGCTGTTAAATTGTTGCGTACGACCTTCAAAACATATTGATTAATTCAAAAATTCTAAGCAAAAATTATAGAACTCTAAGAACGCACCTGATCAATTAAATTGTCTTCATTAATTTCAGCTGTAGCAAAATTGGAACCAATATCAATAAACGTTGGTAAACTTCCAGTGGTAAGACCTTTCAGTCGCTGCAGTGTTGTAGTTGGTGGATCGGCATGAAATTTCATTAATCTTGAATTGTTTGGCTGGGAGATCATTAACTCATTCAAAATGGGCAACTTATTTTCGAAAGGAAGAGGACTCTCATTACTGGAATTGAACACACCAAAGTCATACTTAAGCGCATCAATAACCAGAAGAATGACTTTCTTTTTCTTTGGCAAACAAACATCATACGATCCATTGACATCCTTCAAAAGGCTGGCAATATTTTTATCATTCAGGCACAATTTCTGTTTAAAAAATCAAATCGTGAGTATATTTACAAATACTAAAACATTTGTAAGTTTCTTACCTCATTGTGAGCATCGCAATTCTCACTTACAGATCCTGTGCAACTGCTGTATTCAGTTTGGGCTATTCTAGATAACAGGAATCCTTTTGAGAACAAATGAACTCCGCCAGAAATCAATAATCCAAACCAAATCAACGCCAGCAGCAAATTCAGTGATTTCAGAAGGGATTTATTCAACTCCATAGTGTACCGTTTTTGCCTAAATGTATCTTTAAATTACACTTTCTTAGCACATTTTGGTAACTTCAAAAATAGAAAAGAAGTAGTCAATTAATTTCAAATTAATACAAATTACAACGCCCACATTATAAAAACATTTTACTCACTTTTAGGTTAAATTTAAGATTGCCGCATTAATGTGTTGCACAACTCACGTTGATTAATTAACACTACAAAGATAAGAGAAAATGCGCTAATGCGGTGGATTGTGTAAATAAACTGTTAGTAATTCATGTTTTTGGAGGTAATTAGCAAGATAAAAATATTTTCTTCGTGGTGTCTTTACACATCACGATTCACGAATTTTGATTGTTTTTCTTGAATTGTTTTGACATTTCTTTGGTTTTGACGTTAATCAAGTATCGCGGGTTCGAATTGTAGGTTTGCGGTTGTAACCGCTAATCAGCTGCAAATTTTATACTGCTTTTCTTTGCGAAGTGGTTAATTTTTAAATTTTCTTTGCAAATTGATATCCACCATCTTAAAATCAACATAAACCGAAATATGAGAGAAAATATTTTTTCGTCCCTTTTTTAAACGAAAGCTATAAAAAAAATTGTTGCAAAAAATAAAATCGCGGTTTTGAATACATTAACCTTTTCTTGCGGTATGTCGGGGAATAAATAAGTTAAATTAACAATTAAATAATAATCTGAATTTGTTTCCAAAATTTGAATTGGAACTTGCCATATAAAATACGGTAAAGCGAATTCATTAATGTTTTTTTTTCAATTATTAATTTTGAGTCCTCTCTAAAAGTGCATATATTTGGCATTTAAAATTCCTTACTACCTGTAAAATTCACACAGTTCCTGTTTCTGAACTATTTAATATTTTTTAATAAAATAAATTGTCGACATAAACATTTGCTAAACATATTATGTCAAGGTCATAATCCATAAAGGTGTTTTCTTCTTCAAACAAAATACGGACTGAATTTGCCACTAAGACTATTTTTCCTAAAGTAATGTAACTGTCATTTTGGCATCGTCCATGTTGTTAGCTGTTAAAAAATCATCCAAAAAAATATTGTTAAAAAATAATTTAATGAAATAACTAATAACATTGATTTCGATTACATAATTATGTAGGTATTTATTTTTAAAAAAATGTTATATATTACATTGATTTTGTTTTTCCTTATTTAATTATTTATTTCCGTCAACACGTATATAATAATACTTTAAACTTTATATGCAAGAAATAATATGTATGTATATCGGAATTTGATTGTGTGTATGTAAATGTGTATGTATATAGCGTTTGTGAAGATCTAATTCAATAATCAATTAATTAAATGAACATTGTAAAATACATATAATTATAAACATAAATGTGATAAAATGGAATATGGGGGGGTTGAGGGAGGAAACGCTTTTCTCATTCAGGCGTACTCTGTGGTTTGGGATGAGGATAAATAATTTGCATAATAAAATATAATATATTTATATTATAAAAATAAAAATAGAATTAAAGTTAAATTATTACGACACGCTAACCAAATAAATGTATGTACTTAAAAAAATATATAGAAATTCACACGCGCCATGTTCAGTCAAGAGGTGTACGTTTAAATTGTTTCTGTTGTGTTGTTTTGATATTATAATACGCATGCCAACTCGTTTGCATGCAACAATTTCAATTTTTTTTTAAAACAAAATTTGTCTGCTTGTAATTTGTATGAAATTTTAGTTTTTCTTTATGTTTTTTTTTCAATAATTAAATAGTTTAATTAATATTATTTGATTTATTATATACTAAGTCCTAACCCTAATGAAACAATATAATGTTTGATTTTCTTACATTAATTTAATTACGATGAATTGATGAAACTAAAAATTAGAAAAAATAAATGTGGTTCATAAGTATGTCAGGATTGTGAGCGCATCGTTGCATTTATACCACCACATTGTCCAAATTGATTCAGATTGATTTAAATTAATTTGTATAAATAATATATTGCCAAATATTGAAGTTACAAATAAACTAATATTAAATTATGTTTATTGGTTAATTAAAATGTTAACATAAAACATCCACATAGACCATCTAAGTGATTGAACATGAATTGGAATTTTTTACCAGTTTTTATCCACAGATTGAACATATTTTCTAGACACATTAGAAATTACATACATGAATGCGTATTTGTCTATTTTTGCAGAGTACGTTATTACATGTTTTAATGCATTTAATTTAGGTTAGAAATAGTTATACTGGGGCGATTAATGATTTCCAGAATAATATTTAAACACGCAGAAATAATTTTTGAAAGGCAAACAATATGCAATTACGATTAGACAATTAATTATTTAAAAACGTTTATAAATTTTATACATTTAAACAAACACGAAAAAATTAGTGTATTAGAAGTATGTAGATTGTAGTAAATATTTGTTTAAAGAAATTTCATAATGAATGCAAAGTTGCATCATTTTAATTATTGTAAACACAAATTAGCACTTTTCAGTAAACGATTGCATAAAATAATTAATCAATAAATTGTAAGCTTTATTTTCAATAAAATTTTAACAAAAACATAACTTTATTATTTAGGCCTAATTGCATAAACTTCTGCTCGCCCAATTGAATTCAACAGTTCATCGCATTCTCGTTATTCACACCAATTCGCCAAAATGAGTTGAATAAAGTTTCAATATTCTTTAAATACGTATTCAGATGCTTTAAAATGCAAAACTGCTCTATTAAATAATTGCGCAAAGAAAAACTGGCGTCGGTATAAATTCCAAAGAAAAATGCCTCATCTTGTTACACGTGTGCATATACATAATTAATAAATAAAACATAGAAAACAGCGCGGAACATCCAGTCAAAATAACTGGGACATCTTAAATATAAATATTAGAAGCAAAGTGCTCAAAATGTCGACTTTCTTCAATCCAACGTTACACTTCCGATTTTATGTGTAACGAAAAATTGTTACACTTTTTGTATGAATTTGAATGCATATTTTTCAAATTCTGTACGTTTTGAAGCTATCATTTTGTGTATGTGTGTGTGTGTTGTGTTTGTGTGTATGTGTAACTTGAAATCAATCTCACGGGTGTTTAGAGCAAAGATTTACTACATTTATCAGTAGGCTTGCGCCTCCTTGTAATCACTTTGGTCCATTGTGAAGAAGTCTTCGAGTTTCCATTGCAATGTCTCGAATGTGGGCCGACGCATTGGATCCTTGTGCCAGCACTCAATCATGATTTCGTAAAGGGCGGGTGTGCAATTCGGTGGACATGGCATGCGATAGCCGTGCTCCACTTGCGTTAACACTTCAGCATTGGTCATTCCTGAAAATAAATAATGTAAGTGTTTATAAAATGATTCAATATTAATGCATTCCATCCTAATTAGGTCTTATTAATATGCATTTAAAAACATTTACCTGGGTATGGAATGCGGCCGTAAGTCACTAATTCAGTCAACAGAATTCCGAAACTCCAGACGTCTGATTTAATTGAAAATTTGCTGTAGTTTGCTGCTTCTGGTGCAGTCCATTTGATAGGGAATCTTGCACCAACTCGTGCTTCATATTCATCTTCTTTGATCAATCTGTGGCAAATTGTTTATATTAATTAAATTATGAAGTTTACAAAATTATTTTTAAAATGAACTTACCTAGCCAATCCGAAATCAGCTATTTTCACAATGTTATTGTCGGCAACCAAGACATTTCGCGCTGCCAAATCACGATGAATGTAGTTCTGTGACTCGAGATAAGCCATGCCAGCGGCTATTTGGGCAGCCATATCAATAAGCTGCGGCAACTTTAGGTTACGTCCTTTTCCTGATAAAACTGGAATTTAATATAAAATTAGTTTATTGTATTTGTATAAAAAGTAAATGTTAAATATAAAAAAATTCAAGTTACCTTGCAGATATTCTAACAATGACCCATGCTTCATGAGCTCAGTAATAATGTAAATTGGTTCCTCTACAGTGCACACAGCGTATAGTTGAATCAGTTTACTGTGTCGCAATTTCTTCATTATTTGTGCCTCTGCCAAGAAGTCCTTTGGATCCATTGTGCCTGTTGACAAACGACAATATCAACATTAATAACATTTCAAAAATTAAAATGAACGAAAATTGTAATTTAAACCACAATGAAATATTACCGGATTTAAGTGTTTTGATTGCCACCGGCGTTGTGTTATTCCAAAGACCCTCCCAAACATCTCCAAATTGTCCGGAGCCTAATTTGCGGACAAATTTCAATGAAGTTCTATCAATTTCCCATTGATCTCTTGTGCGATGTGACAACCCTTCAGTCACTGGTTTTTCAATCTAAATAGAGAAACAAAAATAAAATGAAACTTATTAGAAACAATATGGTACGATGAATGATTTTATAATTATGTATTAAGATAAACATTAATTACAGACACGGTGATATGGCAGAAAATGGATAATATATGGAAAAATCAATTAATTAATATCTTTGTCGAGAATTTTCAATTGCCCCCTATAAAGACGACAATGTGTGGTTGCACACGCAATACCTATCATAATTTATAGACATTGCAAATGCCGCCAAGCGCTGGATGAATTGAATTGAACAAGTATCAAGGTCAGGAATGGAATTTCACTGGACAATCATGTTTCAAATATGTACAATGGAAAAGCCAATTGCAACCGAATGACAAACGCGTTTTCTGAAATAATGTTTTATTTTCCAATTTTTTTTATTTAAATGTATGCATCAACTTGATCGTGTTAATTAACATAATATATAAAGAATGATAAAGCGCGAAACAACTGTTGCAAAGCTCAACGCGCTTTGCGTTTTTCCGGCTAATAGTTATAAAAGCAGAGGGACGTGTGGTTGGGGTGGCACCCAAAGACGCTGTGCACCGCTGCTGGAAGGCTGTTTATTGAATCATGACGACTTAATTAATATGTATCAATCAAAAAAGGCGTATTCAATATTTTATACGTGTGCATAAATATACATTGTGTGTGAGAGGGTTTCCAATAAGTTGCGGCCTGCGATTGATTTGAATTACCATATAACGAGCCAAATGTGTGAGGTTTTACTTTCGTTTGGAGGCTTTTCATATTATGCTAAGTGCGTTTTTATCACATATTGAGTTGCTTAGCATTTTGTTGGAGTGTTGTGCATGTGCGTTGTGTGGGAAGTGTTTTCCTTAAACGTGTGTCTACGCAGTACGCATGTCGGTAAGAAGATAGCTGCCGACTTATGCGTTTTGGCTGTACAGTATGGTAAAATGAGCTGAATTGTGCATACCGATATACATAATACATATTATTATTAATTCCTGTTTGTTTGTGATACATAAAAAACAATGGGCTTCACATCACAATTCGACACTGACTTTGAATAAAGCGAATATTAATCATGCTGCATATGTGTGGAATGTGAAGGCAAATTGATTCACACTTAATTCAGTTTAGAAGTTTTTAAGGTAAGTTCAATGGTTATATTTGCGATTATATTTTTAATTTAATAAAATCAAAACAGATAAAAACAATCATGCGAATTTACGGCTCTGGCGCTTAAAAAATTAAATCATGTCCAAATTGTCACCAACATGTCAATATACACAATTGCATAAAAACATGGTACGCGTCCTTGATTTAAATACCTAAAATCATCAAGGTATCTGCAAGTGTTTAAACTAAAATTGTTCTATCAAAATCAAATGATATGTATGTTGAAAAGAAACGAAATGTCCATATAGCAAAAATAAAGAAACGACAGACAAAACATGACAAACCAAAACACAAATGAATAAAAACGAAACAATTGTAAAATGTAGGAAGTGACCAACATAAAAATACGCTGAAAGTATTTGAGGAGAGGACTGCTTCCTACCTCAAATATGCCCAAGAAATGGTTAGACTAAATTAAGTACAAGAAAAAAGAAAAGAATATGTTAATGCTGTTATTAATGAACATCCATCAATGCATCTACAATCCTCTTCGTAAAAAATGATAATAAAAATCACAAAAGTGTATAAAACTCTAGTAGTTAGAAGTAGTAGAAAGCGTAATAATATACCAATAAAATCAATCAAACAAGATAATAATTCAACAGGAAAAGAAAGCAGAAATTTCTAAATAACCACACCAAATTTTGTAAAAAGTGTTTTAAATACATTTTTGCTGAAATTCATTTTTTATTTAAAAAAAAATCACAAGCAATAAAATGAATTTGTGTGTACACCCTTTAAATTAATTTTATCCAAATTACTTGTTGCTAGCCATAAGTTTAGATTCAACATAAAATGATGATAAAATATAGATTAACAAAAACAATTCCAAAAATAAAAATGACTTTATTTACCTGAACACATGGTTTGCACAAATTAACACACAATCCATCTGAGTCTTTCGAGTAGTGTTCAACTAACTCTTGCAAAGTTCTGTAATCAAGAATCAACACATTGTAATTTTTTGAGTCACTGAGTCGATGAATATAATTGAATTTACCTGAATGTTGTGCGACGTGCAATAAAGAAACCACCCTCATCCAATTGACGAATTCTGTAATGTTTGACTGTGTCACCGTCTCTTACTGTGGGTGAAATACAATAATGTTACTCGATTAGATTAATTGCTACACATGGCATTGCATTAAGTGCAGATTACAAGTGATTGGCACACGTTCGATTGGAAAATGGAGTATTGCAGTACAAATCAGAGGTACAAATGTAATTGAGCGAGGCACAAGGACTATTTGTCAATGTACCCAATCAATACATTTGATATAATTAGTAAGTCCAATGGCTTTGATTACTGTGATCAAGCATGACTGCGTGAGCATGGTACTGATTTCAGCTTATCGATTTGGAATCAAACGACTGTTTAATTCAGTTATTTGCAAAAACAAAACTAAATTTGGGAATGGTTTTTTGAACATATTAGATTAATGGAGCCGATTTAATAAAAAGCATTTGTAATTCCCAATAAACGGTTAATACCGTTTCGTCGATATAAATTCTGAAATGCAATTACCTGAAAGAGAGTAGTCATTGTGTCGACTCTCAGAATCTCTGATTAAAAATGCGCCATGTTCATTTTCTGGTAGTAACAGTTTCTTCTCGGCTTCGATACGCTTAATCTTACGGAAATACCATCTGTAAAGAGAAAAAATCGCAAAAACAAATTAATATAAATTACAAATTGCAAAAAGATAAAATTTTACATATTTAGAATTCTTATTGTTGTCTTCAAATAATAGTTTAAAAATATTTATACCGCGCAACATCGCGACGATGGATGCTGCAGCAAAATAACAGAATGTAAGCATCATTCGCAAATTTTTGTTAGCGACTTCTTTTCAGTGGTCGAAGATGTGCGCTAATCAATTGATGTTGCGTCAGTTGATATATAAAATAGTTATATACATAAAAGGAACTGAAGACAAGTCCACAAGCTTGCAGAGTCCACAACGATCAACACGTATAATCAATTCTAGTCACCGCCTAGTACAGTTAAAAATAGCTCATGCACGCGAATAGAAAGTAAATTAGTGCGGCAGTTGTGCACAACATAATCAATTCTCTATTTTTATAGACACATCAATTTCAATAACAACGCCGCATAGAACATAGCCACAACAGTAAATATTTATACAATTTTATTTTATAAAAAGAGCACATGAAGAACGAACCGACATCCATTGCAGACTAATCAAAAATGCATTCAGGTGCAAGACGCCATAATACTTGATACGATGCTACTGGGAAATCACCACTAGAGGCGAAATGATAATCGGTTATAATTCAGTATTTAAATTGTCAACTGCATTTGGGTTACATTTCATTTAAAAAAAAAACATCATTCAAGATTGCAAAAGAGATTTATTCATGTACTCTCCATGTAAACAAAATTTAATATGATCACTATACAGGTTGTTTTGACGATCGATTGATTAGAAATTTGTTATCGTTACAGAACACTATTTTTCTTCAAGACATTTAACTGTCGCCAAAAGTAGTGCAATGTGACACAAAGACATCAATCAGCCTTCGATTAAATAACATTCCGAACAGGAAGTGTCGTTTTAAATATATTTACATAATAAAAATTACTACCGAATTGTATCGTCGTTGCTTTTATTATTTTTCTCCAACTTAATTAATTTTGGTTTTTATTACCCCAAGTTGACTGAAAATGTTGAACAAAAAGATAATCTCCAACCGGTGGTTGCAGCGCGGTGTTTAATGCGTTTTTGTTAAGTGAACATTTTAATTATCAATCACTTAAGTTATGATCTAGGTGACATTCCCAATTGAGAAATAAATGTAACTGCCCTTGGGGTAGAATATAAATGCGGCTTGAGCTTAAACGGTGAGCATTATAATACATACCTAGCATGTAGGAGAATGCATGCAAAATGCAGTGATCAAATCAAGGCAACTCAAATTGTGTATAGTCTTTCTTGATTGATTGAACACACTGTATTGAAACATAAATTAGATCTTTATTGCCTTAAGGCGACAACATGTTATATTAAAAGCGCATTAAGATCAACGTCTATTAGAGAAATTTTAAAATGCCATTTACACTAGTTTGCATAACAAGTGATTGCAGACTGCAGTACGCTCAATTTAAATAAAAAATTAATTTATTGATTAACAAACAACCATAAGTAAATGTTTTATTTGGCGTTTTTATTTTTAAGTATTGTAACAAACAATTAATATCGAAATAACAATTTATAATTATTTAAAAATAAAATTCAGGATCATTTTAAACATTTTTAATAATAAAATTGACATGAAACTGAAACCAAATACTTGTTCTGCTCGTAAATATTTGTAATTAAGAACATGGGCATTACATTCAGGTAAATCCAAAGCGAATTGTAATTAGTAATTACATAACCAAAGGACGAAATCATTTTATTAACGATTAAATAAAATGTAATCGATTAGAAAATTTTCATTGCTTCATTATGACCTTTTGAAAATTAGCCCAACAACTCTCATAGTGGGTGGCCTTTCTAATTATAATTTTACTATCAAATATGCAAAGTTTTCATAATAATTTAATGTGTTTACTCACTGATATTTAATGTAACATGCAGTTAAATTTAATTTTAAGTTTATAAATAAATTATACTTCCTGTATTCTACGGAAGAAAGATATATGTAATGAATTAGTTGCAAGTTTGTTAACAAATAAGATTACAAGAAGTTGGGATACAGATTTAAAATTTTTATTTTAATAAGAATTACTTTTAAGATTTTTTTTTTATTTCTTAAATAATTAATTCTATAAAGAATAATTTCGTATAAAAATAACAATTCCAAAAATTTTGCTTTAGACCAACAATAGAATAAAAAAAGGAATTGATCAAAATCACATGCGCAAGTAATCAAAATTAATTGCATTATGTGTTATGAGTTATGAGTCATAATGACTAATATTTTAGCAACGAAAAAAACTATTAGTTGCAGTTCATGCCTGGACTGTTAAGCTTATTGACAAAGTGTAAAGTCAAATGCAGATGTGCAATAAAATAATTCTATGCGGATATTACAAGAAGTACTTATTGCTTTGTGTTGCGACGATTTTCTTTGTTTATTTTAATTAATAAATTAACTTTAAACTAGCTACTAAACTCATGCAATATATTACATTGAATGCAGCAGATCTAAAACTGCATTTGGATTGTATGATGCATCTAAGAATGTGTCACATCTTGGTGTCAACCAATTGCTTTCTGGAAATACGTAATTAGAAAGCAATTATATGCACCCGTAAATGACAACATTTATAGTCACTGAGTTGATTGAGGAGTTGTTATTGATTTTTAAAAACGATAAAGCCATATTACGTGATACGTGGTGTAATTACAAATTGTGGTCAATTACTTAAATTAGGTTCGTGGCGTCAAGTTCATGATTGATTTTGATTGTTATAAGAAGTTACTATTCTTCTTGTGATTTTTGTTGCCTACGAATATGCAGAATGTTAATGTGATAATTATAAATTATTGTAATAACTGCTCTACGTGTAATAATATTTGAAAAAAAAAAAATTTAATTGAAAATTAATAATTACAAAAAATTAAAATAAGTAAAACTACTCGATTTTATTAAAAACACGTGTGTATAACTATTTCGTTAAATTTAAATCAACGTTTGTCTGAAAATAATGTTGTTTTGAAACAAGATTATGCAGAAATTCAGAAAATGAAAACAAACAGAACCATCAATCAAATTCACAATCATGTCACTTTAAAAGGGCAATTATCACTTAAAACTAATGCAATCAACAAACATGAGCTACGTTTATTATTTACAATATGAACTAAGCACATGAAAATAATAAAAATATAAAAAATTAACTTTGATGCAACTCAATTGCTAAAATAAATTTTTGAAATTAAAAAAAAAACAATGATTATTTAGATTTGACAAAAAAGACCCTGTAAGGAAATTTCGCCCATCTAAAAATGTTTTCCATTAACTAAAAACTAAAAAATAATAATGAAGATAAAAATAAATTGTTCAGGTAATTTAGTATTTACATATAAACAAATCTTAAATTCACATTCGCGAAAAAAGATTCATGAGGTCTGAAATTATTGCTGAATAAAATATTAACTGGTTAAAATTGCATAAATTGGTAAACAATACTAAACATTTTTATTGCAAGAATAATGTCTTGTTCCAGAAGCCCGATTTTCGATGGAATTGATACAATATGTTTCAACATCATGACTCCTCCTCCCCGATAAACAGAAAAATAAACAATAAATGATCAAATTACAAAAAATAAAATAAAAACAACCTAAACTGGTTTGCAGATGTTCTTAATCTTTTTAGTTTCTTCTTCGCAAAACCCCAAAAGCTAACACAGGCCACAGCTGATGTTGATGGCTGTTTTATACACACGAACTTTTTGCACCCAACCCGATCATATGGTGTCGTGTGTAAGAAAACGTGTTTGATCTTTTAAAGTGTAAATTTGTTGGGCATAATATACTACATTGAACTGGTGAAAAAGACGGGACGATGTAATAAATAATGAATATTCGACTAAACGTGAGTATATTTTTAAGATACTGCCAATTTATGCACTCTTTTTGCTCACAAGACTTGTCAATTGATTACATTTAAAATTCAATTTATTTGCATGGATGATAAATGTGCAATATGAACAGGGTTTAGGCTTCAGAGTACAGAAGAGAGCGTTGGAGTTGTATATATAGTCAATGAACATTTTATGTTATAGTTTGAATCACATACGAGAGTTTGATTAACTTTAAATCGAAAGCATTTACAGTTTGAATGCATTTTTATTGGTATTATATTTTGAAAGACAAGTTTTCATGACTTATAATCACGATTGTATTACAATTATATTCTGTAAATATCGCGAAATTTTAGACAACACAAATTTATCTTTGACCTTATATACGAAAAGTGGAACGAGAGCAAACGTTGGGTTTATTATATTCAATTTTTCAAGGTTTACTTCAGAAAACTATTTTATTTTATGTGCTTCTATGTATACATTTTAATTTGATAACTCATTAAATAATTTGAGAACCAATATTTTGCCAACCTCATACATTTCAATAAAGAAATTATTTTAACAACATAAAAAAAAAAAAGTTATTAAAATAAATGACTTAATGTTCTTCAGTAACAAAAAAATAAAATAAACCATCAAAATATCGTGAATAAATTTATGAATGAAATCTGAATAAGACAAAATGAGAAACATCATTTTTAGCCGCATTGAAAAACCACGTGTCACTGTAAGTAAGTCGCACTTAACTTCATTGCGACGCATTGTGTCAGCATCTAGAGTGGGAAAGCAAATAAAATGCTGCAAAAACCCACCAGATCATTGCGAATCATTTCAACAAAGAGAATTCAAAAGTAAACAAAAAGTTTGTATCTAACAAAGTACACAAGCAGTTTATATACTTAATATGTACTAGGATTTTGGTTGTAGTTGGTCCTAATTTGTATGTGGTATCAAGTTTTCGGTAATACCACACCAACTTTCTGCAAACTCAAATATTTGCAGAAAATGGGCGCCACCGCGCTTGGATGCTGCTCATCACCAATTGCGGTCAATCGTACACACACAAAATGTGAGGCGAGTGCAAATTTAAAAGGACTACATTAATTAATTAAGTGTTGTCATGACGAAGTTTTAATAAACTGTGAAAGTTTGTTGCAATGAAGCTGTATAAAGTTTTAAGAATTTAAATATATAATAGAAATTAATGAATTAAATTATTTTAGTTATTTGTTTAAAAAAAATTATAAAAAATTTTTTTTTTAAAACGTAATAACGTTTGACATCTTAATGACATAACAATTTACATAATCAGGTATTTGTCTGCATAAATGGAAATTTTCTTTTAATGAGGGTTTGGTCAAACCAATGACACGTAAAACTGAAAACACAAAAATAGGCGTTAACACCTATATTTCCTCTTATAGCTGCAAAAATATTGCGTAACATTTCGCTAGTGTTTTTACCCCCTAAATTGTCTTTTTGCATTCATAAGTAATACTTAATCCACAAATTCCAATTAAGTTGCTTCTAATTATACTTGAGTTCATTCGTGTTAGTTCACAAAAAACTTTGTATATAGAAGTCACACAAATTAAACCGCGTACATAAATTAAATTTAAGATAACAACAATCATATTCACTACTTGATGCACAACGTGTCCAGTTCTTCCATCTAAGGTAAATTAAATGAAGCTGATAGTTTGTGTCCAGTGTGTGGCGTATAAGCATCTATAAATAAACTAAATGGATCATCTAACATGATCTTTGAAATTGTCAGTTTCTATTTCTTGTCGCTGTAAATGGATGGACCTGCTGGTTGGATGCCAATCATCTGAGCTATACAAAAATGCTAGCTCCATTAGATATTATATGGATGGATAGAGATTTATGGAGTGTGTTTGCTCGCACGCATGGAATGACCGAGTGGCTATCAAGGAGCGACGCCATGCCATTATACAGAGCACTGAGCAGCATGGACAAGCCAACGATACAAAGAATGCTTGCATTTTTTTTTCGTCTGTGCATACATTTTCCCTATTCACATTTGCAACTATTTATAGCAAATTAATGAAGTAATGAGTCATTAAACAGTGGCACCATGAGCTGCCTCACTTATTCAACGGAAAATGTTGATTAAAAACGCTTTCCATATCTAATTTTAGCGAAATCGGTCGATTCAACGCAACGCAAGTGTTTGTTGTGACATGGAGTGTGCGCTGGAAAAATGCATGCACAAGCCATAATATTATTGCAGGCTGCAGTTGAGAAAATTGTGACAAATTGCATTTTTATAGGTGACAAAATTAGTTTTAATTGTAAAATTGCATTTAATATTGTTTTTTTTTTTCACACACAAATGTAAACAATTGCAATTACATACTTAGTTAGTCAGTTAGCACAAACAATCTTCGGCAGCTTTTAATACGTATTATAACAAAAAAAACAAAATTAATATTGAGCAGGGAATTGAGATTATTAAATTTTCAATAAATACCCAAAAGTGGCAATAAAATACATTTTACACAATTTAATTTATTTCTCGAAGTTAAACGATCGGCCTAATTTAATTTTGTAATGAATTATATTATTTTTTATAATTTACCGCTATAATCTTTTATTTTTAAACATTAATGCAACCAGACAATTCAAAACAACATAGTATAAGTCATTCTTGCGTAGTGGTTGCCATTTAAAGTATGTATTTAGCTGAACCTTCTTATATAAATTTGCATTTAATTGAATGAAACAGAGCTGCAGCTTTCTTCCATCAATTTTTATTTATTTTATAAAAACAAGACATCCATTGCGATTTGGATGCAAAACGTGCAACATAAATGAAACACACAGTGAAAACTCAGTCCCGCAACTTCTATATGATCGTTTTCTTGTGCCGGATATTGTCAAGAATGCAGACAACTCGATGATGTGGCGATAGAATAAATAAAACTTGGTGCTTCATGTCATCTATAATTTGTTTCTATAAATGTAACCAAGTGCACATTTATTTCTATTTGAAATGAGTTTTAAAGAACATATATTACAAGACGATTAGAGAATGCATATGGTTTGGATAAATAAATCCTTAAGAAAATTATTTCAATACCGCAAGTCGTTGCAATTAAAGTAAAAATCTTATTCTTTTTAAAATTCATTGTATGTACAATAATAAATCGAGAAATTATCTACATTTCAGCCATTAAAGTAAGTGCAGAAATTGAATGTTTTTCTCATTGTAAAATTTTACGGGATGAGGATGAAAGCGTACAGAAAATGAGCTCGTTTTTATTAAGCCCATAATTTCCAGTTTGCATTTTTTGCAGTTACATAATCTGGAAATTATGTTGCTGTGAACAATAACTCATGAACAATAATTTAGAACTTTGGATGTAACACAGTAAATATTTATGATGGCAGTTAAACGCACGCATTGCGAAAAAACAATGTCACAAACGTTTATCATTCGAACTTGCAAGAATTTTAATAGTGATCGTTCATTACAACGTTACATGCAGCTCCATACATAAAAAGACGCCGGAAATGATCGTCCTGAAATAGAGAAGAAGTATCTTTCATGCAGCTTGCGTCTTCAAAACGTCACTATGTTAAATAGAACCTGCTGAAACCATACAATCGATTCTCACGATAAAATGTTTGTGCTCACATTTTATATGCTATGCCCATAAACTAGCAACCACGATGATGATGTTTATGTGTGCACGCATGAAATTAATATAATATGTGTTTAAAAAGTCTTCGCACATTGATGGACATCGAGCAAATGGCCGCTGCCTGCAAGTACTCGTTGTTCCCTGATGGAGCTTGCAAGGGCGAAACGTACTAAATATTAATTTCAAGAAAATACTGCACTAGTCGGCCACACACCGCACAATTCAATTGATTGTATAATTATAGCCAAAGTACACGTTTGCTTGCACCGATAGAACATGTGAGCTAACATGATCACATTGATTGGAAATGAATACCCGATACAGCAAGGGGACAAGATCACCCTGTGGGCACACATGCGCATTACCCGGCATCATGACTTTACTTTTAACGAATATAAACTAGGAGTATGTTGTGCATATTCGTCAAAACATTAAAAGCTAAATCACTGTGTCTACTTCCAAAGCTCTACCTAGTTAGTTGCCTGCACATTTGATGAGTGGATGTGGTTGCGGGAAAAACAGATGTCTAACAGCATGTATGCAATGTAGTTTAATAATGCGTCGTCGCCTGCAACCATGTTGTGTTATGGAGTCGCGATTGCTATAATAATACTTAGAAATTGTGCGTTGATCGGCGAATAGTATAAATAGTGCTGTAATCGTGTCAATTTGGATCGGCTGCCGTTGCTGATTGACAATGAGCAAAGAATATAGCAAAGTGTTACGACTGGGTGGCGTCTAATGGATGGTGCGTTTACTCGGTTTGACCTCTTTTATGTGTGCAGCTACATATAGATTTAACGGATTTATATAGGAGACACGTGAAGAATCAATTGTATGCATACCTAATTGTTAGAACCTTCTTATACACGTTTAACATTTAATACCATATTTTTTACAATATTGGCACATAATTTACATGCAACAATGTTTAAAGTTAATCGTTGCTCGATATTCTCGCATTTAATGTGGAATGGAAAATGGTGTTATATGGCAGATGTTCCATATATTATGTAACTTTGTTTTTACATATGATTGTTGAATCGTTGAAAGACTCCATAATTCAATTGTAGTTATTTTCATTTGATTTTAAAAATAAAACTAACAAAAAATTTAGTTTCAGAATTTATTTTCCCAACAATTAACTCAACACTATAATTAAGTAATTATTAAAACTAAATAAAAATTGCATATCATTGAGATCATCCTCCCCAAAAAAAAAAAACACACTGGGAGAAAAATGATTGAACATCCGTTTAATTCATTGCGCAAATTAATTTCGAAAAGTCATGCAAAGAGTCTCACTGCGGGGTTACTTTCATTGGTCGGGCATTTTTTTCCCCCTGCCATCAAGAGTATGCGAGTTGCGACTGGCGCCAGTGGCCATCACAACCATCAGCCAAAGAGAAAATGACATCAAATGAGGCAATTGCCATACAGATGAACATATGTAATGTACGATACAAACAAAATATGCGCGGTTTTTGTTTCTGCAGTATTGTGCAAAAGATAAGCAACGCAGCCAAAGAAACTGATGCCATAGCCTGTAACTACAGTCTACATCCACATAGTTTGTCTAGGCGACGGTCGAGCGACGTCTAAATTGCAATTAAAGCTGATTTTTCCTTTTTCAAATATTTTCTAACTATTAATTACTGCATTTCTTTAAATTACAGTAAATTAATAAGTATGTAAAACATTAATGCATACAATAACAAAAAAAAAACTGCCGCGAGCCTTTGTATACATATACATACATATACATACATATAAATAAACACATTAAAGAGTAGGAATAAATTAAAAAAGCACTTACATTACGTACCACGCAAGTATACAAAAGCAACGCAACATGATGATTCCGCGAATTTTATTAATATTTTTGTATAACACCCAATAAACTCTACTGGTGCACTAAATATAATTATTATTACACATTGTTAAATGATTGCATCATGTTAAATGAATAGGATTTATGCAAATAGGGGAAAAGCCTATGAACTGAGCTTTTTGCAAGTTCACGTGTATTTGGGAATCGAATGGAATTTTTTGGTGGCAAATTAATTCGCTAATTATTTTCTAGACATCGATAATGAGTAAACGGCCAATGGAAATTTAAGATTGACGTCAATAAGTTGGATTTGGTAAACGAATGAATTTAATAGGTCATTAAAAGAAACGTGTTTTTCATAAACAAAAATCCTTAAGATAAGTTTCAATTAGAAATAAAAGTAACAATTCAAAAATTGAATTGTATGTAAAATAAAAATAATTGCGTCCATTTAAATAACAATCCCACATAAAAAGTAGGAGACACGTTGGGGAATTATTACTGACGCATATAAAAAATTTGCATTACAAAATTACCTACTTAAGAAGTGTAACAACTTGCTTTATGTTTTTTTCTTTTTCTTTATTAAGAGTGCGATTTATTGTTATTTATTAATTGTCATATATATTATTATAATGATGCAAACTTATTGTAACCGCATTGTTGATCTACATATTCATTACTTTTTGATTAAGATATTTTATTACATAGTTTGTGACGATTAAACAATTACATGTACCTATTTAATAAATATTTGTTTACTAAAGAATTCACATTCATTAAATTATATTCTTTCACGCAAAGAAATTAATGAATCAACTTAAATAAGCTATACAAGTTTAGGGCGTACTACCAATACGTTTATTAACAGTTATTTTAATTTATTGCAATAGACAGATTCATGTAAAATGTGACTTAAATAACCTGAAAATATATTATAAATCATTGATTAATATATTTACTATTGCACAACATTTGAAATCAAAACTTGCGATTTACATTGGAGAAATAATTAATTCAGATGTTTACATCTAGTTGATGAGAAATCAGTTTTAAGGAAACCCCCAGCAATATTATTGCAATTAAACGACTGTCCAGGCATAACACTACTTAAGCATACAAACAAAATAATGGCAATTAATCCAATTAAAGAATCACACAAGGAAGCGATAAAATACAAAAAATGTGGAAGTGAATTTAAAATCTATTTTTCCTATTGAACCAGTGCACATTTAATTTTAAGTCCATCATGCATCACAACTCACAAGCTGCCACAATACATACTTTAAAAATTCGTCCAAACAGCTCCCAGGTGTGGAAATCTCTCATTTTGGTACGACCATAGAAAAGTGGAGGAAAATGTTCCAATACGATTGCTTACTTATACAGTTATAATATTTCCAAGATAGGTGAAATCTCTTTCTTGAATTCGATTCGAAAACCGAATGGAACAAATAAATGCTCAATAATACACATAATTGATCAGTGCGTGTATTTGTATTTTGTACAACATAAAAAAGGTAATTTACGCGAAAGTGATATTGAAAGGAAAAATGTATGGACATTTTATTGTGCAGTTTGTTGAATGAAAATACACTGTGATGCGGGTGGTGGGGTTGGTAACAAAAAATAAAAAATAAATGACAATAACATATGGAACAACTTAATATGCAAAGCGTCAACGTTCGACAACATAAAGAATACTTCATTGATCGGTTGGCGGTTAGTATGCTACATGGCTCGGCCAGCCAACTGTGTGGCTGCATGCCACTATTATGCTCAATATATTAAAATGATATGCTGTGCAATGTGCGTATGTGGCGAAATGTACGCGACACACATATGAAAGACATCATGTGAACATGCGCTTATATCCAATAGAGTAGTAGGCATCTTTGCAACGATTAAATGCACTATATGAGCTTATAAATTGCCTGCAATACCCATAATATCGTTAACACAATAATTTAAATAAGTACATAATTTATGTAGTTAATTTCCTGTTGTCACGACATTGATGAAGATTGCAGAAGCTCCCCCATTTTACATATCAATTATTGTTGTGTCTACCTAACTACGTACATTTTTTTTTTGTGGTAAGTGCAAATGCACGATCTAAATGTCTGTCATAACTCATAATTACTTCCATTTCCTAACTATGTATATGCATTTTTATCTATGACAAGAATTTACTGTACTAGACATATTCACATACAGAATTAACTCAATTAGTTGACACTATCGGACAGTTTATTTGGATGCAATGCAGCATGTGTGAAAAACATGCTCGCGGTGATTAGGAAATTGCATTTAATGATCGAAATATAATTTATGAATTGAGCAAATGCGGCGACTTGCCAAACTGGTCGTCTGGTGGGCATAAAATTGCAAGTGCAATGAGGCGCCTTAAAATAAGCTCAATTTCAACAGAATTTTCGAGATCTTTTTGACAGTATTGCATTTTATTTCGTCACGTTCTTATTTTGGTGGTGTGATTCGTCAACAAAATAATTATATTATACATTGAATGCCTAATAATGTTAAACACTGGAATTTTATTGAAATAATAATATGCACATTTATATAAAACTTAGAAAATCGAAATAAATATTTCTTAAGTTCAATATCAATTGTGTCTCAATAATAAAATGTGCAACAAAGAAATTTCTCTTTTACGAGTTTGTAACGAATTGAAACTGTAAAAACATAATGCGGTGACACTCTATAGAATGCAGTTGCAATTGAAATTCAATGCATTTATCATTTATCCAATCAAATCCAAATAGATGTCCTTTTATAATAATGTTTCTTCTTAATGGGTAAAGATTCCCATTAGGATAAGAACACACCGTAATGTGTTCATAAATAAGATGACAGTAAAATTCAATTCGCGCGTGTTAATGTACCTTTTGCAAATAGTTGCGATGCAAGTAAAATAAACTGATAGCAACAGCACATTGTCCACACTTTATTGATATTGTATTTTGCAGAACGATCAGACCGTGAGATTTTATAGGGGAAAATGCTATTTTTTGAAATGATTTTGAATATCATTAAATGGTGATATTGATACAAGAGACACAAAGGGAATAGCGAAACGTGCTTTATTTCTAATTTATGCAGTATTTATGTTTTTTGCGACAACTAGTATTGTAAGTAATCATTGTACAATAAATGTGATTTTGAGTGACTTACGCCAAGTTCTCACAAGCATAAGCACAAACAATTGTTGTGAATGCGTCTGCCGATTACTGATTAGTATGATCGGGAGTAATTTGTGTCATGGTTAATGCACACACATGACATGTCTTTGATGAAAATCGCCCACCTTCAACTTAAATGTGTTATCAATAAAACAAAGGTAAACGCAATGAAATAGGATTTTTTTGACGTCTGCTTTTCCTCTTCGTATTACTGTATTTTGGTAGTATAGTTTTCAGTTTAAACTATTGCAGTCGTACAAAGAAATTTAGAAGCACATGTTTTGCAAGATTTTGTGTATGCGGCTTTATGCAATATGAACGACGTGCGATTAAAATAAATTCAAAAGCATTACAATTGAAAATGATTTAATAACATTTCAAACCCAAAACCAAAACATACTATTTTACAATTTACACCACTGTACAAGTGTACATTGTTAAATGACGTTGATGTTTGACACGCGTTACTACCGTTCATACAAAATACAACGCAAAAAACACTGCTTTTCGAAAACGAAATGAAATGTGTGCGAGGAAAACATTACAAAAAAAAAAACTATAAAAAAAGGAAAATAAAAAAGTTTAGATGTTCAAAACTTACGGTTTCTCATTTAAAAATTCACCTCGCGTGAACTCCGACAAGCGACGCGATTTGCTCTTCTTACTAAGGCACATTTTCGGCATTAATGTCGGCGACAATTTCCTTTCACTACCACCACCATCCCCACCCACAACGGACGTTACATTATTATTATCACATTGTATTAAGCAACTAAAGTCACCACTCAACTTATAACTGTAGTTACACTTATCGTTATTGCACTGCATAGCAAAGCTATTGTCAATATTTTCATTCAAGTCATTGCTGGTGGTCAGCGATTGAAAGAACATTTTGCTGAGCGCTGATGTTGGCGAGGACTTATTCGAAGCGAGCATGTCCAACGAATTTGATTTGAATATTTGAGCATTCTTTTTAATGCGCGAGTACAGATCATCAGCTGACTCAAAGTCTGGCGGTGGCGGTTTCGCATGTTGATGCGGCCGCAATGGCTCTTCTTCTATTAGTAATTGCGATTGCACATCCTCGGTTGGTGGTGCCTGCAAATGCGGTTGATGCAGTGGTTTTGTTGTGCTTTTGTGACTGCAAACGATCGTTGTCGATGTTACATCTTCGACAATTTTTTCGGGCAGTTGGATTGCAATTGTGGTGGAATTTTTTCCAGACAAATCCATTTTAACGACATTCTGGTCACTGGCTGGATACTGATGATGATGGTGGTGGTGGTGATGATGATGGCAGCTTACTTTTGGCGTTGTGTACGAAAGAATGTTTGAGAATCTTCGCATACGGGTGGGCTTTTTTGTTACATTCTTTGGAATTTTTGGCTCACTATAGCCCCCAAACTCAGTGGTGTTGTTTTCACACTTGTGCTCACTGGGAATGTGTTTTGTTAAATCATCCTCGGTGACTTTTTTCACCAGAAACCTATTCTTTACTTCAGCATGCTTGAGTGCTTTCGTTGCGTGTTGCTCACCGTATTTTTGCGACTGCAAAATATCATAGATGGTACCATATTTGGTGGTGTTGCGAGCATGCAGGCTGCCAACGCCGCTATCATCACTGCTGATGGTGGTCTGTTGTTGCTGCTGATGGAGAAGATCATAAATTGTGCCACACTTCAGAGAGTTGTACTTGCTGTTGTCGAGACTGTTTCGATGTGCAATGCGCCTAGCGTACTTCTCAGAAAATGCACGCTTCCTTTGAAATGTCTCCGCGGCGGTGCCGTCTTCAGACTTGCGATGCAAAATTTCATATATTGTACCGTATGTCATGTATTTATCGTACTTGCGATAAGTGTGATTATATAAGTCGTTTTTCTTTTGAATTATATCATATATTGTGCCATATGACAATAGCTTATCGTAAATCTTAAAATTCGTTTTGTAAACATCCTCTTTTCGTTTGGCAACACTCTCAGCACCGCCATCATCGCGGCTTGCATTGGAATTATTGCTTTCCTTGTTGCGCTGACTTTTACTAGTTTTCCTTCGTAGCATATCGTAAATTGTTTCGCTGATTTTTCTATGTGGCGTTTTCTCATTTGACGTGCTGCGTTTTTCCACAAGCTGCAGCCCCTCCTCTGCAGCGACTGTATCTGTTGCCTTTGTTGAAGTAATGCAGCTGGGGCTACTGTTTTTACGCACAACAATCGATGAATCCAATTTACTGGTTGATTGTTGCTTAAAAGAAGTGCGTCTTTTGCTACTCAATCGAATGGAATTCTTACGCTTCATCAGAGCCAATTCGCGCTGATCATTGCTTTGGCATTCTTGCATCGATTGCTTAAACTCCTCGTAGGATTTGCGTCGATTCTTTAATTTCTCTTTCTCGGCAATTACCTCTAGATGATTGCCAGTATCGACATTAGGTTCAGAACAGCGTGGCGTGGCCAGTGAGCGACCATTATTTGAGTTGAATAGTGCTTTAAATTCTTCATATGATTTACGGCGATTTCGAGACTGTGTTAGACATTCTTTGATGTTGAGCCTAGCAATCTTACCCTCATCACTGCTGTGTTTTCTTAATTTTACCTCATCCAATTCCAATTTGTCTAAAGCAGAAGCGTTGGCGGTGACGGCAGCATCTCCGGTTCTAATTGATTGATCAGCCTTTTGACTATCAGCACCATTCCAGGTCATTACTTGTGTCATGTTGTAGTCAATTTTATTTTCAATTTCAATAAATCCAGAATCTAGTGAGCTGACGGTGCATGTGGAGTCGAAACTTGTTTTTCTGCTGCTTGAGTTGTTCGACGAAACATCCAGCAGTAAGTGACCACCATTATGTGTATTATTGATGGCTTCGTCGATGTTTAGCTCAAACTCTGGTGTTGCATCACACTCATTTATTTTATTGTCAACTGCGACATTTGCACCAATTGCTGCTGTCGTGACAGAGTTGCCGTCGTTATTATCGAAGCTATCGCCGATAATAATGTCAACAGCTGTACTAGCTGCCGGGATCTCTGCAATGGTAGGTGATGCTGGCGTTATTGTAACACTGGGTAATGTGAGAATATTCGTGTCAATGTGCAGATTCACTGGGGCGGAGTGTACATTCAATAATTGAGGTTTGGTGGATGCGTCTAGCGTCAACGACGATGTAGTGGGTGTTGTAACTTTACGGTTTATGTCTGACGAATGGCAATTGTTTGATAGTTGCTTGCAACTAATGTCTACGTCCTTGAGGAAAGTAGTTTGACTGTTATGCAAATTCGCGTCGGTTGTAGAGTTTGTAAATTGATTGTAACTCTTCATAGCATTATTATGGCTGGTGTGTAATCGATTGCTGATTTTATTGCTCCTGTTTATTGTGGCATAAAGTGGGGATGGAACATTTTCGTCATTTACTCGATGATGATGTGTGGCCACAACAGCAGCAACAGATTGACCACCGCCAAGTTGACGCATATTTCGCATTATTTTGCCACCCCGTTTGGTGAATGACGACATCTTGGCGATATTTGATTTTCGTACATTGCGTCGATTTGACAATAAATGGTGACCACTACCGCTGTCGGTGGATGTCAATTTTTTATGTGATTTAATATGGCTGTCTAAGAACCGTTTAATACGTCGTTGGCTGGTGGGCTTGCCGCACCTTTGTGTGTTGGCATCGTTCATGCATTTGGCGCAACATAAAAACGCATACAAATACTCGTACTTATTAACTTGGTTGGGAGACATTGAGTACATTGGATCAAGTGTGTCGGGCGGTTTATCATCTTCACATAGTTGCGCTGTGATTGCGGATGCTGTCTGGACGATTGCTTCTTCATCATCGGAAGCACGATCACCATGGTGATGATGATGATGATTATTACTGTTGGGCTGATGCACGAGCGCATTTGTAATAGATACACGAGCACCATAGCCGTTTGCTGTTTCTGTTGTTGCTGATTTATGCGACTTCGCGCTTGCATTGGTCACAACTGGCGCCACAACTTGATGGTAATTTTTTAATCCAGCTTCTTGTTTATGGGGCTGTTGCTGCGAATGCTGAGGATATGCGTTTGCAGATGCCACATCCAGTTTAGTTATGTCATGATTACCTGTTGTTGTTGCAGCAGCAGCAGCGGCCGCAGCTATTACATCGATGCTGATGCAGTTTTTGCTATCGGCGTTGTTGTTTATGCTATACGATGTTGATAATAATTGTGTGGATGATGCAGTAGTTAATCGCTGATTCTGATCATGTTCTTTAACGATTATGCTGCCAACACTTATGCCACAATCCAAGAGGACAATAGCACCGTCAGTCGGCAGAAGTAAACGACCTTCAGCCGCTGCATTAACCACATCACGCAATGCTAGCACATGTCTCTCGCTGATGTTTCCCTGCAACTGGATGCCATGCAGAGCAAATGCTGTCGGTTTGTTGTTGGCTGAATTGGGATCAGAACACCAAACCACCGGTGTTGTTGTCATTTTTGGGCAACAGCAAACAACAGTTGCACTACACCGATGTACGCTTATTTGCTTTATTTATTTTGTTATTTTCCTCCCGCTCTTTGTGTCCCCAATTTAATTATTCGTTCCCGTCAATAGAAATTCAATTAAAATAATAATATTAAGTACACTGAATTAGCACACATCTGTATTTGAAGCACGTATGGACACAGTTAAAAAAAACAACTGTCCTTATTCACTAGCGCGATTCACACACGAATTTTATTTTACACAAAATATTGATAAATTGTGTTTTGCAATCGACTATAATTGTTGTAATATGTAACTGAATGGCTATTTATTTCACTGAATTTAGTCACTATTTCTGTACACTGGTTGCGTTGCGCATTTAATGGATTAAAGTTGAATGTTTTGATGTCAAATAAATACATTTAATAAATATTATACAGTAGCAGACTATGTAGCAATGGCAAGGATTATCACAAAAATTCAAATAAAAAAAATCGTTCGTTTGTTCAGATTACACAGCAATGCAATCTTTGAAAGCGTTGTATTTACCACTAAAAAAATAATTAAACGCCACATAAATAACTTAGTATATTTTTGCTCTTTACACACAATTTAAAATACATTAAAATTTACAACTAGTAGAGTTGGGTGTTGAAATGGATTTGGAAAACACGACCGATCGACACAAGAGTGGACGACTGAATGAACACGATCAGTGCAGACATCGAGTAATTAGCAGGCAATTGGCGAGGAGATGCAAGTTGATTTATGTTTTCTTCGCGTCGTGATTAAACTTTAAACGAATTGACAGAGAGTGTAGTCTGGAAGGGTCCCGGATAACACGCATAATAAATTATTTCATATACAACGATCTCGTAATACGTATGCGTGATGAAAAAAACAGAAAATTCTTAGACTTTATGGATAGGAGGTGGCAAAACTATGTGGAAGGGGAAGCAAATTAATAAAAATGGAGAAAAAATTCCAAAGGAAACGTAAAATGGCGTTATTTATTTTGATGATTGAAGTGGGGAGATTCAATTTCATAGACATGAACTCTACTAAGTAATTATAAAAATATTTGAATAATTAAATTGAATTTTATAAATCTTTGTGACAAATTTTGGATCAAAAGAAAAACATTCAATTTGACGATAATTTATATGGCACTGATTATTCAAGCCATAACTATTTGTTACGTGCACCAATGTAATTTTTTACAGTTACATTTATGTTACGTACAACAATTCTATTTTTCATGATCACAGAGATCGGCGACTTTACTGCTAGTTATTGCTGGCGTGTGCTGCTGCATGTCATTCCACCATAAACGCGACTTATCTACATGAACATTGAACACATCTCAATTGTGTATAGTCAACCTTTCCATATAAAATGATTCATGTGTCAGTTTCATCTTGACTGGATATGCCTTATTGTACAATGTACGTTCATATTAACTGATTTTTATTAGATATTCGAAAGTAGGCTACAGTGTGAACGAAAATATAACGAAATGAAATAAGTATACGTAGCATACTGGCGATGTGCGTACACACATAAATCGGCGGCGCACATATGATGGCAAAGTCATCATCCGATTGCCAGCGCGCCATCATCATTGTCGTCGGCATCAAATGCGCGCGAACACCGCGTTTCATCACGATTGTACCGGAACTGCATTTTTCATAATATGTATACGCAGTGGCGACGCGACGCGTTTGCCGTGAAAATTATCATCATGTCCACGATGGATAACATCTTTTCGGTGCTTAGATTACCATCGCAACAACTGCGCGAATGGACTTTGGAAGTGACTTGTTGGTTTATCCAAATTAAATTGTGAAATTTTTGTGGGGAAAAGGGCTACTGATGGGCATGAAAAATGACATCTTCGGCGACATAAATGTGCATATTTTCGACATAACATGTGAAAATTGGATCTAATCACGGTGCAGCCGCAGTTTACAGTTTTCTAATTTACATTTAAAAATACATTTTAATTTAATAAAACACAAAAACTTGTATGTTTTATGTGATTTTGTGTGATCAATGATCACGTGTAGATCGTTGAATGGAATTTCTTAATGAGTGTGTGTCGTGAGGCGTGCGAGCTTTGCAATGCACAGTCAACAACAAAATTTATAACTTGTAATGCTGCGTGCATTAAAATAATATGTGTTTATCAACATACGCGACATTTCCTTTTAAATTGTTTTATTTATTAAAATTTTCTGGAATTTGCTGACCTTTTTTAATGCATTTTATATAGGCTTAAATAGGAGCTGATTATTAATTTTCTATTTCAACGAATATGCGCTTAATGTTAAGCATTGGTAATTGAGGAAAAATTTAATGCATTCAAAAGAATGTGAATAAAAGGTCGAGGAATTCTTATTGGAATGAATGTCAATTATGCAATATTGATGATTATTTCATTGAAGAACATTATATCAGTGACATTTATTAGAGAAATTTTGTTTCAAACTGAATTAGTATAAATACATAATTGCATAAATATATATTCGGAGGCAAAATATTAATGTCATCAGTGAGCCTAATAAATTGAGCTGAGAGGTGACTCAGTGAGGAACAAATTAATTAGACAGTCAAGTCAATTAAAAATTGATGTGTGATAAACAACTGTAAACCAAATGTTTATAGACATTTTAATTTTTAGATCGGAAACCAAAATCAAATAACAAGTCTTTGCAAAAACAATATTTATTTTAATTGTCAGATGCACTGGAGTCTAAGCGTTAAATAAACATAAATGAGTATTTTAAAATGAAGCTAAAATAGTCCTTGATCGACCCTTGACCCTATTTCATTTATTACAATCACTAAAACTCCAACTACTGCACAATTTTATTCCAAAAATAAATCGTTACTCAATGACAATTTACGATCCAATAAAAGACACGCAAAAAAACAAAAGAAAAAAAAACCATCGCAGTTTTCGATCATTACACGTCTACATAAATTTATGTTTGTCGCATAAAACTCGACTTTATAATATTTTGGAAACATAAAAGCAATTATTTCACAAATCCAACATGTAAAACTTAATACAAAAACTCAAAAAAAAAGATGCACAATCGGAAAGCTAAAAATACCTATACCTGTATAGAAGTTAAAGTACATCACAGTGGCGAAAAAATAAAAATATGCGCAATACATTTGGTTAGTGTGACATAATTCAACCAAAAAACCGCGACACAAATACAATCATGCTCCTGATTAAATAACGCGCAAAATGCAAAGTGCATAGCAAAGCAGTTGACTTTAGGTAATCATTATTTTGTAAAAAGAGCGGCACATTTAACGACAACTTGACTAACTATCTAGCTAAATAATGCTGTTGATTTAAAAAAAAAAACTTAAATAAAAAAATCACACATTAAACAATCAACCGTATGGTAACTGCAACACACGAGCGACACATAACATAAAACGTTTTCGAGTCATATGAGCATAAATATGCGAGTGCAAATTATGTACGACAACGAAACATTACACAAATTTACATAGTTTTGTCTCCTTCATTTCTACACAATTTTGATGCCTTTTTGTTGTTGGGTATTTT
The DNA here is from genome assembly GCA_963854165.1 of Sylvicola cinctus. Classification (NCBI taxonomy): domain Eukaryota; kingdom Metazoa; phylum Arthropoda; class Insecta; order Diptera; family Anisopodidae; genus Sylvicola; species Sylvicola cinctus. The sequence continues at coordinate 55,226,154 of OY974082.1, forward strand.
ATTTACTTTAATTCTTATTTGAATATTCAATATATTAAATGGTAATTAACATAATGATTAGCCATTAGAGTTTAAATCATATATTTAATTGTTTTCAGTGTTTACGAATCATTTAGAATACTATTATTAACTTGAGATGAATTGTAAATATAATAACTGAAACCACAATTCGTCATAGATTTAAGTATAATAATCAAATTTTCTCAAATTTCACATTTCGTTGTGCAAAAATAGCTATTCCTAATCGAACAGTCTTAAAAGAACAGTCACGTGATCATTTCATTCTTTTGCAATAAAAATAATTGCGGTAATTAATAAATGCAATTATTAAAATAGGTCTATTACATTAAAATTACTTGCCAACACAAAGGTGTGAATTGTTAAACTTTGAGACAAACAATAAAACTGACAATAAATAATTCACTAAATAGAATAATACTCAAAATTTCAATAATAATAAAACATGTTAACTTTTTATTTAAATTATTGTCATTTAGTTATTTAATTTGCGGAAACATCGTACACATAAAAGTTAAATTACCAATTAAAATTTCATAAACAAATAACAATAGATTGCATATAAATCAATGTCATAATTTATTCAAATATTTTTTCCAAAACAATTACAACGAAAAATATTGAATAACAAACTGTATTTATTGCTACATTATATTAATAACGGAATTGACATTGAAAATTACATGATCTAACTGCCAAATGAATATTGTATTTATAATACTGCTATGTGTTACATAATTAATATTTAATATGTACAAGCATTTGTTTGTGAACAATTAATATTTATTGTGAACAAAATGTAGCAACATTTTAACGGTTATGTGACAGTTCAATTCGATGAGAGTTGTGATGAACAGTTATGTCATTTTGATTATCTTCAAATTTAAAATAATCAAAGAAATGTTTGTATAGTAATTAGGAAGTTCGGTAATTACTGTTTTAAATAGGTCCTTAATTTATTTAATTATTTTTTGCATCAAATCTGTTTGTTTAAAAAAAAAAAATATCAAACAAAAAAAAAAGCAGCACAAAGATGTCGGTAAATAACATTTTTGTAGAAATATGAAACTGTAAAAAAAATATTTCCTTGTATAAATTTAGTGCAACTTTAAGTCCGAATACATAAACTCCACACCTTTCGTAAAACGTAACCAACTGTACCACAGCAATACCAGTTTTTCCACGGGATTGCACTGTTGCAGTCAAATAATAAAAAAAAAACTTGTATTCGTATTAATGAATGCCAAAGTAAACTAACATGAACATATAATATAATAAGGAGCACTTAGAGCGAGCATATAACACCAAATATTTGCATAACATTTAAATATGTGACTCACAACTCACAAGTCACAGTACGATGACAATTAAAACTCAGATTTATTCTCAAACATATAAAACCATCAAACCATCAAATTTTATCGCATCCAGTCATAATTGAACAGGTAATATGAGCACTCTAACACAAAAACTATTATTTGCTTTAGCAACTAAGCGACACAGTTACTCACTACTCATTGGCCATTGCCCAAAAATAGATGTGCTACATGTGAAAGACTTCAACGGAAAACTTAAGCGACGAACACTTACAAAAACTAACAACGCAATCAGCTAAGGGTGCAAAACGATGTGACAATTCTTTTGTTACGGATTATAAAAATTTCCAAGAATGCACGTGTTTAAGTGCTTATAAAAAAAGGTCAATTTTTACAGGTACATCATTTTTGTAGCGCAAACTACATTGCAGCGATAAAAAAGTTGCAAACTAATTTTGCTATACGTTATTATTTGCAAACCGACTTTTTTGCAGATTTCAAGCAATTTTTAATGGACGTACTCTAGATTCCGGCTATATGTACCATCAAATACGGTGTTGTGTTTCAATAAAAGTGAGTTCACTCTCAAATTACTCCGCCAAGTGTGTAGTGACTTTAAAGAAACCACAACAAAATAACATATGCGTTATTTGATGTTGTTGTTGTTGTTGTTTATTACTTTTATATACGATCCACGCGTTTTGGTGTAACGGTACATTTCCACTAATGTTAGCGCTTGAAAGATAAAAGCACCGCATTAAAATACGACACACGAGGAATTGCTAAATGTGCGGCGATAGGTTGGATGGAAAACTGATCTTGGTGGTTGTGTATAACATTTTGTCTATGCTGCTGCTGGCTATTCATCAACAATTACGATGGTAGTTAAAAGCGTGGACAATTGCATTTGGAAGTTGCTTGAATAACAAAAACATTTACATCGAAAAGAAATAGTTGAATTGTTCAAAATAAAATTCAATATCACAGTTGATTATTGTAAAAATGTAACTGGTAGAAAATAAAAGAGTGTGAAAACGGGAAACTCCCCAAAAATAATGTATAATTGAAATGCGTGACAATTGAATTATGAACTTAAGAATGGTAGAAGAACTCCAGGAATGCACCTCAACGTTCATACAAATTTGAAAATGTAATTAAAATATTAATTTGTGTAACGAGCAAAAATATACGTATGTAACACCAGGCTTCAAAAAATAAAAATCGTAGCATGATTCAAGACTATTGCAATTCTGGTTTACTTTTCTGTCTCCGAATCCATGCGATCACAACACTTTTCTTTGAAATCATTTCATTTCGTTGTTTTTTTTGTTGTACCGCACTCATAAAATCTTCCTCACCAGTGTGCGAAATATAATTGAAAACAGAATTTACCACAATCGCGTTCATCAAAGAAAAGTGCCACAATTTATTTTTTTGTACATTTTTTATTCTTAACAAGAGATTTCACTAACCAATGCACAATGTTTGTATGTACAGCCAGTACATTTAAATCACTTCTATGATTTACATGTTTTAAGGGCAAAGGTCTCATTCACTGATAATGCAATTTTTAATTTGCCACTATTGCGTTTTTCAATGATCTTGTTTCGACGCACATTTTAGTAAAATTAAATTTATTGTTAAAGCAGTTGAAAACTCGACGTTAACACGTTCCGGCTGATACTAACTAAGTGTAATTGCAATTGAAGTGCAAATGAATAACGTTTTTGCGTCTGTACAGTACACGGCATAAAAGACAACTGAGCTTACTTTAACAAAAGTTACAAAGAAAAGCATACATGTACAAGCATACTGCATACAATACGTTACAAACGGCGCAACGGTGAGCGGAGCACCGATTTGCAGATCGAAGCTATAACAGAGGTATGAATTTGTTGAGGCTCGCTTGTGTGGCACAGGCTTCTATGTGTATAATTTACGGGAAAAAACAGTGGTGGAACATGCTAAAATTGTTTCAAACACTATTGAAATATTAATAACAGTTCAGTAATTTCAATAAAAAATCGTTAGTTATATTGCCCTGTATTGCATTTTATTTTAATTCATTAAAAAAACGTTTGTAGAATGTATATAAATATGCAAGGATGTAGAATATTCGTATTATAACGAGAAACAATTACATATTTATTTATTTGAAATAAAGTCACTTAACGTAAAATACGTGTTTGCTATTACATATATTATCTAATATATAAATTTCTAAACGACCATGTATGTATGTATGTATGTATGTATGTATGTATGTATGTCACGCAATCACGCCAAAACTGAAAATGGGATCGCCACGAAATTTTACACACGTATTTGCCAACTTTTTGAAAGTAAAATAGGCATATTTTCAACGCGAATATAAACCGCGAAAACCGCGAAAAAAATCGCGATTCGCGAAAAAATTTACTTTTACCAAAAATGATTGCTGTTATCGGTTTGTCAGTAGTCAGTTAATAAAAAACATGTCGCGAAAAAATTCTTGAAATTTTCCGCGATTTTCCGCGGGACTATCAATTTTAAATATTCCTAAACGAAAGTGTGGGTATACCTTTCAATTACGCCAAAACCGACAATGGAATCGCCACAACATTTTGCACACGTGTTTGTCAACATTGCACAAGTAATATAGGGGTATTTTTACAGCGAAAATAAACCGCGAAAACCGCGAAAAAATTGTCGTTACGCGAAAAAATTTACTTTTACCAAAAATGATTGCTGTAATCGGTTTGTCAGTAGTCAGTTAATAAAAAACATGTCGCGAAAAAATCCACGAAATTTTCCGCGATTTTCCGTGGAACTATCTATTTTTATATATTCCTAAACGACCGTGTGGGTTTACCTTTCAATTACGCCAAAACTTAAAATGGGATCGCCACGAAATTTTGCACACGTGTTTGCCAACATCCAAGAAGTAACATAGGCATTTTTACAACGCAAAAATAAACCGCGAAAACCTCGAAAAAAACGCCGGTTCGCGAAAAAAATTACTTTTATCAAAATGATTGCGGGAATCGATTTGTGAGCATTCAATTAATAAAAGCCATGTCGCGAAAAAATCTGCGATTTTCTGCGGAACTATCTATTATACAATATAAGTACATTCCTAAACGACCGTGTGGATAGACATTTCAATCACGCTAAAACGGACATCATGATCGCTAAGAAATTTGACACATATATTTGCCAACATTGTAGAAGTAATAGAGGCGTATTTTCAAAGCGAAAATAAACCGCGAAAACTGCGAAAAAAATCGCGGTTCGCGCAAAAGATGACTTTTACCAAAAATGATTGCACTTATCGATTTGTCAGTGTTCAATTAACAGAAGACATGTAGTAGGAATCAACCAGGATAAAACCGTAAATGGGATCGCCACCAAATCGCGAAAAAAAGCGTGGTTCGCGAAATAGTTTACTTTTCCTAAAAATTAATGGGGGAATGGATTAGTCAGTATTCATTTAGTTAAATTCACATCACGAAAAAATCAGCAAATAATTCCGCGATTTTCCGCGCAACTTTCTAAAATATAAAAATATAAACGGCCGTTTGGGTATAGGAATCAACAAGGCTAAAACGAACATTCAATACGAAATTTTACACAAGTATATCACAACACTCTAGAAGTAACATAGCATATTTAAAAAATTAAAATAAACCGCGAAAACCGCGAAAACAATAGTGATTTGCCAAAAAATTGCTTAATTTTTAAAGTGATAAACTCCGCGATTTTCTGCGGTTATGTTTTATAATCCAATATAAAAATTCAAACAACGGTAAAACTATAAACGGAATCGGAGATTTTACAAACGTATTTGTCAGCATTCGGAAAGCAACAAAGGCCTTTTTTTACAGGGAAATGAAACAAGAAAACCCACCTTCCGAAAAACTTTGCTGAAACTGTAAATGGGATCGCTCCGAATATGTTCACACGTATTTTTCAACATTCCTGCAGTATTTTGGAAACGCGAAAATAAATAGAGTAAAAAAATACATCACTAGGAAAGCTGTCAATGAAGTTCGTCTAATACATAAAAATTAATATGATCCTTTTAAAAACACCTCGCCAAAAAAATCGACCATAATTCTTTGGTTTTCCACAATTTCGGATTTATATTTATATTTATGATATTAAAGTATATAAGTGATTACTAAAAACGCTTTTAGAAAACAACATGTTGTGTCCGAGCAGCGCACGGGTTCCTCCGCTAGTATAAAATAAAATTACGGTAATTTTAGTTTACCGCCAGTTAAGCTACACTGAAAAAAATTTCTTAACTTATAAAATAAGTAAAATAAAAAAATAAATAAAAAATAACCCATTGGTATAAAAGTTTATAAAACAAGCTGTACATTCCCTCGTATGGAATGAAAATACACGAAAAAAAACAAAACAGTAAAAATAGTTTAATGAAAAATATTTAAATTTTAAAAATAAAAATAATGTGCACAGTCAATACGCCACCACTGGAACCACACATCAATCTACATGTTTGTATTTAATATCGTTATTATTAATCACATACGAACAGCTGTATGCAAGAGTAAAAATTACCGCAGGTATTGGCGTGGAATCGTTTTTTTTTAAATAATCATTTCTCTTTTAAATGAATATACAAATATAATAAAATATTACTACTCGTATATCTCTCACTTCTTTTCTCATACACAAAGTTGTCATATCGAATGTATAGTTATAAATTATAAAATATTTCCTTTGAATTCACATTCGCGGACAAGACGTTGCCATACTGAATATTTCCAAAGCTGCAACAGCGAAAAGACCACATGAGAAAGAAATTTTTCGTGGGTGTACTTTGTTCACGTACGAAAAAAAAAAAACATTAAAGTGGGGACACAAAAAGGAAAAAAATAGCAAATTACAAATTTTAAACGTCATTGATTAAGTCTGCATTTTAACTTTTATGTCATCATTCCGATCGTATTTTGATTCAAAAAATGTTCCCAACACAAAAGCATAAAATAATATGCGATGATTAGGCAAACAAATACATTCGCATACATAATATGGTATGCTCGTCTCGACACACACAAGCTCTTCGCATAACAAATGAGAAAAACGATCCAATTATGTAATCGCCGAACACACAACAAAATTTAACACACCGATATACCAACAAAAATGATCGACAATTTTGGCCAAACATTCAAATTTGAATCAACAATTGGTCAATCAAAATGAAATCCATATATGTAACGAAGGAGGACTGAAATGCGCGATCACTAGCTGCCAACGAACCTGTGATAATATAAACTTTGCGATGCGCGTGTCCCATAATGTGGATGACAAACTCGCATAATAAACAATAGGGTCATTGCCTGTGTTGTGTATGCATGCAATTTGCTGCACAAAACCACTGCACAGATGACAGTTTCTTCGCAACTTTATGTAATGCTTTAATGATGTGGGATGATAAAAACGGCAAAAAATTTACTTTAACGCGATAGTTGCACAGAGATGAACAAAAATATTTAAAGTTACTGCGCAGGAAAAGATGAGCACAGTATTAATGCGATGAAAACACGAAATATACGGACAACAAAGAACGAACACAGACGTGGAAAAAAGAAGATATAAAATGCATTGCCTTGGTGCTATTATAAATTTGTTTGTTACAAGTTTCAACCCCCAGCATTAAGTGCATTTTCAATGCAATTTTTTCAATAAAAACTGTCAGTATTGACCGTTTAAATATATTTAATTTTAAATTAATTTTAAAAAAAAATAAAAAATTGAGAATATTCCGTTCAGATAAATTTTAATTTAAAAAATTTGCGTTTTAATTTAAAAAGCATAAGGAATACATAAAATGCATTCAACGTACGAATATGCTGCTTTTTATTGTCTGGCTTAAAATACAACACAATCTGTCCGTCAAAATGAATTTTATTTTTTTAAATATTATGCAGCAGTACTGTGCATAAAATCATATTGCTATACTAATTGTATTGCAGTTCTGCATTGCAACACGGTTTATTTGTTTGTGTTCTGCAAAACCTGTTATAAACTTTGAAATAAGTGAGTAGGTATGTGTGGATTTATGTATTTTTATATAGCAGCAATGAACCAAGCAAACACAAAAACAACAAACAAGTAAAAGGGACCTGAAGGTTTCCACTTCCAAGACAAAGATACCCGTACAACAAATTCTGCAAACAGAAAATGTGCAACAGAATATGCACATCTGTGCAATGTACATTTGCAGCTCTAACATCAAATTGCGCGACCAATAATCGTTACAATGTCCAAGCGGTTGAAAACAGCACACACATGACACAATGCACGGCGACACAATAATTTTCACCATAACCGCATACAAGCCCTCATCGCGACAACGCACCGTAAGTCGCAACAATGTAGACACTGCACCAGCAGGAGTAATAAATTGAATAACGAAGAACGAAGGGAGCTGTAAAACTTCAGACAAATTCAATAAAATTTATCCAAAAAGAGATTGCGCGAATAATTTTAATTTTGTGCAAGACACATAACCACTTCGCCTGCACAATATGTTCATCAAGGTCACTTAATAAATATATAAGCAGAGTGTCCGTCGCAATCTTTTATGCATGTCTTTCAGTATGTGGAAATAAAACGACGAAATAATGCAGACACGAAACTGGAGAAGACACGGATACCGGAGGAGCATTGCAATCAACCCAAATCACGAATAATTGTGGCCCAAATCATATTAAAGATGACATTTTGACAACAACAAATCGAGAGCATCCATGTCGCAAAATTGTGCCGCCGCATGTGACGTATGTGGCGTCGGTTTTTCTGCTTGATTATGGACCGCGCTGAAGTGCGCAGGAAAGTTACATTTTACATTGTAAAATCAACAACAAGCAGCATTTCTTCATAACAGTTAATTAAGTTAACGAGAAATTGATACAAAACACGACAGACATTGGTGTTGAGAAGAAAAGTGAAAGCACTTACGAGAATAGGATGTTTGTGAATGTAATGGATTCCATGAAAAATGGGCACTGTTTTGAGAGCATGTCCCAATAAAATGAACTTTGTTCATTTACAGTTTAAAATAATAAACAGCACTTTAATAATTTTAAAAACAATTTATTTGCACAATTGACCACAATTAAATAGTATATAGGAAGAATGTGTCTTCACAGCAGTAACATGCCAAAAATCGCAACTAAAAAAAATCAACGAGTATTTACAAATACCGCTCACAACGATTTACTCCAATCAAGGTCAAGGTGATTTTTTGCGACAAAATAGACCAAATATTTGTTGGTTGTCGGCTGTCGCAAATGCGCTTCCGTAAAGCACATCCGAATTGGATATGCTTTTGAGCAAATAATATTTTGTACAATTCCAGAAATCATTTACATGCAAATCTTCCATTCAAGGTCATGGTCAATTGGCTATTGGCGTTCTGGATACAAAACAATACATTTTACTGGGAAACCAAAGTTGCTCCGAGAATTATCCGGAATTTCTGGTTATTTAGAATCCATAATGCTGCAGAAAATCTACATAAATATAATAAAAGCTCTCCAAAATAACAATAATAAATTGTCGTTTTTCCGATCAATATACGCGTGCAATTCTGGTGAACACCTCCTTGGATATTTCCACTGTAGCCGTCATGTTTGTATTTTCCAAGTATCGGCGTTGTCACATATGCGTGTGATCGTTGAACTGTGCCGTTTCGGTTGCACAACACAAATCGCATGGGTGATAATTAATAATAAAAATGAAAATTCAAATAGCAAACACGCATATATGGTTTACGTATGTATGCATGTGTAGGCAAAATAGGTGTGTTTTTTTGTCGCCATGTCGATGTTAATTGCAGTCTACTGATGACGGTTTCCGAAGAATTAAAATAGTCGCATGAAAACATATAATTTTTAATGTAACATTACTAAGTGTTACTTCTTATGTAGTTAGGAAGTGAGAAAAATGTAATTAACAAAAATAGATAAAAGTAAAATACCGTTATGTTTAAAAACTTAATTTTTTTTTATAAAAACGAAAATTAGGTTTTAAAGGTATGTGGTGTAAAGGGCTTAATTTGGAAATGTTTGTCTTAATATGTTATAATATTGCATAATAGGAATTGCCAATAAAATCAATGAAAGAGCGAATGAACAAGGTTAATGTAATCTTAAGGTTGCATTGCATTTTTCAGAGAATTTCTTTCTCAAGCATATTGAAATATTAATGATGTTTTGCATAGTTAATAGTTTTGTATGATGAAAAATACAGAAAAAAATTCGGTGGAAATTTCAAATTTGTCATATTTCATCAATTTCCAATAACGATTTTCTAACAATAAAAAAATGGTTTAAAATGCAAAACGATTTAGTCATATTTTAATTTGATCGTCAAATTTTTAGAAAACTAAAATAAATAAATAGCTGATAAATAGTTTAAAAACCATAATATTATTAGAACTAGATACTTTAAACTCAAAAACCCGTGGTCCATGAGTGCAAGAAAAAAATTTAAATTTCATAATAATTGCAATTTCAATAATTATTAAACAAAGTCATAAATTAACAATGCCGCTGCACGAAAACTATGTCAGTGTTAAATTTGAAAATCATTTATTTTGGACCAGATTCTGTGGATAGCAAAAAGTTATGGCAATGATTTCAATTAAACTCGCATGATCAATTTTTTCACATGCAAATACTCAGCTGCACCACTCAATGCTTCAGTTTCATAAATCAATAAGCATCGTACAGCTTTTATTTAAAAATGACAACAATGCAGTTGCGTCACATGCAATGGGGAAAACGCACAGCAAACATAATTATGTTATATGTATAATATAAATCTGAAACAGAGCTAACGTAAATTTAATTAAAGTTTAAAAACTTATTATCCGAAAATTGATAAAACACACGTTTCATTTTTCTGTGAGGCTGATTTTCAATTATTAATTTTTTTAAATATAACATTGTTATTATATTGATTTAATGACAAATAAAATGTATAACACTTTGTTCAAATTTTTCTATCAAATTTTATAAAATACTGTTAAAACTGCTCAGAGTTCGCATACACATTGGATTTAAACAAGTAATCAAACCAAGCGCATAAATCGAAATCATTCTTTAGTATTTATGTGTGAACAGGAAACATCAAATGTTCAAAATTGTTTGATAATTATACCTAAACCGTTTGCAATTAATAAAATTTGATGATATACTAAACGTTTTTGTACAAATGTCCTTGACAAAATAAGATTCGAATAGCATGTTGGTGACGTATAAATGAAATTTCCAAATCGATGATTTCACTTCACAAGTGAAGGAATACCAAGAAGATGACGTTCACTTACTTAACATTATTTATTTGTGTAAGTGAGTAACTGAGATATGAATTTAAATTAAATATACCCGCGTGGTAAGAACGAATAATTTAGAGTCAAGAAGGAATTAAGAAATATTGCGCACAAACGACAAGGTTGACTACTTAGTAGGTAATTTTTTACAAATATAACGTGCGTTTTGTAAAAGACCAATGCCTTTTTTCCTATTTATTTAAATACGAGTATTATCAACATAAATGACTCAAAACTGTAATGGTGCACAACAAGGAGTTGAAGGGATCACCGTTAAATTGAAATAAAAAATTAAATCAAGTTCAATTGATTTCACACTTAAAATAAAATTGCCATTTCTCAAATATTGACAAATAATTATTAATTGCCAACATCTCATGTAAAACAAGAAAAAATAAATGAGACGAAAGTATGTGAGTGTCGAGCATATTTTTGGTAAATCCGCTTTCGAAGGTAGGTCACCTCCCGGATGATTATTAAAATGTTAAAATAATTCCGAGAAATTGAAAAATGCGTCAAAATTTTTATTTATTTGGCTACATAATACATATTATATTATATTAACTACCACCGTAGAATGTGCATTCCAATGAAAAAAGTTTTTAACCGCAGTGAAAGTGAATTTAGGAAAATTGATCAAAGCAATATTTGATGGTCATTCATTTTCACGTTAATTGAAATATTTTATATTTGATTTAATATTGATTTTGACCTTAGAAACACAAACTGCATTCAATTACAATTATTTATACTCGAGTAACAAATAACAATAACATGTTCATTGATATGTGATGAAAACAGCAGTCTGTTCACCAATTTCGTTTAATAATAATTATAATTTCACATCCCTCGATGTGCACGTGCATTTAATACCATCCACAATAATCCACGATTCCAGCACTAATTAAATTTATTTATATATAATTTATAATATGGTGTACATAAAAACGACCTTAGCGATGAACTTTTTGCCTTGCATCATGTGGGGTTTCCACCAAAACGGCCAGTAAGGTTATATGATCTACTTCAATGCACAATAATTAAACTAGGCTGTGAGCAATTGAATTTCTTGTGAAGTACATGTGCTGCAATGTTGTGCAATTGGATGTGCTTTTCAAAAAACCCCTTATTCTTAAAAAAAAATTTAGATTTTTAAATTAGTAAGTAAAATATCCAAATGGCAAATAAGCTGTATGTTATATGTTTAAGTTATGTATTCGTATAAAACTACATTAATGCATTATGAATAATAAACAAATAAAATATGCATTTAAATCATGCACTGACACTACATTCAAAATAATGGTGGACATACATATTTAATGGCACAATTAAACATTATGTTCAGCAACGGTGCTGAAGTGGTATATTGTATAATGATAATTGAAATTAAAAACAAATGGTCTTGAATTTAATTCAAAGTTATGAGGAATAGATTTTACACTAATCAAATAATGAAATAAAATTTTAGGATAAAAACAATTCATTGATTTTTGCTAAGCTATTTCGTAACAGTATTACAAATCAATTTGGTTAAACAAATGTTATGTTTGTGCTGCAGAATTAATTTTTAAAATTGAACAAATTCAAATTTTTTTATTTCCATTTCATTAAATATTTAATTAAAATTAAATTGACAAAAAGAAAATAATTTCTAATTTTGTACAAAATCATGCAACGAAATCGGCGTAAAAATATTTCGATTGAAATGAAATGAAGCTATTTGTACAAATAAATCTTATAGAATAAATAGATGATGCCATTTCAAATAAATAATTAACAAAGCGAGCGCATGCATCTGCATTGCTGCAAATTTTTGTCTTGACATTTGAAGTTTTTATATGAACAATGCACGAGTGCAAGAGATACACATAATTATATATATGCTTTTATTTGAAACGTTTTGTATATTCATAACGAGTTCATTCTCTTATACAAAAGCAAACATTCTTTTGAAGCAAAAAGTTTGTCACATAACTCAAACGCAACCCCATAAACTGAAGCGTATATTTAAAAGCAAATTATTTTAATTGCTATTCAATTCAATTAAAATGTGTTAATGATTTTGAAAATAAGAATACAGTCAAGCGACTAATTGAATGCTAATTAATTGCACGAATGCGTATAAGTACAACGGAAGGAGTCACATAAACAATTATTGCAATTCGATTGCGACCGGAAGAGATCATTTCAAGCAAAAAGCTTATTTTTTTATTATTATTATGATCTGTGAGACCTTGCGTGCGCGTCGTCATCTTATTGTGTTTGCAACAGGTATACCAATTTCGTATATAAATGATGACATTAGCCAAGGCGTTTGTCACACGAAAGATGCGTGCCAACCACCCACAACACAAAGTATAGTAACGTAAAAATGTATGTACAATGTAAATAAATACTTGATCTCAGTGATTAAAACACTAAATGCCGCATGCTATAAAATTGATGCGACGCATATGCGATATAAATGATAAAAGTTTATATTCCCATGAATTATTCAATGAAACAAAAAAAAAATTAAAAATTAACGAAGCAAAACAAAATGCTGACCTAAAATAACAATGAAAAATTGTGGATGCGCACGTAATTTAATAAAATTTTGAAACAATTTTACCGCAGAGCCTTCACAAAAAGGGCTCAATTGTTTATCGTGTGCATTATATTCAACAAAATAATTAATTGTCACACACACTGCCATACAATATAATGATAACACCCAAGTTATAACCATGATAAGGGTTCGTGCAGCAAGCGTATAAACGTACATATGAGGTGAAATACACATGACACCAAACGAGGTAATAAAATGCGTGGCGTTAACATATTATACGCACAGGGGAGACACTCTAGTTATGTTTGCTGCAAAATGACACGTGAATTCGGTGCGAATCATTAATTGACTATTCCACATACGCGCCTTTCAGCGATTGTGTAACATCAGTGGCGGCTATTTGCACATACATATCAAGTACATACATATATTATAAATTATATGCATGCGGAATGTGGCGATGGCACTTTGGGCGGCGTAATGTCGATGTAAAATCAATAAATTCGAGTACCTAATTACCATATTATAGGAGTTCGACTTTTCGGACAGAATTACCCATTAGGCAGTGTCAATTTATCACCAAGCATTAATTTACACTTTTACTTTGCAAACAAGTGTTAATGCGCATGCGTGTTTGGTTAACGCAACAACACAAAATATAACTAACCCTGAATAGATTAAAGCTTTATTGTGTTTGTGGCATGACAATCATATGCTCTTATCAAGGCAACGGGTCTTTGCCCAATATCACAAATATCACAAAACGGATTATATTGATTTTCATTGGGTTATCCATCAATTTGAAAAAGGGGTGCTTTTATGCGAATAGACATAAAGGTGATGTCTCCATAGTACGTAAATGTGCGCCCCATGCATATATTTGAATGCATTAAAGCGATAAGGGTTTCATCATTTTAAGGGGATATTCAAATTAATGTGTCAATCAAAAATATTGGATATTTCGGGGATATGTTGGAAATCATACATTGAGTGTCAACTTTTGAAAAATGATTTTTTATGAGTTTTAAATTTCAAGTTGAAATAAATAATTTTTGTCGAAATAAATAATTTTTTTAAATAAATTACTTTTGCATTATTTTTTATTTCTTTATTATCTATAGTAATATATTAAGCTTAATGTGTAGTGTTGATTTTGTTGCAATTATATACTAAAGCGATTTTAATATTTAATTTTAAATACCTCGTGTAGAAATATTTAATAAATGAAGATTCATTATAAATTTTTTCTACAACCATTATTTAACTTATTAAGTTAAGACCAATAAACTAAATGAATTTTGACAATGACCAGTAAAATTTCGAATAATTTATAAAACTGATTTGAATTGCAAAAATGATTTCTACCATATCAAAATTCGCAATACACAATTACATTCTGAAATGGGGTGAACAAAACAGAAAAATGAACAAGAGAAAAACTGGTTGAACTTATAATTATACTCCTTTGCCACTTGAATACTCCCCAATAAATGGCCACAGAGGTTAACTGCCAAATTTTCCACTTTGTTACATCACAATATTCTACTACATTTATGCATATGTTGTTCCAATCATACTACTAGAAAATAAGCATGTAGGGTTAGTAAAGTACAAATGTGTATGTTCAGCAATACACGAATTTGAACAACTTTATGCCACGAAATTAATTCCCTCTTCACCCGATGCCACATGTAGTCAAACCACACTACGAGCCACATAAAACAATTTCTAGATTGGTAAAAAAAACAATTTTGGCAACATGCTGGCCATGAACTGACTCGCCAATCTAATTGCAAATACATAAAACCAAAAAAATGGCAAACGAAATGAGACCGCGAACTCACTACTAAAAATAAATACCACTTAAAAAGAAAATAAATCCACCATGGAACTTCTCCAAATTAGGCATAAAAAATTAAACACCGACTGATTGAAAAACAAAGTTACATTAAAATTTAAATGATACAATAACAATACAGCAAATTGTTATGACACATTTAATATATATTCAATTTTATGTTTTACAAAACGTAAAAGCATACATCAAACTTAAATGACTTGGGAGCACATGACAAAACAAATTCATTGCAATTAGCATAAGTATTTACAATAATCCCCCAGCTTTGAAGTGTGACAATTGACAGGAACTAATTTGCAAGCGTAATAAAAATATTTTGTTAATAAATAAACAATGCGGCGCTGACAATTCCGTAAACACGCACATTTTCATCTCAAGAGGTTGATGAATTACTTTGAAGTTTGCTCATTAAAATAAAAGCGTGCGCGATCGCGCTTGGCATTGAACGGCCTTCACGTAACATATTCCTGCAGAATGTGGTGAAGTCGCGTGCTTTCTGTAACTGCAGTGCATCGCTGCGTACGTCTGGGATCACGAAATATTTGTGTGTCTGGGACTGTGATCGTCTCATCACCATTAAGCACAAACAAGAATGACTGTAACGGTTATAACAACCATTCCAAACAATAATAATTAATAACAATCTTAAGTGATGGGCGCCTATTTATATTACATGCGTTAAATTATGAATTATATTGTTATGGGTGTATGTGGTAATTTGCGCGGTGAAAGCAATAAATTACCAGTGCATGCATCTTTTGCCACACACCTCACACAGTCTATCGAATAAGCGTGCCACAGCCATGCCATAGTGATAAATGATGATTATTATTGATGCAATTCGTTCATATTTACAATCGTTAAATATTAATTTATTTTCTGTTTTCTTGCGATATATTTTACATTCAATTTCAAAGTGATAAATGACGAATGATTCAGTGTGTGCTAAACAAATCAAATGAGTGTGTGTGTGTAGTGTGCTTTTTAGCAATTCTCTACACCGCAGATTGTAGGCCACTCAATTGATGTCACCGCGTTAATCGTCATTCTTGTGCACATACAAAAAAAACAAACAGGCGCTTGTTGTGATCGGGATTTTGTTGTTCTGCTGCCGGAAATTAATAAAAAAAAAATTCGATCTTGCGATTGTTTTCGGCTGTGATTGCTAGCGCAGCGTGTCTGCTTGGAATATTAAGAGCGAACAAATATCCCAGAAGTGATGCGGTGGTTGGTTGTCGATGGAATTAAAAATAACACAGAAAAAGTGTAGGTAGGAATAGGTATTGGTAAAATATTCATATGTGCTTTGCAGCTGCAATCAGCACGTACGATAAAAATCGGAAGAGGATTTGGTTTTGAGTAGTGTGCGCGATTAACGGTATTTCCTTTTTTCATTTCTTCCGTTTTATTTGGCAACGTTTTTTTTGCACGAAATGGATCTATAAATTTTTAATGTAAGGTTTTTTGTGTAATGTGCACCTCATCATAACATCCCATTCAATTGAGGTTTCATTAAAAATGCATGAAGGATGGTTTAGCACAGAAATTGTGTTTCCATGCTCCGGATTTCAACAGAATCGGAAGGATATGAATTTGTGTGTTTCCTCCTGCGGTTCACGAAATGGTTTACAGTTTAGCAAAACGACTATTTAAATTAAAGTATGATTTTATAGCAATGAAAATGATAGAACGAAATTCTTAGAAATGATTAAAAGTATTGAAATTATCATAGATACACAAAAAAAACGTGTCAAGTGAAGCCAAAACAATTGTTTTAGAAAATATATATATATTATAGTCACAACTCAAGAATGCAATTAAAAAAAGCCTGCACAAAAGCAAACTTTCTATAAATACTCTACTTAAAAAATTATGCAACCCAAACTATTTAATGCATCATCTCAAACAGAAAATCCAAACAGAGCAATCAATAGTTCCTTTATATTTGACCCGATAATTAATCATCAAATCTCAAATGCTCAAGACTCAAGAATCATTTCCTTTACTTGCAAACTAAGCACCGTTAAGTCCGCCATCACAAACATTACAGCATTACAACAATGTAAAGAATAACTCAACTGAATGAAACAATCAGATAATAAAATACACAAAACATATTGCCGGCTTGTAAGATAGAAGAGCTTTAATGTTGTTTGTCATCCGAGCTAATTTATATTCACTTAAGTAAGCCTCCTACATTATAAATGTGATTGCATACATTCTCGCTCGTCAAATCATAAGCTCCAACATGATCGCGAGAATATTTCAACGAAAGAATGTCATTTGGTCGTTGGTATATTGTTTTGTTTGTTTTATACGTTTTGTTTGTGAGAAGAGCACGTAAAAGACATACATATGAACATTACATGCATATCGTCTCAAAGACAACTTGATCATAAACTCGGTAATTTCAATGAGTATCCTAATACCAGTATTAATTTATTATCACTTTAAAAAAGAAACCAACTAATTGTTGTCGGAGAATAAAGAGACCTATAAAAATGTCAAGAAGGGGGATAATACTTAGTCGCAAAGAAGAATTTAAATTGAAATAAGAGACTAGTTATGTATAGTTAAATTTTATTAAGAAGACACGTAGTGCCAACAACCTTTATTGCAATGGATACAGTCATCATTTTATTGCATTTTATTGTGTCATTTCTTAGTCACACACATCGAAGAATTGCAACGTCCTTGAGAAATTTATTTTAGTTCTGTGAATACGTGCTTAATTATAGTTAAAGTTAGATGAAACTTAAGTATATAGATGCAATGTCAATATATTTATAGGCTTGCAATTAAATATTGAGTGTCAAATATAACGTAAACAACAATTTTTACAATTTGGTTTAATATAATTTTTTGAATGTCATTTAAAATTTTGATATACTAATAGTTATAAGCTATAACAATAATAATGTTTCGAGAAATAAAGTAATTGTAAGATAAAATGTCTTGATAGTTGACAGTCAATTACGAAAAAAATAAAAATGCGTTTTTAGTTCATAATTTAAAATGTTTTATCTAATATTAAGTATAAAACAGTTAGGTACAGCAAAATATTTAAATTAATCCGCAGTATAAATTTATATTCAAAACAACAAAAGCTTTCATAAAGCTTGCACAAATGTTGGCAACCCTATACTCAAAGATTGCACAAATCGCCTTTAATATATGCAAATAGTAGTGTAAACAAAAGCAATTGCATAAAGTCGGGCGATAAGTACATTTACAATACAACTCAGCCAACGTACTCAGCTCATGTATAGTCTGCTGGAGTGAGTACTGTGTTGCATGTGCTTTAAACAAAGGCGGGTACACTGCCTAATTAAAAACACACAAAACAATAAAATCTGCACACGTCATGTGTTTGTTTTGCTAATATAATGTTCAATTTCGAATGCAGTAGTACGAGTAAATTTCGGTTAATAAAAGAAAATCATCCACCTCCTCGGCACCTTCCTCCTCTTTTTCGATCCAATAGTTCAATGAATCCGAAATCAATTTCTAAAACACAACACACAATAGTCGCAACTCGCAGTTTCACATCGAATTCAAAAGAAACAAAACGCACTGCGCAAGTTGTATTGGTGAATTCGTAATTTCAAGGTGATTGAGTTTCCGCCTGGTCATCACACACCACAATTTTTAATAGTAGCGCAGTTAAAGACAACAATATACGTTACACACTACTATGATCCGTTTAACGAATTTATATCGCGAAAATATTGTGATTTTTAATAATAAAAATGCAAACAATTGTACTTACGGTTCAGCTTCAATGGATTTTAATTTGGCTACATAGTTGGATGGTATGTAGCCCTCTTGACGGGTCTTTTTGCTTCTGGCCAGCCACCAGTCGCCCTAAAATATTAAAGACAAAAAAGGTTATTAACATTTTTTAAACTATTTAAATTATTGCAAATGAATTGGTTTTCATTGTGATTTAGCAACACATGTGCCTGAGCCATGCATGTGTAAACGAAGAGGTCTTGCGCGTGCATTTGAATAATTATAACGAAAGTCGGAGGGCTGAAATTTGTAGCCATTTTACTGTAAAGTATTGCGTTTGTTTAATTGCTATAATTTCAACAAATATGCACTATGGTGTTCGTGTTAAACTTAAATACTTCAATACTACTTCTGTATTTAATATGCAATAGTTATATATACTTAAAGTTAAACTTATAAACTTAAAATTAAATGACATAAAATATCGCACATATCCAGTATAGAAAACTTGCACAGTTCACGGATCAAACAAACAAAAAGAAAGTATAGATCTGTAGAACATTATACAGATGAAAAGCTACAATCTGTCTTAAACTTTAATAAGTTCCTACTTTCATGTCTATAACAAATAACAACCAACATTGCGATTTATAGCTAACTGAACTGGAAACAAGTATGTGCACTTATTAATGATGACATTATTAGAATGCCATCTATTAAAGCACGTGACACAACGATAGAAATTCGTACAATGAACAATTAACAAAAGTTTATATGAAAGAAATTAATCGACATAATTATATGCAAAATGACAATTTTAAATAGAAAAGCACAAATTATTTCTATTACTTCAATTATTATGTTTTGATTATTATTTATTATGACACACTTTTATTGCCTTGACATACATCTTGATGACATAATAATTAAAGCTATATATATATCACTTGAACACCTTTATTATTTGAGATTCTAGTACACATTTAATTCCTTTCCTGTTAAACGTTTCATTAAGTTCAATAAGATTGATATAAAAAAAAACACGTACGTATAAAATAAAATTTCATTGCATAACTAATAATAAACAAATAAAAATTCTTATCAGAGTTTCACATGTGCCGTGTGACCAATAAGTAAGCAACAAATTATCTTTGATTTCACTTCCCTGCCAAGAGAATGGGCAATTACATTTGATACATTCATAATTTCAAAAGAAAACTCACAACAAACAAGGCAATTTATTGGTATGCGGCTAAGCCTATAGAAATATTCAATTAAATTATTATTCAACAATTGTTTTAATTTTGTGACCATCAAATTAGAATTATTATGGGAAGCAAATTTTCGCACATGCTGTGGTAACTACATGAATAGAGAGGAAAAATAAAACAACCAATTTGCTCCACACGGACGAATTTTTGTGCCCAACAACTCCTCGCAGCGCACTGGCAAAATACATGAAGAACCCAATCGACTTTGATTTGTGTGGTGTTTTGTTATTGTGCACGTGCCAAAATCGTTAGCATAACCAATTGACTTTATTTTAATTTGTGTTTCGTCCTCGACAAAATTCGCAATTCCGATATACGGCTATTTACCAATTTGTAAAAGTGTGTGATCACTGCCTTTGAATCAAAGCGACATCGGGCGCAGGCAACGAGCGTCAATTCGGAATTCGGATGCATTTCATTACGAATTCAGAGCACAACTCTTTGCCAATATTGTGACAGTCACCAACCGTTAACAGTGTATATCGCAATTCCGCTAAATCCATCGATCTGACTGTTACACACAAGTGGTAGTCATATGATAATATTTTCGTTGGCATTTGTTTGGTGTATAAGCGAGGCTTCTGTTTTCTTATCAACCGGCGTTTGTCTTTGTGCAAAAAATAAAAAGAATTTAAATGTTTTTTTGATACAAAGAAAAATTATAGACTCAATTAACTTCCTTCCGGATGAAGGAAACGGTGCGCGCGTCAACAGCAGCACGCACAGATTGGCGTGCATGTTTCCGGGTATATATGATTTTTGTCGATTATTATTGTTTTATAGTTACTAACATTTGAATTTTCTTCGTTTTATTGATTTAACAAAATTGTTGTGCAATTTACATAAGTGCTGGCGCATGTTTCATTGACGTAATATTACTGATTGCAATTATGCCAGAAAGTTGAAGCATAATGAGGCTTAAGATTAATGTAATATGATACTATGCTTTTAGGAACAATTAAATTCATTTCAAAAAATCATGTGAACATTTTGGTTTGACCTTTAAATATAATATAATGTATATGTGTACTATGCATTGGTCAAAATTGTTAGAACCGTTTTGAAGAAGGTGGGAAATGATTTGAAAAATAAGGGTTTGAAAATAATTTATCTTTGAATGTACCTTTTATGGATCAGCAGTCAAACATTTTTGGAAAGTTTGACACTTTTTTGCATTAAAAAAAACATTGTATTATCTTTTTTCTGCGGAAATAAAACCATTAATAAACACAAAAACCTTAAATCATAAGTCTAGTTTCCTGTTAAATTGAGGGTGACTATTACAGATGATTGTTAAAACAAATGATAAAATATCGACGTGTTAACTAACTGTCTAGACGATTTTGGTGTAAAATAATAATTTGTTGGTACCGAATGAATTTTGGCCACAAATGTGACATGCGCGTGTCTAAACTACAATAAGTGACACAACTTTTTTTATTTGCAACGTTAGCAATCCCAAATCATGTAGGTGTCATCGTTACATACGTTTAGTGATACGACATCATTAATTTGTGCACAACAATAAAAACGACAAATCTAACAACCAACGTTAAACAAATCAAAAAGAACAAAAAATTAACTTCTTAATGGAATATTTTGAAATCATAATTCAGTGAAGCTTTTGAATTTAAAAATAATATTAAATTACATCTAAAGATGATTAGTTGAAAAAAATTCATCACGTAGAAGATGATTGCATATTAGAGATTTTTGATATCGTAATTGATAAAATTATTCTAGCATAGAAAAAAATGGCAATTATTCAGCAAAAGTTTTGCCGACATAATAAATGGTAATGCCTCAGATTTATAAAGATAGAAAAACTTGCTCGAATATTAACTACAATATATAGGTACGAACATTGTTTTGAAAGTGGAATTTAAACTTTCTAGAAACTATAACTGTATTGTACATAAAGTATAGTGTTTATGCAAGAAGTGCAGGTGAAACGAACAAACGCAAACTTAATAATACTTACATGGTCATTTAAAACCAGTAATTACCTACTGCAGTCTGCAGTGTTAAAAATAATCAAAAGAACAAAATCAAGGCCGCAGACAGAGTAAAATGGTATGAAACTCGAATTCAAAGGTATTATGTACCACTTTTCTTTGTGATGCTAAAGGCATGTTAAGCGCAACAAGGAAACTAAAATTAAAATGTGTCAAAAAACGAAAACAACGCCTTTGTTTGAAATAAATTCATATTTTAGGGGCTAATGAGAATTATCAACCAAATTGGAGATTTAAGAACAGAATACTTTTTACATTTCACAATATATTGCAATCGCAATCTATATCTTTGAATGTTACCACTTTTATGTCTTTTAAAAAAAAAAAACATTTTTTAGGACAGAAAAGAAAATTAACAATCGATGAATTCAAAATTCAAAGATGATAATGTAAAACATTTCACTTCCTGCTCATGTAAGAAGATGATGCTGCAACGAACAAATATAATACAGCGACAATGTCTTAATAAGTACATAAACAAACTTCATGTGTTATAAATTATAATATAATATATTCATAATCATGATGCATAACACCACACTGAATGCATAATAGAAAGAAATCCGAGTGTTGTGATAAATTACTTGCTATAATATGTTTTATACGTTCAGTAAGTAGTTATTAACAAACTAACTATAATACAATGATCTGCCCTCTTGTGTTGTGTAGTGTTAAGGATGCATGAATAGGGGCAAGACAATTGATCAATAATTTTTTTCTTACATTGCTTAAATGTAATATTACACAAAAATAAAAATGGAACAAATTTGTCGAGGGTTGCATTCGGGAGTACCATAACAACGATAATCTTGATACATACTTAGTTATCCAGCCGAAGGAAACGATTGCATTGAGGGTGCGGCATTTGTCTTATGATGGTTTTAGGAGCAGCTTCTTGATGTACGCATCATGCATACTGTCATACAGCATACATGTAGTTTAAATATGCAATATTTGTATTTACATGTTGTTGATAACAATACACTTCAGATTTACGGATCAAGGACACCAAGAAGTTTGTGTGTACTTAAACTGAATTAAGTATACAAGAAAAATGTTTTCAAATTAAGTAGCACAAAAGAATAATCATTTCGTATTGTTTTATTGGGAATTTTCAAGTATTTTTAAAACATTTTTCAAGAACAAAAGTTTATTAACTAGATATAACTTATTTTTAATGCATGAATTTGGTTCCTTCAATACAAGGAGGCATATTTGATTTGAAGAGACAAATTTGGCTGCACGAAAAATATGAAAGTATCATCCAAAATCTCAAATCAAGCCGCGAATTTATATTTACGTGTGTCTTGGATCAAAATTGGGTCAAATTAGGAATTAAGTCATTTCTAAAATATATATACACAGTTCTAAAAAGGTTTTGTTCTTCTTCACTGTCGTCTTTACTACCCCACATATACATATACAGATGTATTTATTATAGGGATGTGAGTACATATAATTTTAAAGTGAGTTTAAAAAGATCATCTTCTTATTGTATAATTTCTATTGCTTTAAGTAAATAATTACCGAAAGAACAATTACAAGAACAGAATAAAAAAGATTAAACTTGTGTGAAGCGACATGCAATAAATTCTATGAAAAACAATAAAATGTTAATTACGTCCAATTAAACATAATACAAAATCGCTTCCCAAGTTCTTCAATAACAAGACGAATTAAAGAAACGCGTGCGAACCTTCTAATCCACAGTAATTAATTTCAAAGATTTAATGCACCACAAATGCTTGGAATTGAAAAATGTTTGCCCCCTGTAGGTCACATAACATCCGCTCTCACTCTCAATGAATGTATGTCTCCGCGCCACACCGCACACGTTAAATGAATGCGTATAAATTGACCCCCGACAGATTATATTGTACTGCATACTAATACATGATAAAATGTACGCTACTGCGGACTTCAATTCCTTTACACCCCCCCAAAAAATGTCGCATTCAAAAACATCTCAAACGTCGATATTCGTCGAATGGAATGTCGCGAATGTTTGCGATTGTGCGCGACCACATCACAACGAAGACCATCAAACACTTGGAGGAATGCCAATTCAACAGGTGTGCACCGCGTGCGAATAAGTAGTTGAATTGGCAGAGCGATTGGGCGAAAGGGGTCGACCCGTTGATGGTTTGAGTGCTAAGAACATTTTTGCAAATCCGCACGCATTGCTTGCTCATTCTGAAAAAATGTTTATAAATAACACGGACGCGATTTTCTAAATCAACGTTGACGCAATTGTTAGACAACACGGCATTCCTGCCCCTTTATATATTTGAAATGGGTGACAATAGTTTAGTGCAATGGGTGGTAAGACGGGAAATAACGTACTCGTGTGTGTACAAGCAGTTCATCAAACTCACCACATATAGCACGGCATATTTAAAAAAATGTGCGAGCAGTGGACGAGGGAGTAAATATGCAATACAAAACTATTGCACATTCATACGATATATGAATTAATTAATGAGTGCCTTTTAAATAATAGTTTGTTTCATATTTTCCGTTTTCATTGAAGCAAATGGATGCATACAAAATGTGGTGGCTCGTCATATTGCACATATATGCAAGCAGTGTATCAAAATGAGTGGCAGACGGTGGACAGCATACATAAAATATGAGACAAAAAACGGGGGATAAATAATTTCATGCAAAAATGTTGGAAAATATGTACGAAGGACATTTTATTAAAAACCGGGGAATTGTGGCGAGAATATTTATGTATACGGCTTAGATAACAATAATTGGAGAAATGGGTTGCATCAAAAGGGAAGATAAATCAAATATCGATTGGGGGTGGCAATTTTGAATTTTTTGCTAAAGGGTTTTGTGCTGAATTTGTAGAGCGTCTTATGTGCTTAGCTGCATAAATGCAACGGATTTGTGTCAACTGTAAGACGATATTGGATGTGATGGGTTTCAGCCAAGGATTATGCTTATAGTTTTTGTACCGAATTATTTTGAATACTAATGCAAAAAGTTACACTTTATGTAAAGAACAATTACAACGTAAAACACAATAGGAGTGAATTTTTCATACTACGAAAATAGGTGTAAATTTTGTAATAAAAAGCAACGATGACGCTTTCACGGATCTAGTTTATCCGTAATTCACAACATTATTATTGAAGTGCACATTGAAATAGCTTTGACGAAGAACTGTTAAGTTTTGTTTAATTGGTTGATAAAATAATAGCTTTCTACCTTTAGCTGTTTAATCAAAAATCGTTGTTTTTTTTGGTACAAAAAAATTATCGAGTGTATGTTTTTCTTGTTTATGGGAAAACATCTAAAAATACAATCCGATCTACAGACTATTTAATACCTGCATTTAGGTAGTTAGAACTTTGGTTGATAAGTTTGATTAAAAGTCAATTTTAGTAAAAAAAAGGCTAACGAGTTTAATCTTGACAAAAAGAAAAACCGCAATTCCACAATTCAAATATTATTTGATACGATAATTGAATATTTTTTAAATTTTTTTAAACATAAGACGGTAATTCCACAATAT
This sequence comes from Sylvicola cinctus, assembly GCA_963854165.1. Classification (NCBI taxonomy): domain Eukaryota; kingdom Metazoa; phylum Arthropoda; class Insecta; order Diptera; family Anisopodidae; genus Sylvicola; species Sylvicola cinctus. Next base: position 55,251,787 of record OY974082.1, read on the forward strand.
ACAATCAAAAGCTTAGACTTAAGTGATGTAATCTACCAACGCAGATAAGAAGAATTGAATCATCAAAAATTCTGCCTAAAAATAAACAACATCATATTCATGACACAACGAGAGAACGAATTCATTTTTATTGCAGCACAAATGAGATGCAATTAAATAAAGTAATAAATAACTAAACCACTTGCCTGTGTGTCATTTAAGATCTCCAAATGTTCGCCTTTGCGGAAGCTGAGGTCTTCGTCGGTACGTGCGTCATAATCGTACAGGGCGACAAATATTTTCGCATTGGAATTGATTGTCTCGTTCTCAGGAATCTGCGGCACAGGACGCACCTGCTCTTGCGGTGGCGTTGGCTGTGGCACATTCTGCATAGATGTCAACTCTTCCAAGCCATTGGGTCGCTCGCTTTTGTCCTTTTCTAAATCCTGCTTCTGACTACTGAAACAGTTGCCCATGTTTGACGAATTCTAACCAGCTTTTGTGTGTGTAAATTTATTTGTTTTATATAACTTTAGGTTTGTTGTTTTTTCGCAGATTTATATCTTTTTCATTCACTGCAGTAGATTTTTTTCTGATATATGAACACTCTTTTAGTGTGTTGTTTTAAAAAAACAGGCACAATAACGATAATTTGATAACTAGATTCTAGAGTGCGACATACGCGCACGCACTCACACACAAACACACACAAGAACACCCGATTTAGTAAAATGTACAGACAATAATCTAATGAAAAATAATAGAAATAATTCAACAGAATAATATATGATTATTATTTTGCGTTCCCTTTATGTTGGTTGGATGATTGGAATCGAGACTCTACAGTAGCACAGTGAAACGAATGAGACTTCCTGTGTGCGATTGGTTTTTTGTTTCTCCTCTTTTTTTTCCTATATGTTCATATGAATGTGTAACATATGAATAGAGTAGGTACTTTAATCGGTGAGGGGCCCGCACTTTGAACGCGATTTCACTGGAATCGAACACTTTGTGAAACACTTTTCAATGCAAATTAACTTAATCTAATGCAATATTATTTAGTGCAAATCTAAGAAACACATTGAAGCTGTGGTAATTGTCATTTTTCAGCCACAGACTATTTTTTGGAGGAGAGACACACACAAATGTTTTATTTGATGTTTTTCTTCTGGGCGCGATTCAATATGGCGGATTGGTGTCTCTTGACTCTTTCTCTTTTGCGAAATGACGTTTGTGACACTTTTGACAGCTTGTCACAAAGACATTGTTTCTTTCTGGAAAAGTGCCATCTGTTAACGGTTTTGATCTTTACAATTTTTAACAACGAATTGCAAAAATTTTGCAACATTTTTTATTAATTAAATATTAATAATAACAATAACAGCCACACCAATATTTATGTACACACGTATGAATGCTACATTGAAAACAATATAAAGAATTGACTAAACTCAAAATGATCAGGCGAATGTCATCCCTGCGCCCTCGATGTACTCGTTAAAATGTCTTCCTCCTTTTCTTGGCGCTCTTGCTGTTGCACTAAATTATAGTAATTACCCTTTTTCTTCATGAGGACATTATGAGTTCCCATCTGCAAATAAAAAAAGGAGTATAAACTTAATTTAAATACAAATAATACAATAGAAACAACAAACCTCAACAATTCTACCTTGATCCAAAACCACAATCAAATCGGCATTTCTAATTGTAGACAACCGATGTGCAATAACCAATGTAGTGCGATTCACAATGGCAGTGTCCAACGCCTTTTGCACGACTGCCTCACTGGATGAATCCAAAGCGCTTGTGGCTTCGTCCAAAATCAAAACGGTCGGTTGTTTCAAAATGGCACGAGCAATAGCAATTCGCTGTCGTTGACCACCACTTAATTGCGTTCCACGTTCACCTACATTAGTGTCATATCCTTTAGATAGACCCATAACGAAATCATGTGACTGAGACATTTTTGCGACCTCAATAATCTCCTCCTTTGTTGCGCCCGGACGACCGTATCTAATATTCTCAAGAATTGTTGTCGCAAATAAAATGGGCTGCTGTTCAATGAGACCAATCACTTCAGATCTCAGCCAGTACGGCGATACTTCATTTAGAGCGTGCCCGTCAATTGTAATTGAGCCACTAGTTGGCTCATAAAAACGTTCCAATAGACCGGCCACCGTCGACTTACCAGAACCGCTAGCACCCACAAGTGCAACCGTTTGTCCCGGTTTCAATGTCAAATTGAAGTTCTTCAACACCAATTGTTCATCTCGTGTGGGATAAGCAAATGAGACATCTTCAAATTTAATCTCACCTCGTAATTCAAGTGAATCCAACTGAATGCCTTTGCGCAACTCAATTTGAGGCTTAATTGATAAATACTCAAACACCCGTGTACCAGCAGTCATCCCACGAATTGTTGTACCGAATAGAATTGAACCTTGTGCCAGAGAGCGTTGCACTCCCTGCGATGAGACAAGGAATGCCATCAATTGGCCGGGAGTTATATTGTCAGTTGACATTAAATGACCGCCTAGAAAGAGCGTCGTCAAAACCATGCCGTTAAGGAAGAGATTAGTTAATGCCTGAAAGACAGCAATTCCGATGCCCAGCTGTTGTGACAATTCAGCTGCTTTGTTTGTCTCCTTTGTAAACAAATCAATTTCGGCATATTCACAAGCACTTGCACGAACGGTGCGAATATTTGAAAGTGCCTCCTCACTAACGGATGTCGCCTTTTCAGTTTGTGCCTGCGATTTTTTGCTCAAAGTTCGCAAACCCTTTCCCAGAAAAGTCATTGTAAAAACGGCCATTGGAACCGAAATCAAGGCAACCATCGCCATTTGCGGTGATATCAAATACAGGGAAATGCCACCGCCGATGAGTTGGGCAACACTGCGTAGACCTTGTGAAATGCATTGTTTAAAGCATGACTTGAAGTCCTGAACGTCAGCAGTCAGACGGTTCACCAACTCGCCGGTGCGGTTACGATCGAAAAACTGCAAATCCTGAATAACAATCTGCTTGAATAGATCCTGGCGCAATTTTGCCGCCATTTGTTCGCCGATTTGACTCAACAGCAGGATGTAGATAAACGTGAATGTAGACTGGAGGATGTACATGCCAAATAAGTTGGCGGCCGGTTTTTTCATGTCACTAATAAATGATGAGGAGTCAAATGTTTCACCAATTTTGGCATAGCGTGAGAGAGTATTGATGAAAACGCCCAGAAGCTCAGGAATTTTAATGTTGAAGTAAGCGACCGCTAATGCTGCCTTGTTTTGAATTAAGATAAATCTTGAAATTGAGCCTTTAAATGTCTTTGAGTTGATAAAAAATTGTAATTACAATAATGGATCCGATCAATTTAAAGAGATGTGGTTTCAGATAACTCCAAAAACGCTTCCAATCGAACCGGACGTCTTCAGGTTTGGCAACATTATTGCTATAATCTTGAGTTGAAAACTTTGTTAACACAAATATATTTTAAAGGAATTTTTTTTTACCAACTAATCGGTTTGATTCACAATGCACAAACAGTTTTCGAGCGCGTATTCCCAATCCAAAGGAAATTCCCGCGCCGCCAATTAATAAACGGCTCAATGTGCTGCATTTTGTGGCAGCTTGCTGTTTTGGAGTCTTTGCAATAAGTCGTGTAAAATCTTTTTTAATGCTTCTTGTCACGTTATGAATATTATTGTAACTGTATTTAGGTACTGAGTAAATGGTTCTGCAATTTTAAAACCAATCAAAATTAGTTGATAACCTCACTTTAAGAATTAAAAGAAAATACGTTTTTATTTGTCTTAACAAACGAATAAAAATTTGACAATATATTAAAGATAAAGTATGTAATTTCGGTTCCAATTAAATTACCGTAATAGAGTATTTTGCTTACAACTAATTGATAATAATTGAGTCAACATTTTGCATTAATTACCACTAAAATATCAATTTAATAACATTTGAGTCTGTAGGACGAAGTTCATTGTTCAACTTTTGAGTTTTGAGGTTTGACACAGAACGTCAAAATCGTCAAATGTCAACGATTCGATTGTTGGGTTTATACCAAAGGGAGCCTAATAATATTTGTTTTTATTTTATAAATTGGATTTCGTGGTGAATTCTAGTAAGGTTGTTTTCTTTGCTAAGATTTTAAAGATGGCTTTATTAATTATTATGTATTATATGAAGAAAAAAAAAGAGAAATTCAAAATGAATAACAAATATTACGAAATTATTGCTAAAGAACGTAGAAGGAGCGAATAAAATTATTTTTTATGTCAAATATTAAATGTAGTTTTAAAACGAAGAATTGTAACAACTTTATTTTTACTAATATATTATTCATGGAATTTTATCCATCTCTGAGCTTACCGACATACATATACACTCGTAAAAATCAAAACGATAAAAACAAAAAGGTGTCCCAGAAGTCTTGAATTTGAAATTCATTAATTGAAAATATTACCGTTTAATATTTTAAAATCACTATTTTATAATAATAGAGCAAATAAAAATATCAAACGTAATTCTACACAATTGTTGGTACTCATAAAAAGGCAAACTCTACACCGACACCAAAATTCATCACTGTTTCACGACTTTTTCAAACAGTTTCTAAAAGTTCTTCAACACATCAGCAAATAATTACATGCAATTCAAAATCCACAAACTCTCCCCATTCAAGACAAATTATTCCCCGACAACATTGTATAATACTTATTCTTGAGACACACAATAAATACATTAAGAGAGTATTGCGGCTCCAACGAAATTAACCACAAACTCGGCAATATTTGAACAAATTACCCCACTATTGATTGCCACATATTTTCATTCCTTATACACACTCATCTGCTCGGCCCTCATAGTGTGCAAAATTGCATTCATCTTTGAAGTATTAGAACAATTATTGCCATGATGCCCTGTGAATCGCTGAAGATGCATCTACATTCCAGCTCCACACAAAATGTAACATATACATGAACGAGTAAGTTGAAGCAAGTTTATATATAAGTCCAGAAATGGCTACAACACTCGAAACTTAATGAAATATGCGGTTGATGTCTGCCAGCAACTTTATTTTATGTGCACGTTTGCAGTCGCATAGGTCAAGAAATTGGCTAACTTTTGGGTGGGCTCAAATGAATTTCCGTCCCAATTACATGCTGGGGGTATAGGCAGGGTGGTGTCTGGTACTTTAATATGCGTGCCGAACATTCGATGAAAATTCCATGTGTTCGTGTATGCGTATATCGGTATGCCGTATGTGCGAGTATAATATTTGGCAAAAGGATTCAAAAGGAATATTCGGGTAAAGCTTTGTGCTCTCTTGTATATAACTGCTTAGTGCTTATACAATTCTTAAGTATTAAACGCTTGAGGACATTGAAACTGAAAAGCTTTCAAAGAAGTTATAGTCTTTGTTGAAGAGGCGAACTATGTTGTGTGAAAGTGGCTTACCCAAACTGTTTGGCTTGGTATTACCTATCGAAATGAATATCTATGAAGAGTTTGTTGAGGAGTCTATTGTTTGGCCGGATGTCGTTTACGTTTTAGATAAGTGACGCACACACATGCGGCATACCTTTCAAGTTTTATTGAAGATGCAAAGTTCAGTTATTGAGCTCGATGAGGGATTAGGAGAGATTTTCAAAATGTGTTTAATGCATGTTGCGTTAGGGTTTGTGGAATGTAGAAGTAAATATGCATGCACTTTCTAGCAGTTAAAATTATTTAAAGTACGTATAAGTAATGTTAGGGGTAATAACGTTTTAATTTGTGTTAATTTAATAATAAGTTTACCAAGATGAATTTAAATTAGATTTTAGAGACTTGACAGAGACGAATACTAATATGGTCATTATTTATTAATTAATTCACAAATATCGCCCAAGGTGTAGCATTTCATCAATTTATCAACTTAATTTATGCATTACAAAAATTAAAATAACACCAAAATCAATTACGCTGCAGTTACAAATAATATAATTATAATTTATGCTGCCACCAGCTTATTAAAATTCCACATCATTTAAATTATTTTAATCTCACCCCAAGTCCAAAAAAAAAAATACCGAAAACAAAACAAAATGTCTGTGTTAATTAATTCAAAGCACGCATCCATATTGGCAATAATGGTTGCGCTTGAGCGTCATTGAGTCGCATCGCCCATCATCATTGCAACTGCGTCCAACCGCCAAATATTTACCCACCGCAGCGATATTGTGCCGAAAAATGGTATTAAAAATAAATATACGAACTAATTGAATAAAATTAAAATAGGGCATAATAATCAAATATATGGCGTGACGTATTATCACATACACGCGTATGCTCCCACATAGAACGAGTCAGCATAATAATAGGAAAATTGATCCACCAATGTAAACGTTTACAATTAATTAATAATAATAGGGAATGCATATAAAGTGCAACACAGCACATGTAGATGCATTCAATTAAATGAGTTTTGAAAAGTAAACACAGATGACATAGAGGGAGTCCATTCGGATGTATTTAATCCCAAAGCATGATAATCCATTAAATGGTGTATTGACGTAGTTAGGGTGTACGTTTAAATAATAGCCGAAATTCGCATATGCGTTCTTTATTGCAATACGTGTATGTATTTAATTAATTATTTTAGTAAACATTTTATATAATTAGCGTGTAATGTGCATTTGAAAAGTGCAATGGAAATACAACACTCATTGTGTGGTGATGCTGGTTTATACATCTGCTCGTATAATATCAGAAATGTAATCTCTATTATGCAAAATCATCTTTGAATAGATAATTAGAAGTGCTTTTGTGGTTTAATTAATACAGCTGTCCTGTCATCATTCAAGTACAAAAAGAGTACAGCAAAAATGTGTGTAAGCTTTTTGTATAGAAAAAGCTTAAGCTGCCACTTCTAACTTCTAATAAAAAAGTGACCTTCTAATTATTTTAGTTGTTGTGTATTTTTTTTTGTGAATAAAAAAAAAGTTAAAATTAAAATTCCATATTGAGGTGGCTGTGTCAAAATGGTTCGCCAACTGGTTTGATAATAAGCTCATGAACTTGCACGTGTGGGGGAGCGCCAAGGACGTACAACAGGCCAGCTGAGATGTCTTCTGAATTTAATGTGGGCAGTTCCGTGAACATTTTTTTTTCATCAAAATTTCCAGCGCCAATAATTTCTGTACGGACAAGGCCAGGACTGATGCTCTATGTGCGCAATAAAACAAATCACATTTAATTGTTTACAACGGTCATCATTAAAATGACATATAAAACGAAATGTATTCAAACTCACCGTAATGCGCACTTTTTTATTGCCCAAAGCAATTAACTCTTGTCGCACCACATCAGTCACGGAAGTGACTCCATACTTTGTGGCTGGATAGACGTTGAATCTTGAATCGGGCACATTAAGTGGATAGTGACCAGCGACACTGTTTATATTGACAATGTGACCATCTGCGTTGTGCTTCTTCATAATGCGATATGCAGTTTGTGTGCACGATACCAATCCCGACAAATTTGTGTCGATGACGCTTTTCATTTCACCCATATTATCCTCATCCCCGAGCAAATAACCGGATCTACGTGATTGACAATAATTACAGTTAAATTGACCACATAGCGTGATTTTTTAAACAAAATTAAACTCACTTTGCTATACCGGCATTGTTGACCAAAATGTTAACCACTTTAAAATTTTTCTCAATCCACGCAAATGCATCTTTTATTGAATTCAAATCAGAGACGTCACAATAGTAGCCATAAAGTTTTCCCTTTTCTCCGGAAACGTCGGATTTCATTGCCTATTAAAGATTATTAATTTAATATTAACACAATCGTTTATTTATTTTATTTCAAGATTATGTTTTTAATTATTATTTTATTTATTTATTTAACATTAACAATATTCACTTAATTTGCATTCATAAAATGAAATAATTACATCTATTTTCTCCACACGCCTAGCCAATCCAATAACAATTAGGCCAGCCTTAACCAAATCCTTCACAATAGCTGCACCGATTCCGGAACTAGCTCCCGTTACAACGGCCACTTTTCCTACCCAACGATCCATTGTTGCAAATTCACAGAAAATACCTAACCGTCACGGATGATTACAAACCAAAATTATAAGCTTAACTGAGCTACAAATATACGGGGACGTCTTAATAAATAATTTTTCTGGCAAGATCGTGTACACATAATTTGTGTTTTTGCATTTATAAAAGTCATAGCGACTTACCGAGAATATGTTTGTATACAATAATTGTGCAAACATTGAAGGTCGCAGTAAACACTATATATTGTTGTAAATGTATGGCTCTAATTGAAATTAGACACGAAATGATGCAGAAACACGCATCTTTATTCTCCATAATTATACTATAAGTAGCGGACATGTGCTTTGAATAATAAAAATTAGGTATTTTGATTGACATTTATCAAAACGAATTATACAATCCAGTCAACCAAAAAAGATTATATCTTAAACAATAAATTATTATAACGCGTAGATTAATTACCGCTTCAGCCTTCACACATTATATTGATATAAAGTTTTTCTGGAATATCAATAAATTATTCAGTAAGAGTGCACTACTGGCTGCTTCTTAACTGCACGTGAGCTTTTTCAAAGGAATAATTGTAAAGATTATAATTGTGTGCAAGAAATTTTTTTTGATTTTTAAGAAATTTATAAAACCAGTAATCTACAAGAGAATTTCTAAATACGAGAATGTATTACAATAAATCGGTGTTACATAATATAATGAAATTAAAGGATATATCAGAAGGAAAAAAAAATATTTCTACGAAATCGAATCAATGATGAATAAGCACCATGAAAGCAAATTTCTGCATAATAATTGTCATCGTTTTCAATTTTTACTTTGATTACAAACCATAAACTCTTGAAAATAGATAAATAATTTTTTTTATAAAAAATATTTATGATGTTAAAGAGTATATAATATTGTGTCCGAGCAACGGACGGGTTTCTCCACTAGTGATTTATAAAATTTCTGAATTTTAAATTTCAGAAATTAAAACATGTATCACATTTCCAAAAGACGATATTATCAGAAGTATTAAAATATAATACAATTAAACCATTAAAACAAAAGTTAATTTCTTAAGCGTTAATAATCCTAATGCGAAATCAGCTAAAAACCTGAATGAAGACAAGAAATTAAAATAATGCCTCAAGCTTTTATTATACAATTATTAGTTTCTGGAGGCATACCTTTTGGCTATTATAATTCTAATTTGACAATAAAATTAGGCATTTTAAATATAGCGTTACAGATAAACAATTTTTTCGTGTTACATGCGATGTAAATTTTTATATAATACAATAAAATAATAATTATACCTAATTATGTACTCATATTTCGATTTTTCTTTATATTATAAGATCAGTCTATTTTTGTGCAGTATATTTTGTAAGTATATGTTACTACAAAGTATACAAATGGTATAAATCGTATAAATGTTACTATATTAATTTATAATTAGTTAAAATGTTTAGTTTCTTCATTCAAGTTGTTAAATAAGTATAATATAGTATACTTATGTTTTTAAAATTCAAAGTCACGATGATAAGCGTCAAGTGTTTATTGTTTATATGTCGATTAGAAAACATACATACATCATATCTGAATATAGTTCATTTATCAAAAACGAAGGCTATTAACAAGCATTATGATGTTTCGTAAAAAAACAATGTTATTTTTTATACTGGTTTTGCACTGCGTTGTTAATTTTCATCATAAAATCAAGTATTTGCGATTTGATCGTCGAGCAGTTAACGTAAAATACCAATTTGAGAAAACATGGAACGCTGGGTAGGTAAAGTAGCCGTTGTGACGGGAGCTAGTTCCGGAATTGGTGCTGCTATAGTAAAGGATTTGGTAAAAGCTGGCCTTATTGTCATTGGGCTAGCAAGAAGAACTAATAAAGTTGATGTAAGTATTCAAACATTTAAATAAGTTATGTGCAATAATAAAATTAAAAATCATGTACGCCAATAGGAATTGAAAAAGGAATTGATGTCTGAAATAGGAGAATTACATACTCGATTCTGTGACGTATCTGATGTCAGCTCCATTAAGGAAGCATTTGCCTGGATCGAAGAAGCATTTGGAGTAGTTCACATAATTGTGAATAACGCTGGCATTGCTGTAAAAGCAATGATTTTGAGCGAGGAAGATTCAATTGATCTAATGGCGGATGTGATCAACACTAATCTTCTGGGGATGGTAGCCTGTACACAGGAGGCATTCCGAATTATGAAGAAGAATAAGATTGATGCTGGCCACATTGTCAATATTAATAGTGTGGCTGGACACAAAATTCCGATAATACCTAATCACAAATTTAATGTGTATCCATCAACCAAATATGGTGTAACCGCTCTAACAGAAGTTATTAGACAGGAATTGAATTCGTTGGAAAATAAAAATATTCGTATTACGGTGAGTTTAAGTAAATATTAAAGAAACAAACTAATCTTCAATGACGACATATTTATAGAGCATCAGTCCAGGAGTGGTAAAAACTGAAATTATTCAAAAAGGCACTCCGGAGGAAAATGCCTTATTGGCAAATATGCCTGGATTGGAAGCTGAAGACGTGTCCAATAGTGTAATGCATGCCATTGGTGCACCTGCGCATGTGCAAATACACGAAATTATAATCAAACCTGTTGGAGAATTGTTGTAAACAAAACTGTTCCATGGAAAACTGAAAGATGGAATTCCAATACATACTCAATGGATTGGGTTTCTTAACGTTTTGTTTTAAAGTTTAATTGCACAACTAGCGTCTAGCACAATTTCGTTAAACGAATTAGAGATTCTTAAGAGTCTTGTAAAAGTATTTGAAAATTAATTTAATTTATTGTAGAAGCTAAGCTTCAGTCTGAAGCTTAGCTTTTCTTGGTAACAATAAAAAGCTTTCAATCAGTATAAAAACTTACTGTCCGTTATTGATTTATTATCTTTACATATTATTGACTTAAATAAATTATTAATTACGAGTTGACTTCTTATCAAAAAAAACTGATCAAGTAAAAAAAAATTATCAGTAAATTACCAAATTGCAAATCATTCCCAGTACCAATATTCATCACGGTGACGAATAAACAACAAACGTTTATGTACTACTAATGATGACTGATGAATTTAAATCTAAAATATGTTTTTTACATCACCCTTTTAAGTTCCATAGTCTGGGGCATGGGCAGTATACTTTCAACATTTTTAATCGTACACACTACAGACGTTAATTATATTGCAGTGTACCGTAACGTATATACGTTAATATTAATTAACGTAAGTTACTAGTGTACTGAACTCACATAATACGCATGAATTTGTATACACAGAAACTGTAACCTAAAACCAATACAATAAAAAAAATTATACACAATAACAATTTAATGAATTGCAAATCCGCAAACAGTTAATTCTGCACAGACCTCAATATGTAACTTTCAGTGCGTACAGAAATATTACTCGTTGCAAGTTATCAACATTCTTCTTTTGATAAGTAAAATAAGACATTCCGGATCTAACCATTCGCGGTGTAAGTCGTGCTCGTATTTTCAAAATCAAGCTAAATATTATTAAAATTCAAATCATGGATCGTTGGCAAGGAAAAGTAGCAGTTGTAACTGGAGCTAGTTCTGGAATTGGTGCAGCTATTACAAAGGATTTAGTGAAGGCTGGTCTTATCGTCATTGGATTAGCAAGAAGAACAGAGAGAGTCAATGTATGTTGTGTTATAAATACTTGAAATATTTCGCCAATACAGTAAAGTGAGTGTTATCCTAACAGGAATACAAAGACGAGTTAAAGTCAGCAAAGGGTAAACTGCACAGCCGTTTCTGCGATGTGGCCGACGTTCAATCCGTAAAAGAAGCTTTCGCATGGATTGAAGACAACTTTAAAGTTGTCCACATCATTGTTAACAATGCTGGAATCGCTTCAAAAGATAGCAAAATTTTAAATGAAACGGATAATATTGATAAATTGGCTGCAGTGATTAACACCAATTTACTTGGCATGGTGGCCTGCACTCAAGAAACATTCCGCATTATGAAAAAGAATGACATTGATGCCGGCCACATTGTCAATATTAATAGTGTTGTTGGACACAAAATACCTTTCGTCAAAGGGCACTATTTCAATATTTATCCATCAACAAAATATGCCGTAACTGCTTTAACCGAAGTTATTAGGCTTGAACTTAACGCATTAGAGAACAAAAATATTCGTGTTACAGTGAGTATTGCATTACGATAAAGTGGTATTATAATTTTGATCTATATTTTTATATATTCCCAGAGCATCAGTCCGGGATTAGTTGACACAGAAATTATCGAAAGTGAGATTCTGTTGCAACTGCCATCATTGAAAGCTGAAGATATATCCAACGGAGTTTTGTATGCCATTGGAGCGCCTGCGCATGTCCAAATCCATGAAATTATTATTAAACCAGTTGGTGAAGCGTTTTAATTGAAGAAGCAGGTTCACAAATTTAGCAAGTTTGCTTTCTTTATCACTCAATTCAATGATAAATATACAAATATATAAATATAAAGGCATAACTTAGAATACGTTCATAACTTTTTGTGTGTATACACGATCTTGTTTAATTTTACGTACGTAGTTAAGAGATAGCAATTATGTTATTGAATTGATGTTTATAAATTCCTTGACTTTTATTTTGTGTGATAAAAACATTATACTCCAAGCCCTAAGGTATGCCAAAGAGGTGAATATGGAGTATGGACCATACTATCAAAAAAAGGGAAATATTTGGTTACTTATATGAGTAATGTAAACATAACGTTTATTGCGGACACAATTACAATTGCAATTTTTATTATGAAAATATCTTACAGTTTTTAATGAAAATGCTTCTTCATCTTTTATATATTTACGCTTACCATTTAAATTCTTTTTTCAATTTTAGTCAATGAGAACGAAATTTAAGAACAATAGTAGGATCATTAACATTTCCACAAAAATTAAATATAATGATTAAGGACTAAAAGATTTTATTGTTTATATTAAAGTGCACAAATATCCTTAAATTTCAGTTTCTAGAATAAAATTTTTCAATTGTATACTTACATATACAATTGAAAAATTTAATTCTAGAAATTCAAAATATTTACAGGACTTCATAAAAGCATCGTAAACACTCATGAGCTATTCTGTAATCGTCCAAAATTTGAAGTTTTGTAAGCTTAGAAAGCGAAAGAGATTTAGGTTTCTGTGAGACTTAAGTAAATTTATAAGAAGCCTGGTAGAGAGCCTTTGCTGATTTATAAATACAATTTGGTGTGTTTAAACTCCATACTGAATTATGTATAATAGGGTAAAAGTTCAAACTCTTATCATCGCTTTTATATTCAAAAATCTCATCATTTCACTAGTATTATCGGAACTACGCTCACACATACATTCACTAACGCTTAAGACTGACGTGGTGATTAAACAAAGTTAGTTGTCGGCTCATATTCAATTCGCCTTATGAAGCTAAGGCTTATTGAATAATTACTATAGTCTCTATGAAACACTTGAAGTGAACAAAACTTGTCTACGCAATGGATCGATGGATTGGTAAAGTGGCTGTCGTAACTGGTGCCAGTTCCGGAATAGGTGCGGCAATTGCCAAAGATTTAACTGAAGCGGGTCTGATAGTAATTGGATTGGCGAGACGGACTGACAGAATTGATGTAAGATTAGAATTTAAAAATCAGCTGAAAATGGTTCTTTAAGCAATTGTGTTACAGCAATTTAAATCGGAGTTAAGTTCTTCAACCGGTGAGCTTCATTCACGATATTGTGACGTTAGTGACCTTAAATCAGTAAAAGAAGCATTTCAATGGATTGAAAGCACATTCGACGTGGTTCATATAATTGTAAATAATGCGGGAATCACGCGAGAAACGATGATTCTGAGTGACGTGGATTCAATGGATGCCATCAGTAGTGTTATTAATACCAACCTTCTTGGTGTAATCGCTTGCACCCAGGAAGCATACAGAATCATGAAACGAAAGAACATTGACGCTGGCCATATCGTTAATATTAATAGCATTGGTGGGCATAAAGTGCCTGATGTGGGCCCCGATATTCATTTAAATGTGTACCCATCCACAAAGCACGGAATAACAGCACTGACTGAAGTCATTCGACAAGAGCTCAACTCATTAGGAAATAAGAACATCCGTGTTACCGTAAATATTTTATTATTTCTTAAAAATCATTTTTTTTTTTATTTTACTTTCTTAATTGTAATTACTAATTATCCATTTAGAGTATCAGTCCTGGACTAGTTTTGACAGAAATTATACAGCAAGGGGGCAAAGAGGACTCCATTTGGCTTCAGATGCCTTCACTGAAACCAGAGAACGTTTCGAATGCCGTTGTGTATGCTTTGAGTGCACCACCCAATGTACAAATTCATGAGCTGACCCTCAAAGCCGTAGGAGAATTATTATGATTTTTTTTGAATCAATTAGTGTTAATTCGCAAATAAAAAAATTGTGCTATCAGTGGTTATTCTTTTTGCTATATCTTTTGAATAATAACTAGTATAGTTTCTATATTTAAAAATACTCGTCCAATGTCTGTGCCTCGCTACAGAACTATATATAGTGATTCAACTTAATTTTAATCACTCCGTTGAACTGATATTTTAAATTTAAATCTACTCCCACATCAACTTGAAAAACTTTAAAGTTACCAGTTACCACATTAGGTCTTTATGTTATTCATCGCGAACCTGAGACGCGAACGTGAGCCACGAATAGGAATAAGTTGTATTTCATTTCACTATTATAAAAATCAAAAGATTGAAAATGAAAATAAACTTTTTTAATTTATATACGCCGCCGGTAAACCCTAAATATTTTTGAAATTTTTTTTTCACATTATTGTAGGATTAAATAAGATAAGAAAACTTGCTGAACATTTCAGATCAAAATTTTAAAACTCAAGGTCATATTTGTATAATGAAAATGTGTAATTCAAAAATATGTGTCTTAGGGTACTATGATGTTCATGATTATTGCTAACCCCAATAAAAGTACCAATTTCGGTCGAAAATCAAGGTCAAAATTCATAAATTTCAAGGTTATATTTTCCATATCTTCGAAAAGCTTTATTAAAATGAAATTGAGAAACAGTTGTACATAAACCGCGCTTTCCTCGCGATGTAGTTTTTTTTTAAATTATTAATGATTTCAAATACATATACAAATCTTAAAGTAAAACACATAAATTATTAAACCCAAGAAGAAGAACTACACCAAGTACACAAAACCTATACCACTTTTGGCATGACAAATAGTAAGTACTATGTATTATGTAACCACATTTTGATTACAAAAATTTTCAAGGCCAAACAAACTAAGCCGGTTAAACACGAACACAATAACGCAATGCACAGTGAATGAGTGAATTCAAATATGTATTTACGTTTTAATTTTTATGTATTAGGACGTGTGAGGCATCACATGCATGCATGATTTAATTGTATTGTCATAATATGGATAGGGGTAACTGGTATTATATTCTAAAAGTTCACACTTCACGTGTATAAAAATTACGTGTATGGGATTTTATTTTGAATTATTGAACATAGTAAAATAATGATTAATGTTCGAAGTTCCATAAAAGGTAATATTCGATGTCATGATAATACAATATTATTAATGTTAGTGAAACTTGATAACAAGTGAGCTTATTTATCGTAATAATTCCATATAAGTACATCCACTGTCTGACCGGTTAAAGTATATAAACATTAGACGACAACAAAAAAGGCTAATATAATTCTATTTCAGAGTCTGAAATTCAGACGCAGCAGTCAGTGTGATTTACCTAAAAAAAATTTGCTAAAAAAATGGAACGTTGGTCTGGAAAAGTAGCTGTTGTGACTGGTGCAAGTTCTGGAATCGGTGCCGAAATTGCCAAAGATCTTGTAAAAGCTGGCATGATTGTCATTGGATTGGCAAGAAGGCCAAATAGGGTGGAAGTGAGTAAAAATTGAATAACAAATAAATTAAAAAGGGGTTAAACTAACAAATAGTGATATTTCTCATTGCCAGGAGTATAAATCTGAGCTTCAATCCGAAAAAGGAGTGCTTTACGCGTACTACTGTGACGTCTCTGATTTGAAGTCTGTAAGAGAAGCATTCGCTTGGATTGAATCCAAATTTAAGGTGGTTAACATTATTGTCAATAACGCTGGAATCAATGCCTTCAATAAGGACATTTTGTCGGAGGAGGATACATTGGATTCAATAGTTCAAGTAATAAACACGAACTTAACAGGAACGGTGGCATGCACTCAGGAAGCTTTTCGTCTTATGAAGAAATGTAACGTGTCAGCTGGTCATATTGTTAACATCAGCAGTGTTATGGGCCATTCAATCCCATATCTTGGACCGTCCGCAAAATACAACACGTATCCATCTTCAAAATACGCCGTAACTGCTTTAAGTGAGGTTATCAGGCAAGAGCTTAATTCGTTGGGAAATAAAAACGTTCGTGTTACGGTGAGAATGCAGCATAAAATAGAAAAACAATTTTTGTTTTAAATTAAATTTTGATATTTTTTGTAGAATATTAGCCCGGGTGTTGTGACTACCGAAATTCTATGGAACCAAGCAGGCCCAGAAATAATTGAAGCTATGAAAAGTGGTCCCACATTGAGCCCTGCAGATGTTTCAAACAGTGTACTTTATGCAATTGGTGCACCAGCTCATGTACAAATCCATGAAATTACTATCAAACCTGTGGGGGAAATGTTTTGAAATGCATTGAAGGCGCTGAGTTTGTCAATCGCAATAGTTCGCAGACTTTGAGTCAAAAATATTCCACGCTTTGTTTGTTGATTTTTGCAACCAAAATTTAGATACACTTTTTCAATAAGCAAGTGATAAATGCAACAAATGCAGATAAATAGACACCAAACTTTTTTTTTTCTAAAATTATTTGGCTATATCATTGGAATCAACTTTGATAGACTATTTGTGAAATAAAAACTATAATTTCCATAATTTTTCTTCTTTTAAAAAATTTATTTAATCTTTGAGATTTAAGAGTTAAGACCCTCATGTCTCCAAACTCGTGTGTAATGACTTGAGAATTTTATGGTCAAAACGGTAATTACAATTGTAGCATCGGTTTATGTTTATAAAATACAAGTAGCTTTGCAAGGTAACTGAGATATATGTAATCTATTTATTAATATGGTAGACAGCAGAATACAGACAGACGTGCAGCACATTTCTTAATATGAACACTTTTTATGTAATTGTAATGATGTATGTGTGACGTATTCATATAATTATAAGTAATTTCCAGTAATCAACATCAACTTATTAAACAACCTTGCTTAATTAAAAAAAAACTCATCGCGAAACATTCGCAAAAATCGATCTCTATACTTTAAAGCCATTTATTTCTTTTTTTAAATATATGTATATTAAGAATCGAGTTGAATACATATGTATATTAATTTTTTTTTTGACGAGAAGATATTTATTAGATACGATTGGTTTTAACGTACACATCGGGCCGGATTATAAACAAAACGAAACACATTATTTAAAAAAAATTAAAAAGCGATGCGATTCCCCAGTCTCATATGAGTTATGACTTATCAACATTAAGCGCTTATCGCAACAACGTATTCAATTGAATTGATATTTTAACCGAGACAACTAATTTTAAGTATAAAAACAATGTCATGTAAAAATATCAACTAGTATAAATAAACTGGTGGAAAGACGTGGTTATAAATTTAGGCTGATTGTTAAAATAAATTTATATAAGCCAGATATGGAACGTTGGTCGGGTAAAGTAGCGGTTGTGACCGGTGCTAGTTCTGGAATTGGAGCAGCAATCGCTAAGGATCTTGTTAAGGCTGGACTTATAGTGATTGGTTTAGCACGAAGGACGAATAGAGTGGAAGTTAGTAAAACTTTTATGAATACTGTTTTTTATATCAAATGTTATGTAACAGAAAAGTGATGTTATGTTTTTCCCCATAAGGAATACATTGAAGAGTTGAAATCTGAAAAAGGCGAGCTTCACGCGTACCACTGTGACGTTTCCGATTTAAAATCAGTGAGAGAAGCATTCGCGTGGATTGAATCCAAGTTCAAGGTGGTTAATATTATTGTGAACAATGCTGGCATCTCTGCTTACAAAGTGGACCTACTCACAGAAGAAGACACACTAGATGCATTGGCACAAGTTATTAACACGAACCTGACTGGAACAGTCGCCTGTACCCAGGAAGCTTTTCGTCTTATGAAGAAAAATAATGTGTCAGCTGGTCATATTGTTAATATTAGCAGCATTATAGGTCATTCTATTCCATATCTTGGATCTTCATCACGTTACAACACGTATCCATCCTCGAAACATGGTGTAACTGCACTTAGTGAGGTTATTAGGCAAGAGCTTAATTCGATTGGAAACAAAAACATTCGTGTTACGGTAAGAATGCACTTTAAAATGATAAAAATAATTTGTATAAATCTTTCATTTTTCACTCATTCACAGAATGTTAGCCCTGGCATAGTATCTACAGAAATTTTAAGTAATGGAATGAGTCCTGAGGAACATGAAGCGTTAATGAAGAATTGGCCAGCATTAAAATCGGAAGATGTATCAAATTGTGTACTTTATGCTATTGGTGCACCTGCTCATGTACAAATTCACGAAATTACTATAAAACCGGTTGGAGAATTATTTTAAGATTATTCATTATTTCATATAAAAAGCTGTAGTAAGTAAAAAGAAGATTAATAAAGATTCAAATAAAAAGTATAGTACTTATAAATAAAAATTTGAATTAACATATAATACATGTATTTATGATGTAAAGCTTAAATATTGGTTTAAATCATTTGAATTTAATAATTCGTTCATATAACATAAATACGCTTAAGTCACATCCACAGCTGGGGAAGCTGTTTAGAATTTACAGGAACCTTCGAAGAAGTTTCATAAGCGCCCGATGAACTTGACACAGATCTCAAAACAACCAATCAAGCGTAGGGGTCATAAGAGGTAGTAAAAATACACAAAAGAGCAACCCACCAACGCTTCATGAAATCTTATATACCTGCTATTCGAAATGCATATCTCTCAAAATAAAATATACCTATATAGTTATAGGCTGCTTAGGGTAGTCCTTAACAGTGGGTTGAAGAAAATTTAAAATCGAAAAAATTGGAAGATTTAAAACGCACAAAAAGCGAAAAAAAAGAGAAAACTGAAGTACTTCTGTAACACTACATATGAAATTTTTCAGCATAGAGCTTTAATTTTGTCACTCATCAGTCATCAATCATCACTTATCTTCGACAACAGAACTGAAGTGATGATTTCATAACATACGAAATAGGTTTTGTTCGCATTTAACAAGCCAGGTTAACCGGTTTTGAAGCTCTATGATTATTACATTAGGAAAACTAATTTTAAATTGCTGTATGTCGTCACACATTCATCTTTATAGCTTTTATTGCAAGTCACAACCTAGTACCTATACTTAAGTATACATTAGTCGAATTGATAGTATGACTGTATGTGAGAAATATAGAGTGAACACAGAGTATTTTAAGCAGTTTAAATTAACCTCAGTTGTAAGAAGCACGTTAAAATTAAACGATCGCCAAAATATGGAACGTTGGTCGGGTAAAGTAGCGGTTGTGACCGGTGCTAGTTCTGGAATTGGAGCAGCAATCGCAAAGGATCTTGTTAAGGCTGGACTTATAGTGATTGGTTTAGCACGAAGAACGAATAGAGTGGAAGTTAGTAAAACTTTTTACCATACTGTTTTTTATATTAAATGTTATGTAACAGTAAAGTGATGTTATGTATTTTCCCATAAGGAATACATATCTGAGTTGAAATCTGAAAAAGGCGAACTTCATGCGTACCATTGTGACGTTTCCGATTTAAAATCAGTGAGAGAAGCATTCGCGTGGATTGAATCCAAGTTCAAGGTGGTTAATATTATTGTGAACAATGCTGGCATCTCTGCTTACAAAGTGGATTTACTCACAGAAGAAGACACACTAGATGAAATGGCACAAGTAATAAATACGAACCTAATTGGAACCGTCGCCTGTACGCAGGAAGCTTTCCGTCTTATGAAGAAAAATAATGTGTCAGCTGGTCATATTGTTAACATTAGCAGTGTTATGGGTCATTCAATTCCATATCTTGGCCCAACAGCAAAATACAACACTTATCCTTCCTCGAAACATGCCGTAACTGCACTCAGCGAGGTTATTAGGCAAGAACTCAATTCGTTAGGGAACAAAAATATTCGTGTTACGGTAGGATTCATATTTCAATTAGAAACTAAATGTCATCAGTCATCACACATTAATATTGTATTAATTTTTTAAAGAATATCAGCCCTGGCGTAGTATCTACAGAAATTATAGGTAATGCAATGAGTGCTGAGGAACGTAAAGCGTTAATGAAGAATTGGCCAGCATTAAAATCGGAAGATGTTTCAAATTGTGTTCTTTATGCGATTGGAGTACCCGCTAACGTACAAATTCATGAAATTACAATCAAACCGGTTGGAGAAAGTTTTTAGAAATACAATTTGAGTTAACACATGAAAGGAATTATTCTATACGACTTTTGATTAGCGATTATTCAGAGGTTCACTTATAAAAACTTGTTTGGTCATTTTTTTGTTGAATATATGAGTTATTAAATACATATTTTTTGTTGTAACACATTAAAAATTGTCTCTTTGTTACTCTTAATATCGCTAGATTAATGCCAGTGTATTGTTTGCACTAACTTATGTTTCATTATTCCAATGACATAATAATTTTGAATATGTATTTATCAAGTGCTTGAGATTAGACTTATATAATAGCATATTTACATGTACATGCGTGTATTTTATCTCCTTTATGGTATGTGTATGAATTTAACAAACACATCATTGTAATGACAATAGGTCTTAACTGTGTGCTAAATTGAACAGCCATTTCAAAAATAAATGAATCAAATGTGTTTTGTATTTTTTCCAATCAAAATATTTTAGTTAAGACTTATCAATTATCATCCGAAATACAAACAAGCGAAAACAATAGGTGCGTGTGACATGTGACCTTCATTGAGCAATCAAGAACCGACGCGACTACCAATACATCATACATTTACTAGTAAGTAGTAACGAATAGAGGTTCAACTTCAGTCACAATTCACAAGCAGCCAGATACACAAATAAATTAAATTCACTGAGAAAACATGGAACGTTGGTCGGGTAAAGTAGCTGTTGTGACGGGTGCCAGTGCTGGAATTGGTGCAAAAATTGCAAAAGATCTGGTTAAGGCTGGACTTATTGTAATAGGCCTTGCACGAAGGACCGAAAGAGTAGAGGTACTGTAAATAGATAACACCTCCCATTTAATTAACTAAAACAATAAAATTATAAAATATTTCAAGGAATATAAAGCTGAGCTTAAATCAGAAAAAGGAGAACTTCATGCACGTTATTGCGATGTTTCCGATTTAACATCAGTAAGAGATGCCTTTTCATGGATTGAGTCCAATTTCAAGGTAGTGAATATTATTGTCAATAATGCGGGCATAGCTGCCTACAATAAGAACATACTAAGCGAGGAAGACACGTTGGATGATTTGCTTCATGTAATTAACACAAACCTTACTGGAACTGTTGCTTGCACACAGGAAGCGTTTCGTTTAATGAAGAAAAATAACGTAACAGCTGGACACATAATTAACATTAGTAGTGTCATGGGAAATAAAATACCGTACATTGGGACTTCATCAAGATACAACATTTATCCGTCGTCGAAACATGGTGTGACTGCACTTAGCGAGGTTATCCGACAAGAGCTTAATTCTTTAGGAAACAAAAATATTCGTGTCACAGTAAGAATATTTAATACATTTCTATACTATCGCATGGTTTCATAAGAGCATGTTTTAGAACATTAGTCCAGGAGTGGTGTCTACCGAGATAAGACAGAAGATAACGGATGTCGAATTGCAGGCAGCATTTAAGCGGATGCCGGCATTGCAACCGGAAGATGTGTCTAACAGTGTCCTGTACGCAATTGGGGCCCCTGCACATGTACAAATCCATGAAATTATAATTAAACCAATTGGAGAAGTTTTTTAAAAATATTTTTGGAATAAAAACTTTATTGTATCTTGTCGTCGATTTATTTTTGACTAATTATTATTATTATTATTGACTAGTTATTTAACTAGAATTTTATAAGAAAGGAAAATATTGAATTTATTTTGATAAAGATTAATAAAAGGCTATTTTCGTCTCAAGTCCTACACAGTCATGAATCAAAAAAAAGTTTTAATTTGTTTTAAATTGGTTCTCCCACTGGTTTGATGATAAGTTCGTGGATTTGAACAGTAGAGGGTACACCAATAACATAAAGAACTGCGTTAGAAACATCTTTTGAGGTCAATCTTGGACGTCCTGTTTCTTTTTTATAAAATTCAACACCCAAAAGCTCTGTCCTTACTCCCCCCGGACTGATATCCTGATGAAATAAATTATGTTATTTCATTATTTAAAATTCAAAAAATACAAATTATAAACACTTACAGATATTCGAATTTTTGTATTTCCCAAAGAGTTCAATTCTTGTCTAATAACTTCGGTTAATGCAGTAACTGCGTGTTTTGATGCCGGATAAACGTTAAGGGTAACATTTTGTATAACGGGTATTCGATGTCCGGCAACACTATTAATATTTACAATATGGCCGTAGTCGTCAGTTTTCTTCATAAGGCGATAAGCTTCTTGCGTACAAGAAACAAGTCCCAGCAAATTGACGTCAATCACATTTTTAAGTTCCGAGAAATTGTCCTCTTCACTTAATACATAACTTGAGCTAAAGAAAAATTCAAAGACGGATTTAAATTTAAGAATAATTGATTCACAGATTCAAAAAAAAAATTCTCACACACTTAACATGTTTCCCAGCATTGTTGACTAAAATATTAACTCCATTGAATTTTTTATCAATCCACGCAAAGGCAGCTTTAACTGACTCATTGTTTGCAACATCGCAATGGTAAGGATACAATTCTCCTCTCTCCGACTTAAGCTGTTCCTGCAGCAACTGCAAGCAAAAGTGTGAAACTACATCCATTAACCAAACTTTGTTTGTTTATACCTTCATCCGATCAATTCGTCTCGCCAAACCAACTACTTTGAGTCCGGCTTTAACCAAATCGATCGCAACTGCTTCACCAATCCCGGAACTAGCTCCAGTGACGACAGCAATTTTACCAGCCCAGCGTTCCATATTATTTTGTCAACTGTTCAACCTCTCCATGAGACAAACTGAATATGATAAAACTTAGTCGCATTGTTTTTATATATAGTGCAAAATTGAATATTTTTATGAAATTCTTATATGTATTATGTATCCTGTTGGGTATTTGTTTTTGAAGTGGCAATTTTGATTGTTTGCAAACATTGATTTTGTGAATTTAATAGGCCATAATTGATAAGGAAATGAATGATAAGTTATAATTGATAACAATTAAGTGATAACAATTAAGTTTAGTAATTAAATCTCAATAAGTAATTTTTAAAACATGATACAGGTCTTGGATATTTCTTAAACTGGGATACTTCGAGTAAAAAGTGTTATCAAGCTTTCCGTGCGTATGTAGTTTTGTAGTATTAATTAATAAGTAATTAAAATTATTACAATGTATTTCATGACTCTTAAATTTGATGTAATGTCTCACTTCAAACTTCAAATAAAAGCTTTCAAAAAATCAGGCAGTGTTTTACTTCATAGCAATAAGAAATGTAATACATGCATATTATTATCGCAATTTAATTTTGTGGCCGCAGGAGAGAGATTAACCATATTATATACAGAAAACAAATAATAAGCAAAATTATTTTATGGCAATATTTCAACATGATAACCACTAATTGTTTTAATAAAGATACAATACATTTATATTAACTATGGACCTTGTACACTAATGACTGAATTAGTAATCATAAATTCTAGATGCAAGGTGGCGCATAAGTCAGATCACCAGATTTCATAATTCTTAACTTGTAAACAGAAAAAATCCACATTACTTGCAAAATAAAATCATATTCTCATGTATGGTGATTACTTTTGAACCACCTAGTAAATCTACTTATATATTCGTTGTCATTTAAATTCTTTGGCATTTCGTTGTGTTGTAAAACGAATAATATATTATAAAATATAACTGTAGCAAGAATAAAAAAGAAATTTTGAATAATTTGGTTTTATAAATTATTGTTTTTGAAATTAACACGTTATTTAATATTCATTTATTTTGAGAATATTTTTAATTTAAAATTTGTTTCAAGGAATTAATTGTGGGATTTTCGTATGATCCCAAATCAAATTAATTGCATTTTAACAATGTGATTAAAAAGTCTCCCCAACCGGTCTGACGATCATTTCCTGTACATTAACGTGGGATGGAGTTCCAATTGCATATAAAACTGCACTTGAAATATCGGCTGGATTTAAATATGGACAAGTTTTGAAGAAAGCTTCAAGTTCCTTATGCGGAGTATTAAAAATGTCAGTATTCACAGCACCTGGACTAATACTCTATAATAATACAGAATATTTAGTTTCTTATTAATAATGATTTTTTGAAGGCGAACGGTTACTCACGGTAATTCGAATTTTCTTGTTGTCCATACTATTAAGTTCCTGTCTGATAACTTCAGTGAGAACAGTAACAGCGTGTTTTGTTGATGGATATACATTTGATTTATAAAATGGTGGTGCATTCGTTGTACTCCAATGTCCATCCGTACTGTTAATATTGACAATATGACCTTCACATTCGGATTTCTTCATAAGTTTAAAACCTTCCTGTGTGCATGCAACTAATCCACTGAAATTGGTGTCAATAATGCTCTTTACTTTAGCAAAATTGTCTTCATCCGTTAGAAGGGGAACCTCTGGCCTTTTAAAATACAACCAATTTAGATTCATTAAAGTTTTGATTTAGACTCATGTGTATTTCAATTACTCACATGTAAATACCTGCATTGTTCACAAGAATATTTATCACACCATAGGTAGAAGCGACCCAGGAGAACGCTTTTTTAACCGATTCGTAATCAGACACATCACAGTTCACAGAAAATAGTTTTCCGGTTGCTGATTTCAATTCATCACGGAGAGCCTAATAAAAAAAATTATTTCTGAGTATAATTCGTAGTTCTTTGACTTTATTATTGTAATTTTAAAGTTACTTCTATTTTTTCAGGCCTTCGGGCAAATCCAACTACAATTAGACCGGCTTTCACTAGATCTTTTGTTATTTCGGCACCAATTCCAGAGCTGGCACCAGTCACAACAGCTATTTTACCCGACCAACGTTCCATTGCAAAATGCTACCCGTACTAAACCAAAAACGAGACTGGCAAATATTTCGTGTGAGATTGAGTTTTATAAAGATCACTTTTGTTAATTCAAATAAGATCTCGTGTATACATTTACACACAAATAAACAATGTAGCTTAAGAATTACGAAGTAAATAGCTGATAAGTGAAAATACACACCAATGAGTATGTAAAGATGTTCATTATTCGTATAGCCGGTCCAAACATGTGTCCAAAAGTTTTATTATTTATGTGCAAAATATCTATTTATAAGTTGCATTGAAGTTTAATTTTATAATGAATGATTATTCACAATTCGATTAAAGAGGACATATTTGCTTTTTTTGATTTTATATCTAAGGTGGTACATAATATGTAATATTTTTTTAGAAATTGCGAAACCAATTAAATAAAGAATAGTTTTATGTATTGTGTAGTCATTAAAAAACCATTGCATTACTGTATTGTTGGAAATACTTTCATAAAGTAAGTGATTGGTTGTAACATGTCAATGTACTTATTTATATAATTTCATTCTTGCAAATTTTTCAGCCATATTTGATTGCATTAATGTTTAAATTTATATTCGCGGTTAATATGATATCAAATAATGCATTGTGGTCTCGTTTTAGTGTTTAGTTACTATGCTTTCCAGTATCTGATTATGTTTAGAGACCAGAGTTATGTCGATAGGAACAATAATATTATTTGTATAATTACTATTGGAAGATTTATGAGTATTTAATTGAAATGTATTTACATTAATTTTTTAATTTATATACGACCCCAAGGGCATATTTAGATTTTGGTATTCCGACTTTTTTCGGAAAAAAAGTTGACAATGCAGAAACTCGTTTTGACACCCCCTGAGCCCTTTTTTTTAACGATCCCTACGGTGTACTATAGAAAAATGACGGGAAAAAAATCTGATTTGTAGGAAAATTTTTTGTAAAGTATAATATTAGAGAAAAATATAAAAATTGATCTTCGATTTTTCAAGGTCAGATCCTTCAAGGTCAAGTTATTGCCATAATAACTTTTTTTGTATTAAAATCAAATTATGTATAAAATTTTGAAAATTTTGACTTTTTCCCACACCCTTGCCGATTTTTCAATTTTGGACCAAAAATTTAATTTTCGTTTTTCTTCAAAATTTTGATGCAGAACTGTTAAAAATGTTATTCTAAGGTTTTTTAGAAATTATGTCCATATAAAGTTGGAAAAAAGTATCCTTCATGGTTAAAATCAAATTATAAAATTTTGAAAATTTTGACTTTTTCCCCCACCCCTTGCCGATTTTTCAATTTTGGACCAAAAATTTAACTTTCGTTTTTCTTCAAAATTTTGATGCAGAACTGTTAAAAAAGTGATTCTAAGGTTTTTTAGAAATTATATCCATAGAAGCTGTTGTTTTGAAAAAATTCGTTCTAAGGTTTTTTAGAAATTATATCCATATAAAGTTGGAAAAAAGTATCAATCTTCATGGTTAAAATCAAATTATAAAATTTTGAAAATTTTGACTTTTTCCCCCATCCCCACCCTTGCCAATTTTTCAATTTTGGACCAAAAATTTAACTTTTGTTTTTCTTCAAAATTTTGATGCAGAACTGTTAAAAAAGTGATTCTAAGGTTTTTTAGAAATTATATCCATAGAAGCTCTTGTTTTGAAAAAAGCAGCAACAAAATGTAATAAAACATACAGAAAAAGAGTTTTTATCAATTGAACGTCTATTTCAATGAATTCTATTCGCTTTCTGCCATTTTTTCAAATGCACTTATGTACATATATTTAAAGACTTTATTTGATTAAAAACGCCTACTTGTTGCGATTTTTAAAATCACCTATTTCTTTTACGAGGTATATTAAATGGATTAGTACGATGTTTTGTGTATGTGTTTGTCGTAAAGTGCGGGTTCGTAATTCCTATTAATCTTAGTAGGAAAATAAACCAACGAAATGGTACCTCAAGTTTTCCAATGACGATATAAAACATTTATTTATCATTTTTATCTTTGAATTACTTAAGAAAAGAAAAGCTAAACTGTTATTAGACCATTTGAAAAATTGTTCAAATATTATTTTATTTACCGGACTAAAATATTATGTGTAATTGCACGTATGTAATATTGGTATGAAACTAAAGGAGCTGACTGTTGTGTTGCGGTGGATCTTGGTGAGAGGGTAGTTAAGTCGACCGTTATTAAAATTGGCACAATTCCAATTTTCGACCGATAAAATGTTTCAAGTAATATTATGTGAGCAATTTAGCAGCATTTTCGTTGTGGTGGCATCCACTCTACAACATATAATACATATACTCGTACTTGCATTTATAAACACTGTACATCCTAAAATCACGTTCCACCAATGCATTTTAGAGAAAATACACTTTTGCTATGAAGTGAAAAAGATTCATATAAATTATGCCCACGTTATATAATATGTACAATCAATTTAATTAAAATTATTATCAAAGAATTATTAATGATAACGCGTCGGAATAATAAATAGCAGAAACCATTTAACTCGCATTCCGGAATTCTTGCGCCGTGCCAAGTTGCATTTTCAATTACCGGTAAAATTATTTATGTATACAAAATTGAATACAAAGTCAATAGC
Source organism: Sylvicola cinctus (assembly GCA_963854165.1). NCBI lineage: Eukaryota > Metazoa > Arthropoda > Insecta > Diptera > Anisopodidae > Sylvicola > Sylvicola cinctus. Next base: position 55,279,857 of record OY974082.1, read on the forward strand.
TTGTAAGAATGAGATAAGGAAATGAGCAAAACCCATGTAAAGTAAATTGTTTTGAACTGATGATGAATTATTTTGGACACAAGGATTGGTGATAAATATATAGATTGAAGTTGGGATTCCAGTAGCGTAGACGCATTTATCTTGGTTACTTATTGAAAGGACACTGATTTCTGTCTCAAATGCTTCCATATATTGTATTAAATTTCTTAAAGGAACATTTAATTTTAATCGATTGTTTTAAAAGAGTTAAACGTAATGTCATAAGAGTTTCGTGCTTAAATAATTTAAATAATAATATAATATAATATAATAATAATAAAATTTAAATAACATTTAACAAAAATATTTAAGAATTTAATCAAAAAGCAGCAGTGAAGTACGTTCAAGTAAACGAATGCTGTAATTTAAATTCCTGTAAGCAATATACTTGGTTTGTCAAAGTCGACACTACATATTGCAATGAAAATATGCGTTGAATGCATGCGGCGCATGCAAGCATACGAGTAATCCCATCTCTTTGAATCCTCTTCATCGGATGCATGCCAACAGATGCTTTCGTTTAATCTTCAAAGAATACATGCGGTCCCTACTTGTACAATGTAGGTACATGCGATCGGTGCGAAAAAGCGTGTGCCAAAGCTTTAAAAAGGATAATTTGTTCGAATTAGAATTCGATGCATGCATCCAACAACCGTAGTTTACCTGCGAGACTCACGGGCCACGGTCCCATTCAAACTCTGTGAAGTACGTGACTAAAGCGTCGAATGCTCCCGCATATTGAGCGCATAACATGTGTGTGTGAAGTAAAATTTCAACAATCTAATTCCATTCTTTCCCTCAATCAACACAAGCACTTTGTGTACGACTATATATAGAACGTTGTATGTCCCCATTTGCTATTCATTGTCAATGATTTTAATGGTCAATGTCATGGCAAAGTTCTCTCCTTTTGCTGCGAAGGTACATAAACAGTTTTCTTTGCTAAGGATTATACATTTGTACCCGCACATATAACCCGTGCGTTGCTGTGCGAGTCTGCTCAGTATCTTCGCGTGATTTGGAACATAAAATGAACTTATATTCGGGGATACTAGTATATACGTGTAGCTATAAGATTATTATAAATCTTATTTGAACGACCAACATGGTCGCACGACTGCTCATTGTGATAGTCTAAATGTGAGTTTTGATGGTACTTTTGTGGGAGCCGACAATCGGCAGTTGATTTTTGTGCGTGTCTGACACAGAATGGTCCTATTTTGATGAGTAATGTAGCAGCAACTGGTTCAGTATTTATATTCCTACAAATATGCGAGTATTGAGCGTATATGTGTTAATGCAGAAGTAGGATTGGGCGGTGCAAAGATTAGCCATTCAATTTCACATCAATGGCGAATACTTAAATCGTGGTGTATTTTATTTTTATGATCATACACACATACACAGATGTGCCAATAATTTTCCAAAACATTAATTAAAGTAATTACGATATTAGAGACTTTTACCATCGGCGAAATGACGTGTCTCGGAAGCAATTTATATCCTATTATGATTTAAGATACTACGAATTATTATTTTCCTCCCCCAATGCGAAACATTTGAAATTATTCCTTAATGAGTTGGTGAGAGTTACGATGTAAAACATCCAAAGAAAATGTAAAAGATTTTGGCATCGCTATACCGAGTTTGTTTCATCTAATAATTGATTACTAATCTGCCAAAGGTGTAAGACGATTTTGTGCACGCTGTCATGCCGCTGGCTTGTTTGCAGACTTTTCAATTAAGGTAAAATGATTTTTTATTATACGGCCTGTGATACCTTTACAATGGTAAAACATTCAACGAGATGCAAGTACTTGTACTGAGGAAAAATAAACAAGTCGGAATAAATTGAATGCCCATCGTCAGGCTTGTGGGTAGGTTATAAACTAAATGCGGACGGGGGCAATCGCAGTTCATAAATTTTCACTTCTCACACCGCGCGCGTACACAGACGCCTAACGCTTCTCCACAAGGCAATTACCATATTATAACCCAACTCGTATACCTTTTACGGACAAGATATATTGCGCGAAATCATAGCAGATGCCTTCCGGATAAATCGACGCTATTAAATGTTGCGTTGTAATAGACGTTAAAGTTTAAAGGCACTAAAACACACCCCACGTTCTGTCTACTATAGCAACATAAATTGTATTTGTAATTCAGATTTTATACATTAAAGCACATACATTGAATTGCTGTTTTATGTTTGTAGTGGTTGACCAATATAACAGTTCGTTCCGTCCCTATGTGCTTGGATGACGTGCAATCCAAATGACTGTATCTAAATCATTTCTCCAACTGGCCGTATGATAATCTCCTGAATATGAACATGTGGTGGCTCACTGAGTGCATACAGCACGCCACGTGAAACATCTTCTGCATTCAAATGAGGCATTCGGGCAAAATATTCGTCCACCGGAAAATTACCGGTGTTGATGATCTCCGTTCGTACGAGACCTGGACTCACGCTCTGGAAACATACATTTTAGGATGCTAGCTCTATGTTATGTTAACCAAACAAAGCTGACTTAAAATCCTTACCGATATTTTAATATTCTTATTCTGCAATGCATTAAGCTCCAGACGCAGTACTTCATTAAGTGCGGTGATGGCGTGCTTAGTTGACGGGTAAACATTTTGACGCACATCCGGCCCAATGCGTCGCACCACATGTCCAAAAATGCTGTTGATATTCACAATGTGTGCATTTCCTTTATTATTATGCATGAGTTTGTAGGCTGCCTTTGTGCAGCGTACTAAACCAGTTAAGTTTGTATCAATAATTTGCTGGAATTTCTCACAATCATCCGCGTCTGTCAAAATGTTGATGGGCCTGCGTGCGTAAAAAGAATCAATTTTATTTAATTAATTTGTTTTAACTTAATCACAATTATATTTATATAATATTATATTAAATTATATTAATAGTTGGATGTGCTGATATGTACTTGACAATGCCAGCATTGTTCACTAAAATGTGCACTGTTTGAAAGTGCTCTTCAATCCATGCAAATGCTGTTTTGATCGACTCAGCGCTTGAGACGTCACAATAGAAGCTGTGCATCTGACCGTTTGTTGACTCATCCAGTTCACTTCTCAGCTTCTGTATTGACGGAAATAATTTCAATTGGAATTTGTTGCAAAATGTTTATACGGTACAAAATAGTTGTGTTAATAAATGCAATCACTTCGATTCGCTCCGTTCGCCTGGCTAGGCCAATTACAATCAACCCATTTCGCACAAGATCTTTGGTGATGGCTGCACCAATGCCAGAGCTTGCGCCAGTTACAACCGCCACTTTATCGTGCCACTGTTCCATTGTATATAGGTACACTGTTAACCAGAGCGAAGTTCCAAGTAGACTAAAACATATTTGCAATGGGGAAACGAAAATTGATGCATAGCGATAGATGTATTTGAGACATGGTGAAACCTAATACCATGAGCATCACAGCATCTATAATGAAATTTGACTTGGAGTTGTGTGGTTTGGTAATGCAAGATGTGCTGTAAGGTTTAGGAATTAGGTGTACTTGTACACATGAATGAATGGAAATTTTACTACATAATATACTGTATAATATATCAAGTCATGTATTTAATTACACACTTGCTTAATGAAGTCCCATTTCAATGCAATCAGCTTAGTTTAGATGTTAAGCTAATCTTACACTCAAGTGTAGTAAGCATTTAAATTTTTGCAATTATTTATTTAGTTCAATGTTTGTAATTAAATTTGCAGCTGTAATTGAATTTAAAGTGGAATGTGCACTGTTGTGAGAATTAAGCTCAACGATTTTATTATTATATGTTTTAATTCAGTTATACTTTAATGAAATATTAATTTTTATATTGAATCGTTGTTTTCAAAATAATTTAATTCTTCCGTTTCAAATTATAATTATTAAATATACTTTACAATTTAATTTTCTCATTTTTTAATACAGCCAATACTAATTAGCATAATTATGCAGTGAATAAAATTGTGGTGTTATAAAAACCAAATCATCAACTTTTCCTCATTAAAATTCACCATAAACTTACCAAATTGAAATGTCCCATTTGCAAAAGGACATTTTCCACTTTTTAAACTTGTTAGTTTTATATTGTGAGAACTCATTTTTATGATTACTTGCAGTAATTGTAGCAACGAAAACTCAGTTGGATGAATAATTTAAAATTAAACATTACACAATGGGAAACCGGAATATTTGAACGAACAATATTATACATGAATATTATCAGTGAAAAGCTTTAATGAAAGCACGATTTCAAAAATTTCATGACGCCAACTTTGAGTCTATCCCAAACTCCCCGGTGTAATAAAAAGTTATTTTGATTTCTGAATGAGAATTATTATACAGCAATATTACTATGCCATGGGAAACTTTTCTGATGATATAAAACGATGACGCGACGCTCAACATGCCGAGGAATTGAACGTGAGAAGCAATATAAGATGCGAGTTTCGATGCGACGCGACGGCTGAACAGGCGACCAGAAGGAAGCGCACAGTGTTGTGGCTGATGGGATGTACATAATATATTATATTGAAATACAACGTTGATGTACACAAAATATAAATAGACATAATATATATATTGGTTTAACTATAAAGTGCGTATTTTAAAGTTGTTGAGTGCCTTTCACATTTCACACATACAATATACATATTTACTTAGATGTAATGCATTTTTCACCACTGTTGAATTATTAACCACTTCCACTATTATCCCACATGTTTATAATATTCACTATACGATATTATATAATGCTACACAAATATTCATCCCTTGGCCCGCTTGACATGACGCGAAAAAATTGCATTTTCCATTTTCATTTCCCTTCCGTGATATTGCTTAATAATAAATGGAATTCACGTATAGAATTTTTGGGAGTGAATGTGTTTTAAATGCATGCATAAATGTATGTAAGTGTATACGAGTTTGTGGATTTGCATGAAACGAGCGCAAAATGTGAACATTTATAATATGTTCTTTTATAGGGGTAGGTACATATCAGCACATTTTAAAACATATTGCACAATGTACATGAAACACAAGTTTCACGTGAACATCTAGGTAGGCACATAAATGCGTTAAAATACGGGCATTAAACATTCATTTCACTTTTTTTTCTGGCGCCTACAGCCGGCTATTTAAACACAGAAAATGTGGATGGGGCGAAAAAATGTTGAACTGTATTTAAGCATGTGTGTCCTACTATAAGGACTTCACTTTATGTTTAACGCAAGTACGCTGAGTGTGGAATAATGGTAATTGGCGTCTAAACAGTGTCACCAGGTTTTTGTGAACCTTTTTTTTGAAATCTAACTTGTTTTTGAACTCATGTTTGGCAACTTTAATACTGATCTATTAAAAGTTTTGATATAATTGTCTCTTATTAGAATAACATTTTCAAAACACATGTTCTAATTGATATTTTGTATCAAGATCATTGGTACGACTGATTAAATTTTATTAACCACATTGAAACTCTATTCCCTTTTACACATACAGATAAAGGAATACGAGGACATACGGTAAATTAACATACGTTTTATGAGCTCATACATATTTACATTGCACTTAACTCGTATTGTATTAAATGATGAATCATAAAATCTGTATGTGCGGGTAATTACAATGTTTCCTATGAAGCATGCTTCAGGTGTGAGCTGTCTGAGAGCTTACTATATGAAGAAAAACGCAAAACACCAAACAGACATCACAACAAATTGTGTTGGCTTTTGAGAAGTATTGTCAAGGATCACTTGAACCACAAAACCCACACACACACATATATACATTTGTAAAACTTTGTAATTAGCATTTAGTATATCCCCAACCGTTAGACCATTCATTTCACTTGGCATGAATGTGCCGAAGCCCAAATATTTTCCACGTGACAGCGCTCATTAACTAAATCATTATTCACAGCTATTGTAGAACGGTAGCGCATCACCAGTTGTGTGTATTTACGGCCCCATGCGTACACTGTACACACCCAACTGAAGGGGAGAGGGCTGGGCGCCCAATGTGGCTGGCATGCGGCTGCCGGCAAACGGGCAAAAGGGTTCCAACAGATATCTTCTCGCATCTCAAAGGTTAATCATAAACAAACAATGTTGTTACGCTGTGCTCCCCAAAAATACCACAGCCCAGCTCATTACGGCCGCTAAATGTTAGCGTTTTCCATCATTTTAAAAGTTAATATTATGCCATCTCTCCAGCCACTGCGCGTACCATTGCTTCCTGTGGATACCCACTTGTTCCTACCACCCCTCCCCACGCCCCTCATTCCTCTCATGTCGTCGTATAATCTCATTTATAAAGTACGCTCACAATTCTTTGACTACAAATTATGTAACTAAGATTTCGCCAGGGAACCACGCAATGAAAGGTTATGTATTGTTGCGCTCCAAAAAGTGACACAGAATGTATGCCAGTCATTAAGGGAGTTTATTTATTTTTTATTTTTTATTATTATATGCCTTTAGTCTGTTGTTTGCATTCTTTTTGTCGCTGTTGCTTCTAGAAAATTAAACTCGAATAAGGCACTGTTGTCGACCGTAAGGAAGACAAGACAGAAATTATAAAAATTGGCCGAAGGAATTTTCATCATGGGAAATATGCCATTTCCGTGGGAGTTGGGGAAATTATGCGCGTCTCTTTTATTTGTACATATTGCGTATTTATGTGTATGTTCTCGCTTACTTGTACACATTTTAATATGGACAAAATCCCTTAATTTGTTCTCATCAAAATGGACATTTTCGTAACGGACGAAAGAATGTTTTAAAAAAATATTTTGCAAGGGCCCTTCAATTAAAATCATCAAATTGAATTGTGAATCAATGGCTAAAAAAGAATAGTAATTCAGATGCCTTCGGGCTGCTTGCCTTTTCCGTTGTTGATGCTTAAGAATAACATTTTATAATTATAATTTATAAATAATATAAAAATGCCTTGTGGACAGGATAAGTCTGTACTAAGGGTTCAGATATCATGTTTGCAGAATAAAAACGAACTGGCTGACTGTTGTAGGAGTTTTTTAATTTGGTTATTCAATAGGGCTTGGAAAAACAAATAATAGTTCATGAAAGAAATGTTTTTCAAAGAATACACGGTTGTTATCTCTTTTGTAAGACTCGTTTTTTATTCCAAAACTCTGATGTTTTAAAAATATTTATGTAAACTAATGCTGAGGCCTCGAAGGGATCCTATTAATAAAATATTCAACAGATGAAGAGACGTATACAATCAACGCCATAATAAAAGAAGAACAATTTAAAATGATGGACCAAAAACCACCAAAAGAATGTCAAAATAATGCATTGTCAAAACGTGTTATTAAAAGGATCCAATATTAAGAAAGTCTTCCTGTATTTTAATATTTGTCAAAGCCCATAAAGAATTCTCATTTATTAAATTCCTGAAGATAAAACTAGAGAAAAGAAGCTTTTTATTATTATTACTTATAAGTTATATACATAACAAAACAAAGTATTTATTAAATTCACTTACATAACTTAGAGTTCATTCGATGTAAGTTGAAAATATAATATATTGTATAAAAATAATATTTTATTCAATAACCGTCTTCAAAAGAAACATGCAATCAAGCTGAGCTGAAAAAACAATACCAGTACTCTCTTCACTCACTGTGGGTGACTGTGCTAATACGCTGTATATATTTTGTATGCTTTGTGCACTACATTTGCAATGTTTTTAGCAAATGTGTGCTATGAGCATTTATATGGCAAAGGTGGTACAGAGCTTTGAATAGGGGTAGTCGTAAAACGAAATCCATTAACAGGACACATAAGCTTTAAGGTCAAGCACACTTCATTGCACATTGTACGTGCAGTGCTATGCACACACAACTGCAACGAGCAACAACAATTTTCAATTTGCCAGAAATGTTTTTGTTTGTTGCCTTTTTGTGCAAACTGTAATGATTAACTGTACGTCAAAAATTCATAAAGCGTCAATACACGACTATTTTTGCCACATATAGTTAATTTGTAAAGCTTGCGTTTGAACTCTTTAACACATAACGAGCTTTAAAAATCAAACTGCAGTAATAGTCTAGAAACTAGGAAGTTTTGTTTATTTTTTAAGACTAAAAATTACTGAATCAAACGAATAAATGTGCTTGCTAAACTTTGTCATTGAATGCAGCTGCCGTCAGTTGAAAGAAGTTTATACTGAAATGCAACTAAATTTTACGTTTCCTCTTGTGTAACAAAACGATTTTTCTGCATTTTTTTATTTTTATTTTTTGCCCAAACACTTTTGCCAACTGTGTACCTTCACCGAGCCGGGTATGTGCATTGGAAAATGTTCTTATCGGTACATTACACTTTGCAAGTACATAGTGTGCTTTGCATGTACATTACACATTGTATGCCTGGAATGTGCAGCTTCACACACAAAGGATATGGCGGAAACACGCCATCATGTTTTTGCTTCTCATTTAATTTTATTTCGTTCAATTTGTACATTTCCAGTTTGGTTTTTATTATGTTTATCGTGTAAGGTATTAAGTAGGTGCACGTTATTGTGTTTGAACTTTCAAAAGAGTTTGCTTTTTATAATAATGTTAATTAAGTCGGAATGGCTTTAATTTAATGCAATTTATTTTATTCATGCGGTGCAACACTGTTTTTACACACTGCTTAAATCTGTCAGTGTTATAACTCATTGCAACATTATACTAATTAAACCATTTGAAATGAAAATTCAAATAAAATATTCAACTTAAGCAGCATTTATGAAATAATATTGCACCTAAATACTTTACATTACATTGCTGATAAGTGCTAATTATATAAATGTATAACTGTAACTTCATAATAAATGATGTACAGAGAGAACCAATTTCTGAGCATACAATTTAAATTAGTTAAATAATTGTTCTATTGTTTTGATATTTGGAATATTTAATAATTTTAAATTGTTGAATATTAGAATTAATTTATTGTGCAACAAACTTTTCCTGGTATTAATTATATAATAATTTGTTGTTGTTTTAGTGCCTCATAGTAAGAGAAAACACCTTACCTCAATCAAATTAAATGGGGTATAACATAAAAACCGCCAAGTAGCCATGATAGTTATTGCGCAAAGCTTACGTCGTCCTTTATTTGCAAATTCAAAGTGTTATCAGACTATTTGAACACCAACTAATAAGTACGTCATCCCATTTTGCAACAATTACAATGTAGCTTTGTAGTTTGTATCTTAATGCACTCACAAAGGGAGTGACACGTTATGCGGTACACAAAACAAGAAGCAACAAAGACGAAAATCCAAACTGCACAATGCAGACTATTTATCCAAATATAGACAAGTTCATCTGATAATATCCGCTCAGTAATAATAATTGTAACAATTTACAAGGGTGTAATATAACTGGGTTGGTTTTATGAAACATTCTATGCCATAATGCGTTATGTGTGTTCCGGATGGCAATTTTATTGTCAAAAGTGCTTTCCCACAAGTTCACCAATAAATAATATAATCGTTTCTCATACATTCACAGAAAAACGTTTTCATACTCTACACGAGTACCTATATAACTACCGTTGAGTTGTTTTATTTTCTGTTGCTGCTTCTTCTGCTGTGGAAAGGAAGAATAGTGCAAGTTGTGTGTCGAAAGCGCTTTCATAATATTCCATTTACCGGAATATTCATATTTATTAAGGTGGCCTTGGCAGCTAGCCAAAACTTTTCACTTGGTCAATGTGCATGATATGTGTGAGTGTTGTGTAAATGTGCATTAAAGTTTAGAAATTGCACCAATGTGTAGATTGCAATTTTTGCAGGTAAAAGCTCTGTTTGTAAAACAATGTGAAAAGCACTCAATTTGTTGCTTAATTTAATTGTTTTACATAAATATTTTTATTATGAATATTATATTAGTTATAGAACAAATGAAAGTTTTCTCATTTGTAATTCATTTCAAACACTAGAAAAATATAAAATGCAGTTAACGTTTAACTCACAAAGAATTTCAATTAATTTGTTTTCTTTAATAAAACAGGAATTCTGAGCTTTACTAAATTTATTTCTAATAAGTTCCTTAAAACTACAAGTTCATATTTTACAAGCATCAGTGTAATTTAAAGTTATATACTTTAAAAAATATTTTGTTAAATATATAAGAAAACGTAATCAAATTCAAATATTTTTTGTGTAATTTTTTAGTCATCCCTGCCTGTACATCAAATAAATGTTTTTGAATATAAAATGGGTTGATTAGTACAAAATGCCTCTCACATAATTTCACATCCTTGGTGTAACACTATCTGTCAGTCAAAAAATGTTCTGCTGACACGTTATTTCGCGAACAATTTGAAAAGACTTGCTTGACGATTTTCACACTCGAAATCTAAATGGAAATGCATTACTCCTAAAAAATAATAGTGATTATTCTTATTTGTGCACTTTTCTGATGTTTTGTTGATGTTCTCATTTCGAGTTCTAATTAAAGTTTTGACAGTTAATTACCTGCTACAACTATACCCTACACTCACGTACAATCGCACACATATTATGATGCATTAAAAAGCGACAAAAATTGTGACACAAAATCTGCATGAAAAAGAATCTACTAAATGGCTGCTAGCGAATAGCATAGATTTATGAAAAATGTGTGTTGAGTTCATTAATGAAACACATACAATTTTTCGTGTTGCATATTAATTAATATTGGCCCCTTTTCAGCTGCAAATGAAACCGTAAAGTGGAGCGCAGCGTAACCGTATACTGCAAGAATATATATTAACATTCATCAGTGAATGCTTGTTAAAATCGTGAGCATTTTGAAGTTTGAATGAATTTGAGTCACCCTGACATAAATGCTTTCATCAAACATTCATTTTTTTTTTAAAGAACTGTACAGAAACAGGTTCAGCAGAAATTTAGAGCTCCTTAAATGCAGGAAGAACATTCATATGTTCATAGAGTAAAACAGGCAACAGCAGCATGCCTTAGCTTTGGTTAGTTAAAGTTTAACTATTTTGTAATTAATATATTTCACATCTCAGTGCGTCTATTTCATACTTTTTAGTACTTGCGGCTTGCATACAGTCAGATATGAATAATAATTGCTTTTACTTTATAATCTTCAAAAATACTTGCATTGTTTATTTAGAGAACTTAAGGAATACATAAAAATTGGCATATTTGAATATTATTGTAGTTCTGAAATGGCTATGCGAGAACTCATCGAATTTTTCAAATTGCACTTCGAATAAACTGCTCAGTTCGGATGCTTTCCTTCAAGCAACTTATTGCACTTCTTGCTGTTTTAAACAAGACATACTCAAATTGGATCATTGCATGCATCACGATAGAGAACAAGAAAATAAAAATAAGTGTAGGGTAATCGGCCCCTGTTGATAAAATATTAGATTATTTTTATCCACTGTAAAGTTACATGGCTTTTGAAATGAAAAACCACAATTGCGGGATTAGTTCCCGTGATACACATTTAGACAACAATGAAAATAAATTGTTTCGATCTTGTAATCTCAAGACAAGACTAACGAATTACGATGTCATTTAAGTCGCGCATAAAAATAACCTGACCATCTACGCTGCATTCATAAATCTCAGTGAAGTGCAATTCATTGCATCTATTGTATAATATCATTTCCACAAATACAGACAATTGAGTTCTTTCATTCTTGTTCGTTGACACACTTTATTCGTCCTTTCATACAAACTTTGTATATTATTATAGTTAGTAAATGTTCGTTAAAAGACTAAAGTACTCGTGGGTCTACAAAATTGTTGGATTCAATGAAAAGTAAAGAATAAAAATTGTGTGTGCCCTTATATTGTGAGCACGAGAACAAAGCAAAGTGTAAGCACAGTGAAAAGACGAAGCAAAGTGCGCTTGAACACCCTTCGAGTGTACAATTAAAAGTGTCAGTATACATTAAAAGCTTTGTCCGTTTTAATCCTAAAGTGAAACTCTGTCAAATAAAAAGAAGACGGAAAGTTTTAAGCTGTTAACTCATTGCTTGTGTTCACGTTGTGCTGTGTGAATTTAAAGGCATACACAGTACTTATATCAATACCAAGGAAAGCTAAGAAGCATATAAAGAACAAAGTGATTGAAAATTGAGAAGCAATTATGTGATAGTGAATTATAAAGGAAGTGGCGGGAGATGCTGTTTTAGAAATATTTAATAAATTATACATTTTATATTAATTAATGATGGTATTAAATTTTTCTTACTTTTTTAATCATTGTCCCAACTTTGTTTATTAAGGATATAAAGGATTCATTTTGTAATTCTCTTTAAAATCTAATATATCATTTTACCACTCTTGACCTTTTTTTTTGAGATAAATGTGTCAAACTCGAAGGTGACCCAAATCTTCGTCAATTAACTTCCAGTTTCGCTTAGGAGATACAATATTTTAAGAAGAACCAACTTTTTGATGTCAGATGCTCAGCATTCTCATTGCTCATTCCCTCGATGAAGATTTGATGCAAACATTGCCACTGATGCCTGTACTTAATATGTAACTGACTATGTGGCCCCAAATTGCCTTAAAGACTCGCCATTTTCTGCATAAATATACATACATAATTTATATACATTTGATTTGCTGTGACAACGATGGCGACGACGACGACAAAAACAACAACAACAACAACTATACAAGAACAAAAATAACGACGACGGTCACACCAACAACGATGGAGACAATTTCGCCATGCCCTTTTGCTTTAACATTTTTAGTTTCCATGCATATTTCATGGCGATCACGATAACATCATAACACCCTTAAACAGCACACCGAGGAGCAATTATTATCGTTATTTGCATCCGCCAGTGAATCTGTTGAGCAGAAAATTAAGAACAAACACATAATATCATCTTGGGTGGATGCGATACGAGCAAACAAAAAGCAATGACCGCGTAAAATGACGAGGGATTTTCTTAAGCGGTAAAATTATAAATGATAAAAGATTAAATTCGTGGTTTACACCCAGATATAGATTGTGATGAAATTTCCAGCAATGAATATTTAATTTGCATTACAAAACACGACCGGTTGTGGGTTCCATTACAACCGCAATACACATGAACTCATGTTCAAATATTTCAAATGGCAAAAGGTGTAGACTGTAGTGAAAACACGTGATGGCAGCGTGAACAATGTATTGTATATGTCCCGTGGTTAGCATTTTCTTACACAACTTGGGATTATATTCAAGGTGTGGTGAAGTATAAATTGGGTGTGAAACTCTTGTATATAGTTTTCTATTGATATTTGAAGAGCAATTTAAGTAGAACTCTTAAGGAGTGAGAAATGGGTATGTTGGGCAACTGAGTGTAAACAAATGTATTGTAATTATTTGTTATTTACTTTGTTTCAAATTATTTTTGGGCTATAAAAACTTCTAATCCAATTTTTAATTTGCGTACGATTCTAAGCATTGCATCGTAGCTATCGTCATATCTCAGAAACTACTCGACCATTTTTTATTAAATAATAAAAGAAAATTAGAGATACTCATTAATTTCTTCAATGTCAAGTTATTACAAAAAAAAACAAACTGTTTTGCTTGTATGGTTCAAAAGGGTCTGACGATTTTATTCATTTTATCAATGTTTATCCAAAACAAAATTGCATTTATTTTATATCGCTAAATGAGATCCTTCTGAAAAAAACGGAAGTGGACACAGATAAACCTGACATTTTCTATCTTAGAAATCCTACACTATATGAACAAAATACTCTTACATTGTTGTAGCTTATGATAAGAATAAATCATTTACTAAACATGTCAAGGTCACAAACGGAAAATTCAAGATCAAATTTTTCTTTCACATTCTTGAAGCGTTTGATAAAATAAAAAAGCTTAATGAACCTTTTAATGTGAAGAATTAAAAATTAAAGGTTATTCTTTTTAAATTTTAGAAATATTATGGTATTTTTGTTTACATTGTTTAAGCATTTAATAACATTAGAAAACTTGCTGAACCTTACAAGATCTGAGTTTTAAAGTTCAAGGTCATGTTAATGAAACTCTTGGTTCTAGGGAATTATGATGTTCCACATTATTCAAAATTAAAAATATTTAAGATCACGTTTCATGTCTCAAATTTTTTTTATTAAATTGTAGTTAAGCAACAGTCGGATATAATATCATACCTCGCTCTCGCTCAATTATATCAGTTCTACTGTTTCACCCAATTCTTTGTCGTCAAAAATTAAAATATCTGCTTCAATTGAGATTAGCCTCTATTCTGCTTCTTCAATATTTATATTTTTTAATCGAAGTATGTAATAAACATACATGTGCACGAGCGCAAACATATACATTGCACAAAGAACCCCTATAAATTATTCATAGCTGGCAAATAACCCAATCACGTTTATCTAAATTAACCATCCCATTCCCCCTTCTCTCAGCCCACATCCTCTTTGTGTGATACCTATTCTCAAGATATCGACATATTTTATGTACAGCAATTTCTTTTTTAACTATAATACAAATCCCAACATATCACTTTACCGCATCTCAATGTCTCCATATTATCCAAGATCCAAGTACGTATACCAGGCGCATCTCTGCAGTAATGAAAGAGAGCTGTAATATACCCTTCCAAAATAAACAGCATAAAAAACATATTTCCGATCATTTTATTTAACTGCTATGGTATTGGCTGCGCCGTACACACATGTAAGGGTTAACCGAGTTAGCCCGTGATTCTCTACAGAACAACAATATGTGTACACGAGTAATACAATGCACAGACATACTCGCATATATATCATATAGAAGGATGGCAATTAAACGCTTTAATACCATCAGTTTTCCTTTCATTTTTATATTCCAATTGAACAATAAACCGCAGGATATATTTCAAATAACACTTATTGGCCAGTAATAGTCATTCGGTGAGATTATCTAAAAGTTTACGACACGAACAAATTGTTTTAGCTTATTTCCCATTTTATCGTGCAAATATACATATTCGCGAATCGAGGAAAAAGGGGAGAGATGAATGAATGGGTTGCAATTACATACATATAGTTCTTTTTGTCTCGACGGTGATCAATCAATTAAGGTCACAACATGATTCATGGGTGTACGTTTGCTTATGTATTTGCGGTTACAAACTGTTACCATATCCTAGTTAAACTTTGGTGGTGTGCACCCTTATGATCTTGTGGGGTAATACACAAATAATAAAACTGTTATCTCGGTCAGACTTTTCCACTCGGTGCAAGGTTTCAAAAATTTTCGAAAAACACATTTATTTTAATAAAAAACATTTTATTCTCAAATTAGGATCGACTTCCAATCTGTTTCGAAACATTTTATAGATACAGAACGTAGCTTCAGTATTGGTGGTGACAAAGTTAAAATAAACACTTTTTTAAATATCAGTGTTGCATGAAATTTTAATTAAATAATCACGTTCATTAAAATTATTATTCCTTCCCTCCTAATTTTGACGAAAACTTACGCAACATGGAAACAATTCTATTACAAGAATATACTCATACAAACAAATTAGTCGAACATTTAAAATATTCAAAATAAAGGTCACACTATTTATCTCAGCTTCCAAAAAGAGAAAGAACTTTGATGAAATCTTCAAGGTTATATTCTCAAAATTCAAGGTCATACTATTAATATCTCATAAACAAGAGTTCTGCAACTATTATGCTATTCATTATTAGTTTCTAAAAAATTCACTCCTCGTTTTCCCTGCGATGAAGATTTATTTTTTGTTTTTACACCCACACTTTGTGAAACTCTGATCCAAGACTTTCATATAAACAATTTCTACAACAAGTAGTCTAAAATTTTAAGTATAAACTATGACGGTTTGTTTTTTAAAATAAAATTAGAAATAGTAAAATCACAGTATGTCCATAAAAATATTCTTATTGAAAAAATCAAAGATGTCACAGGCATCCTGCCTCACATGTGTTGCCTATGTAAACAGCGGGTAGCCAAAGTAATTATTAAAATCTTTGAAAATTAAAATTTGGACAGACACCATTTTATTGCACCTGCAATTTTATTAAACAGTTTTTGGAAATTTAAATTAGTAACACAATAAGTTTCTACAAACATAAATCAACTCTTTTAAAGTATATATTGCACTGCTGAAATTCCAGAAACGATTTCCAAATATTTAATAAAATATCTGAAGCACTATTGAATTGTTTTCAAATATAAAATTGTCCGAAATCAAAATAGTTTTAACCACATTTGAAATTGCATGTGTGTTTTAGTATAAATTATGCACGTCAATGGTATTTTATTAGACCAATAACATGTGGTTATATTTCATGCATTCATTCCGTGCTGTGCTGTTAATTTATTTATATATAATATTCATATCATAATACAATGCGGTCACAGATGAACAAGTTCGAAGTACTGTAGTCTCTACATATACTCAGAAATCTGATAACACATAGCTCGCTTCGCCAATAAATTGAAATGATTTGGGGCAATTCTTATAAAAACGGATTTTTATAGCCTTACTGTAATACATTTTATAATATTTTCTTCTACTCACTATTCAAACTACTTTAAATTACATTTATCGTTGGTAACATTTGCTTTGTTTAATTATAATTTTATTTTTAAACCTTGTTTTAAAAAAATTCTCGTTAGTAAAAATACACCAACAAGAATTAAATATATTTAAAAGGTCTAAATTGGTTTTAATGGCAAATGCAGCACAATATATTGCGTATGTATGTATATAGTTTTAGCTATTTTAAATAAAAATGTCTGTTTCCACAATTTCCTGCACTGCTTGAAAACCCATAAAACATTTTTCTGCCATATACCAAACAACAATATGGTTGTAGGTCACTCCTGCGTTTCCTGCATTTTGGCTCTACCATGCTAAAAAATAAATTTCCTTTTAACCATTTTTTGTTTTGATTATATTCTACATTTTAAAATACATGCTGTTGTTTGCTTTAAACTACAAAAGGAGTACACACATGGTGCACATCCCATATAATATGTGCTCCAAATTACACCGAAATAGTACATACAAATTGTGTATCATGTACACGTAAAATGTGGCAAAAATTATACTCGTACATCGCGAATCTCGCATATAACGTCATTCGCCTCTTGCATATGTGTGAAAATTAATTTCCTTGCAAAACTTTGGCATTGATTTAGTCGGGTTCAATTTAACGCTCGCCCGAAATGAATGCGGGATCATTTCAATGGAAATCACGGTTCGTTCGATTTCGGCGGGCCAACTTTTAGCAAACAATCCATAAATCAATCAGCCCATTGTCAGACAAATCCACAAATAGCTCACTGAACTATAGTCCTGTCATTTGGTTGAGAAATGAATGAATCGTAAACTTTTTTTCCACATCCTTTTTTGCCGAAAATGGGTGAGTCGTTTTCATCAGCTTTGTGTGTACATTGCAAACATGTTGTGGGGTCTAATGGAGTTTGAGGGGGAGGAGAGGGGTACACGTTACACGAGCCAATCGGTAGGATGGCCTGAAGTGGATAAAAACGATCAAGCTCTTTTGACTGAAGATGAACGTAAAGTATTTGTTTTTTCAAATTGGATATATTGCCGAAATCTTTGAGTGAGAAGTTGCTAACAAATAAAAATGGAAAACCTTGGGAAAAAAGGGGTGGCTTACATAGTTTTGTACAATGGAAATGAAAGTGAATGGCTCAAGATAGATGTGGTGTTGTCAAAAATTATTTAGAGTCAGCCATTTCATGCTTTGGGGGCTTATTCAAAGATACATTTATGTACAGGGTGGTCCTTTTGTCAGTTGCTTTTTGAAATTCATTCTATGTCAACACCGAACGAACTACAAAGACAACAAATGTTGACAGCTAAACCCGTTTTGCGGTACTAATCAAACCTTTTTGAAATACTGCTGATTTATTTTCAAAGTCAGCGTTCTGTACAGTACATGGTGGTACATTTAATTTTTTTTTGAAATGCAATAAAATGAGTATAAATTGATATTTTTGATTTAATTTTAAATGTTATAGTTTCCGCGTTAGGAATAAAAAACGATTTCGTGCAAGTAGCTCCCCCTACAGTCTCTGAAGTATTTCATCGTGCCCCCCAAACTCTTGAGCAGATTTTATATAATTTCGCCACTTCAATAACACTTATAGCATTATGTTTTTGTATGTATAAATGTGTTTGGATTATTCACATAGCATCGGTTTTGAAGGGCACCTAAAAGGAAAAAATCCAACGGAAATTGATAAAAAGTAACTTTTAGATGGAACACTCTGTGCTATGTACGTCCTATATTGTACTGCGCTTTAAATTTTTTTTCAAACCAGGTAAAAAACTCTTTCGTCATACGTCACACATTTTATGCCTTCAAATATCTACATAAAAAAAAGCTGCATCGCTTATGATCTTGAAATGTGGAAATGTTGGTCTTGCTTATAAAATGGTAATAAAGTTCCCTCAAAGCTTTTACAGGAGGTTATAATTAAAATTGAAATAAATTGATAAACACGTAATTTTGAAATGGATTCATCCCCTAAAAATGCATATTAACTTCGAATTAATAATGTAAATCACAGCCATAAAAAGATATTTTAAATCCAGATGTTTGTGTAATGTGTTACCTTCATTGTGCTGTTAATATAAATATTAACACAGTGATGTTGATACTTTATCAAGTCGATTTTAATAAAGACTGAGCGCACCTATTAAATGTGATGGTAAATGCCATCTCAACCTCCGCTCTGTAATTTTAACATTTAAGTGAATACATAGGTGAGTGCTTTCTGGCGCGTACATGAGAACAAACGGAAACTCAGTCCGTTAAACCGATTCCTGTTTTCCCTCTACTACGAGTATACGGACTCAAAAGCCGTGTTCATGTACATTAACTACGCAGCCCTCTTTGTTTAGTTCCAACATATACATATGTATGTTTCTGCTATATCACGAAATTTCAACGTCAAACGCAAAAACCATTAAATTCATGCGAGTGTGTATGTTAAAAAAAATGCACGCTTACATGAAAGCTTCGCAAAAATAACAATATAATTTTTTTTATGAACCATATTCCATGCAAATTACACTATAACGGCAACATGAATGTTGGAAGTTGGAAGTGTTAAAGCTCAAGCCGAAAGGCGTCTTATCGCACAGGCAGTTCACGAACGCATTGTATAGTCAAAATATTAGGGTTCTATGTACGCATTGTACAATGTTATAAAGTCTTAATATTTGGAGTACGTATATTGTATAATAATGTGCAGATCTTATAAATGAATAATAAAACAGTTAAAACGAATTACTTTATTAATGTGACAACATTTTTTTAGATTTTAAATAAGTTATTGATCCAAAAGTTAAATGGATTGGATTAAGCTTGTGGCTTTTTCTCAATAAAAGGTTAAAGGATGTTTAATAGTAATTAGTAGAAATAATATTATCCAAATAAAATAGAATTATTTTGATGTTATTCTTTAATTCCATGTACTAACTGAATTAGGTTAATTATTTTCCTGATAAACGTATACACAATTCAGTAAAATTACTTTGCATAAAATATTTGCAACAGCTACTTGTAAAGGATAATTTTTAGAGAAAAACAGAAACATTTTTCTGCGAAAAGCAATTTAATTTAACTTTTGAATTTTGTATTTATCTGTGAAAAGTTTTATTTGTTATTCCCAGCACCCGCGTCATTAAGTTCTGCGAAATTCTATACATACTTAAAAAAATCATTCATTCTCGGTGTGGATTGCAAAACAATGCGGGTGCTACAGGAAAATTACTCTGGCAATTAAATGACATGTTTTTGTGCGATAAAATCGTTCATTGTTTCATCGACGCGTACCTAAATGTTTCGCTCGAGCACTAATTAAAAATTGAACACAATAATTCCAATTGGTCTTAATGCTGTGTCGCAATAATAGCGTCGCAGTAAACGACGCACCCTTGCTGTATATAGCTTTCATTATAATTCATCATCCCCTCATACTAATGGTATACAGTAATGCTCATATTTCTGTTAATAACCAAATGCATGTGCCTGTGTTAATATTAGTATAACTACTCAACATTCCATTTTGTTGTAATTGTAATTAGCTAATTAATAATTTAATAGAAAATTTAATATAATTAGTAATTTAAGGCTTCAATCAAATATATTGCCTACATTGTTTGGTGTGGAGGCGTGGATTGGTCTCTTCGCACAATTACAAATGTGGTAAATATTACCTTCTAAGTATGGAACGAGAATCAGGCCATTACCAAATCGACTCTAGTGTACTGGAGCAATCGCGTTATAAGCTGCATTAGTATTTACGCATGATAAAGTCATTAGTCTGTGGCGAATTCTATCAGTATATTTTATTGGTACTCGTACATATTTACGAAGGTGTTTGTGTGCAAGTTTGTTAAACATAATAGGTGTGGGTGGCAGACTAAAGAAGGTAGGCTTTGTACAAAATTTATATTGGACAATGCCCATAATTTTAATTACACCCTTGCAAGAACACATAGAGGTAGCAATTTAGCTGATAAGATTTTCATTAATGCGATTCCACCCCATTTGCATTATCTGTATTCAATCTTGGTTTAGTTGCCTTAATTCGTATAGTTATACATATTATATAAATACATGCAGATAACAAACGGCACTGGTGGGCGAATTTACAAACGACATCATAAGAAGGAGCAAAATGAAAAGTGGAATTTTCTTACCCTTCCGTTATAGCAATAACTAATTTGCAATAAATAGCTTCACGTATATATTTACGTTCAGTGCGAAAATTGAAGGTTTCACCGTTCGCTTAAAGCATTATATTTAATTTTTGTGGGTAGAAAAAAATATTAAGACTATTTGATGGACTAGACTGTATATTATAAAAAAAATGTATCTATATCTCATTAAATTCAAACGTCTCAAACATTAAAGGTTGCAACCGTTTTCTTTTCTGACTACTTATTTGTGTAGCCTTAATTCGACGAAAAAAGGCGAAACACTTCATACAATTATATCTTCCTTAATGTCTTGTGTTAATTGCTGTGGGGTCAATGTTAGGGTGGAAAGCACCCCATGAGTAAAGCCAAGCAAACCGTTACACCATTGAAAGCATTTAGATTGGCTTCACTCCGGGTGTGTTATCCATTTTCTGTTTTGCTCCACTTTATTTTCATTTTTATTGTATCTCTTTAGACCCACGCTCTCAAGAACATCTTGAGAATTTTCCTCCCCTAAATATTATTATATAATATTCACACATATATATGTTGTGTTCATATTTTTGGGCGTATAAGTTCACATTGTACTCGTATATATACGTTTTAATGTCCGAGGAAACCATTTTATCAAACAAATAAAAGGAAAAGGGCTGAAACAAATGTTTAAAATGACAAAGGATTTAAATGGGCGCGCAAGAGCTCAGTTTATTTATTTTTCTCTTATGCGTTTCATTTAAATATCGCCTTTTTTTAACTATGCCAAATCTTTTTCAATGGGACTTAATGGGAATTCAGTGAGCCTTTTAATGTGAATTGTGAGTTCGCTTTGTGTTGCAGCTTCTGTGTGCTGGCGTTCAATTGAGGAAGTAGAAAACTGAAAAAACTCATTGAATCTGTAGATTTTAAAAAAGAAGAAGATAAATTGGGTGAAAAATAAAAGAAATGCAATTCAGAATTGGGGATGAAATTGCAACTTATCATTAGTGAGTTTACTGTCGTTTGATATTTTTATACTACTTAAATAGTTTTGCTTGCTGCTTCTTTGAAAATAAAATAAAAAGAACTTAATGCTAGTTAATGTTCGTTTATTAAGATGCTTCTTTGCTGAAAAATTATCTTCAATTAAATCTGTGTAGCAATTTTTGGATTCAAATGCAAACAAAAATTGTTCTTCAAACCTAATCTTTCTTCAAAATTAAACTAAACTTATTGTAAAATGTCACTTATGGCTTGGAATACCTTTAAAGTTAAAACGTTTTTCTTTTAAAATCAACAAATGGGACTACAAAATAGACAGACGTCACCCCATTTTAATTTAAACCAAACAACATTAGGAAAACCTTTTTACTTTGTTGTGTTTATCAAATATTTAATCTAATTTCTTGGCATTCATTTAACTTGTTGACCATCATTGATGATTACAAATCGAAATGACCTGACAATATACCAATCCTAATTATTGCAATTTATACCTACAGTTAATTGTTATTGACAACAAGTGGTCACTTAATCTGATATGTCAAAAGTGGCAAACATCCTCCGTGGAAACATAACCATCACCGATTACGCGACACGCACCTATTCAACAATTCATGTTAGGTGTAATCGTGTTGACCGATATAGACCGCACGCAGTTGCGACACCTGTCTCAACAAATATGTGTCTACAATTGTCATGAACTCAATGACTGTCACAACTATTATATGCAATCTGGAAAATGTGTCCTTTTTTAATAAACCAGGACAGTGGTAATTGAGAAGTAACCGAAATGAAAACATTAAGAAATTTTTCAAAATTATAAATTAAGTTTATTTAAGTATTTTCTGAAATAAAAGTTTTTAATTCTTGCTAAGAAACGATTACTTTCTCGCCACTGCAGACGTCCTATAAACATTGGGCTTCACTTTGTAACTTTCAAAACTTCTTAATGCATTTTTGCACAAAACTTTCAATTGTATTTGTGTTTTAGTTTCTCACCAATTTTGAAATATTCACAGTAATTAGGTTCGAAAAAGTTGTGTGTGGACTGAACTTGCGTCTTGCTATCAAACTTGTATAAATGGAGCAAAGATTTCGGTGGAATGCTCTTTACTGCAGCAACAAAGCGTTAAGAAAATGTGTTTAAAAGCAATGGGTTGTGCACAACATTGCCGCAATAGTAATGTAGGTACCCGCATCATGTTATCGCACACAAAATTTTGTTTTCATTTTTATTTAAACTAATTTAATAATTCCAAATGAATGTTTAATGCCAAAAGCTATTTGAAACTGAGTTCTAAGAACTTGAAGGGAACTTTCTAAATGTTTTTTTGTGGACTGAATATATTTTTTAAAAGTTTTCCTAATATCTCAATGGCGGCTTTGTGGGCGGATATGAGCACATGATTATCCCCACATTTACGTCCTGAATACATGAGCCATGCCAACCCTATAATAAAATCAATAAAGTTTGTAAACAGTAACCTTGCAGTATGATGCAAAGCGTAAATGATCTTTTAATGTGCTTCTTAAGTTCGAAAGTGGGAAATTTCACTCATCACGTGTAAAAGTTTATAGAAGGCATTTGATAGCAAAAGTTTGTAGTGAGTTCAAAAGTGCAACCGTCAGAGTTTCTGACAACTCATGGTTCTTTGAAGGTACACGCTCATATTTCTAAACGCATTCCTATTCTCTTTAAATAAATATTTCCCTATTGATTTTTCATTGATTTTATATTCACGTACGTTACACATCCTTAAAATATTTTCTAACACAAATGCAATACAATAAAGTTTTTGTTGTTGCTGTCACCATAAATGAAGATTTTTTGCAAAACACTTGGTTATGGATGTCAGAATTCTTTTCAGGTGTATCCCCTATATAACACTTTGTCAGTTTTCTTTTACGAAAAAAAAACACATTTTGAATACCCTAAGAGTGTATACGCATTTATTCTGGAGTGTGGAGCTTTATAAACATAATAACCTTATTATTTCGTTTATGTTTGACATGTTTTTTTTACTTTCAAGAAGGTGGTAGTTATGTGAATTATTTGAATTACACGAAATACGTAAAAAAAACATGTATTTTCAATTCAGTGCGAACTGCGAATTGTGGTGAAATGTGAATTTCCACGCAGGTGTGCTATATTTTTTGTAATAAAATTTTGCACGTAAAGCTTTTTGCCGCAATGTTTTTGTGTAATCTTTCTTTGGCGGGCGTTCCCAAACAAATCATTCCCCTAGGATACAGCCTATACCATACAGACTACATCCTTCTAGCCTACAGCTAATAGAATTTATTTTGCATACTCGTATATCAGTGAATTAAATCCATATTAAGATAAACATACATACGTTTGTGTGATGTAATTGGAATTAATGCTCATTTGGGAATCACACACTGAGATTTAACATATCCACATACAACGAATATGCATTGCTTATTTGACTTCAACGCAATGGTCTTTGAGGAAGGAGTGTCTGCATGATACAATTTCGCAGTCATTAGTTGTTTTACACAGCCACGGAAATTCAAGTATACCAAATTCAAATGTAAATAGCTTTAATTAAGCCATGCAGTTTGAATGTAGTGAAATTAAATTATGTTTACCAAATATAGAAAACGGAGCATTAACATTGTAAACATGATTAGTTTTTCACTATGTTTCAGTACTTTGATTTTAAAAAAATCAGCTTTAATTGAAGGTTACCATGAGATGTGAGCCTTTTTGCAATATAAATAAATCATTAAAACGTTTATTATTGGTAATAAACCACGTTAAAACTGAAGTTCAACCCAGCCAATCCCTTTTTCAGCATTTTTTTTGTAAATTTTAGTCATTTTAATATAATAATAATTTAAAAAGTGTTAAAAATGTAAAAACAGCAATTTTTTTTCCAATCCGAAAATCGCATTTTGAGAAACATAAAATATTTTGAATTTCAATCAACTTTTTCACTTCATCACTTTACCAAAATGGATATAAAGTCTGCGCCATTGTATATTTAGCATTATCCTTTATTCGCCTCGGACTCACACCCTGCAAGACTTATGACTGGCAATTACTTTACATGTTTTACCGAGTAGGCGTTTGCAAGGGGATATTGTGTGTGCTGTTTATGAACAATATATAGAAATGAATATATTTTTTTAAACACAAAAGGATGTACATCAGTATAATACGAAACGATATGTCAAAAAGGTACAAAGTCTTGTCAGTTTTAATATCTTCGTGAATTTCATTTATTGTGTATTCTCGACTTGCAGGAGATATGAATAATCAACTTATGTTATATAATTTGTCTGCAATCTGCATACGAAAGATGAAATTGTGAGTCCGTTTCACGTTGAAATTGTATTTGTCTGACTGAAATCAATTTGCAATAAACCAGATAAAAATAAAATAACACAAAATGCATATATGTACATATAAGCTTTTTTAAAGCCAAATCCATACAATATTTCTACTAAAAATAACCACATGTGCTCATTGATAACTTATGGAAGGACGCCCTACGTATACGCTCAAGGGTGGGTACATTTCATAGAATAGTTGGGATAAGGATTTCAGGGATAATATTGATTTACAATGCTGCTGAAAAGACGGACAATAATAGAACAACGACTCACAGAACCTAAACAGATGCATGAATGCAAATCTATATTTGTACTAAGGAATTCTTGGACAAATCATGATGTTTACATTGGACTTAAGAGTTGAAAAATATGAATCAAATCGAAGTTTTAAAAATGGCATCTTTGTTGAGTGTTTGAATGGGGATATAAGTTTGTGATTTCCATGCAGGGTTCACAGGTCTAAACCACACACTGAGACAGCACGTTCGAGGTAGTTAACTGGGAACAGGACATAGTGCGGGCCCCTTTTCCACTGTCTACTTAATTTCATCAAAAACTGATTATTTTTTATGAGCAAACTTCTTTACATTCTCAACATTCAATATTCATAGTTCTGCATTCAAGAGAAGTTAATCTCGCATCTTCAAGCCTTGGAAAGTCGCACAAAATATGTGCCGCTGTCTCTGGGCTATTAAAGCAGAGTTTGCTCATCTTCTTCAAGTTTCATCCTACTATTTAGATGCACTCCCCGTGGTCCGTGGTCTGTAATTAGGCGAACGAACTATTCCAGTCTTTCCCGGGAGTAGTTTACTCAGACTCTTGATTTTAATATGTATTTTGCTTTGTTTTATGTAAAAGATTTCTGAAACATTATCAGCTTTATTTTTCTTGAAGAAATTTAATTGTTTGTTTAGATCTTATAATTTTTTTATTTTATTTGAAAAACATATTTTTTTATAAATGTTTTAAAAATCGTTTTATTATAAACTGCATTGTCACTGATAGACCTCATAAAAAATAGTCAAAGTTGATGCTATTGTGATCGGTAAATGGACAACCAACATTGATACTTTCAATGGGCCATCATCGCGCTTTACGATGCGTCAAGGTGCGGTTAACATGTTTAATAAAATTGGTTATGACGCAAACAACCGCTAACATTTATGCACTGTGCATAATAAAAGTTTTTATCTGTAAATATATGCGGTGATAAATTTAAAGAAATTTTTATGTACCGCAACAGACTGGCACCAAATAAAGGATGTACATATATCAGACGTACACAATTCTTATACATAGCTATTCAGAAGGTGCAGCTCCTTATTTAATCGCGCTTCATATATTCATATTTAAGGTGTCATAATTGTTATTACAATATAATATTAAGCCAAATTCACCCAATTTTGTTGTTAAATTTGATACTAAGTAGGGAGTAGCTGGTACAGTAAATTTTGTTTCACAGACGTTTTGTTAATGTGCAGTAACATCAAATAGCTACGTTTGTGAGTATCGCATTCGAAAAAATATTCATGTTTAAAATATTTCATGTTTAAAGGTAATTAAGCAACTGCAATGTCCCAAAATTACCAGTTCGTTAGTGCCACGTATATTTATGTGGTGATTAGTTAAAAGACAAAAACTACTGCACAAAATTATTTCATGGCTAATGTTCTTTTAGTTTAAAAACATTTAAATCACTTGAGCTTCATTTGATTTTACATGCAGCTAGTTCAATTCAGATTCTACAATTTATTCTTCACATGTTTCAACGAACTGATCAAACATAGCACACCCTTAAATAGCGCAGTTATACACATAATATAGATTCAACATTGTGTAAAGTTGTTACGAAATTGGTTTAGTGGAAATGTTAGCCCAGGAATTTTGTCAATTGGTTTACATTTACTTAAGAATTACTTCACATATTATTACATTTAAATACTACGTATGTTTGTACAAATGTACGAGTACTACAAAGTACAAACTGAATAATGTGTGAACTCATATTCTTACACAGTACTTACCGAATCTAGTTAAAAACACAAAGCTTTTTTGCTCATTATTTATCTTAACTGTTGTTAATACAAAAAACAATCATCGAAATATAATAACATTTTACACTTAAATACTTCTATAGCCATCTAACAAACAGGTGACCTAGATGAGCAATGCTTTTTTACAATTAACAATCAACCGTGATGCATCTTTCATGTATGCTTCTGTGGGAGTAATCGGCAGACGGTAGTTAGAATGTTCCGAAAGCTAGTTAAGTGCAAGTATTAAGCACACCGGCTTGCACTGACAGCCTGACCAATTCATTTTCAAAGTTTTAATTGAATTTCAATCATGTGATAAAGTGCCCTATTAATCTCAGTCTCAATTCTGATTCATACATTTACCCCCGTACTTATGACATTCTACTCGGAATTACTCGTGTTTGCGAAATTGCTATCCCAAAATATGGATATTGGTTGCGTCTGTGAACTGTAAAGGTAAAAAGGGTTTGTGACAGTGTAGTGGAAATCATAAATTGACTAATTAGTGTACATTAAAACTCAAAGAATAATAATTGCAATAATTATTAAGTGAAAAGACACAAGTGCTCACATAAAGTTTGTAAGATAGTTTAAATTTTTCGACCCCTTCGTAATTGTGAAATTTAGTCGCTTAACAATAGTTGTATTCGTATTAATATAGGAAGTCTGGATCGCAAGGACATGACCTAATTCCATTCAGCCAATTCTATTCAGTATTCATATAAAAATATTGTATGTACATACAACGATAAAAAGCTGTATAATAATTATATATTATATATGACTTCAGAATAACATCACGAATAGGGCTTTCAAAATTACTGAGATAGAAAGTCACATAATACTTTGTAAAGCATGCGTGATGCGACTTTGTCTAACTTTCAAAATACGTATTGAAATAAAATAATTATTTTAAATTTTAAGTAAATTGGAGGGTAATCGTAGGAAAAGTAAATACATAAAAATGTGTGAGCATTACTTCACAATAAATCAAAATTCTTTAATACAATAATATTCAATATTAAAATTCTGAAATAAATACGGACGGACGGACGGCCGAAACTTTATTTCTGCTCGATCCCACGTTGTTTAAAATTTCCACGGAATGCAAAACTTATCTAATCCATATTAAA
Source organism: Sylvicola cinctus (assembly GCA_963854165.1). Lineage (NCBI taxonomy): Eukaryota > Metazoa > Arthropoda > Insecta > Diptera > Anisopodidae > Sylvicola > Sylvicola cinctus. The sequence goes on from OY974082.1 coordinate 55,308,147, forward strand.
TTGATCGTGCTGCACAAATAAAACGTTAGACTTTCTATACTGCACCACCCCCAACCGTATTAGTATTTTTATTTGCTTATTTTGTACACTTACACGGAGAAATTAGGCCGCAGTCTGGTTGAAACGTGACGCATCCGTGAAGAATGGCGCCGCGTCACACACGCCTTCACATACAATTCATTGTGTTTACGTTCAACACTCAGCGGTCGCACCAGAGTCGAGCTTTTTAATTAATGGAGGCAAAATCGATGGCAATAATGTTTATATATGTACACCAACATCGTTGCCAGGAATCGGGTACACAAATCTTAACGTTGCACCACATGTACTCGTACATGTTATATTAGGGTACACAAAAAAATATAGAAAAATAAAGATCATGCCTGCGGATAATTTATGTACCTACATGCATTATTATGTTATGAGCGAAACGAGCGCCAATATGCGATTGCCGTAATAAGGATGCGGCTTCAAGTAGTGTGGTTCTGGCCCATTTTATGTGGTAATCGTAATAATTGGTGGAATTTTATTTGTCTTGAAGTTATTGAACAATATATAAACTTAATATTATGCACATTATATTAACTGTAGTTATAACATATTATAACAATAAAGCTCACTGCATGATTTAAGATTTCGTTGCACACTTTAAATATAAAATTTTGATTTATTTTGATTATATAATTTCTAAAAAACTTTAAAATCACTTTTTTAACAGTTCAGCATCAACATTTTGAAGAAAAACGAAAGTTAAATTTTTTTTCCCAAAATTGTAAAAATCGCAAGAGGGGGGGGGGGGAGAAAACCCAAAATTTTCAAAATTTAATGTTAGTTATATATGAATATTGAGTTTAACCATGAAGATTGATATTTTAACCAATAACCATTTTATAACATAAATTTCGGCGAAATAGTCGATTAAACGCTTCACCACAAGATGATACAGATTTCAGGCCCAGATAATTGCTAGCCCAAGTGAATCAGCTGCAGAGCTCGTTAACCCAGGAGCTTTCTCTTTCTCCTGACATAAATCAAGCGAGGTGGACGCCTTAATGACCCATGCAATAACTCAGCAATTTGTAACATAAAATTATGGTTTGCCATCATGTGACTTTATGACATGAGCCTACATGCGTATATTCTGGGCCATATATAAATTGCTATCTGTATTTTGCATTCGTTCACCGGAAATCAACATCTTCTCAATGTTGCTGCTAAAATGCGTCTTTTCTCTTCATAACATATAATTCAGCATGTAGCACGAGTGGAATGAGATTTTATGGGCAGGAGGGGACGAAAGCAACAAAATGGGATCAAACGTCTTAAATTCCAATTTCCAAAATTTGTGATGCAATGTAATTGGAATTGTGTGAGCTCTGTGTGGGAAGGGCACTGAGCGCATGTAACCAATATGAAAATCAGTTTCTATGCTGCAATTTTATGTGTTTTCTCAATTTTAATTGAATTTGTAATTTTGCAATAAAGCTGCAACGTACACTCGGATCGAAACAAGTTGATAAAGTGCATATTCTAGAAATGGCATCAGATCTTCTTTCCAATGTAGATCAGTTAATATGGTTAAAAGCTCTCTAAAGCTTAATGTTACAAAGAGATACCGCAGTATGTATCTTGCAATTTGCACGAGTGTAAGCCTCCTAAATGAATTATACAATACAAGAACCTGTGAATACCATAAACAGAAGAATCATCATCTCCAATATAGTTGGCATGTGCGTTTTTGGAAACACATTGCTGTCATGGCATTAGATACCCACTTCCATTCGTCTTCTCTAACGTATATCACGCTCACGAAGCTTCACGCGAATTTTATGGACACATTGTACTACTGTATTTTGTTGCCGCACAAACCCATTGAGAGTCGTCCCTTTCGTTTGAATGCAGTACTGGCGTGGTTTATCTTGACATTGTGAAAATGGATTCTTGTTTTGTATTATGCTTTTTGTTGCCTATTTATTATATTTATAGTTTTCTTCAAGCTGAATTCTTGGAAATTTTTATATTTTTATTCGTTTGCAGAGCCTATACGTACAATATAATGTTACCATTGCCACGCCATCGATATACACTGCGTGGTTCTCATATTATAGACTGTTTTTGTGATATGTTTTATGACAATGAATTCGCACGATAAAACACTATCATTTCGTTCGATATGTGTCCCACCAGCTTTCGTCGTATTTCGTCCTGATAAATTGTATCGTAAATCGTAATGGAGTATAATGAATTGGGCTTTTTATCTTTACAACATATTATGATTTTTCACAGCGACTTGAATTAATAGAGTCATACCATGCACCCATGGGGATGAAAGGGATAATATATCATGATTAATTGAAAAGAAAATATGGAAGTTATGCCTATATGTATGCTACAAATTACAATAGTTAATTCATCGCGAAATACTGTCAATACATTTACAAAATGAATTATGAGTTTGTGAGGGACAACCCCACAGTTTGGGCTTGTCGAACTTATTAATAACTCACAGCAATTTCAAATTTTGTAAGAATTATTCCAAATTTATTTTTCTTGATCGCAATTTGACTGATTTCTATGAAATTTTTGTGTAAAATATTTAAAAAAAAGAAAGAAACTTTTTTAATTTCTTCAAGGTCAAGTTGTTGCCAAAAAAACAGCCTAAGAATGGCTCCTCCGAAAAATGTTTTTGATTATGAGTAACGAACTGAGTGAACACGAAACGGTCGCCTACTTTGTGTGAAAATGTCCGGCTCTAGTCAGGGTCAGACACTTCCTCAACGACCTCAATGATCTGCTAACAACGCGTCAACAATACTGACACAGTTTCTAACCGCTACTGGATATAAACACTTGATAAATTTATAAGCCTAACCCCTCGAGCAGAATAAACTCAACATAACAAAAGCAATAGAAAACGAAAACGCTGTCCTTACGCAGAACCAACTTTCAACTTTTTACTCAAGCCTATATGCAACAAATATCAAAATTAAATCAATTAAAAAATCAAAAGAAACATCAACTAAATAGTTTAAAAACTAAATGAAATTTTATTTTGATTGTGTTTGGTTCCTGCGTTTTTGAATCCTGCGTTCCGTTATTTTATGTTGATTCTGCTCGAGGCATAACGGTCACGGAATAAATGGTATTAAAACTGCGCCAAATCGCTAATTTGAGTCAATTGGAGTGCAGACCTCGCCTCTTCTATTACCACCCAACCATTATTCCAAGGTCAAAAATTAAAAATTCATATTTTAAGCTTTTTAAATCTCATTAACCTTGAATTATTTTGAATTCTTTTATATTACGAATTTCTACATTATTAATAATCTCAATAAAAGGAACTAAACCTCATAAGTGACATAACCTTACTTTTACCATGCCAAACTTTCTGAATAATAATAATCTTAAATTATGTCGTCATAATTTATTTCTGTTTTTTTTTTTTTGCATAATAATCATTCAAATATACTCGTATGAACAAACTCATACCTACGAAATAATCTGCGTATGGATGCCGTTATTTTCTACCCCTTATATTCGCTCAATATATAAATACGTTTCTTGTGGTCATACAAAATATAACACAACCGTACGTAACTGATTTCAAAGTACCCATATTTATTATAGACTATATACAACCGGCTTTTCTACGTATTCAACAATTTGACAATGTATTTTTAATATACACGTATGTAGATTCAATTTATGTGTTGGCACACTTCGAAGTTAGCCCATGTCAGTATCCATTTAAGATCGCTCGATTGCTCGATTAAAGGGCGGCAGGAGAAGGAAGGGCAGTAAATGGATGCGGAGGAAATGGTCAGGGCACCCGGCCTCACACACAATTTGCTAATTCAACATGCGAAAATCAACGAAGCGGAAAAGCGTTTACGTTCCGGAAATGTGTTGGAGAGTCGAGCTTTTACCCACCCACTCAATGTCACAAATTAAAATCTATTTGTTCATGCATTCAGTGGGCGTACGTGAACGTTGTGCGTGCGGCATTTAATTTTGTTTTGCTTTAATTATTGCATGATTGTCATGTCACCAATGAAGACTTACAGTCAGTGCCATGGCGATGAATGTTTTATTTAAAACTGGTTGCTAGACGGGGATAATCTGTGTATTTCTGGACGACAAAAAAGTATCCACACAATGATCAACCTTATAAGTAATGCTATATTTTTAACAATGGGATGATGAAAATTGTGTAGGGTTCAGCCATCAGTGTTATTCACAATCTAGCTATTGTGTGTAAAGTTCAATGACAGTGGCTGAAATTATTTTTTATAATTTAATGATAACAACATAGGGGCAATATCAGTAATGCAAAAAAGAGATTGTCGTTCACTGCTTGAACGCTTATAATCGTGTTTTTGTTACTTCAGTAATACCACCACAACATAATATACTGATACATTTAATGGCTTCCCATGCCGACGAATTCCATTTCGAACACATCTCCCGCACGGATGTTGGTATTTAATGACCCTCTTGTTTGTAATTAACTTGAGTTGCTGACTGTGGCAATTTCTGTGATGATGCCATACATAATTTATTTCACGAGCGCGCTTGATGCTTAAATATTGCAGCAATGTGGTAGAATTGTAGTCCGGTACAATAATTCTATAAAGCATCTCCACACATAAGCTCATTGTGACAGTCACATTGTCGTGAACCCCGCATCCTTACATTCATTTGTTTGTAGTTATGTGCGTGTTTTGCATTGGACGGAGTTGTGTTGAGCGTCCGACAGCCGAATAATTGACATCGTTTTGTAAATTCCAATCGTTTGTCACATTAAACATGCTGAAGCTTTTTCCCGCCCCCAGGCCACAGTCAACGCATGGGGTCCATATGGGGGGGGGGGGGGTGATATGTTCATGGTACATATATAGGTTTCAGTTTTGTGGTGAACTCACGAGAGCAATATACGCACAATATTACAATTATTTAACATGTGTCCATCGGACAAAAGGGCGCTGCAGTTCAAATAGGAATTTGTTAGCGTGAAAAATACTAGGGTTGGGGGATGAGGACTGGGTTGTGGGTTAGTATACTAATTCAGTTTACACACAATTGGCATACGCTTTTTGATTATTGGAACTAATTTAATGGTTAGCTTGAATTGAGTGTCAGTCTTTTTTATGGCTTTAAAGTGGATGAGTGTTTATTGTTATAATACGCTAGTATTCAAAATTATTATAAGTTGGCTATACAAATATGGTAGACTTCAGCTACACGTTCGAGCTGATGATTTTTAACGAACATTAATTTCTTTGTGCTTTTCGCAATTCATTTCCGCATTATTAATATGTCTATGTTAATTCTAGGATGTTGAAAAATACGTGTGTACAGTCTTTTATCGATCCCATTAACAGTTTCAGCGTGTTTTTTTAAAACTTACTTCTATAAAGAATAATGGAGACAATCAATAATCATTCACCTATTTTCAAAACAGTCTTACAATATTTAAACATTCATTTGGTTTATCTGCACTTAAATTTTATAAAGACAATTGTGTTATTAAAACGATTTTTTCATTTATGAATGTTGTGCACGTGCTAGAAAAGTAAACATCGTTTATTTAACAAAGCTATTGTATGAAAATAACAAACTTTTTTCCCTTGAGCGTATTTAAATTACTTGGGATTTTTTAAATTTTGTTTTCTTAAATATTCTTTTATTTTAATAAAGAATGGAATAATGTTTCTGTTTTTTTTTTCTGGAAATAATTGTAATTTAATATTTAGCAGTATCTATACAAATATTTAATTCCTTTGGATTGAAAATTGATAACGTTTATTTTTGCAACTTTGTCGACTTGAATCATATTCTCTTCTTCATATTTTAATGATGAAAATGACAGTAGTAGAATGGACTGGTCTTTTAAATCGTTTGCGTAAGTCCAAATTTGACCAATAAATTTTCTGTATGATGATGCGTCTTTAAGTCATTTTGATTCCTCTTGTTATAATAAACGCAGGGGTGAGTCAACTAAAGGTTCTTTATACAATCTCATATCACACCAATATGGGAAAATTTTTGATTTTAAAGGTATTAATCGTTATATTATTAAATTTAAATATTTATTAAAATAATAATATTAATTTCATAATCATTTATATATATGTACGTGTGTTGTTCAGTTTTTGTTGGAAAACAAAGTATGATATGTAAAAGATTAATAAAATCCATACAACGAAAATAGTTTCCATGATTGTTTTATGTATGCACCTGCAAAATATTCAAAACCGACTGAAGCATTGGACTTTCATTCCAATCATCACGCAAATCTGTTAATCAATTCTTGTTGATATTTGTTGCTGGTGCCTCCAAACCAAAACTCATTCCAAATTTTGTGAAATCAATATTGGTTTTATTATCAATTGACAATGAAGCACACTGCAGTGTGTACAGTGTTCACTGCGATGCAGACTGTATAGTGTATTGTCTACATAGTGTTGAATGCACTGTCCCATATATGCGCATTTATATGATTCGTGATTGCACATTTAGAGGATGTTCAAGTGTCCAATGCTTTGTTTAGTGAACGAAAATTCAAAATTTAGTAAATAACAACAAAGCTGACACACATTGCGCATATATTTAATTGCACAAGGAAATGAACAAAGCGTTTATGCTCTCCAGTTATTGGTACTTGCAATATTTACTGGATTTTATTGATAAACGCATAAATGGGATTCGAATAATCACGGAAAATTTATCGTTTATAATTTTTTAGTACGTATAAGTGCAAATAATCATGTTTTGGAAATACTAACAGTTATTTTGAATGAGTGATTTTACATTAATTGCAGCATAGCCTCTATGTAATTCAAAACGATCCACTATACTGGAAAAATAGATTATTGCATGCGATTAATATTTAGATTAAATATTTTAATACATTGCAGAATTAATTAGATTCTAACACAAACAAAAAATGTAAAGGATAAGTTAAGCAACAAATTTATATAACTACGTCCGTAATTTCAACCTGCCATTTACTTATCCTTTACTTTCCTAGTTTATACCAGTCCCAATAAATCCATACCTTGCTTTCCTTTGAATGTTATTCGTGTTAAATATTCGTGGTAAAAAAATAATTGTCGTATTTTTCCAAAGCATTTTTCATCCACTTTGTCTCTTTAAAATGCATGAATAAAACTCCGCACATTATAATTTAAAAACAGCTAACGACCAATGTAGTGTACACTGAAGGACATTCTGTGCTCAATTTTCACAGGAACTTTTATTTGTACTACCCCAAATTGCAACATTTTCGTGCGTCGTACTTTACCTTATAATATTAATTGCAAAAGCTTGATTTGTTTGTAGAGGTAAAATTAAAACAAAATACACAAACGAAAAAGTGCATATGCATGTTGCATCCCACATCAACTTGCCTCAACCTCCTTCCTAAGTAAAATCACATGTATTTTATCCAAAATATATTCAGGTGGTGTGTTAGTTGAAGGCATTATTATTCAAAAGGGGTTATTGACATGCTTGAGCAATTCTCACGTATTATTTAGAATATATCAACACAAGAAAGTACTACATACAACAGAATCCGTTTGTCCTATACAAACAGAGGCCATGGAATTTAAGTTTATTGTGTGGACACCTGAACTTAACGTGCTTGGATTCAAGAAATGAGTAAATGGGAAGGAAATGTTGGTGATCAAATATGTACAGATAAACATATTTGTCAAATATTGACCAACAAGAAAAACACGAGCACGAACGGAAAACATTAAAAAAAGTAAATAGCAAATATAACATGTATGTAGGAAGTTAAAACAACCATTTTGATGTCCATTGCTTTCTTTATGTAAAGAACAAATTTTAAGGACATAACACAGAACACACGGACATGTTTTATTCAATTTGATAAAATGGTCCTTCTGGATTGTGAAATTCTTTAAAAATTATCATAAAACACAATTGATTTTACACACATATAAAAGTTAGAACAGTGGATTTGAAAGATCACCCACATCATAATTATGATAAATGTTATATTGGAATGTATGTGAGCTAGGATATGAATCTTGTACAAATGCATTTGATGACTGCATGATGCATGAAGGGTGTGCTCCGCATGCATGCAACGCGGTACTTGGCGTATTGTTTTGAGGGCAATATTTTTTTGTGTGAGGGTTTAAATATATATAAGGGAACAAAAGAAGAAAGAAAGAGATATCGTGTCACCTGAATGCTAAAATGTTGTACGTGCCAGAAGATTCCTGTCATATTTGCCATAAATAAAATGCTGTATTTTTGATATGGTGCGGTGGATGGAAACGCTTTTGTGTTCTATATATTCCACGTTTCCTTCATTTAAAGTTGAACAAACGTAGATAGGAGTACGAGACTGACTGCGAGAGCCTTCTATTTTTTGCACGACAATACGAACGAAAGGGATCAGGATGAATGGGTTAGACAGAAAATGTATGTGTTGGATAAACAAAAAATGAGGAAAAAACGCAAAAGGAACGTATTATGAAGGTTTTAAGCATATTTTCAAGTTTTCGCATTAAAAGTTGGGCACGTGTATATTTTATACAGGCATTTTTCATTCAGACAAGAAAAAAGTTTATTAACTTTTTGGAAACAATTCCTCAATACATGCATAACCATTATGTTCATTTCAGCATTCATTCCGTAGGATTGTAAATATCTTACAAATGAATGAATTTAAAAAATTTTTGAACTTTTTATTACTATTTTCACAATTTTTAATGCAGATGCCCAACATAATATATAATTTGAGTATTAATATCCAACTATAGCTTATTTCGTCCAGTACCTAAAAAAAATTTTTCGGCATCTATAAAAACTAAATAAGAAAATACAACAAAACTATTTAAACGTAGCATAATTGTATTAAATAAATACAGTTTAAATAATTTTTTATTATCAGGTATAATTATCAGCAAACAAAAAAAAATTATATTTGGTATGGCCACCCTTCTGGTCAATAATCAGTTTTAGCCTCTTTGGTATCGATTCGAACATCAAATTACAGTTACGTATAATTCATGTTCATGTAAAAATACATACAATTCAAAATCACGGCAAAGAGAGTATTTAGAAAGACAGAAACATTTGGGAATATGTATCACCAAATTTCGCACACTGATTTGTCATACCTGATATTTAATTTTAGGCATATCTTAACCGCGAATCCGCAACTCATGAATAAATTATCTTTGAAATAAAAAAATTAAAAATGGTTTAAAAAAATAATGAATGTCTTTTTGCTGGAGACCATTTTTTGTTATCTTTTCTGGAAAAAATAAATGGTGTCCTTTATGTTGTTTATCTTATACTTTTTCAGTTGTTTTATTTCGTATTATACATTAAATATTTAGAGTTCAAAATACAGTATAAAATGTGGTAATGGCAATACTTTTTAAATTAAATTAGTCTTAAAAGTTGCAGATTTTTATCAGCGTGTTACTTGCCAAAAGTGAGACAGAAACTTTAATCCGCCTAAAAATTTGTGAGGAAAAAAATAAGTTACATACGAAATAATTTTAATAAGCTAAATAGCTATTAATAACTTAAATTTAATAGATACGGAAATTTCTATTTAATGTGTAAATTATATGGTCCCAAGACTTCTTCTGAAAAATTATTATTTCCATCAAATTGGCTTCGGAAGTACCCAAACGTATTTAATTTATTTGCAATCAGTATATATCACTAATCACTTCTCCAAACTTAAACATCCTACACAGAATACTGTTTAATCCTTACTCCGTTCAAAAGCATGAAAACGATGACCAAACGTATCATGCATCCTGGCAAAGAGGTTAGGAAATCGTATATTTTAAATGAGGAATGTTTACACACACCTAGACGAAATGAGATTACTTCAATTTATTGGAAAAGCAAATATATTCGCATATGTTTTGTGCTAATTATTAGTGCATGTAATTTCGCTGAAATAGAAATTTGATGCATTTAACATTAACATTTGCATAAAAAATGGACGGTATAGTGAATTTTCAACGTAATGATTTCGAGAAATCGAAATGCAAAATGCAGTCATGTGATCTTTTATAGGAATTTATTTTGTTAATGTTACGAAGTGAAAATTAAATAAATCGATTGAATTAAATAGAATAAAATAATTGAAATAATTGGGTATATATTAAAATGTAACGCGGGTAAATTTGGTTAATTCAGAGTAAATTTATTAGACCACCAAGCATTCTTAAGTATGTAAAAGCAACGTAAACGAATAATTGAGAGCCGATTAAAGGTTTATAGTGTGGAAATTCTTTTTCAAACCTCAAACACTGAACACACCACATACTAGAGAACAGAAATCAAATTTTCTTTGTACGGCATAAGTAATTGACTCATACACTAATGATCGTTTTGGTAAAATTTCCTTGTTACAACAAAATGTATATGGAGAAAAGAATGTAGGAAGCACTGGGACGAAATTCCTTCAAACTTTTTAACGGGTTAATGTAGTTTTGCAGCAAACATGAGCATCGCAAATTTTCCCAATTTTTTATTCAAACAAAGGCGTGAGCCAATTCAACTAAACAAAGTTTTTGTACAATCTCCGCGCTCCTCACCCCGCATGGCACATCACATGCTTTCAGCACATCATATGCTATGGAGAACTCGCCTTCCAATTACAATGCTCTTTTTTTTACTTTGCTCGCTGAATACCTATACGTATAATGCATACAGCAAAAATAAGAGTGTAGTTAAACTTTCTATAACAAGGAATGTTCGCCACCCTGTATCACATTGTTATCATACCCCAGTAACTACGAGTAGCTTTGCAGAAAATGCAGACACACACCAACACGTTGAATGTAAGTAAAATAGCGAAAACTTCTAAATCATCACGTTATTAAATAACCGAGCTGGAAAATACATTTTGCTTGAAACCCAAAAATAATAGGAAATTGTTCTTGATTGTGGCGCGAATTTTCACAATTACCTGACAGTAGATGGTTCTCATACTTCTTATGCTATATATATGTGTTGTTATCCATCTCAACTCAACTCTCAAGACGCATCGCTGCGCGCAATGCTGCTGAAAGTTTTGATGCGTTATACATTCACACAAAACAACACACTCACCCCCACACACATACACACATTATGCGATGGTTGAGCACATCCTTTTAAGACTTTATCCTATGTTTTAAATAGCATACCTACCAACATGCAAATATGAGATACTCGCATACTGGCAGCGGGCTTTCCACACGGTAAATTTTCGCAGCACAAAACAACGCACGGAAAATGTACGCGAATTCGCGATAAAAATTGCTTGTTTGTCAGTTGTGAGTGAAACAAATTCTAGCACCCAATTTGTCATTCACATTTGCGCCTCGCATTTTCGACGAGATTTACGCATCATGTAATTTGAATCATATTTGCTGTGTACACTGCGTGCGAACAGTTGAATCAAGCTTTGCACCAACTGGGTCTGGTACCCTTGCTACTGCCTACTGGTATCACTTATAGGTATGTCCACATAACGATTCTATATTACAGTGAGCGCTATATTCGTATCCGCGGGATGTACTTCGACTTTGCATGCGCTCTCAATCCACATAGAAAATGAAATCCCATTCGGGCGTGCTATCTTTTTGTTGTCTATCGCCTGGAAAACAGTCACCGGTTTGGCAGGTTGTGTTGTTGCATGTGGTTTTGTGTTGGAAAACTAATTGGATGCGAAGCTTTTTGGAGCATGCGGTAAATCAAAAGCACGCCGCGCTGTCGGCAAAGCATACAAAAGCACAGAGACAACAGTTCTATTTAATTTAATGGGTTGTGTTATGTTTTTGCATCATACAAAGTAAATGTGGCGCATTGAACAATTTGTAAAAGAAAGGCGGGGGAAAAAAAAAAAGGGTTTTTACATTTTCGACATCGTATCGTCTTACAGGAAAAGCAGATGCATTACAATGAGCTTGGTATATATACATCTGGGTCGTATTATTATTGTTAGTCTGGGTAAAAGGGACACCGAGAAGTTTAGGAGCACCTCTATTAGGGTACAAATATTAAGCACACACAAAGTCATCAAAGAGTAAAATCAAAGGGATTATTTTGGTTTCCCTTGTACGACGGCATCTTTCTGTTACAAAAATTCCATGATTTTAAGTGCACGTATTATTCAGTATTTAAAATAAAACAATGGGACTGGCTCCTGCTGAAAACAATGGATGATGTGTTCTTGTTGACAATATCTATTCTGGTCAAAATATTAATGATTGTAAAAAAAAACTCCAATCAAAATAAAATTTAATTTTATTTAACATATTGGATATAAAGATTTACAATGATTTTTCCTTATTTATTATTCATACAGCAACCCAGTTAAAGTGTGGCAACAGGTTTGAAGACATTTTAATTTATTTTTTCCTTACATTCTAATCATTTAGTTTAATTTGTTCATTTTATCTTCATTTTATGTTAAATTACTATTATGTTGTGTGTGTGTTCATTTTTTTGTCGAAACGGGTGGGAGTAATTTTTTGTTTTGTTTCAATAAACAACCGAGACAACAAAATTATTGATTTACTTTGTTCATTTATTGCACTTTGTGTTAATGAAACATTATTTTTTAACGTGCTTCCTGTGATTTCGCACGAAACGTTTTACGTCCGCGAAGAGATTATGTCGTGTCGGATGCTCCACGTCTCATTGTCTAAGTTAATTGGAGATGTGTAATTGTATCTAGTTGTAATCTCAGTTGGCACAATGTTATCTGTGAATTTCGTAAAAAACAATCAATTAGTTACCTTTCAAAGTGAATTTTACTTTTAAAATGAAAAATTGTTATATCAAGGTATTAATTATTATTTTTGTAAATGTCATAACGGTTGCATGACATTGATTATTTTCACAATGAAATAAAAATCAACAAGTCAAAAAAAACATGTTGAAAATCAATCGGTTCGATTGGCATTAAAATAATGATAACATTTGCATAAAAATAATGATTTTGAAGCTTCAGGTATATTCAGTAATTGGTTGATATGATGAACGCTATGACTTCAATATTTCAGTCCAGTTGTAACGTTTTAAATGTGACACTTAAAATAGATGTACGTGCATCGCGTCAGTTGTCAGCAACATTTTTATTCACTCAAGTAAAAAACTATATTTTACTTTGTTGCATTCAAACTTGAAAGTTCACAATTTTTTTTAAGGACTATAAAACAATTATAAAAAATAAATTAGGTCTGTTATTTGCGAAATTATTTTATTACCTGATAATCATAACATTTGCAAGTAAGCTCATCAATAAAAGATTATTGAAGACTGTCAATATCTGGGTGGCTCCGGAACGCGTGTTTTGCCTCGATATTGCTGCCATATTATCGCCTGCGTGTGAGTAAAGAAAGGAATAAGCAAACACGATTAACGACGGCGTAAATTGAAAATTAATTTAAATTATGCTCTGTGGGGTCCCATTCATCCGCAACCACAACATCAAATTTGCTAAAATACATACACTCGTTTACACACTCCCACACACATCCATCTCATCAAATTATACACCCGCAATTCACATTATAATAAATTTCGCTTCTAACGATGTAGCTTATAAGCGTATTGCCACACACATGCATACCCTAGGCCTTCCATATACGTTTGATCCGAGAAATTAAATCCGCGAAATGGCGAAATTATACCTATACAGCTTGGCATACATACTTATAAAGGAATATTTAAAACGGCGTGTCGTGCGATATAATAATTCGGGTGATATTATGAAAACAATAAAATGGCGACCCCTTGCATAATAATTGAATGGGGGAAGAAGGGACGCGCAACACTGTGCTAACGGGAGCCGCAACTGGAATGCGCACGCTATTATATCTTCCTATAAAATATACGAATAGATCTACATGCGGGCGTTCATACACACCGAATTCTAAATATAAAAAGAATAATATAAAAAAAGGGACTTTATACAAACCACCCCCGCCTTATGCGCACATAATATTTATTTAAGCATCCAGCAAAATGATTTTGCTGACGGTATATGTGCTCACGTCCTTTTGATTACATGTGGCGGGGTGGAGGGTGGAGAGCGCAGGCTAAGCTCGCATTCTCAATATGCCATCAATTTTGGCAAATTCCTACTCAAAATACAATAATACGGTGGCAATTGAGGCACAACCAAATCGTGCGCCATTTGGTAACAATAACAATAAACACAACTCCCTTCAAGTACCTATGCCAATATATACGGGAGTACGTACATTGTACAATTAAAATATTTGACTTCTTGCGCCCCCATTCAAGTTAACGGCTTGCCTTCATGGCATAAACGCGCAGAGCTCACGCATATTATAATACAAACACAAATCCACACACATATACTTTCTGTAACTTAACAACTCCAGCACTTTCTCCCATATATTGGGCCCATGAAGAGCTCAATGTAATAATGTGATATGGTGAAAGGGTTGCGCCAAGATCAACGCATATAAAGTCTTATGGGGGTGTATTATTTACCTTTGGATACAAATACGTATATGCTGGCTGGTTCAGTGTTGCTCGCCGAACAGGTGTAATTGCCTGAGTCAGAGATTTGCGGCTCCCTGATGACGAGGCGACTCTGTGTGCGAGGCCCTGGTGTGGTTTCAATGGTAATGTCACGTCGTGTGTCGTCATAATTTATCATCTGATCATTCTTTTGCCAGTACACATATTGAGGCGGTATCGGACTCTGTCAACATGCAAAGATTGGTACAAAAAATAATAAATTAATTATCAATTTAAAACAGCGCAACGGCGCGAGCTGTATAAACGAACCCGCACTTAATTGGAATACAATCTCAATCCCATACCATCCTCAAACGGCGAGACACTAAATTTAATTATACAAAGCAGCAAAGGTAGGGCGCACCTTTAATTAAGCCAATTACTTATATTTCACGGAAAATATTCTATCAAAATATTTTCCCAAAAGTTTAATTGGAAAATTTGTTTGCTGTTGAAGAATACAGCGGAGCCTCACGTATAAACTATATGTTATTAAGAACGTAGGTGCCTCAAAATATCTACATTCTACATACGTGAATTTATAACAAATTAGAACACTGCACAATAGATTTGCGTAAGTGTGCTGTGTGTGCGCACACAAAGAGGGTCGTACGTGCTTGTAGCAACAATTCATTAATTAAAGCAAATTCCTTATCTACTGTTTTCATTGCAAATAATTTATTTAAATTTAATGAATCAATAAACACAAATTTGTGGCAACATTTTTATTTCACACACACATACACACATTCGTAAGTGGGAGGGGATGTGAAATAAATAAATGAAGCTGCGGGGATACGACATTTTATGTCGCTTAGGAGTTTTGGGGTGGCAAATAGGGGGAAATAATTGGTTATTTTTGAGGGTGATTGGAAGTTCCAAAAATGTTTGAGAGGGGGAGGGTGGAAAGGAGGATCTATAAGAATCAACCCCTACATAATAATAATTGCTTGTAGCGAGATAAATGTGTTTTAAAGGCGCACCCACCTAATATAGACATATTATTATTGAAGCTAAATTGAATAAACATAGTCTGCATTTAAATTTATAATCTCAGAGTATAATATGTGTGTAGGTAAATTTGCAAGCATTAATTTAGTATGCAAATGTTGCATCAAGTCCGTGATTTGAATGAAGGATGGTGTGGTAACTATATAATGTTCTCTCATATTAAATTTAAAGGGTGGGACACAAGCAATCTGATAATTTATAGATAATTCCGTTAAGTACCTTTTCAATTATGCAAACTAGATTAATGGTTGATCCCATATCGACGTGAAGCTCACCCGATCCCAGTATAAATGCCTCCGGAACAACAACTTGCAGTGTGACAAAATGTGAGATAATTCCCGTTGATGTCGAGACCTAAAATGATACAGTTGACTCCTATGATTTTGTTGCAAATCGATATTGTGCGGATGGATGTATTAAGGATGAAAGGTGGTAGTATACGTGTGCGATTGCTTCCGGGTTCAAGTGTAAAGGAAATATGCGTTCGCAGTTTGCACCGTAGTCGTATTTGTTTACCTGACACTCATAGACACCCTGATCTCGTTTCTGAACAAACTTTATCTGCAGCGTCCACGTATTGGAGCCGGGCGTGTGCAATATCGCAAATCGTTCATCATTTGTATACGTTAAAGATCCTGATGATAGGATGTGTAAGTCTCTTCTTCTCACCCACGATATTTGATTCTGCAAGTAGGGAATCTGTGGATAAGTGATTCAGGATATTGCGCATCTGATTGTTGTGAATTATTAAGTGACTACGAGTAGGTACTATAACAAATGTGAACGTATAAAATATAAACTACTTGTAGACACACTACGTAATATCTGATCGAAAAATAATTACGTTAGGGTTGGTATTATTACGGAAATGGCACATTTATGTAATGGAATCTTTACTTCACTTTAAATTTGCTTTATGAATTGTAATTGTAATTTAATTTATTACCATTTACTTCAAGGTGCAAAGTAAGTAGTTGTTGCAAAGAAATAACAAAAAAATAATAATTATTTCCCAGGGTTACAAAATAATAAAACATAAAGTCCATGTTTGCCGCATTGACGTACTACAATAAAATGAATTTAAAGAATGAGTTTAAATAAATTTCGAATTTTAAAGAATCGCAATCCCATTTTCTAAACTCTGATGTGCATTGCTACAAACCAAAAATAAAATGCATGAACATAAAAACAAACCCAATTAACACCCACTCTGTCCACTCCAGCTACTTTGCACACCAAGAATGCAGTACCACCTAGCTGCACCGTTGTGTTATGCGCCATCATCTGGAACAAAATGGAAAGTTTCATCAAAGGTATGTGCCCTTTATTTATTTTATTGATTAAATAACAAAATTGGAATTTCTTTGGCAATTATCAAAAAATGCATATTATGGAATGTGTCGCAAAATATTGAAAAAATAAATTGTCCTAATAATACTCGAATTAATATTGAATATGCTGGTTTTGGGCGCATCACAATTTTCAGGTATTTTTCTCATAAAATATGAACAATTCAAATTCCGCAACGAAGGAATGCTCATTTTGGGTTGAAATAAAAAGCACATTGTTTGCGGATTTTTAACGATAAGAAGAACAGACTGAAATGGAATTCCGAAAAGACAAACGAGCACTGAAATTGTTTGGCAGCAGCTGAACTGGTGGGATTTGTGCTCTTTTTATTATAATGGGTGTATTGAAAATTTGGCCCCCGAAAAGGGTGCAAAATAGACAATGATAATATTCTGCTTGTATACGATTATGCAATGGACGAGTACACGAGCGCTCATTAATTTCATTGCAATGGCATACATATTATGTACACACCGAAGACATGTATATCAGTTACACGTATATCCTCGTAGATTTAGTAATCCGTCCAAAACGAATGGTGAATAGAGTAAATGGAATAGATCGACCGATGCGACCACATACCCGTATCATCGCATTGCTTGTTTTGAAAAGGTCTGGTTTTACAATGTTTGAATTGTTGCACATCTGCAGGCAGCTTTTGTTATACACCCGCGTGTAACTATAACTGAAAATGGGTGTAATTGCAAGAAGACAAGATATCTTTGCAATTAATGGATGTGAAATTTAATATTGCTGTTTCCACACTGAAGTAAAATTCTATTCTATCTATGAAACACAGATTTTGCATTCATTGTTGTCGATTGGCATTTGGTTATGTGAATTTCGCCACCTCAGTTCCAGTTCATTGCTTTGCCAATTGAATGCTATATGCACCCAGGATTTCATCGGTCATGGCCTTTTCACGCATCCAACCGGCGATTATACAATGGTTGAAATACAAAGTAAAAGCTTTCGCGTTGTTCACTTGAGAAATTAATTTCATGTCACACACATTCCCTGTCAATCAGTTTTCGTACCATAAAGTGTATTCTGATAATGGAATGCAATTAATTCATGCACAGAAATTTGACTGCACTATACTCTCTTGATGTAATCATTAAAGAGTGCAATGGTTATCTGTTTTGGAGGGTTCATTATTGCAGATTTGTTCTTTTTTTACATTTCGTTAAAAGTGATTATTACAAATTTCGCAGTCTTAACCATATTTATTTGTACATTAATGGTCCTGCTTACTAGCGGTGCAATTGAGAATGCCTGAAATCGAACTGCCGAAGACCTTTCATTTGCTTTTTTTTTTTAACTACATTTCTGAAAGTATGCATATATTTGGAAAATAAAACTACAACCCAAATATTGATGTTAAACACCGCACAATAGTTTGCTGTTCAATCTTTTATATAGCTGTTACAGAAATCCCATCAGACATTCCAATTACATTGCTACCTACATTTGAGTTGGCATTCAACTGTGTTCAGAAAAGAGGATTGAAGAAATGTCCATAAATTAAACCTTATCCATTAGAATCATCCCACACAATCCATATAGGTATATTCAACATTTATGGGGGGGCAATCATCACGATAGCGCACACATATTATATATAATATCCACATCAGGCTTACCTCAGTGTCCTCGAACGTCGGATTATCATTGGAATCGACGTTGTTTTCATGTTTTCCATTAATATTTATGGCCGCCGAGCTCAACAGCATCCGCCTCCAATCATTGTTGGTTGCCGGTGTGTTATTATCTGCAAAATATGGATTCGCCAAAATCATTTACCACAAAGCACAAACTAATAGCATATATACGAGTATGGCATATCGCAAAACGCTTACAAAATGGTGCGCGGTTGCAGATCTAAACCGCGCCCAAAACCCACCCCACGTCCCATTATTGTCTGCGTACACAAATGCGGTGCGCGCACTTGCTTTCGCATTACACAAAATACTCGCGTATATGACTTAACAATAGTCACAAAATTGTATGGATGCAATTTCAAACTCACCTGGATCAAGGGTTGTTACAAAAACAATGTACGGCAAGCAAACGATAATTACACGTAGATCCAACATTTTTTGTGTTGTTATACCCCGTATGTATGACACACGTTGTTTGTTGCACCCCTCCTGCCAAAGTTGCCTTTTATAGTGAAGGCGCGTTGTGTCGCGTCCTGTCGGCGGCGGCTGCAGTATGTTGCGATGTGACTTTAAATATAATGATTACACTTCATTTTGCGTCTCTTGAATTTGCATATATTATGATCCATCGCTGAGTCGAGCATACTATGTATATTGTAGACTGTAGAGAGTTGTGTTTTGTGTGCACACGGGTTTTCGCTGATTAAATTGTAGTAGTTTGTGCGCATACAGTTCGAGAGCTTCCCAACTGCAATGTGTAATAGCAAAACTGTAACGGCATGAATACCACGTTTGTTAGTTTCATGTGGTTTAATTATGTTGCTAAACAATGGTGGTGTATCATAAAATAGGGAAACATCATTAGCGTATATATGATAATGAAGCCGATAGTTGATTGAAGTGTATAGTTATTTGTGTGACATCATAGCAAGGTAAATAATATTTATAGTTGGCATTGTTGTGGGCATATAATGATACGCCCATATGCGAGTAAACATTGCATATCAATATTTGCGTTGTTGTATTACCTAATTACTATTTCTTGGCTTTTACAACATCATAATTTAAATATTTTCTTTATTACCTGACCAGTTCAATATTCGAGTTACATGTAATATAAGTTTTGTATAATTCGAATTCTTATTTCTAGTCTGAATGAAATTAACAATTATGTAAAAAATTTCAAGGTCGCATGTTTCATATATCAGTAAAGGTGTGGTTTTTCAAATAAAGTATTGAATTTTAAATATGATTAAATGCGATGCACTTTTTTTTTGTTTTTAAACTCAAAAGATGATTTTTGAAAGAAAAAAATGCAATATTTTTAGAAAAAAATGTTTTTTGATTGTATTTTTATTAGTTTTAAACTTGAATAAAATCGAATATAATTAAAGTGGTATTTTATGGTTAACGCTTACATTAAAATTCATTTAAAATGGATGCAATGATTCTTCTCAAAATTATTCTTTATTTTTAAATGAATATAATTTATCATTAAGAGCTTTGACAAAATATACCGTTATGTAAAAGTATAAATGTTTCCTCCAACGATTATTATAGAAATAATTGTAATTACTGTTTAAGATAAAATACTTAATGGTTATTTTAAAATTGTTTACTCAAAAAGGTTAAATGCTTTAAAGTAATTAACACTTGGCGACTATAATAGTTGATCAATACACTCATTAAACATTTATGCAAACATTCACGATTCGTTTGATGTATTTAATGAAAATGCCATTTCCATTACAACCGCATTATTATGTTGCGTGTGCACTGCACGAATGAGAACATTTACCCATAAAACAATTAAACGGTGTACACTGTACATTGCAACTAACAGCTTAATAACTCCTGCAGTATATCCCTAAATTGAACGATTTCTTTAGCGTGCATTTACATAATCATAATTAAGTTAATAATTAATACCGCAAAAACCGTGTACAAGGTAACACCCATTACAATGGTTGCCATCAGCCTCTTTGAATGCGCACATGCATTTGAAAGGCTTACAGTATGTGTAATTTGAATGTACTTCAAAGAATCTACAATGTTTCACTTGCAAGCAAATGCTCGCGGTTTAGTCGGCCGCCGCTGCGCCACGTGGGTCGTGGAGGCAAACGAAATAACGAAATCTCATTGTTTATTCAGTACCGCGCGCACGCAACTTCATCGCGATGATTTATCGCCCTTAGTTATATGCAAATGAGTATGTAATAAATAAAGAATTCTGTCATCCGTTTTTGGCCCAGGCACACAAGTGTGTATGTGTGCTGAAAACATACAAAAACAATTTGCTCTCCACCTACAGCGCTGTATACAACAATTCCAAAGAACCTCTTTTCACTTCGTCGCCCCCCCCCCAAAAAAAAAACCACCCCCTGAAACGCTTTAAGTTATTTATTTTAATTTGAATATTTCGCTTCTTGTACAGTTACACCGAAATATGATATCATCAATGGACGCTGAATATTTTGTGTGCCTGCGCCCTGCAGATCTTTACCAATTTTGTGCAGGCCGCGGCAAACAGATATGGATGCGAAGAGCTTTCCCACCCCACCAGAAATAGAAAGCTTTCAATGATTGATGTTCAAATATTTGGGTCCATGCGCTTAAAACCACTTCGCCTAAGCTGCTATTATTTTCTTTAAAATAATGGCCAGTCTGTGTATTATTCATTCTAGATACATTTCATTTCAACAGCATTGTGGCTTATTAACATATTACAATTGAGAATTGTCCTAGTAAATTTTTTTTTTATGGTTTGTGGGTTGTTAGGTCAATGTTTCATTTAAAGGAAACAAACATTTTGAAATTAATTCTGCAACACATGAAATAGAATCAAGGGGTCTTAAATGATTGTTACTTTGTTAGTAATTGATAAAAGTTTATGTAATAAAGTTTAGTCAGTAAATATCATAAATTTAATTGATGTGGAATTGAAATTGTGTTAATTTTAAAAACATTTTAAGAGAAGATTATAAGAGAATTTCCTAAACATCTTAAACTTTAGTATTTTGCGAAGATCACCCTCCTCTTCTCCTTAAATCACTTTACCACTTTTCTATGAACTTTCCATTAATTTGGTATTTACAGACATTAAAAAAGATCAGCAAATTTAAATCGTCTATTTATACAATTCAAAAGTTTGTCCTCAGCGTGGACTAAGTTTTAACGATTTATTTGCATATATCCTCCGATTGATTGTTCAAAAGTTACGAACGGTTGGCCAAAAACTTCAACACAATATCTCAACAATGTACCTATAGCTATATATTACATTTGTGTCTATATTTTGTACATTGGGAATACAGTCTCCAATCTGCAGAGAGCAGTTTATAAACCAAGGACTATAAGCGCTTGCAAAACGAGACCACCATCTCAACCTCAAATGTGTAAACGTTGTACAATGTTGCTGTATTGTCACGGTCAAGATTGTGTTAGCTCATGCATGCGGAATACTTTTTGACACCAAAACTTTATGTTGCTAAAGAACATTGTGAATGCTCCGGCACGTCATAGAATATCGTACACTTATATGGTTATTTTCACACATCCTATTCGCTTGGAGAATAACTTGGCCAGAAAATTGTACACTTTCTTAATTCAGATTTCATTAGATTCGTCCTACACTTACAGCTTACAATACTTACAGGGGATGCTTAACTTAATTATAAAGAAAATTACCAACAAATACCGCATTGGAGAAGAAATTATGCTTAACATGGGTTTTGTTGCAAAACCACCCCAAAAAGTATAACTATAACAGTGGGTTTATCTTATATATTTTGCAAATCCTATCGTGAAATCCCCACACTGACGTCATTTACAAATGAGCATAGCGCTAGATTATCATGAATTCGCCGCATTGTTTGTCAGTCTCATACCATCAATTGAAATTGATCGGGGACCCAGAAATTTAAGGATGAATGCATACATACGAGTATAAGCGTGTTTGTGTCGGTATAATCACATAGACGCATGCGGCACATCTTGATGAGTATTAAAGCCAAAGACGACATACCATGGATTGTTATTTAATGGGATACTTAAGAAGTTTGTAATTTAAGCGCAGCACAAAGGTCGTCGATTATATTCAACTTTAATGTTTTCTTTCCGGTAGTTAATCTGGGAAAAAACCGCTCATCTAAATAATTGTAACTGCAGAATGATATGGCGGTATATGTAGAGTTTAGCGTTAGGAATGGCTTCAACGACCATCACATGAGTAAATATTTGATTTTGCTGTTATATTACATATTACATTTAATGCCTGAATACGGTCTTCATATTATATTTAAGTCGCAAATCTGCCGCAAATGCGACTCACAATCTAATTTTCCACAGCGTATTATGCAAATATTGTGTGCGGTACTTTTTGGCAACACAATTTCCTACATCACATATAATCCAATATATACTATCATCATGCACAAGAAAAAAATAATTGGAAACCATCAATATAAAGAGCATTTTCATTGAGAAAAAATCGCGTTTACCCTTAATGTTGTCGGTTTTTTTGTGCGCCATTATATGCTGCAAATAAGCACCGCGACGCCACAAATTATGAAATAAACACTGAAATTGGATAGCTTCTTTGTCCTGCCATATACCAATAAACAACGAAATGCAGAGAGGTTTTGGCAAGAAAATGGCACTGCTCATATAATCGAGCAACCAACGAATGCGACTAACATGACTGACAATGTATGCGTTGCGCCTTGACTTGTTTAACTTCAAATAAGGAAAAGAAACTCACACACAAATGTACTGTGCTCCAGCATCAACTTCCGTTTGCAACCTACACTGTGCGGGTGTGAAATGAGTTGTTATTGAAAAGTTAATCAACGTAAATATTTGGGATTTTTCGTGAGCACCACACAGAGTGATGGTTCAAAAAAGTTACTAAATGAAGCCTCTCAGGATGTTTAATTGTACTTTGAAGTTGAGAAAATTGAGTTTCCGCACCATTTTCGTTGTTTTGGGGGTGGCGGGAGGGATGGGTGTGGGAGGCGATCGATGTCTATGTATACATTCGAGGAGGAATGAGTTCATTTTGTTGATGATGGAATGTGTGTGTAAAGGCAACACCAGCATCCAATGGCGCGCTCGTTCAAATTTCAATTATTTGTTGAAGAACTTTTCTGACTTTGTTAAGTTGAATTGATGTTATACTTTAATTACATATACTCAGTTTGTTTAAGTAAAAACACGCGCATATATAAAATTTATATTTTATAACGACAAAGCAGGGATTATGTTACAAAAATTGGACTTAGCAACATT
Organism: Sylvicola cinctus; assembly: GCA_963854165.1. Lineage (NCBI taxonomy): Eukaryota > Metazoa > Arthropoda > Insecta > Diptera > Anisopodidae > Sylvicola > Sylvicola cinctus. The sequence goes on from OY974082.1 coordinate 55,332,002, forward strand.
TAAAGTGCTTAATCAGGGGAAAAAAAGACTTTAATTAAATTTAAGGGGCTTTTTAAAAGGAAAAATCTTGAAAGTGTAAAACAACATATTTTTGCTGTCAATTATTAAAGTTGGTCATTAAATACATGATTTAATTTATTCAATCATAATTTATAATTCTGAACCTCTGTCCTCTGCTGCTTTAATAAATCTCAATAACGTGCCAATAAACACAAGTTAGATGTTGTATGCCGACATGGGCCGTGCACCCAAATCACATTCGGCAAACATCAGAGTTAAGTCAACACACGTCGCGATGCACGTCACTCATACAACATATTGACACCCATTTGAAGTGAGTGTGACTATTGAAATTTTGAAATGGTAGCTATGCGCCACAACAACATTGTTTTGCTCAAGAAGTCTTAGAAAACACACAAGTAAGTATCATTTCAGAATGTTATTCTATTCCCTCAAATCCGTTGCGGTACTTTCATCTAGTCTAAATTGACCTGATTTCGTGCACAGACGCTTTTAACTGCACGTGTGCTGCGTATAACTATATGTAAGTATAATAGAGATCGCTTAACTTTTCTCTTTCTCGATGGCATGCAAACCGTTGACATTTTTATAGTGTATCGCCTGAGCTCCACAAGCAGCCAAGGGTTGTCGCATTATACATCTGTTTGTTTCACAACATGACTTGTGCAAATTTATCGTTCCGCAACAAAAGCCTTTTTGTCTATTCAAAAATCTTATACAAACCATGCTCCTGCACATATTGTCTTACGATATAATTAATTAAAATCATTGCAAAACATACATGTGGGGCGCATTGTGTCCTCGGGCATGCAGCCAAAGCAAATGAAGCCCCTAAAAGTATGTACTCTTTTGTAAAGAACGATAAGAAAAATGAACCCAAAACACTTTTCGCCATTAAGTTTATCCAATTACACGAAGGCGCACAATTTTCCAACATCACCTTGCCCACCCTACCTGTATTCTTTTGAATTGTTGAAATTGTGTGATTAATTCATGAGTTTTTTTTTTTTGTTCAATTTCCTTATGATGTGGACACATATTTAATGAGGAGACTCCCTTATGGAATATGAGCTTTCAATAAATGAGCGAAATCAAAAATTCAATTAACTGTGTAAGGATCAACTATACACGACCGCGACGCTACGCGCGAGAACAGTTTCCTGTTGAAAAATTACACAGCCTAATTTGGCCTTCCTTTTTCTTATTGGCATTTCCATGTTTTGTATTTCGGCGTAAAAAATTGGCAAAGGTGACATTGTGCTCGTCGCCACATAATTATGCCGATATTTCATTCGTCCTGTTGGTGGTAGCAACTGCTGCCAATCATCCGTGATGAGAGCGGGTGCGGATGTTACGGCAACAGCGGATAGATATTAATTATTTGCAGCCCCTAATGAAACCTTTAATTAGACACCCAGCGCATTGACAGAAGTTAATTTACATCATAGGTATGTTATAATGTGATAAAACATTTATAATATTATACACTGTTATGAGTTTCTCAATAAATGTACATATAAAATTAATTATACATAATTATAATGTGTGTATAAAACAAGTCATACGTGTTTTTTCATTTTCTTGCGAGCTTGAGTGGGCGAGCTTTTATTACGAAAAATTCCGAGTAATTATTTTACACTTGTTGTTGTGCTTGTAGCGTGTGTACGAAGTAGTTGTAAATGAATTAATATACACCTGTATCAGAATTACACATTATAATAAGTGGAATGCTTTAATAAACCAGACAAAAGTATTTGATGTATGTGGAATCGTATTTAAATAGCGAACTATAGCTAGAGCGTGGTTTTAATTGAATGTGTGCTGGTATTTGCAGCATGGTTGTGGAGTTTGCAAAAGTTTAGAAGCTGCTGCTAATGTATCAGTAATGATGCCTTCAGCATAACATAATTAGGTTTTCAGACACAATAGCATTAAATTTCCGTAACTCGTATGCCGGATTTGTGTGTCTCTTTGCATTCACTTTATCTCTTTTGTGCCGAAATGTATTGCGTCCCTGATACGACTGATGAGACGTGATAGGATTTTTAAGGCGACTATATCCTAGGTAGAGGATTATACGTTGATGCGATTTATCCTTAGCATTAGGCCTGACATGATCACGTATGATATATTTGTTGTTATAGGAATAATTTCAGATAGACTGTGTGTGTTGAAGTAAAATATAGTAGGTACATAGATAATAGATATAGAAATAGTCGATAAACCTAATCGCATGACGTATGTTCAAATATCTGTCTAAAATTTTTTTTTTGTGTCTAAGTCCAATTGTCCTTTAACCTTTATTCGGATCAAAAATTTTAAAGTTACAAATTGTATATAAAATTAATATTCACAAAAAAAATTAAATTTAAAAACAAAGCATGAAAATGTTTTTACTCGACTGACATGATGTGTTATTTTGAACGTAAATTAATGGGACTATCAAAATGTAAAAACATTAAAAGATTTTCATCACAAAAGGAAATTTATTTCCCTTCATTTCTATGGCTTTACAACCAGCAACTTGTCCTGACACAGTACATCGTTTCATACTGGGATGGTTGTCACCATTGATTGCCAAATATTATATGTATTCTAATGCAAAGTTACTGCGTAAATGCTTTGCAGGCAACATTTTAATAACGATTCAATGGTCAAATAAATTGCATTGTAGTCAAGTGAAGAACATGTTGCAAAATGTAACGATGACAATCATTTTCTTTCATCTTATGATTGTAAAATACTAGAGAAACTGGGAGAAACGTAAAATCAACTTTGCGAAAACTACAACAAAAATTAATCAAGTTTGTTCCAAATTTATGGTCTTTTGGTAAAGTTGCTGCACCTCCAAGTAAAGTTGGTCAATGTTTATTGGAAATAAAGCTGTATAGATTTATGGTAAATTCCAGGGAATTAAAATACTTGCGATTTTAAACAAGACGTATTCTTATTTCAATGTATTACTGATTAATAAGAAAAGGAATTACGATAAAGTGGCATTATTTAGATTTTTAGAAAGTGAAATATTAAAAATGTAAGCTTTGATTGCGCCATAAATTAAATTATAAAACACATTTTTAAATCGCCTTACATTTCCTACAATATCATAAATTATAATGCACTTGTACAAGGTTTGAAAATACAGTAATTTCCTCAAACCATTTCTTAAATTCCATGTTACACGCCAATTATCCGTTCGCGGTGTCATGCTTTCAGAGTAACTAAGTAAAGTTACATGTGTGTGTTGGCAAAAGGTATGCATGGACTGTGGGATGTTAAAGGCGAGTACATTACTTTGAGCGTTGCATTTTGTACGTAACCAAAACAGGCCACTTGAAATGTAAATGTTCACTGTAAATCTGTTAACAAGCACTACTTTATGTGAATTTTGCATTTTTCCTTTGTAAAATCATACACACCATTAACATGCACTCGAAAACCTAACGCATTCGTTGTGCAATGTGCATTCGGTTTTTTTTTTTGTAAGTGCAATATATGCAAACGCTATACTCCTCTGAAATGTGCATCTAACCATAAATGTTGGAAAAGAAAGCTCGAAAAAAAAACTTATATAAAAGAAATTTATTAATTTTGTTTCAAATTATAATGTCAGCTCAAAACAATTTATGAACACGCGACTCAATGAAAATTTAATTTTTGGGCAATTAAAACTCATAGTTTTTCTCTGAAAATGATCACCATTTTATTATTCATTGCAAATACTTAATTGAAAAACTTAGCAGAATGCTGCTGCCAGCTATTGAGATGTTGAAGACACAAACATAGCAACATTCGTGTTAATTGGGTCAACGTTAATAGCTTGCAAATTTTGTACTAATTATTCAATCCGTTGCCATATGTAGCATTAACATTTAATGAGGTACCACGAAAATAATTCTAACTATTATTGTGTATTGCCCACATCGATATGCATTTTACATTTGCTTCAAGGAAATTGAATGTAGCGCGAATGCACTCGTTTTGATGCAGAAACTAAGTCCTTAATATCAGCTTTTATTTTGTGCATACTTAAATTCGAAACTAAATTTTGTTTCACATCGTGTGGTGAGGATACTGCAGGATGAGGAAGGGTGAAACAACGAAACATTTACACAAAGTACCAAATGGGATTTGGGTAAAAAGATTCTGTGAAGCACTCTGCATGATTTCATTCTTATATTATTTGACGTAGCAGAAACACACACATGAACATTTAAGCCGAAAATGGAATACGTCAAACGAATTGGAACTGCTCTTTTAAAAATATTCGTCGATACGTCGTTCATACAGTATAAGTACATATAACATAATGCATGATTCTTTCTAATCTACATAATCTTTTCCTCAGTTTGTTTTTTGTTTGGAGGGGGATTTCATCCCATGATCCGCGTTTGCATTCGATGCGGCACACAAAGTTTGCTTAGTTCTCCTGTTCGACTTCTAAAACGCAGCCAAATCGTAAAAAAACAGCAAATAGAGCACAATATTATGATGCACGTAAACATAAAAGAGCGGCTTTTATATTGTTTCCGGGAATGTACAAACACACAGAAAATGTTAGTGAAATGACGATGCTAAACGTCAGACCGACTATCGTAAAAAAACCGAAAGAATATAGGGCTATAGATAAAAAAAAATCATCCAACGAGGAAAGGGTGTGGTTATAAGCTTAACAAAACAAAACAAAACCAAAAAAAAAAAAAGGAACACCATATAACATTCATGTGTGCAGCAACCGTAAATATATACAATTTCTCTTCAGTCTTTATTAAATCGATGAGCTTTCGTTGGCTCATTTTTTAAAACGCCAACATTATGTGTATACACGCGGCAACACAATTTTCACGTATGCTGTAAACAATGTAATATGTACATGTGTATGTGGTTAAATAACACATATTACTCACTTTAATTGCATTGGGATTTGTATATGTGGCTGCCATTTTGAGTATAGTGAGGGTAAAACATTTGCCCAAAAACCCCTATTTTATTTGCCGCAAAGTTCGCGAATCATGAAACTAATGCGATAAAGTGGATGATGTAGAAGAAGAATAAACGAAAATGGTAAGCATACAGCATACAAAGAACACATTAACTTAAGTTTCAATATAAATGTGTAAGCTTTAAGACAAAATAAATGATGAAGCTTAAGTAAGATTAAATTACACCTATGGCTGAGGGTACCATAATGCATACATGTGTACAGTTTTATCTGGGTGTAGTATAATATCATATGCGTGTCTATCGGGAGTTCACTCAAATACGTGAAGGTACACGTAAACCGACCTTTATGTGAGTGATGCTTTTTCATGCCCTTTAAGTTTCAACTTTCAACCCCTTCATAATGTACGAATATTTGAGTGTGTGTTGAATGTTGTTTCAGGTACATTTGAGATTTAAGCGCGCACCCGTCGAAAATGTAACATAATTCCAAGTTTACTGAATGTGACATTTAGCTTTCAAGACGCATCCGTATAAATATTAATATTTTATAGTGTGGGTTTTAATTTGCGTTAATCCTTTTAATTTCATCTGTCATCCTTTATCGGCGATTCGAAACGAATTCCTAGGAAAATTGAAACATTTTTGTATGTGAATAAAAAGCTTGGGAACCATTTTGGTTTTATCGCGATATTGAACAAACATTAATTATTACCGAAATGTTTCCGAAAAAAAGAAGAAAAATACTTCCGCATTAAATTGAAAAAGAAACAAACAGTCGGATAGTAGTTAAAATAAATACTAAATGAATTTCTACTACCACAACATTTTCGAAGCAAATTGATCGTAACTGCAATATTGTAATTGAATTTTATGAACTGCTTTCTTCAGCATTTTGCCGTCTACTTTATTGGTCCCATCAATAATTTATCACACTGGTTTACTGCACCAATGTGAACGAACGAGTAAATGGTGGAGTTGCAAAAAGTGATGAGCCCCGATTTTCACTGTACACATTGAAATACTCGTACTCATTTCGCAAACGGCAGGAGCATGTAGTTCTGAAACTGTCGAAAGTGATAAAATCAATGAAAATGTAAGTTTGGCGATTTATTTTTAAAGTAGGTGAAGTAGTCAACGTCCACCACTCAATATTTGCTCTAAAATGAAGGCTTTATTCGAAATCAAATTGGGAAACACTTTGAAAAGTTTTAAGAGGATGATATTAATACAAATAGACTTTGTTAAAATACTATTTATTTTTTCCAATTAATCACAAATAAAAAAAGTAAAACAATTTATATAAAAGAAAATCTTTAGATGTTTCACCGTATTTAAAAAAAAGCACCCCGAATTATAAATATTTAAAAAAAGGCACTAATATGAAAGGAATTTATTTACATGGAAATTTTTAGGACTTTTAACTACGGCACTGTGTGTCCTTTAACAGTTCACCCACAGTATGACATTCGTGCACATGTATTTATCATCGCGATTCCCATGAAATTAATTAAAAATGAAAAAGGGAAAAATTCATCACATCCCATCGATTCAATTTAAATAACAAAAAAGCAGAAAAAATATAGCAAAAGCTACAGATTGCTAACCGTAACTGAATCTGCATTAAAAAAAATGAGGTAAACTCTTTGAACATTTTGGAAATATTTTGATGCACTCATGTATGATCAATCAATTTTATGATACAAGTATACTGATACTCAAAGTGATGTCAAAAAATTAACAAGCGTGAATGCCCGAAGTGATAAAAAGCTTTCATATTAAAAAAAAATAAAAATAGGAATTCATTTAAAAAACAAATGAAAAATGTGGAAATTGCATATTGCTCGTTTTTATAAATATTAAAGTTTTAACACGATTAACTATAATTAATTCAGAATATCAGTGTTCAAAAGTGTGTGTAAATCGCCAAAAATAAGAGATTGGGCAACACGGCAATGACATCGAGAAAAAAATATCGCGTTCTTGAGGAGTATTGTGCAGCATTTATTTTGTCATCTTCCGATAAAGTGATGACTTTTGCGCCACCCTGTTTTTGATTAAAAGTGTAAAATATTTTACTCATAATTTTTGCGCAAGTATATAATTTCACCAATATTTTGAGTACAGCTGATTATAATTTCGATAAGTCAATTTTATGTGAATAACAATTGAAAATTCCTCAAACTGTAGCAATTGCTAAATTTTACAAATGAGCCCATTTTTAAGAGCTCTCAATGTTAATATTTTAGAAGAAAATTATTCTCAAAATACTTAGGTCAGATTTTCCCAGGTGATTATTTTTTGTATAGCAAATGTCTATTGTTATGTTCTTAATTTTGACAAAAGTTTAAAATTTCTTGAATATGGGAAGACAATGTAATCGGCTTATTTTTCATAGTTAATGTGTACTCGTATATTTTAGCAGAATTTTGGAGACTTTCAATACAATTCCATTATCAGTTTTCATTATTTAGTTGAAAGTCTAAAAAGTAGTACTTTTCGTGACGATTTTACTTTGTTTATTGTTGTTTTTCGTCTACTAGTTTTATTCTGACTTTAAATATACGACCCCAAAGTATCACAAAAAAGTTGAATTAAAATAAATTGTCTTCTAATGTTGTTCCTTAATAATAAAACAAACGATAAAACATAAATCCACCCTTAACTGCGGGTCTTGGTAAGTTTCACCTTTTTGTTATATGAACTAATAAATAATTTAATTATAAACAGCACTTTCGGAAATGTATGTGTGTTATTGGAATAGGTAATAATTAATGATTAATGTGTATAGAACTCAATCTTTTACGAGTTATACTTAACCATCGCCATCTTTATAAAAAGCCATTACATAATAAACAATGCCCTTTAATTATTAGCTAAACAATAAACCGCCAGACTCGTACATAAGTGGGCGTTCATCAAACTCTGTCACCGTATATCAGATAGTTTCCGGCCGCTATGCGAGTATACGTATATCGTACAAAACTGACCGCCATGCCATCCATGCCCCACTTACACAACACAATGAAATGCTCGTACATTATATAGCATAATATGAAGCTTGTCCAATAATTCACATAAATTTGTGTGGCCCCTAAATCAGTATAGTACTGCATGACTTTGCGTTTGTTTCCCTGTAAAACGAATGACCTCTGGTTGTCGGTTGCAGAATAATGGATGATGGGCATCAGGATATATCAAATTGGTACGAGGGTGTTTTGTTCATTATGTACTCGTGTGTACATGCATGTTACATATCCTCGTATATTTTATGCGGATAGAAGATGCAAGTAAATGGCTGTAGTGAAACTGAAGCTGCGAAATTGGAGTGGATGTTGAATCGCGATATTGCGGGGGTAGGGAACGCGAATAAAGCTTGTGAACTCAAGCGAGTAAGTGTGTGCTATCGATATAAACAGCGTTCAACTACCGCCACCAAATTGCTTCAATTGCGTCAATAGATTAATCTTAATGGATTAAATTGTTTATTTCTCCCCCTTCGGCCAAACCGCCATTTGTAAAAAAAAAGGAACGTGAAAAAGCTTTTGAAAGATCAATTTCATTGAAGCTATGTATATGTGGGTGCTTATTTGAAGCTTGTGCCATCATGTTCATTACTGTTTTATGTCGCAGAGATTCCAAAAAAAAAATTCAATCAATCAAATTCAATAAAGGAATTATTAAATTGTAGTGCCTCTCCATTGATTGTTTATTGATAGATTCGGCCTCGGTTCAATTGATTGCTGTATCGCTTAAAAAAAGGGACCCAAAATAAAATACAGGCAACAAAAAAGAAATACACAACCCTTGTGCAATAAATTCTGATTTGCAATCGTATATATAGCGAAAACAGATGGCGGCATTTGGAAGCGATATCCCTGACTGATGTTGTTTCGGATGACGCTCGCTTTTTGTTCACCCCACCAGTCACCACACTATACCCGAGTATATATGGCTGAGTGTTTTGATGCTGCTGATTTTTATTTCTTGTTCTGATTGTGTACGCGAGTGTGTGTTTTTTTTCTTCATCATTTTTTTTTGTTCAGAACCACACAGTTATGTTGCACCTTTTTCGCAGTCTGTCATGGTATTCAACTTAACCACTTGCGCCACGATGTGGGGTCACCACAGATACATCCAGTACCATTAATTCTTTTTTTTTTGTTTTCATTTTCCATCCTTGGGGGGATGATACAGATTTGGTATGTGTGTGAGTTCGTGGAGTGTGAAGTTTTGTTCTCTTTATTTTTTTATGGTCGACATCTGGCGATATGACAACGAATGCTGAAGCGCCCAGCGCAAATGTGATGTTGATTTACACTAACTGATGTCAGTGCACAATAGAGCGTCGGCATTTTTATCACCCAATCGTTTCACATTTATTTACATTAGAGCGGGGGATGCTTTCAATTTTATATATCAGATGTTATGTGTGATAAATTTTGTATGAGTTTTTGAGCATTTGATTGGAATTTTGGGCACGTGATTGAAATTGATTTAATTTTTATTAATTGTAAGTAAAAGTAATGCAATTTCACGTATTATATTCAACACATTTTACTTCCTTATCAAATTTATCGGAGAAGTGAAGAAAACAATAAGACAAATGTTATTTTCATTGATAAAGGAAAGAATCAAACTGGCAGAATTAGACATAATTGGACAAGTCTGAAAACTACTTAAAAAACGGGGGTGTCATTCCATGAATATTTATGTGATTCCATGAAAATTCTCTTTATTGTTAAAGTTTCGGTCGCACATATAAAAGTTGGTAAGGCAAAAAACGAAAACTCAATTTTTGGCTAATGTTAAATCAAATAATAAACACTGTCCTTTTGAAAACGATTTATCTACTGATAAAGGTCACTCAACGTCAACAAATCGCACGCACACGTATTTAAATTTGTACCCATGCTGTGTAACTTGGACGGAAACTTTCGTAACGCTTGTTAACACTGGGGTGTAAATGGGGTGCTGTTGCTGATCAAACTTTAGAGGCACTACTTTGTCAATGGTAATAAATCGTGATGACAAAATTGCAGAAATAATAACTACAGTGAAATGGTTTAATTTAAACATTTAAATCAAAATAATAATAAGAATTTTTCAGAGTCCCAATTTCAAAACAAATAGTTCAATAACAAATAAGGATAATACTTAAAATAACGATGCACATTTATTTACCAAAATTTTGTATTCACAATCCATAATCCATATTATGTATACATTACACAAGAGACACTCAAAACCTCACTTAATAGACGGAATTGCTAGACAATCGTTCCAATCATCATTACGAGCTTAAGTATTTTATTAAGTTTATCAAGCTGTTAGAGTAATGACCTTTATTAATTTAAGTGGATTATTGAAGTCCTGAATAGGTACCTGCAATCGTGCATGCCAAAACAAATTTGATTACTTATACATTGTTTTTTTTTATCGTTAGTATTTTCATATAATTGAATGATAACAAAAGGAGCCATATTTGTTACTCTTGTGTACTTGTATGTGCTTGTATTTGTGCATTACATTTTGGTAGCCCAATGTATATTTTCGTTTTGAGCGTATTTATTTGGTTGAGGGGGTGTGCTCTATTGGGCAATCAACTCCAAAATACATCAGCATTCATATTTTACCATTTCAACTTAATTATGCTATGTCCACTTATATGTGAACGGGTCATGTGTTGTTATTGAATAACTTTTGTCAATATGATATTTTTTTTTTTAAATTTAAATGATTGTTAATTATTAATAAGGTTTGTCACATTGCTGGTTATTTGAGCAGTATTTAATTCGACATTAAAAACGTATTAAATGTGTTTTTGTTTATAATTTAAATTTTTTTTTGATATTTAACTTTAAGCAGTTTTTTTCGGTTATTTTTACAATTTATTTTAAGTGGAACTCAATTTAATTTATTAATTAATCATCACGATAAAATATACTCGTTTTTACGTTGTTTACAGAGCTCGCATTTTTAAAATGGTTATTTCAGTAATATAAAAGCATGACAACTGCAACAATGTACTAATATATTTGGTAATATTTTGACAAAGCTGAACTCATACCACCAAGCTGTCACGCATAACTCCTTACTGAGTATTAAATACTTTATTGAAATGTGATTGCATTTTATAGAATCATATTAAAGAAAACAATTGTTTCAATAAATTGGATTCTTGTTCAAATATTGTTCTTAAATTAGCCAAATAATATCAAAAGCTCGTTTTATATTATGACGTTTCTGCACATTATACCAGTTACCACAAGCGCATTGCTAGTTATATTGTATTATACCGTTGCCAGACATTTGAGACATCGTTATTATCTCATTCTAATGACAATTGCAACGCCTCGTTCCGATTCGATGCTCAGTATAATCATACACATTTTATGTGTGAGCTTCTCCGCCTTTTCGCTGTCGGCATGTATTTTCCCACAATATTATCTGCTTGTTCTGGCCAAAGTGGCAGTTTCACTTTATCGAATTATGAACATGGCGTAGCACAGCAGAGCCTGAAAATGTGTTTCGATAATGGCTGAAAGGGTTTCGTACTTGTAACTTGATCTTGCAAGAATATTTCTGCATCACAATTTACGTCATTAAAACGAGTTATTCTGAGCTTTTTCTTTTGTTAAACAAATAACTGTTTTTCTTATCATAGTTATTTTTATTTGAGTCAAAAATTTACTTAACTCTGTAGTTAATGTTAATGGCGAAATTTGTCTTTCAATTAAATCTAAAGTAAAGAAATTTTATTTAATACTTTCTTTGTGCTGCTTCTGTGATAAAAGTATTTCTCATTGTACTGAAATCAGCTGAATCAGCATCAACCGCAGAATTAAAAATCAAAATCAAACTGCTGAATGTAAACTTTTATTGTCGAAAATGTTATTCCAAATGAGTCAATTGAGTTTATAAATTCGTTTAATTCAACCCAGCCGAACGTCCCTATTCTAAGGAGAAGAATCATGTAAATTAAATTCTTGAGAATTGTCATTTCACAAGTCGCAACGCATTCGTTTTTTCTCTCTGGATAAATAGCATTTCCATATTATAGCTATATATGATACATAATACGAATTTGGAAAAACTCTATTTAATCGAATCTTGTTTGAGATTCAATGTACATAATAGAAATATACACATGTATATTATGTATACTTAGTCGTACTTTTACGCAAGTGTGTACTTCGTAAACGAACATTTATTTGAAGTAAGGGGAGTTGATTTATTTTCTAATGAAAGCTTATTTTGAAATTTAAAAAAACATTCTAAAAATTACTAAAACTGACAGGAACGAATTTTTGAACTGAAATTGCCTAAAATATTTGAAATTACATAAATTTAAGGAAATGCAAACATTTCATAAAAAGAATATTAAAAAAAAAATTCCCGTTAGTTCAAAACTGCCTGAAAATTATAATGCTCATAATTAAATTTTACTTTAAATTCAATGTCAATTGTGGGGAGAAAAATTCTTTTCTATTTAAATTGTTTACTGTGGATGTTACTTTTTCGTTATATTTCAAAAAGATGCAATGATGTTTCCGCACTTAAAATATATTACAAATGAACGGAAATTTCTTCATTCAATATTACCTAATATTAATAATTATTATATTAATAAGGTGAATTAATTAATATAATAATTATTTAAATAATTTTATTTGTTTCTTGCCTTCAATTTTGTTTGCACTGCATTGTCGCAAGATTCTACATACACGTAACTCGTAAGTTACAACTCAGTATTATTATAAATCGCGCACATGCTTCCTTGCACATTTCGAAAAGATGCAATGCATTTTTGCGAAATAAAATATAATAATTTATATTTGAAGAACGTCAGTGAGTGTACAACACACATTTTATTATTTATGCATTGTTCAATTGTAACTAGATTGTTGGAAACGTTGTGTTGGCCCACATATCGATACATAAATAACATAGAAATGTTCAAGAAATAAATTTCACCGAATTCGAACAATTGTGTACCAAATAAATGTGTACATGAATATTTAAACAGCACATTTACGTCTTTCGTGCAATGCACACGGAATCATGGATGACAGACGATGTATAGATGCATCGTGATTAGATTTTCCAAATTATATTTTATTGCTGAGTGCAGAAGGGTCCATGGTGGTAAGTGGGGTTATTATTTTGTGGCATATGCCGTTCACATGATTGCCAAACGTTTTATGGCAAATGAATTCCATCAGTTTCTCAATGCAGTGCTTGCATAAAATTGCGGTTCAACTATACATGAACTTAAAAATATGTATGTGTGTTAAATCGGATTTTGCTATGTATAACAGTATGAAAAATTTAAAAATCGATTAGCAGCGCGCGTGTTTATTGCTTTTCTATATTCAACCATTCACATACAAAAAGTAAATTCTTTTGTAACTGAGCTTTTTTATTGTTGTAATACACGTGAGTTAGCAGTTCAACATATTTTTGATGCTAGTTTTTATTGCCCACCATTAGAAGGTGATAGTTTTTATAGTTAACATAAAACGATTTATCAGCTCATAATACAACAATGAGGAAAATTATTGTACGAAACTATTTCGTTTTGAAGTGATTTGTTGTTTATATTCAATAAATAAAACTGTTTAGAAGGTAATTATTAAAAATTTCTGAAACTTTCAGAGTTTAGTTGAACTGCACAAATAAATGACATATTGACAAATTTTAATATTACTTCTTATTACAAAAGAGCTACTAAAATTTTGCTTTAAATATTAAATGGTATACTGAAAAACAAATTCATTTTTAAATGGATAATTCAAAGTAATTACGAAGCGATTTTCAAGTCGCGTGGAAATACATATATATAATAAATCCAAAGTAGATCCACCTCGATAATTCGACTGTGTGTGTAAACTACATACATTTTTAAATTTATGTACATTGAAATTTTCACTCAATTAACTTGCTTTCCAAATAAAAAAAAACAGTAAATTAAAATAATTATTTTTAGGAGTTGGAGTTTTCTTGAATTAATTTTTTCTATTTGTTTTAAACTCATTTTTTGTATTATCTTAATTTATTAATAATTCTCATAAAGTTGCAAATACTGATTTCAAAATTTTATTTTTAACACTTTCGTGAGGGGAAATAAATATTGTGTTTCTTATAAAATTAGTGTACTTTCTAGCCAATTTCAACTGATATTGAAACACAATAATATTAGAGAACTCAAATATACACGCGATAATTCTTTTATCCAATTATAGACGCGCCGTGTAAATGTTTTATGTATCAATAATTTTTGTAGAAATATTGGTGGTTATATTGAAATCCATATCCAATTCGGTGGTTGTATATCATTTTAAAAACGTGATGAATCCACGTAATATTCCATTTTGATATTTCCACTTTAAAGAGATATTTAAATTCATTGATATTAGTTTGATCAATGTATTTTAGTGTGGTATATATCCAATTTAATAACAAATTTAACACTTTTTAAACTGGTATTCTAAATTATGTAAATTTAATTTATTGACTCTTCATAAATATTCCCTTCAACGACTGTAATATATGTAAGACCTTGCATATTCATCGAAGTTGCTTAAACTTTGCAATAATTTAATGCATTTAAATTTTGCTACATTACACTCGCATATAAATAATTTTAGTTTTGCAATGACCCACTTTCATTTCTGTATTCAAATGTAAGCAAAAACTATGCAAATTCTGTAGTGCTTCTAAAATGAATAATCCTTTCAATTTCACTCATAAATTGTGTTGCCTGTGCTCAATTCGCACACATAAAATATCACACATATTTACATCAATTTTTAAAGTGCAATCGTATAACAGATGAATTCCATCCGTCGGCATGTTACACTTAAAATCAATATATTCAATATAAAGTAAAATAAATGTGTCAACATCTTGTGTTAATTGTCTCCAAACACATATTATACTCTCACCCCTGGCACTACATAAAGGGTGGACAAACTACACATAATATTGATATTTGGAAATCAATATAATATACTTATACTTACACACAGACCCTCACGCATCGAATACAATACATATAGACTTCGTTAAAATCATTTTCGCACGCAGTTGGAGTTAACACAAAAAAAGAGCACCACGTCTGAAGTCACACAGCTTATCCCCAATTTATTGGCATTGCGAGACTGTGGGTGGGAGTGATTCGACTTTATTTATTTATCTGTAGCCTCTTCGTCCTCCTCACTCGGTATCCTTATGAGAATGGCGAGTATTTGGAACACATTTAATTGGTCTGATTTCTGAATGAATATATTTGCCTAGATAAATTTATTTCGATCAAATTTATCTCCACATCAGTGATTATCGTATGAAAAGCGTGTGTTGTCTCGTCGCATTACAATATTATACTTGTCGAATAATGTGTACAGACACCATATTATGTATATACATTTGCACCTAACACCCTTGTTAACGGAAAATTACGATGGCCTCCTATTGTAGTATACGGATTTTGTATTTATTAATTTTTATGAATCATTGAGTCGATAAAAAGTATATGTGAAAGCACTGAAGCGTATCCATTTAAGGGCAATAACCGTGTAAGTTGAGATGAAGTGGCGTAGGGGGGTGTTTGGGATAACATTTACGAATTTGATGAGAATTTCTACGAAATAAGAAGGGGAGCTGGCAAAAAAATCCGTTACACAAATAGGATATTTTAAAATTAGTCAAGTGGAGCTATCGAGGCTACAATTACAATGCTTTGAACATATGACGAATACGTTCATTGTTTAGAATTAATTTGGGCGAAACTAATGCCACACCCTGAAGGTAATAAAATTGTCCCTGAAATGTAAACTACTTGACTTTGAAATGTACTGTGGTAAAAAAAAACTACATCGTAGACAAACCGAGGTGCGAATAATTTTCAGATTTTGACCTTCAAATGTTGAGCAAAGCTTTCCCCTTTTTGGAAGCTACAATAGAGTGAATGAAAATTTGTAAAGAAGTTTGAGATGTAAAAAGTTTGATGTTTTGTAACATATTTTGTCTTTTCGATGCTACAACAATGTTAAAGAAAAAATTCAAAAATATTTAGGGTTTTTGAGATATAAATAATGTGATCTTGAATTTTTGTATTTATATCTTGAAATGTTTGTTTTGTAAATTATTGTATTCATGTAAAAGTATGTTTTTCTCAAACTTGATGAAAACTTGGTCGTAATAAATTAAAAAGTGCATATTCCATTTTTAATGAGTTTACTAATTAATGCTTTTGAAAGGATTTCTGAGAAATTATTTTAAAAAGTGGTACGCATTGATTCATGATTGGTAGCATCGAAGAGATTAAAAACTTTATAATTAAAAGAAAAACTCTTTTGTAGTAAATTTTGATTAAATTTTCATGACGTAAATACTCAGTACCTATGCAATATAATATTTATCCGCAAGTATATAAGATTACCTTGGTCATGAATAAAAATCAAAAGCTTTACGGTTTCCAAGGAGTTTCATTACAAACCCTAATATTACAAAATTGATCTTATGGTACTGATGTGTTATACCGTTAGGCGTTATCCAATTTGGATATTACAATAGAGTTCATAATTCATGTTATCCGCAAATCCTCTTTCAATGTAAATATTATGTGTTATAGTTTGGCCGCAATATTTTGCGAACAATGCACCGTAAATGCACATGGGGATAAATTTTAACAAAACAAAACAGTATCAATATAGATTGACAATAGTTTGCACTGTATTGGAAAATGTACTCATACAATGGTTTCCCTTTTCCCCCCTGAGCACTTGTCGAGCAATGCCGCAACAATGAATTCTCCCATATATTATTACTTGCACAACAATAAACCGCTGTGGTCGATGTCTAACAACCCCTAGTCTTCTATACCCTATATTTATACGTGCATAACTTATTATAGTACACGATATTTTTCATGTCACCATCACTAAATCGTACAGAAAGCATATTGCCCACAAACACAACAGAGGCATATCAAGTGATTTAGTATTGGCAATTGTGGACAGTAGCCAAGGGGCTGTTTTGTTTTCCTCTTCTTCGATTAAAGTCTCCTTTCAACAAAAGCTCTGCTAGTGTACTCGAGTCTTAAGCTTGCAATGGTTTTATTTTGCCACAATAATATTGTAATATGTGTGCAATATTTAAAAGAATGATCAATAATTAAGATCAAAGGGCTCACATTCGCTTCGCTTTCACAACTAACTAATGTTTCACATGATTTATGTCAAGGGGCAGAATAATTTCCTTGTGTTGCGGTCGCTACTTGTTTTCACTTCAATAAAACAATACACAGAAGTTGATATGCAAATAAAACAAGCGTTTGTTAATTTTTTTATTCCATGTGAAATATAAAAACGACCTGTTTTCCCATAGCATTGTCTATCGTTGGTATTTATTCTTCCATAAGAGTATATAATGTAATGTCATACGCTGCATATAATATGTTGGAATCCGCCAACCATTGTTCGTGTGCAAGAGCTCGACAATTTGCCGGTCTCCATTTCACTTCACTCGTCATCGCCCGTTTCTAATTTCTAGCTTGCGCTTGACATTTCTTTCATGTCACGTGAGCTTTTTTCCATATTATCGCGTCAGTGTTGTCATTAAACGGAAGAATTCCCGCTGGTCCCGTGAACATACAGTCAAGCATATGTGCTTGAAATGACACCGTTGGGCTCAACACTTTCAGGCAATATTGTACAATATATATGCGTGTGCTTGCCGTGCTGTACAGTGTTTATTTCTTTTGGAAATTACTTTTTGCAATGGAACGCGACGCCCGCCTCCTTTAGCGTGCAAAAATTACGACGCGCGGAATGGATGGCGGTGGTCCCTTTTTCAATGTTGCTATGTACAACACCCACAACCAACACGACACTTTTTTGTTTCAAAGTTTTATTTGGTTTTGTATGTGCTTTTACGGGCTTTATATCTGTTTTGGCATTTTGTCTTCATCTCTGCTGACTACTCACACCACCCACCATAACAGTATGTATCTGCAGTACATCCAAACAAAACAAACAAAAAAAAAACTGTTCATGTCCAAAATGCATAATTTAGAATTTCGCTACGCTGAATGTAAATGTGAATGCAAATTTCAAAGGATTTTTTGCCTTTTCGCATTTCGTTTTGCCTTGAAATGGTCTGCGGGAATTTGGAAAACGGCCTGGAAAATGCTGTGTTGTGGGAGAGCGAGTTGGTGATTATTTTATTTTTGCATTAATATAAATGCATATAACAAATGTCCCATGCGTTGAGGGATGGGCTTGCTTGGCAGTCCATATTATGTGTGTGTTTGTGCAGTGTAATGTTTTCAAGAATTGGGGTCGTATCATTTTAATGGGCAGATGCAATTATAACTGTATATTTGCGAATTGCGTGTGCCTTTTGTTACACCAGATATGTTGTATGTATGATGTTGTTTTAGTAATTCCGGTCTCATTAAAATTTAAATCCAATTCCATTTACAAAGTTGTGCTTTGTTTTTCTTTATTACGCATATTACGAGTAGGTCCACGAATTTTTGAACGTTGTGTTTAGCTGTTGATATTTTTTTCCTGCATTGTTACTTATAAATGGTACGGAATGGTTTAGAGTTTTCACTTTATTTTTAATAATAACATTTTTTAGAGATCCTTACAATTATTTACAGTTGTTTTATGCCGCTTTTTATGGTTAATTTTTAGACTACTCGTAATATATTTTATGCTCAAAAAATGAGAATTAAAAACGCTTGCGTAATTAATTAAAAACTGCATATTGCCAAATACAAAGTTTTTCATTTTGCGAGTGAAAAAATGCTCTACATAGTCAGTTCAAATTAAAATAAACACTACATGAATATTTGATATTTGATGAAAATTCATCCAAAAGGGATTAAATTTATTTGTACGCATTTTAACGGATTTTAAGAGCCACCTTTTCTATGTGAAAATGGATTTATTTTTGTTCGTCCTATTTTGCTACCCCAAATGGATGATTGATTATTCATATTATGCGTGGCTTCTTGCGTTCTGTATTTTTCCAACGAGTGCGGTCAATTCTGTGGGGAATATTTTGTGTATTTGTAAACAAATTTCGGTATCAATAAGCGACTCTTTATTTTGCTTCGATTCATGTTACGTGAGGCAACCTAATATTTGTTGCAATCGATTTATGATCGAAGAGATTTTTTTTAAACATTTTATTCAGTTTTTCTTTCGTTGGCGTCGAGAAGTTAGTGTAAAATTTTTCGGTGGACCGTTAAATGATGATAAAATGTTAAATTACAAAATTAACAAAATTACATCGTAATTTAACTAAATATTATTCAATTTCTTAAATGCCATTTCTTTAGTAATATTAATTATAATTTTTTTATTCCATTTTTATGAAAACTGGAAGTCGTATTCATCTCGTAAATACTCGTAAGTATTTACTATGGTAATCTGACGCATATTAAGAAAGAAGATTTTTTTTAAATGTTCTGGAAATAAACATCACTTTAGTCAATTAAAAATCCCCAGTAACATTCATGACACAGTCCACTTAAAAACACCCGTCATTGAATTTGTAATATTATTTGTCTACGAGTGTGTACTTAAAGCAACAGTAATTACAATAATAAATAAAAAAGCATCGTAAGTTGTATTGAGTTGATGAAGTCTCTCCGTAGTCGGTAGCAACGCGCGTGCATAACTATACAACTACCTCAGATAGTCTGCTTTCGGACAGAGTAATTTATTTCCGACACATTCACCATTTGTATTACAAGCGCCATTTAAGCTTAATTACAAACGCATTGACACGAAGCCCCGCACAATTGTTAGCGTATTATGCAATAAGTGGAAGTGGTTTTATTGTACGGGCATTGGGCAAGGCAACTGCACTAAAGCCTGCAAACACCTACATCATATGCGCATACACAGCGATATAGAACTGCAGCACGTATATACTTTGGTGTCAAGTCATGACGCTTGAAAGCGACGGGGCGTTGCTTTTGAATCCAATTAGTTCGTTGTATAGGTGTGTCAGTTGTTCTGGTTGTTGTCGAATAGAAACGATAATCGTGCTAACTCAATTTGAAATAACACAAAAAATATGCTCCTTACATGAAACGTGAGTGTTGACATTTTTTCGAAATTGTGAGAAGGAAAACCAAAAAAAAAGGTTCAAATCCAATATAGGTTAATGTGAGATTGCTGCGGAAACGTTTACCGTATCATAATATTAATGTGTATGTTTAGTTTTGACACCGTCGCAAATTTAATTTAATGGTTGAAGACACATTAAACGATTAGCTTGAGTATACATTAGTCATTAGAAATCATATTTGTAATTAACCGGCGGCTTTGGCATCCACCCAACAGCATAATTACCATTTAAACACGTAAAATCAACACCAAAATGGATGCTGCAGATTGGTGCTCAAGAATTTTCATGTTTTGCACTTGAGCTTGCAGCTCTATCTTTATTTATTTTGCCTTTTGAGTTCATAACATAGAAATATTATACAGCTGTTTCATGTTTGTTAAATCAAAATATTTCTTTTTCATCGATGACCATTATTCTGTATAATATTTGCTTTATCAAATTACTCATACATAACTCAAAGTAGTTTTAAACACCTACTTAAAAATGTTACTTCAATGGCGCTCTAAAAATAACAGTCTTATTTACACAATTTTATCAAGACCCAAGTATTTTTGGTGAATAAACAAAACTTAAGGATTCACATGGCTTAAACCGTAACTGTTCCACATAAATACGTAAACAATATACTTTTTACAAAGTTTTGTTTGAAACTTTGTCAACTGCTTTCTTTAGTTTTTCTGCCCGTACATAAATTGTATATTAAAATTACAAAGGGACATATCCAAAAGAAAGCGTCAATCTATGGCGACCATCTAAAGACTTTGGTGTACACAGAGCTTTCAAACATTTTAATCAATAACTTCTGTTTCGTTTGTGATAACCATAAATACAGTGCGCGCTTTGTTTTTACAGTTTACGTACTTCAATTATTTAGCTGCTTAGAGGACGTAATTTTTCAAAAAATGTCATCCAATTGAAAAAGACTGTAAGGACGGGGAAAAGAGTTATAGGACTTACAAAACTTTCTTCAATTTGTTTTGTTTGAGAAGTTTTGAATATAATCTGATTGCTATATACTTTGGATATTTACAAATATTGAAGGATTTCAAACAACAACATCGCAACGGGGAGTCTTCCCTTTCTTGGAAATTTTTAAAAATTTTAAATTTCTTATCACTTTTGAAACAGCGAACAATATGACCACCATCATTTGGTAAACACCGGCAATAAAATTAATTTAAAAGGAGAGATAAAATAATATTGTGACATTATGCGAGCATTTAATAATTAGTACATATTAATTAAGTCAAGCACTTGACCTTTTCCCATTGTTGCAGGCACACAATAAAATATTTTATGACAAGTAATTACGTAGAAAGGATGAACGGTGACATTAAATTTAAATAACATTGTTTTGTGCTCTTTTGTGACACGAATCACTTTATGGGAATGATAATATTTTAATTTAAATCAATTCCATTTTGCATCGTTTTCCATATTTTGTGGATTGTACTTGAGCATACTCAATTTATTTATTTATTGAAAATTTGTTTTATTGTCATTAGCAGATAATTCTAGGCTATGGGTTTTAAAAATGTTTCATTCAGTACAATTATTATTGATATTTAACTTAATATTATTCTTATCTGACTCACATATGTTTAAAGCTTTATTGATTATTATTTAAAACCGCTTTTTCTGTTCTGTTTTTTTATCAATAATTTCAATTCGAGTACCTTGACGTTACAAAAAGTAAACATAAATCAATATTAAGCTCGAACAAATTAAATTTATTACGCAAAGATTGTTTTATTTATTTTTTGTCAAACAACAATGAAACACAATAAAAAGCGTCATTTTTATAAAATAAAATTATAATACCTGCCTATAATCTGCCGCGTTTATATTCAAAACGGCTGAGAACTTCACTTTATTCGAATCAACGCATAATGTTGCGATGTTTATGCTCGCAACACAATAGGAGCATCATTATTTTTCGTGAAATAATGCCTAACCGAAATTTCGTCTCTATGGTACCTTGGTAAATATTTATTGGCTTTCGGTAATCCACGCATACACATTTTGCTGGCAACGCATATCACGCACCACCATCACCACCACCCACCCACCCACCCACCCACCCACCAACCTTGTGCACTGTGCAGCTATCACGCACTGAATTATCGAACATAATTCACATCACATATTTACAAAATACCCCTATAATATGTCACACAGATAGTAGCTCTCTGGTATACTAGGTAGGCACATATTATCTTTTGTATTATTTACTCGCAGTCGCGTATATATTAACGTACCAAACGTGAACAAAAGCTGTAATTCACATGTATTAAGTTATGACCATCTATACCTATGTATGCACTCCCACAATCCACACACAAGTATAATATAATATGAATTTGATGATGGAAGAAATTGAATCAAATGGGATTTAGGGCCAACTGATGTAATGATGCTGATAGGGATATTATATTTTTATTTCGGTGATGCGGAAAACTCGGAAAACTTTTACGTGTGTTCGGTACACCGCATGTTCCGATATTAATGATCAAATTTAGTATCAATTTGTGTTTGATCATGCTTAATGGCAATGCAGAATATTAATTTTGTTTCCTGGAATTTTATTACATTTTTCCACTGCAGTTTAATTTGTCATATTGACTAAAAAAGGATTAAGTAGAATCTGACCGAAATAAATGTGAGAACGCGAGTAACTACATATTTTATAGTTTATTTCAGTAAGTAAAATTTCAGTAATTTGCCAGTGTACAATATGAAATTGAATTTTGATGCAAATTGCTAACACAACTATTTGTATGTTATAATTAACATGTTCTGTTTCTATGTATATTCGTCACATTTATATGATAATAATTGCGCACCTTATCGTATTACGTTGGTGTAAACCATTCATTATTCAATAAACACCGTCACGCAATTCGGAATATCCCAATAATTAATATTTTTACTGTGACCAATCAGAGCTTCAAAAAATATTTCAAAATATTTATTGTGATTGTCACTTATATATTAAGTGACTGTTAATTGTTTTTTGATCATTTTATTTTACATGCCATTAAATTCAATATGATAATAGGTAGCTCTGCTGAAATTATATAATTGTAAAATTGGTATAATTTTTGCCAAATACGTGGAATTCAGTATTACATTTACCACAATTATCCGAAAGCATTCGTTATTAAACACATCTTTATATTATTTATACCAGTGATGTAATTAAGTAATAGAAAAATGTTGAAAGTTTGTTTAATGTTTAGACAAACACAGGTTTTCCGTTGCCTTTATGTTTCCTTTTGCCTACTTAACATTTTGTTTGTACAAAATTGCGTGTAAATTAAGCATTTTCAGAAAGCTGTAATTTTCTTTTTTGGTGTAATAAATTCAGACGGTCATTTACATATTTTTATTTTTATTATGTACATAATTACATTATTTGAATTTAGCAGTAAAATAAAAATGGAAAATGCTAAAAAGCTATTAACATGCATTTTTAAGCGATTGCCCATTAAAAGGGTAAATTAGAACAAGGGTACTGTAGTCCGTAATTTGAAAGTGCATCACAACATTTATGTTTAATATTTGCCAAAAAAAAACTGGAAGGAAGCAAATTATTTAATTACTGAAAAAAGCTTTTAATTTTATCTAAAAAAATTCATCTTAGTTTTGGCGCTAAATAAAGATTTAAGAGATGTCAAGATATGCATTTATACTGCTTTTTTTTTTTGGAAAAAAATAAACATTCAATATTATAAATTTATCGATTTTGTTCAATATTCAATAATGTTTAAGGGTCAGGAAAGTCTTGAGGGTTGATGAATACCAAAGAATCGCAACATAACATTGAATGAAATTCGAATTGTTACTTCGATTGCGTGTGTATAATTTTTATATCGGAAAATGAAATATGTTTTCACATTGAAATTTGCACATAAAATTTATGAATTAAATTTTCCTTCTCACAAGCACACGTTTTTCAGTGCTCTCACCCAACGGCAATCCATTGCAATTGTATATTCTACATTCTGCAACATAAACAAATTGAAATAAAACATTATGTCAAAATATAAAAGAAATAAAATGAAATCATTTTCAACGATATATAATTGAAAGAAAACATCAAAAAGATTGCAGTACGTTGTTCAAATATGCGAGGGGGTGATACTGGGAAAATAAAGGACATACTGTCGCGTGTAACATTGAAATGTAAATACATATTACAAAATATCTGATTTGTGCTCAGTATTTACACACATTGATTTTATTTCCCAGATTGGAGTTGTATGCGAACTGCGGGACTCAAACTCCGTAGTGCGTATAGGATCAATGGTGGGTGCAATGATGGACACATTTAAAGAGGACTCACGATGTGATGAAATCCAAAACACAAAATTGATAGAGCCCGCGTGCCACGCGCCCTGTTAGTAAATAGAATAATGTAGGAAAATGTGCAAAAAATGTGTGCTTTTACCGCTTTCTCGCACATTGACATTTTGAGATGAATATGTGCCATGTATTCAGAACATAATGGTGTGTCTATGTGCGAACGGAATATGGCGAAGTCTCCAACACCACATTCAATTCTATATGCGAGAGGACATATGACGTATGCTTTATTCTATTTATTCGGTGTAGGGTCGATTTTTACAGCCGCACACACAAAAATGATACGGCGACAAATAATAATAATATAGTTATGATGGATGATGTTGTGTCAGCAATATAAAGCGCAACGATGTTGTGCTTTTTTTTTTGTCTTTTGTTTTATTCATACACGATAAGGTACCTATGTGCACGTAGCATAATATACGCTGAATTCGCACACACAATGTACTTGAGGCCATGCGAAATTGACATACATACCTACGCGTATATTTAGGGATGATTTTAGTCGGGAGCTTCTGCCATATTCCACACAAGCAGCATATTGTGTGTACAATGTGCATAAGTGATCTGTGACGTCCTTCATTTATTATTGCGTTAATAAAACATATATTGGTGTGTGTGGATTTATTCCACATGTTGGCATGACACAGGCAGTTGGAAATTTTTAATTAAAAAAGTTATACATGATTAATTTCAGGCAATGATTGCTCTTATAATCCTTAAATATGCATTGTCATTGTCATGTATTGAAACTGAGTGTGGGTGAGAATTAAAAGAAGCCATAACTCATTGCCTCAATATGAGTGTATATCTATCTACTGTAAATTATTGCACAATATTTTTTCATTCTCATACAATTTTGGCTTTGTGAAATTCAATGCCCTATTCTTATTCAAATATAAAATATTTTCGCCAGGAATCGATGTAAGAGCTTCACACAATTGAATTAAAAACCATGATCAAATAGCAAACAATAAACAATTTCCAATAAACATTGAAGGGGTGGCAATTTCGTTTTTCTCTCATATTGTGACTGTGTGAAATGTGCGTATACGTCAATCATAATTCGATCATATAGAAGCCAAACCATGTGACGATATAAAAAGGCACTTTAGTAAAAAAAAAACAACAACACCCCTACCCTATAAAACGAACAATATGAAATTCCTTGCTATACACATTGTTACAGGACAGTTAACACAAATTGATAGAAGATGGTGAAGACATTAATCACATTTATTTGTCGCAACAAAATCAATATCGATTTATCAATTAATTATGATAATAATTATCAAATTTATCAACATTTCAATACAAACCCAAAATCAGATATACTCAATTCCATCCATAAATACCATCCCCTGCACAATACAATTTGATTTTGTTAAATTAAAACGCATTTAAAAGAATGTGATTAAATTTTAAACAAAAAAGGACGGGGCCACAGCTGTCATTGTGGTCGCATGCGGAGACGAAAAATAGATAAATAATCACCCCAAAATAACACACATAATCCCCAATATAATTTTCACCTCATATTGAATGCAATTCACCCTCATCACAGAAAAATGGCTTCATTATGATATACGCGGTTTCCATACAGCTGATGTGGACGCTTATTATTTATTAAAATAATCTTGCGATTGATCGCATTGTGTAATGTGCGGTAAAAGCGTTGCCCACATGTCATATAAATAGAATACAAAAATGTCATATTAATGACCTCACTTACACGTTCTGTATTATTTGGTGTATGTCTCCGCCCTGATTACAGTATTTAATATTCCATGTGTGTGACAATTTTTGTATCTTTCGATTTTATTTTTTTAATTTTATCCCTTCACCCATAATAATTTATGTGGTAATTATTCAAATTACAGACACTGCACACCAACTACATTTACAGATAATAAGTAAGTGTATATCTTTAATTGATTACTGTAATTAAATGCTTAACACAAAGCACAACAGTATATACGATTTATTTTCACAGTTTCATCCAATACGTGGATATTTAATTAATTAAAATTGCACTCACACTCTATCACACTTTGAATGAATTAACACATTAAAATTTAAGTAATCCTTTTTTCTTCATTTAAGAAAGCGTCATCACACATAAATTTCCATAATGTGCTTACTTAATACACTTTAATATTTGACTTTAAACGTACTGCCACCCCTCATAAATAACACTACGAGCTGGATGGCTGCTTCTTTTTTATTAATCTTTACTTAACTGAAAACCACCCCCGAATGTAATAAAAAATAATAATAACCGTTGAAATGATATCACTCGTACACTTTTATTATATAGCTTAAACCGTATTTCACGCAAGTACATATTATTTATACAGCACAAAATTTAAAAGGACCGTGAATTGCCTTTCAGCTTTTGCCTTAGCTCACGACAATTTCCAGGACACGCACACAAAACGATGAAAATTTGTGGAAAATCATCATGAAAGTGCACTGGCTCTGCTCGACGCTGGCATACATTGGCGGTCCAACATATTTTGGTTTTCAGGAGATATTGTGCTCCACACTCTTTCGTAGGCAGAGAGGGCATGCGCACTTGTATAATTATATTGTGCAAGCTCACGTTAAAGTTTATGTTATGGTGAAGACCGAGGAGTGTGATCCCTTCTCCTACACACATAATACATTTTCATAGGAAAGAGAAAATACAGAGCTCGTACTTTCATCTGTCATATAATATGCTCAGCTATTTTATACCGCAACACTATATGATGTGGTCTATACATAGTAGCGAGAGTTGGGTCCTCTGACATATATTTGTGTACATACTTATGCTGGGGAAGGTCGTTGCTTTATACATTTCTCAGTGGAGTTTGTAAGTTTGTAATTAGTGTTTTTATTTCGCGTCGTCTCTTGTTTTTACTGTGTTTTCGGTGCGTCCCCTTTTGCCTTGTGTTGTATAAATATATGGGAAAATAAAGCTGCATCCAATAAGCACTGAGTGTACATAAAATTGGTTTTCTGCGACAAACTTTTTCAATCTAACCATTTTATAATCAGCAGCAACAATTCAGTGTTTCGTTTGCTCTTTTCATTATGAAGATTAAACACTTTTGATTGGGTGCTATGTAAATTTTAATTATTACACAAATTATGTCATTTAAATCAAAAACTAATTAAAATTACGATATTTAATTTTAACATCTATTCAATTTTATGACTTTTATGTATTTTTATGGAATGTCATCAATGAGATTGATATTCCTACTATAGCTATAAAATATAGTTTTCACACAATTTTTAAGCTTCTTTCTTTTTAATATTTTGAAATAAATCTGAAAAGTGAGTTTAAAAACTTTATAATATAATAAAATTATAATTTCTTGAAAAAATTCACATCCTATTTCACTTTAATAACCCCATTTTAAAATTTCTATAATGCATGATTGATACATGTGAAATTAAGTTCATAAATGGGAGCTGCAGCATGCCACAAATAAAGCTTCCTGCCACATATTACAATGTTTTTCAACAAATACAGAAAGTGGAAGCTCTCTTAAAGCTTATACTCTCTCGCGCGATCCCTGGTATAACTTGCGAAACCGTCATAATTGTGTCACATATTGCTTTGTAACCGCACCCGCTTTCAACTCAAATCGCTGCCGCAATCATGCGCTTTACCACCCAGAAAATGAGCTGGAGTTTTTCCCATCAATACGTCAGCTCTTCAACTTACTTTAGTGGAATAGTACCTATATACATTTAAAAATTAAAATCACCAAAAAGATGATTATTTTGTTAACCACTATTGCCTATAATTACGATAATGAGTAGTATTTCTATCTGGTAAATCCCCAACCGAAAAAATTCACAAAAACTCAATTAATTATAAACGTTCATAAAAAACAGACGGTATTATTTTATTATTGTCCACCTTTAATATTTGCGTGCAACAAACACTCCACACATGTCCAAAACACCATTCCGCCAACAACTCCCACTCCCAAAATAAACCCTAGATAACTCTCTTTGTGTTACCCCTTATAACTGTCCTTTGATTACATTTCCGTCTCAACATTTCCCCCACACACTATAACTGCTAGCTTGTTTGCAATTGCACGTCTACAAGATTCCACAGGGTTGCGGGTATTCATTTGCCTCCCAAACACCACCCCGTGACTCATAAAACTTAGCTGACTCAAAAGAGCACCAAGTCACAGCACCAAAATGTGAATTTTACCAAACTGCATATTATACTCCTATAGCATATGTAGGTGTGTATGGATTATACTTTATTGTGTGAAACTAACTGCATGTACGTACTTCTATATATACAGTGTATTTACTCGCATGCCTCAAGCTTTAATATTATCTGCTTTGGTACCCACCGCCTTCCCGCCACATGTATGTCGCTATGTGTGTGTATGTGTACAGTGTATGTGTGTGTGTGTGTGTGTGTACGTTTATAGTGGCTGCCAAAGTTAACGAGAGCTTTTACGTCGTTCTCCTTCACAGCATTTTTTTGTTCATCTCATAGTACGCAGCTAAATATAGAGCATAGTATCCAGCGACTATGCGCACACTGTACATATAATATTCGATTTGATGAAATTCTTGAGATTATTGCTATGTGTAGTACTCTGAACGGGTGGCATGTTTTTTTTTAAGAACCGATGTGTTTTTTTATTTATTTTACTTTTGCACATGATTTTACATTCTTTGTGCTGTTGCTATTGTGGTTGAATCAACTCATTCGGGCTACTTAAATATATGAACTGTTATTTAAATGCAAATGAAAATTTTGCGAGAATAAAACTTGATGGCTTATTATCTTTTGTACGTATTTGCAATCATTTTTGGAGTTATTATTTGGATATTCTTCATGAACAGTTCAAATTCATTGACGTTAAACTCAAAATACGCCGGTTTTTTGTTTTATGTCGTTGATTATTTTACATTGTTACGTTGTAAATGTTGGTATTGTAAGTTGATTAGGATAGAAATTAATATGCCATAGCGGTACATTTCTTACGTTACTATGACATTATGCTCTACAATTATTCTCTATTTATTTTAAGCTGCTTTTTATTCATTTTTATATGTAATATAAGGGAAGGTTTTCATAAATTTTCTGTACGAAGTGTTAACATTGTTAGTAGCTGTTTAGTAATCATAGAATATCATAAATTCTTGTTAGTTAGAATGTTGAGTACGTTATATAAAAAATAAACCATTTAAATTAATACAATTTAAACAAGCTCAAGCCTGAAAGCGTACTTATTCTTGTCAGCATCACAAAACATATTATGGAACGAATAATCGTATAGCCGATAGCACACATCCAGCCATAAACAAGATTGTTAATGTCGTTCTGGATTTCGCGAATATAGGATGACTGATAAATTCACAAACATACGTCATAGAAAATTATAAAAGCTTCAGTTGTATTAACTTCTTTCTAAATGTAAATAGTTCTTCAAGAAATGTTATTGTTCAAATTCGGGAGGCAGTTTTTAGCATTGCAGTTTCTTCTACAGTCATTATGTGCATCAACTTTTAATAACTGACAGTCGTCAATTTAAAGTATACCACTGTCTTCATGTGCGACTAATGATGTCTTTATTTATTCATGCGTTGAATTATTTTCCAACTTAAAGTTTTGCATTGGTATAATCAGATGAAATATATTCTTCATTTAGGGTAATAATGTCGGAAAAAAATAACTACGAGTTTAACCATCACAACTACTTACTTTTGAATTACTTTTTAACGCAACTTATAACATTGAAGTTCTTTTTATTTCATAAAATGATTTTTACGAAACTAAAAAACCTCTTTGGGTATTTTGAATAATTGATTATTTGTCGATTCCATTTTGTGACCAACAACAACAGTTATTATTATATGAATTCTTAAGGAATGATAATATAAAACTTTTACTTTTCAAATAAATACATTTTGAATATAAATTCTTAACTAGTTTATTACTCAACGTGCCAGACGCGACGTGAATATTTTCTGCAGTTTCTTTATTTCGACTCATACTCATTTTAAATTTGGTGTCACTTATGGGTATGGATGTATGGACTATAATTTATAAACTGAATGAACCCACATGACACTGTTTTTTTATTATAAACATATTGTAGAATGTCTGAACTATGTACAATAAACAGTCAGATGAACCTTGAATTATAGTCACTGCCATAATCCTTTGACTTCGTTGGAATTATAATTAATAACCCAATAGTGGATGATGCAAAAAACAGAAAAAATATAAAACCATCATGTTCATTGTACAATACATGAACAAGAACAAATATTTTAAAATGCATAATGCAGACGGAATGGCTTTTGCATTTTGTGTAAATGAGAATTTTTCACGCTATTCTCTTTACTTTTCATGCGAATTTCTTTTCCATCCTTCTGATATGAAACAAATTACTTTGTAATCAGAAAGCTCATTCCAAAAGCTGTAATGAAAATTCCATGTTTCTCTCCAGATGATGGTTTTTTATTTTGCTGCTCCTTGCTTAATTTCCGTTTGCCCTTTTTTGTACTGTTATAATTCACCAATTCAAACGCGTCTAATAAACAAAGCAAGAAAAGTTTATGCTTTTTTTTCTCTCGCTTATTTCTACTCCTGCCTGGAGACTGGAGTGTATACTGGCAAAGGATAAATAAATAATTAATTTTACATCTAAAATGAGGAGGATGAGGTTCGAAAAGATGAAGGTGCAAATAGATATAAAAATAAGGTGCAATTTTCTTTTTTATTAAATGTTACCTTTTTATAAGTAAATCTTTTTTGCACTTACCCAAGTACCTAACTATATATGGTTTATATTCATTACATTAAGATTTCATGTATAGATTTTTCACGCTGCACTATATAAGACCTGTCTCCGATCTTCACACACATCACGTATGGTAGGTATCTGTTACAAAGTTCTATGAAGGATCGTAATGTGGAGCACGACCTGTTTTCTATATGTGGAAAAGGAAAATGCATTTGAAGAACATAATATACGTATACTCGCACTTCAATCATAACATTATTTATAAGTATATGTACCTATACATTTACGTTGAAAGGTGAAATGCAACGATAGTTTTGCTTCATATCAACGTACATATGCACTTTATATCCTGTAGCAATTTTGAATTCATTCCACACGAACTGACTGATTGCATATGTGGAAAAAAAATGCAGTGATACGCTACAGTCGCTTCTGAATACTCTTTACATTTTTTACTCCAACCCTCAAATAAATAGATGCTATTTTCATCACAATAAGTCATACAAGCAATGCATTATTTTTAAGTCAGTTACTGCATTTGGAAATTTTCAATCATAAAACGTTATTACGCACAAAAGCTAAACCGCATAATACTTGGAACCCGTTGTTGGACTAGATGAATGTGAGTGGTGAGCAATGAGCATGTTTTGTATTGTGGGACTTTCACACAAATCCATTTCAAAGTGTCCATTTGCTGATGGAAAACTTTGTTGATCTCACAACAATTTGCAATGATTGATGACTGTGCTTTGACTAATTAACTGCGAACGCTCAATTCTGTTTTGGTAATGCTCGTTTGATGTAAGGGCTGCAATTAACCAGATGCATACGATTATTGTACATGCGTGTAGTCGTTGTGTTTGTTAGTGAATTTCAGAATCTACTCGTTACTATTGGGTGCATATATATAAATATATTGACTGAGGAATCATGTTCAATTAATTGAGTTTAAGAATTGATTAAACCAAGTCTCTCTGTTGTAGGATGACATGTAGTGAAACTCCTTAAGATGAGCTGATCAAAATAATTTATCAGATGATGCTCTTGTCAATTATGTATAGTTTGTAAACCAGTTCGACAATCATTGATTAATTTGAGTGTTTGTAATAATATTTGTAGGATGTTAGTTCTCATTATCTTTTAATTTATTTGTATGTTAAATTAAAGGACTCGATGGAGTAGATCTAATCAGAATTATTGTCTATAATTTAGAAGTCCTCTGTATATAGGGCTAGGAATTATGTATATTGCGTTGAAGAATGTAAAATGAAATACCGCAAAAACTTCTTAAAAATTGTATCCATCCCCGGCACGCATATTTTTTACAAATCGACTGTACAATTTGTTTATATTCGTAGCATATACGGCGCAGGTAAACGAAGAAAATAAATCCAAAAATGATGAACAGCAAACAAGAATGTCAGTCAGGCAAAAAACTCCGCCATTCAGAATCTCTGATTATTAGATTCATATACTCATATACCGACAAACGGCCACGAGCGCACATCTTCAATTCCTTTCTTGTTTTGGCATCTTGACACTGTTTACAAAATATACACCAGAATACAAATCGGTGGTAATCTGTTTGCATGAAACACCATACTATGCGCCAAAATAGGGGATCAACTGCCTGAATGTATTTCATATCGCATCATGCCGCACATATCGCGAGGACAACAAATATTATGTGAAAAATACAGTTGAGCGAAGAATAAATGAAGCTTAAAATGAAGCGAGCAAGAATATTTTTTTCAGGTACACATAAAAGTACCTACAGGCTACAAGCTACATATTTTGTATATAATAATATAGGTGCTCGTATACACAATATCATGAGTGGGGTTGACTTGTATGTGAAGCATCTGGGGGAAAAGTCGCAAGAACTGGAACGGGTGCTTTGAAGAAAAACGCTCAAAATGGTGAAATGGCAAAAAAAAAAACGTTGAGGGAAAACCCCTTTCAAAAAACGTAATCGCGCTAAATTTGCAAAGTGGTGGATGCTTGCTGAAATGGCGACCATTTTGAAGAGCAAATTGTGTTCCTTCCAAAGTATATGCGACACCGATTTTTTTATGCTGATAAGATAGGAGTCCACAATGGGTGATGTTATACACTTTAAACAATTGTTTTAACTAATAATGCGCTATCTTCCATAAATACGTTTTTGTGCGGTAATTTTTTTCAAAAGAAATTTATTCATTCTGTCTAGCATGGCGAATTTATCTTGGTATGTGGGTGTAAGTCGTGAAACATAATGAAATGGCACCGACTTTGGAATACAAATGATTCAAAATTTGTTACAAAGTTTAAAATGCAGAAAACTGTTTTCTACAATAACATAGTTTTATCGCTATGGGAACTCCCTTTGGAGTTAAAATTTTGGGCTATATATTTAAATAAAAGTTAAAGTAAAAAATACAATTTACAAGTGTAACATAAATTCTATTAAAGTTTTTTTTTACAATAGCTACAGTCGAAGCTAAATATTCAAGACTATTATTCCGAAAACTACCTCCTCTTTTAATTCGTATTCGAAAATTGTATGTACAGCAATTCCTGGTAAAAGAGATTTGAAATTTTATGACGCCAAAAGTAGTATTAAAGGTACAAATAAACATTTTTTCTAGTTATTTCAAAAAAATCAATATAGAAAGCCATTTGTAGAATTTTGATAACCCTTCAGGCTTCAGTTATAAACATTTGATTGGATGTTGTAGGACACATCGAGACTATCTTAAAACTTAATGCAATGCACTTTTTTAGACCTTTCTAAAAAGCTCACATATTTTCAGATATATTGAATTATATTCACAACGACGTATTATAATTCGTATTATTTAGTAATTATTTTATGGTGTACATACTTTTATTTTATTGATGACTGCTTAATTATTACCGCCTTAATGTACTGCTTAATTTAGACAGCCTAAAACTACGAACTGATTACGCCAACTCTAGTGACCTTATTGACCGCTTCAGCTGATTCTCTCCGCAGATCTAGTTTTGAAAAAACAACATTCTATGCAATGCTTATGTATTCATTAATCTGCTCCAACTCCTTTTCAGCTTATACTTTATACATATAATAATACTTAGGAATGTATTTCTGAATGCAGCAAAACCACAATGAGAACTTTTAAACAATTGCATCAAAGTAAATTCCACGAAAATGTAATGTTTATGTTGTGTTACCAAGGATTCTTGAAATTGTGGTTCAGCTCTACACAATTCGCTGCAAGTCTAGAAGTTCAGATTCTGTGACATACGAGCACTGTATCCAATTTATATATAACGCCTTAATTAAATTAAAGGGTTAATACAAAAACGTGTTTCATAATGAAACAAAAGCACTGCAAAGGGAAGATAAGAGTTGTCAGCTGTAGCCACTTTTGTTGCATGTATTGTACCTACACCGCAAGCTATACTTATACAACATATTTAAGTAAGCCAAACCGACATCTCATACGACATACCTAATAAGTAATAGGTCTATAGAAGCACGATCGTGCAATGTCATAATCAAATTTTAATATTTTGTGAAATAAATGTCAAAAAATTATGATGAGTTTTTTTAGCAAGGTTTTGTGAAAATTGCGTTTAAATTTAATTGTTTGTTTGAAATCTCTTTATACAATTCAATACAAAGAATCTTATTGAAAGTTGTCAGTAAAAATTAAGTACTACAAAAACTTACCAATTTTTTTTTTTTTGCTATAAAAATTAAAATTTAATTTACTTTTAGTATATTGCTTTGATTCTTTTGATTTTCTTATACTTGGATATTATTTTACAAGCACATGAGCTTCGTTCTCATCATATCATTTACAATACCTGTACGATATGCAGCTCCTATTGTCTTGTGGCTGCAGCCAAGTCGCACACATATTCGCATAGCCCTAGCAGATATGAGCCGGTTATAGCTAGAATATGCAAGGCACTATGAAAGTGCGGGGAAAATCTTCTTCGAATATCAGCAAAGATGCTTTCCCATTGTACGTGCATTTGCGCATGGTAAATAAAATCTGTCGCGTATACATTGCACATGATTATCACGCCTGATATGGCATTATGTTTCATTACAGCAATAAATTTTCAATGAAAAGATCAGAACCGACCTTAATATTTTGCAGTTGCGAAAATACATGTGGTGAAGTTAAAGGAGTAAGATGAAATAGGAAAGAAAAAATAAGAAAAATTGAGAGTCTACATATACTACCCGTGCCAACAAATTTCAGTGCAAATAACACATTTATGCCCGTTTTGTACAGACGGTTTTACAGACATATGCTTCCATTCAATGAAATTATTTTGATCCACTGAACATTAATACCAGTGAACATGGCGTATGCTCCTGTATATACGTACTCTGTATGTACGTTACACATAATCACACTGCAATAGTTATCAGTGTTACATATGAGCTGCACAAATAAAATGCGAGTAACGCCATGTGTGAAGGATTGTGGAGACGCAAAGTGTTCACATACAATACACATACCGAGTAAAATATGACGAGGCTCGCAGCATTGCCATATATCCGGTCTGCAGTGAAACTGTGAAATTGGGATAAATTAAAATAACTAGGGAGCATGAGGCGTTTTTATGGCACAAAATTATGGGGATGAAACGCGTTCATACACCGACAGGAAATAAAACGGACCACAACTTTTTACTTTGACCTGCTTTGCCCTCGTTTACATATTGTTCCATACGCTTATCGTCCTTCGTTTCAATATTCCGAAAAAAAAAGAAAAGGAAATACTGTAGAGCGGAAAAAAAGTTTGGCACACTCAGCACTATAACAGTGTTTGTGAAATGTGCATAGATGTGTGTAGGAGGTAGGTGTTTTATTTTGTGCAACATAATGATGGGATGGTGGTTAAAAGGGTGCGCTGTGTGACCTTAAAGTTCTGTATGGTGTAATATTTGTAAAACTATTTCCTTTGGATACCAATTACCTATTAGGCTATTAGTTAGTTATTTTCTGAAACAAAACCTTGCGTCGTTGTCAAATTAAAGTAGAAATTTAATAAAGAGCGTCATCGTATGAGAGAGCAGCTAAACTTCATATTATTAAAGTTTTTGAGATATTCATACGTAATTAAACATATTTTTAAGTACTTATTTTTAATTGCCTTTTCCAATGTGAAAGAAATTAAGTGTTTAGATTTTTTCAGATATAAAAATATGACCTTGAATTTTAAATTATTAACCTTGAAATGATCAGCAAACTCTTTTATTTAATGAAAAGCAACAATATTGTGAAAGAATCACGAATATTTAACGTGTGTAGGGGGTTTCTTAAATAGAAAATGTGAGATTTGCTTACAGGATCACAATTAGGGATATTACGTGCTGTTTTACAAAGAATAGATAAACATTATTAAAATGCACAATATGGGTAGAGCCGTTTTTCAGCTCCCAAACACGAATTTTATCTAAATAATTTTTTTGATCGTCAAGCATCCTTGAATTGATTACAAATAGTTGCTTATTTTTGAAAAGAAAGTGAAATCAGGGTCTTTAAGGTAAAGTTGTATTAATGACGTTCATATGAAATATGATATACATTTTCTATCACAGATTTTAGCGTCGTCATATTCATTTCATTACTGATTACACAATTGACTCTAAATCACCGATCTCTCTGACATTAAGCCAGTAAAATTAATTTTAATCTAAATACATCCCACACAACGGACGGATGTGCTGTACTTATGCAACAAACAAAATTTACACACACGTAACGGATGCGGAGGCGACCAAATAATCTCTGCACCCGGTCACCCTTGTCAGTACACACAAGTCCTGGGTACAGGCAACATGATTCATGACACACATTTTTGAGTTGTGCCCCTCTGAGTGTGCAGATATTTTGTGCGAATATCAGCTTTATGTGGGTGAGTGTGTGACCGAACAAGCACTATAACTAAGCACTAAGCAGGGTCGTATATGGAAAAAGAAGAATACAAGAAAAAAACGCACGGAAATTTCTATTAAACCCGCAATGACAGAATCCGCACCATGTGTACAAAATAGGGGTTGCTAAATGTGTGACTGTTTCTCACCATGCATTATGTTCATTTTATTTTATGAATGAGTTAATGTTTATATGGTGGGGTAGTGGAGTATAAAGCGTAACGACAAATCCTGGTAAGCCGTTCGTTCTTTTTTAGTGGAGTATAGCTGGTGTGGCTGTGCCTCTCCTTCATCCAAATTCACCCGTGCACTTTGTCAGCTTTTATTTATTTGTGTGTTTGCGGGAAACCCTGTGTTCGGTAGGTTCGCACATACATCGCAAAAGCACACATACCCGTGCATGTATTATGTATGCTGATGCAGTATGATGTATTGTATTTATCATCCCCTTTATGCGATCCTATCTTTAAACGTACGAGCATGTATACATTATGTGTGTTTAATATTAACATCGTACAAGCTTAAATTAGGCGGCGTATACCCACATACGTATTTTAAGTAGACTCGTTCAATGTTCTAGTTAGATCCAGTACACACAATATGATGTGCGACGTATGGAAAACACAATGTCCTTTGCACATACATATTACTTCAATCTATAATGTATACAGATTACAGTGTACGAGTAAATTTGTATGCTAATGTCTTAATCAAAACTTGAATAATCACTGGTTTAATAAGACTGCTGCACTATGTTTGGCTGATTTGTGTCACATATTTGGTATGGACTATGGTAGATTGTCATACTTGAAGGTTAATTGTACAACTATGAATATTTTGTGCTAGCAATTTTGGTGTGTTGTAATTTAAAAGAGGTACTGGAAAAAATGTTTACACACTTACTTGCATATTATGTGCAATGCAAAAGACAAGTGGAGTGCTTAATATTGTTTTGTGTGTAGTTAGTTGATGTGAACGAGCAACTCAACATCTCAATTCTCATTCGTCTTTTCTTTTTTTAATCTGATCCCCTTAACGGCTTAACCATTTTTGACCATCATAGGATGCATGATATTGTACGTCAATATATATTTCATAAAATCCTCCACCATCGAGTTTTGCTAATTCGGAAAAAACAGCTTTTACCATTTTTTTGTTTGAAAATGTTTGAACATTGTTAAAAAAAATTTAAATGCAATTTTTGTTGCCACTTTGACTACTTATATTTTCCACAGTTTATTTGGAGGGGGGGGGGGGGTCCACATTGATTAACAACAAGCTTACATCGTTTTCACTGATATTCTCCGATATACGTGCTCTTAAAAGAAATTATTATGTACTCTGCAATGCAATAAAGTTTCTATTTTGATATTTATTGTCATTGATACATTTACGAGTACTATATTGGAGAACGTTAACCCAGAATGACTGAATTTAACTGTTAAGAAAGTATAAAGTTTAAAGGTTTTTGTCTCCAAATGAAGGATCCAAATAAATTTCTGCAATAACGAGGCGTCGACAGGCAAAATTTATTTGGTGCTACATTTTAAGCACTACAGTCCATAATCTTGATGTTGTATTAAACTTAAACGCACGAAATAAGACATACGCTTACGAGGACATGGTAAAAATAAATGCCCGCATAAACATGGAAGATGTGTTATTAATTTAGTTTGATGGAGCCGCTTTTCATTGCACAAGATGGTTAATAAAAGTAATAAATTTTGATTAGGGTTATATTGGTGATTTCCTTGAATAACACGTCGAAAGACAAATGTTTTGCCCACGTCTCGCCGTTTAACTCCTGCACTCAGACAGTAAACAAATGGCTTCGTGTTATAAACGGGACATTTTTTGGAGTCCATAATGTTTTACACGTTTTGTAAAAGATGTTTATAAAAAGTGAATACATGCTGTTGAAAATATCGTTTGTAATGTTACATATTGGTTATGTATTTCTTTTTGATGTGGCATTTCAAAAAGTCGTTAAATTTTTTATTTTTTTTTTATAATAATTGTTTAAAATTAAATTTTGCAAAGCATTGATGGAATGAATTTTTTAAATTTTGAAGCTTTTATTCAAAATAGTATGGAAAATAGAAGCCCTTCAATTTTAAACATTGCAAAATATTTAAAAACGTCAATTAACTTAATTCGCATTTTATTATGTATTAGAATAATTAAGTGAAAAATCTGTAGCATTTAAAAAACAATTAAACAAATTTATACAACATAAAATTAAAGCCAAAATTAATTAAATCTCAAGTAATGGCACAAAAAATATTGCAAAAAAAAAAAGTTTGTTGTACAATTATAATTAAAGCCGATTATTTTTACTGTAATAAACAGTGAAATTGAAATTGAATTCGCTGGAAACAAAATTAAACCGACCGAATTAATTAAGTGATTAAACTGCGTGTTGCATTCTGTCGCCGAGTTACCATCATTCATCAGGCATGGTGTGATGTATTTATTTGCGGTGTCATTTATACATCAAGTGTGGATAGAGTCCAAACACTCAATGTCGTAAAAATTTAATTTACCCCCCAGACCCAACACCCCACACCATTTATTGAATGTGCTGTCGTATGTGCAATGTTTTGCTAAATATATGTTAAAGAGGGGGCACACTCATTCAGGGCTCATGTGGCTTAATAACTTGGTTAATGTTTCTCAGTATGATTTACCTATGCTTGTTCATGTCTGTGTGGGAATATTGCTCAGAAATGAGGAACATATAAAGCTTTTAATGGATTATTACTTATATACTCGTACAAGGAGAAAGTATTTAATGTGCGGTGTTAAATGTTTGAAACAGTTAAGACTAATATTGTGATAAGTGATTACTGTGTGAACTTTAATAAAGTTAAAATCATCAACTTATATATTTTTAACATGTAAAACAATTTAAATTCACAACTTCAGTTAAATCATTAATATTTAATTTCACATAATTGATAATATGTACTTTTATTTCAGTTACTGCTAAATACAAAATGTCATCATTGTAATTAAAACTGACGCATCATTATCTAAATAACTATTATGGCCATTCTTTTACATTTAACGATTTTATAATAAGTCAAAATGCATAAAAAAGTCCATTATATGCATTCATTCAAAAATTATGAAACATTTCAGATTGCAGACTCTCAAAACATATTACAACATTGCATCTGACATTCTTTCAAACTGTCATTTACAATTTACTGCAACATTGTCATTGCAGCCCTTCGGCCATCATTTGAAAACGATATCCATGAGCAATATGCACATTAACCCGATGCTCATTTCATGTATATTGTATATCCTTTTTATACATTGTGATACAAAATAATGTATAATCCTTGATACTACGAATATATATATTCAAAATAAAATGCAACGCAACCAAAATGAGATTTCTTTAAATGTTAAATTGTGCGGGCAAATAAATCAGATCGTTCATATAGTTTTGTAATGTTAAATATAATAAATTATTGTGGAGAGGGAATGCATTGAAACAAAGGCCATGTGCTGTTAAGCAGGACGACGATGAGGCGGAAATTGAAGAGTATAGGAGAAATATAAATGAAAGTGAAACGAAATGGAAAACTATCCCTATACCGCAAAGCCTGGTTGCGAAATTGAAATGTGCATAAGGGGTCAGAGGACAGCGTTTTTAAAGCACACTCAAGCAAATTTTCACATGACGTGTCGATGGACATTGGTCCATTTTACTGAGAAAAATATTTTGTTTTATAATACTGCGGTACTTGGGAAGTATTTGTTTGTGTAGTTTGAATTCCCTTTGTTGCATCTTTATCATTTATATTATTTTATTATATTATAACATATAATGTTTACTTAATTCGTAAAAGTTTAAACTATAAAGTTTGAACAAAAGGGAAGTGATGTGAATTGTGACCGATGTGCACTGTTGAGCTTTTTTTCTACCCAAATTGTATGAATGCAGTCGAAGGCGCTGTTTCATTGTCGTTGCGTTCTTTTCGTTAAAAAATATTCTCTGTTATTAGGAGGACATATCACAAAACTTTAAAAGTTTAGAATACTAATTTAATATATTGTATAAAACAAAACAATTCTGTTTCCTTCAGCTGCCCGTAATTTTGAACCAATTTAGCTGTTTTTTTAAATTTGGATAATAACGGTACGAAAGTAGTAAATTGGTTAAAAATTAAAAAAACATTCAACTAAAATATTGTTGAATGTTTTTTAAGTTTTAAAAGCGAATTGAAAGAATTGAAAGAATTTCAAGTTAGAGGCGTTTTTAAAACAATATCAACATAAATCTTTAAAAATTACAACATGAATTAAAGTTTTTAATTCATTTAGGTAAATCATAACACAATAATTTATATTATTAGAATATTTGAAAATGCATTTATATTTTTGGCTCGTGACACAAAATCAGGAGAATAAAATGCAGGCACAAAAAATACGGTGAACGTTTCTTATAAATTAAAGTTATAGTTATATACAGTATAGTTTCATACGATCACGTACAGCTCTTTGGTGCTAATCTATCCATTTTCATTATATAGTCGCATCAACTTTTATTAGAGTGGAATGCTTTGTGCTTCCTTTATAATAATTAAACTTTTAACGAAAGCTTTATCTTAGGGAGCGTTTTTGAAATAACTGACTTATATTGTCACACACGTAGCAATAATAATAACGTTCACATAGCATCCACGTCTTGTAAAGATGTTCACCTCTCTTGAGAATGATTTAAAGTGTTTCAAAAGATGTCATTTGCCTGTCGTTTCGAACTAAAAAGATACTCTCAATTCTGAACTAACCACAAAATTTTACAAGGCAGACACTGTATTCTCTAAGAGCACTTAAAACCACACTATTTTCTTAAATAAGAGAATGTCCATTATAGAAAATTTCTACAAACTTCATTCATAAGTAATTATTGTTTATGTTAAATTCTTTAACTACCAAACTGTTAAATTTTGAATGTTCCTAATGAGTTCAATTTATTTTGACAAATAATTAATATTTTAATTGAACATGCGATTTTCCGCATATTCGTATCTATTTCAAGTAAGTACACATTTTGTTTTAAGACTAATTGGTTCATTAGTGTAGTAAACAGTACTTTGTTATCTGTACATTTAACCTGAATCGTCAACAATTTGCGGATCAGAATTTACTTTATATAAATAACTTAAATATTATGGTATATTGTAAGTTGGGTTAAAATCACAAAAGCATGATTTTCATGCACTAACTATTCTAGTGCAACGTTACGGATCATTAGATAGCTGTGCTGTAGGAATTTCCTCTCCCACAGCATGTGCAATGTAGATGTTTGTATTGTATATCGTGAGGCTCACTATAAAAATATCAATATGCGCCAAGGAATACATATGGGGAGAAGAATTCCTTTGCCGGAAGAGATAATAAAGCTTTTTGCAGGATATCCGGTCGATGTTGGCCCATTTTATTTTGCTAGAGGATTTCGAGAACCGACCATTGTGTTATTTGCTTAGGACTCTAGCGTGTATACACCCCGACATGACGGCACTGCATATACATTTATGTATGTTGAAACACCAGTATGGAAGTAAACAAACCTCCTACACTCAGCAATATTCCTTCCGCGTGTACATTGTACAGTGTACATCAACAAATTCTCCACACATGGGAGCCCACACATATTGTGTTTATAGCGCATTTCATTTCGGCCTTAATCAATTAATTAAATGCAGTAGTCATTCACTCGGAAACACAAATTGCTTTTTGCATGCTTTATATGGGCCGACTGAAAATGAAACGGTTCGGTATTGTATGCCGTATTTTGTGATAATTTATATCGTATCGCCTTGCCAAAATACAAATTCATACATTATATTGCTCGCACTGATATGCACGGTGTGTTATGTGCTCATGTGCAAATACGCAAAATCAAACTGCACATTTTATGCGTGTAAACGCTGCTTATGCCGGTTGTTTGCGAAGAAGCAGTTCATTTTGAAGCAGAAGTATGAGTGGTAAATTTTGAACACAATATGGTAATTATGCTTTTAAAATAACCTTTTGGTAAACCTAAAATCACACCAGTGCAATTAAAATATCCTTTTGTTAATG
Organism: Sylvicola cinctus; assembly: GCA_963854165.1. NCBI lineage: Eukaryota > Metazoa > Arthropoda > Insecta > Diptera > Anisopodidae > Sylvicola > Sylvicola cinctus. Next base: position 55,375,276 of record OY974082.1, read on the forward strand.
TTTTAACGAGAACATGAACATTAACGAAAAATATTTATAATACACAATATTTTGCACATTTTAATAATTAAAAATACAAGCACAGTGCTTAATTGGGATAACAAGGTGTTATTTTATTAGAACCTGGTAAAAATTATTAAACTGTATGTGAAAAACTACCCTTCTCAAGTCATAAGTAAATGGCAAGTCAAAATGTTGAATCAGCAGCCGTCGTTTTACAGTATCGTTGAGCCTATTTGTTTTCATTTTTATAACTGCGACCACAAAGCTTTTTAAAAAGTTCATTAAAGTGTTCATTAAAATTTAGTTTTTTACGAATGTAAGTTTAACCCCCACTATTAAAAAAATTGTTATTGGTGATTTTTTCCAGATAATAGTCACCACTTTCATGTGTCTAATAAAAACTTAAAGTCTAATAAATTTATTGCCCTTTGAACTAGACACCAGACTTTACACAAAGCGCTAAAAATAAAATAAAAGCAATTTATTGCATGCAAAGTGCATATAGTCATTCAAAACATTCAATATAAATTATGAATGGAAATGAATGAAAAAAGTAAAATATATAAAATCGTTTTTACATCAGTTTCGTGCTGTAGTTTCTGTTTGTTTTTGTATTTTATTTTTTATTTTGTAAAATAAAATGGTTTTCGGTGCGACATACACACACACGTATGTACGTACATATTCGGTTTGGCTTTGATTGCATGTTTGTATGTTGTGTCACATATAAACAGATATATGGCGAATAAGGCGTAAGGGGGATGAAGCTTGAAATTGAAATTTACTGTCAAAACCAAAGCAATGATTCATTTTTATCGCAGTTTGTTATCAACAGGATATACAATTTGAGGAAAAGGCTTGTTGAAATTGAGTTCGAATAGAAATTTAAATTTTCATGAAATTTTGTATGTAAGCGTTTTAATATAGTTTTAATTTTTAAGAATTTTACGAATTTTGAAAATATGGCGGACTTTGAGAGCCTAGCAGGTAGATGACCTAGTACATATTAACTAAACTAATACTAATATCGTTACTTGATAAAGTTTCTAATAATTAAGGTCGTCAAATTATTAGAAACTTTATGAATATCACGATTTTGGCCAATTATTATTTAGCACTAGTTGCGTTCTAAAAAAAGCTTTTAATTAAGCTAATATGTTCTTGGTTTATTAATAGCTAATCCTTTATCATATTATAATTATAAGCGTTAGGTTAAAATTTAAATCATTTTTGAAAACCAAAAAATTAAAAAAATTGTATATTTCAACACAAATTCACACATAAATCCAAATTTTTCCACGAGCTGAAGTTAATTTGCACTAAATGATGTATGTAAAAAGTAACAATCACCTATTCACGGTTAATTTGCAGGAAAATGTCAGCGCACCGTAAAATGTCTATTTGTTTTCCCGCTCCTTAAAAAGCACGGCGACAAACACAAGACTGCGTAGCTTCACGTAAACACATAAACGGTAGTGTATATTTTGTGTTCAGAAATTTACATTATCACATTGACGTTAACGTCTTTCAATAAAAGCTCATTTACTCAACATCCAACAGCCAGTTCCTATTCTACCGGAAAATGGATAATAAAACTAACTGGGTGTGTCGATTGCACAAATTAAATCACCAATATTTCTGAAGACATCGTTCCATGTGTCGTGTGTATGTCTTCCCTTTGATATAAGTTATATTCTCGTAAGACACTCATTGATGAATATACGCGTTGTTAATAAATGACGAACAAAATTAAATTAGATTGTGTGGGCGTGTGTAGGAGCTTCTGCATACTGAAAGAAAATGCTATTTAAAGCTGGAATCATACGCAATTAATTTGCGGATTTCCTTTACACACCTTCATTTTGTATTATTCGCAAGATTACTGTTTTGAAATTTCTTGCAAATGCATATTTATTTATGTGGGAATTAATTTTGAGATTTTCTTTGCTACCAAATATATACATGTTTAATGTATTAGAAGCAGGCACCCAAACCAAAACGCATTGTTAATATAATTATATTGAGTTATTTTACAGCGGAATTGGGAACAAGATATTGCTTACTGTTGTAATGTTACATAACATTTGTTACTTCTAATTGCGAAATATTAATAATTCATTTACACAAACCTCAGCACAGGTACATTAAATAATGAAATTGTGCAACATCGACTTTGAACTCGCATTTATAAAATTCATTAGCATACAATTATTTATACACAAATAAAATATATACACGCAATACGAGTACATTACTGAAATTCTCGTTACAAATGTACTAAGTACTTTAAATTTTTTTAATTTACAATTAGCCTTTGTTATTGATGGTGGCCAGCACATTATGGTTTTCGTTATATTTTGTAGCCTCTAGTATTTCTAGAACAATGTGTTGTTTTGAACTTCCCTTTACAAACGAAATCCATAAAGGTATTGTATCCAAATAGCCGCCATAATTTAAAATTTTAGTACCCCGATGTGCAAGCATTTGCGAATATTGTTTATTCACCATCCCCACATTATGAGGCATTACAGAACGTTATGCATAACATATATATGTTATGCACGTATATATTGCCTTGGGGTCGAATGTAAATAAGAATATAATTTATTTTAAACGAAATCGACAAATTATTTTAGTTTGACAAATTTCAGATTCATGCAGCGCTCTATGACAGACAACGATTTTTGTTGTAATCTTCTTGACCGTATCATTCATCGTTCGCCAAGAAAACCCGAAAAATTTAACCGAAATAGCGTCGAAATCGTGAAAAACAAACATAAATTGAACACTTTCGGGAATCATGTAGTGAATTCATTTTTTGGCTACGCAGTACACAACGGACAACAAATAATTTTGTCAAATCCTTGAATTAATTAATTTTATTGGCACAATATCAAAAGCAAAACATCGCAACGTCCGATTTTTAAGCGATGTAGAGTTCACCGAGCGAATTACCTTTATAAACTGATGTACGAAAAACTTTAATGAGTAATTAAAAGTATATTCTCCAAATTACTCAATAACTTTTGCAAAAGCATTGATAAGGAAATGAATATTCAAAGATCGCTACGGCGGATGTTTAATCACATATTCGTCAGAACCAGACTCAGCCTGAAAAGGCAATCTTACAAATAAAAAACCCATTTCCTCCATCTTTGCTGTGTTTTTCAGCTGAAAATGAATTTAACAAAGTTGAATTTGTTTGCAAAACTTTTTACGTTTTTACGGCTTGGATGGGTGTGACCGCGGATGCACCAGTTAAAAACGCGCTGAATTTAAGGTTACGAAATACAATGTTTTCCAAAGTCTAAAAGAAGAATATTAAAAATATATTATTCAATCATTTTAGTAAAATGTATATTTACTTCTATTCATCATTAATCAAAAAATCATTTAGCATTACAACACTGTGCTTGTCAATTATCAATAACTACATAATATATAAATTAAAAATGTCTTTAAAATAAATTATGTAATACATTTAAAGAGTACAGACTTGTCAGTCTGAAAATAGTCGAAGAATCAAGTAAGCAGGAAAGACTTTAATTATAAAAAACAATTAAAAATGTAATTTCAAAAGTTGCTTATTACTTTACATTTGCTAACACCCTTAAAAAAGTTTTGCTGCTAGAAGAATTCATTCAACCCTCCTCCCCCCTCTTTTAAAGTAAACTTGATTGTTTACACTTCTTCTACCTTTTAATGCGTAAAATATTTATAAGGAAAATCAATTTAAATATTTTGTGTCACTCAATTAGAACGTGGTTGCAACTTTTTTTTTTTTTAATTGAAGTTAGTTTTATGTTCATATACGCATTGTGATAAAACAATCTGTAGTTCATGTATACAAAGGTATAAATTCGTTTGCAACATAATTGATTTTTCAGTGTGCATAACTTTATATCATTGAATAAAACACAGTACTCATTGCACATATTATATGCAAGAATGCGTGTAAATGCAACATGCGTTCAGTGCCCATCCGGTTGTTGCAACATTAGGAAACTTATGCCAAATAAGCATGTTTCTCGATATGCAAACTAATCTGAGCGTAAATGTCTGACTAGATATAATTTCTATACACGTTTTCCCACTCCCTCCGTAAATTATGATCATTTTGAACACTTCCTGTATATTGTCGCTTGGTACACAATCCGCAGGACAGCATCAGTGCATCTGAAAACACGAATATGTGACATTTTGTCTCTTATTATATTTTACATGTACATTATGAACTGAGAATCAACTCAGACATACAGGCAAGTGTATATATGAATGTACATGTTAATTGTTGTGACGTTTTGTCAGATATATTATGGCTTTTGAAGCATAAGCTCGTAAAGTGCGGTATTTTCAATTGAATTTTGGCTTGGCAATGGAATTTTTAATTAAATAAATGTAAATTTTTGGGCACCAGTGTAGCTAAATGTCGTCTCAATGCAAGATGATCCACTCTACTATACAAATTCATGAGATTTAATTAACCAGATGAACTAATGCAGTCACAGAAGTCAATTATGGTATCTGTGGAATGTTCTGTCATCTGTTTGTGAATACCACCACGACCATGAACATTTTGAGCATTTTTATAACGCTTTAATAAATATGAGCTCCAAATATTTTATGAATCGACATCGAATGTATAAAAGTACACTTTTGTTTTAATGCAAACCCGTTGAATAGGAATTCAATGTCAATGTATACATAAAACACAAACAGTGCATTATAATAGGCGTTGATGAAAACCGATTCAATTCAAAGTCCAATCACTTAAAGTAACTATAAAGAATTTTTTTAAGATATTCTAAAAAGCTCAATAAAAAGCTGTTTCCATTAACATATTAAAATATCTTTTACAATTATTGTTTTTAATTTACATGAATTTTGCATCAGAAGTTGCTAATAATTTCACTTAAAAAAAGGAGAGAAAATTGCAGACGATTCTTTTTTTGGTGAAAGCCAATTGTAACACAATAATGATGAGTTTTTAATTTGGATCATCTTCAGCGTATAATTTCAAAGTCTGACAAAACATCGCTCAGGGTAGAATAGCTCTTAAAAAGCAGTGCCAAAAGTTTTATAATTTTTGCTTGTCATTTCATTTCCTTTAGCATTTTGTAATAATTCCTAAAAGTATCTTAAGCATTAAATGAATAGCGATTTGAAAGAATAGCATTAAGTGAAAAACTTTCAAAAATTACTCGCAGTAAAATTAATACAAATTTTGTCTGCAAACGCAGAAACAATGTTTTCCTTTCGCAAACATGTTGCAAATATAAAGATCAAAGCTGCAACATTGTTTGCATAAAAAAATGGCATGACGCTATTATGTAAATAAATGTATGTCGCCTTTGCATTTTACATGCTCCTGCTGAAATTGATTTTGGGTTAACCCCAAGTATCGATTCAACATTTCACAGTTGACCAAAGACAAAGACGAATATAAATACAATAAGAATTTGAAGGATAAAAGGCCACGCCAGTGTGTTCTACACCCGAAAAAGATAGCAATCGCAATTAAGTTCGCATAGATCATCCCTTTACAGAAGGTCTGTGTGGAAAAGTTGACAAACACTCGAGGCCACAAGAAAAATCAATCGACCATTTATTTGTTGGAGAAAATTGGATTGCTTGGTATAGCCCCACAAAGGCTTACTGGGTGACACGACGGATAGAAGATGGTTCTCCATTTGTGGGGCTTTAGCACATAATGAAGATAAAGCACAGTGTTTATAATTGGGTCTATCGATTTGCATTTATCATTAATGCTTTCTTCTGGTATATGCCTTTTTATCATGAGCGCATATTCGTCTTTTTTTGAGGGTTTCTTGCTGTCGCGATTTTTACTGCCGAAAATCGTGTCCGGAATAATTTTTAGGTTCAAATGTCAACACAGCATTATCAGATAATTTGGTCTTTGCATGATACTTCGCTGTCAAATACTCAATTTGTATATGGCGAATAAAATTTGATGGACAACGTATCTATTACACATTTTGATGATTTTTTATAATAATTTACAAATTAGAAAAGATATTTGCGACTACTTTGAATGTATTTTATTTATGTTTGCTGTTCATAAAAAATGAGGATCCTTGAAATATTGCCTTAATATAGAATTTTTTTATTACAATGTGGCTTATCTTCTATCAATCAAAAACGAGTTATCCATTTTTGTACTAAAACGGCAATTGAATAATTTACAAAACGACTGACTATAGCTACATTGTAACCAGCAAAGTTGAAACTCTTCCAAATTATTGCTTCAAAGCTCATCCAGGTCACTGTCGAAATTCGAACTCACACATAACTAGTTACATATTATATGTAAAGACTCATATGTTGTGACATAGCAAAATAAAATCAAACACATATTGGCAAATCGATTTATAACATTGAAAACGGAAATGAATTAAAAAATTTCTCTGCACAAAACTATTCAGAAAACAATTTTATTGTGGCCTCAGCGTGAGCAAATAATGCCCTTGTTCCGGCTAGATTTCCGCGTGGAACTAAAATAAAAAAAATAAAAAAATCGATTTGTATTTATTTCGCTGCTGAAAACAAGAGAATTGCATTTAATTAATTAATCAACAGATTGAATAAACAACATGTAGAGAGAAAAATATGCTACCCAGATTTACAATTAAATTTTCTATTTCAGCAGTGACAATAGTGAAGGAATTAAGAACATTCAAACAAAGTTTTTGTGTTAAAGAAATCCAGAAGAACTTTCAGTTAAACTTACCATTCAAGAAAATTTAAACGAAATAGTTTCGTAAACTCTAATCAATTGCACATTGTTTTACCTTCTAAAACATATTGCGTTTAGAATTTCTGCACAAAGAACCTTGATGTAGTAACCGTTCACCGCATGCACATATTCTGTTGAACCTCAATAATGATAAGCTTCATTGTCAATCAATTCTGTTGTACCGGACGAGTGGCACCCAATACATAACTGGGAAAACTGTGAAACTTTTTACCGGATGATTCAAGGGTGAGTTTTCTCATTGTTAACACAACATCAAATAGTAGAACTTTTTCGATAAACCAAATTTCTAAATCAATTACCATTTCCCATTTCATACGCTGCTTTCGTTTTATTGCTTGAGTTATTTTCTTTTCGTATTTTTGCGCCTCCGTTTCTCCTCAATATTGTTGATTAAATTACACAGTTTTCATACAGCAGTGAAACCGAAACTCATTCAAGTGGTGGATATCAATTTTATCTCTGGATAACATTTTGACTTTTGAGCCTTGATTTGTGTCACCCTTCGCAAGACCAAATACCACCCCCTTTACTCAACCACCTTCCCCACTTATAAGACTGGTGGCGGCTGCATGAGCCTCAAAAAGAAAAAAAGCGAAAATTTCCTAATAAATGAAATTAAGTGACTCGTGAAATTTGAATAGATTTTCAATTTGGTCATCATTGTGAGTGTAAAATTTATTATAATTCTTGATTGACTTTCATCGCACGTGATGTGAGTGGGGTGGTTTGTTGATGTACTTAACTGAAATAATATTTTAGTCATTGGAACATCATCCGGAAAGTTTTTCCCTCACCATATTGGCAATTAACCGCAAATAGATCAATTCACCGAACATGTCAATTCGTTGCAATATTATAGCAACCCAACAGATAAACGCATAATTTACATGGTTACCTATCTTTATATTTGGGTTGGTATTTGCATATGTGCACGAGTGTGTACACCCCACCATTTGAATGTAATAAATTCAACAGTATCACTGCTTCGGAGATAGAATATTATTCGAATCTCAATTTGGTTTTAACACTTTGTGGTTGTGATCCATTTGCTATGGCTTTGAGGAGGAAAACTTCTTCTTCTCTGTGCATGTGAACCAATTTGGTCATATGATAGGTATACATGCATTTGTGCTTATCTAAACTTATATGTACGTGTTATTCAGTCAGACCATATTCCGACACACAAAATAATATACATAGGTACAATTCGTACATATTATATTGTGTGCCCAGCCACCCCTCCTACGATATGTGCTTCGAGTTTCATTTAATTCCTCCCCTGTGATTTTCAGTTCACATTCAATTTCGCATACACACTGAAATGCAATGACAAGATACATTTCTCTCAACAATAACGAAAACGACGACGTGTGTGCGACAAAATCTGTGTTTTGCTGTTTTCGGTTAACATTATTTTCCTTTCGTTTGTGTACGTTTGCATACTTGTGCATACACGAGTAAGTATATTTTATCCAACAACCAGCATTTTATTTAAATGTTACTTTAAAAATTTAAGTGACGCACACCAAAATTGAAATTCATCGAAATCTTGAGGGATTTTTTTGGAATGTTGCTTTCAGTTTTACTGTTGGTCTCTTCTCGATTTCCCCCTTGGCTTTGAATTCAAATCGAACTTATATTATGTAAGCTGTATAATATTATGCTTACCCAAGCAAATGTACAGCGTACATTCCCAATCCACATACTCATGTTATTGGACTGTTAATTTTGTACAATGTTGCAGTAAATACAGCGTGCAAGTTAAACTAACAGCAAAGTTTTAGGGTAAATAATTTGGAATTTGGCAAAGAAGTTTTGTGCTTTTCTTGCGTTTATTTCATTTGAGTTTAAAAGGAAGTTTTTTAATCAGCAGTACACATTGATGAAATGTTTAAATCATCAATTTAAGGGTGAACTGTTTTGCAATTCGTGTGTAAGAAATGATGCACTAATTAAATGCTAGCAGTTCATTTACATATTTTAGAACATATTATATAAGAAATGATCCAAATTCTCAATTTCATAAAGTGGATACTATAATTATGTTTATGAAATACTTGAAATGAGCATTGATGTTAGTTGTTGTATATTACGATAAACTAATAGGAAGAAGAGAAAATAAAAATGCTAATTGCATTTAAGAAATCCAATAAAACAAAATCACATTTTATTTTCAATATGCAATTAATTTTTTATTAAAATTATAATGAAAACAATTTAAAGCTGTATACACTCATTTTAAATAAATAATTGCTTCAATAATAATTTCCGTTGATTTGTGCTGCAGCCTGCAGGCTGCATATATAATACAAACGTACATAAAAATGGGTATTTTTGTAAAGTGTTCAACGATTGCATGGTGCACACAAACAACCATAAACTCTTTGTTCCGTTCGGCTAGTGGAGAGCACACGCTACAAATAGCTTCTTGATTGCTTCGAAAATCAATAATTCTACAGGGAAATTAATGTAGCCTGGCAGTGATTGCATGTACGGATAGAAGGACGATAATCGAACTAGGAAAATATACCTACTGTATCGCCTCATTAATCATAGCGCAGACAAATTGGATGGTGAACGTGTATTCAGTAATGTAACACAACGAAAGTATATTAAAGGATTGCGTGTTATGATCCTTGCAGAAATTTCCTTTTACATAAACTCGATGTAGTTAGGTGTACAATAGAGCTTTATCTCTATGTAATTTAGAATGTAATGAAATTAAATGACTGTTATATGTACAAAAAAGGATATACGTAAAATTTGATGTTGTAGTAGTGGAAATTAAATGAAATTACAAGTTGTCATGATTTTACAACATTTTTTATTGGCATTGCTTTCAGAAAAAACAAGCGAGACTATTAATCGGTTATGTGATCGACTTTGATTTTGATTTACATATTTTGTCACCCAATACATAAAAATCTACATAAGATACGACTGTGTATGTTTGCATATTTTAAATGCAAAAACAAGGCTTTAAAACCGCAAAAAAAAAACGCAGTTTGTGAAAAAGTTTTGTTATTCTAATAGCAATTTTTCCGAATTTTCAGTGTTCGATTGGTAAAAAAGACCACGCGGAAAATTATGCAGTTTTAAAATGTTTATAAATTTTTACTTCAATTACAATATACCTACTTGAGAAACAGGTCTTGTTCCATGGAGCTTTTGTGATATTACATTTTATTTAACATCATTATCACGCTTTTAGAAAGCAAAATTTTATTTCCGTGCAAAATCTTCACTTACAAGAAAAAAGAGAAACCCTTAAATTGTTGCTGCATTAAAAAACCTCAGGCTACTTAGAATATAAAATAAGTTAATAATTTCAAGATGAAAATAAATTCAAAATAAAATAATGTAATTATTTAGTAAGCATTTAGACTTTGAGTTTGAATCTTTAATGAAACTAAGACGGTCTTTGGTGACAAATTTTATTAACATTCAATTTCAATGCGAATTTAATGTTATTATGATTTATTAACTCACCATCCTTCCCTTACAATGTCAGTGAAACTCAAACATATCAACATACAAAGTAAGCAATCCTTTTTGTTTGGCTGGGGGCTGCTCACTTCTATATTCTTACAGCCCATTACATTAAATGGATGTAAAGTTTAAACAATGGATGCATAATATTATACAAGTTGAATGCGAACATGGCAATATACATATGTTTGTAGATTATGTATATATGTGTAAGTTAAATATGTATAGCAATATTAGTTTACCTATGCATAAACTATGAGCAATGGCAGATACGTCTTGTTATTCATGTAGCAAAATGCGTCTCCCACAGTGGTTTCTATTGATACAGCGCGTGTGTATGTACAAATTGAAAATTCAAATAATGAATAGGAAAATGTTTACAATACCCAAAAAGGATTACGATATCAATATGCGCATATGGACCGAGGCATGCCGAATGCCGTCGTCATGCTGTGGCAACAAGCAAACGAACAATGGCCTGTGCTGCTGCAATATGGTGCGGTAAAGTGCATAAAAGCATTGTTAGGCTGCCCTTAACTTGTGTACCGTATCTGTTATAGAGACGCTTGCATTTGTACATGGATGTGCATGAAAAGCACTCCTTCTTATCCCCCCGCGCAATATTCGAATGTGTATCCATTTTTATGTTGCACACAATGTGCTGTTGTACTCAACAATCTTTATTTCAAACAATGATGCGCAAGGCTTTTCAGCCAACGGAACGGATCATTAAACTATATCAGCCGGAAAAGAAGTGCATTTCTCATATAACCCGGGATTGTTATTATATAATATGAAATACATGCGCGCTTGTTTGTATAATGTGTAACAATATAAGTCATACACTCATTCATATCTTCTTTAACAACTTCCTTGAGTTTAGATAATGCCGAGTGAAGTGGGGGTGCTTCAAAATTGCAATGCACAAAATCACAAACAGAATTTAAAGCATTATTATTTGCGAATATGTAAATTTGTCTGCATAACAACAGCAGTGTACACATAATTACAAACAATCAAAACTTAAGTTTCTGTTTTCTTGTACTATTAAGTATATTGTATCTGATGTAAGACACAGCCGATTCAACATTTGCAGAGCTTTCGTGCAATTTTGATGACTGCATTGCATTGCGAATAATGTGCACAATAATATATATCGTAACTGTAAAGTCTTGCGATTCCTCTACTTAGCTTATTTCATGAATTGGAAGTTGCTTGAAATCTTGTTTGAAGTGCCATCGAGTATGTAAATTTGGATGTGTTACATAGAAAACGTACGTCGAACAAAAAACGATCTCCAACTGTTTCCAAAAAATACAAAAAAAAACTGCATCGTAGGGAAAAACGAAATGCGAATTTATTGCGACCTGTAAAATACATCACATTTAGACCGAGGTGTAAAATGATTTTGGCCTTAAAATTTTCAGCAAATTAATTTCTCTTTTTGAAGGCAGAAATAATGTGCACAAAAATTCAGCATTTAATGTTTATGAGATGTAAAAAGTATGATCTTTAATTTTCAGATTTAGACTTTTAAATGTTCTTTAAGTTTTTTTCAGATGCTATAGCAATGTGCTACAACCATACTGAGTCGTAATAAATTAATTTATGTATTATTTATTATTAATTTAATTTTTCTAAAATATAAATTAAAGTTTTTGCGGATAAAAACTTTAATACATTTTTTGCGGACCTTTAAAAATTATTATATAAATATATAAATAAATGTATAAAATTGTGTGTAAACAATGAATTAAAGACCACTCAAAACCTCTTGTTAGCCCACTCAAACAGCGCTGGAGTTTCCGCTAGTTTATATTAAAATACCATGACTCAGTTTCAGTCTTGCTGCCAAAAACGCAAATTTCGCATCTGGCTGGCGTGTTTTATTACGATACCACAGAATTTATTGCAGAAAATGTTTGTCGAATGTTATTTGTGAAATATCTGCACATAAAAACATATTTTTTGTTCTATCATTGGATTAAAATTTCATTATCAATGACACTCGATATTGCCTATAAAGCCCGTCTTTACGACCTACTCAACTTATTCAAAGCCAATATCATCCAAACCAACATGATGATTATAATAATATATTATTGTACCCCGCAGTATATATACGTGCACTGTATATTGTCATCATGAGCTGAACGATGTTGGTTCTGATGTCAATGCCGTTTTACGAGGATTATAAAGTCGCCAAATTCGGGGCATCAAATGACCAGACAACGTCATCTTTAGTGCTTTTCTTTATGTACGCATAGCGGTGCTTTGTTACTCGCCACTTAATGCAATTTGGGGGTAAATATTGGCAAATAATATGAGCACTGAGCGTGTAGTCTTTAGACTGAATGGCTCTGACAATACAACTTTTATTTAACTTGATCCATTAATTTAATCTGTGTTAAAGACATTGACTTAAAAGATAAAATATTATATTAAGTCCCAAATTTAACGAAATAAATGTTATTTAAAGTGCTATTTTTTAAGTTATTCCATTTAGAGTTTCAAAAAAATATTGCATATCAGAAGAAATAGATTACATTTTCTATATTTAGCTATATTTAATGTCGAGTACAAATATGCTCATTCTTCTCAACTTAATGCTACATAATTTGTTTGCATACTTTATGAATAAAGACAGTGAAGTAATGTTGGAATGATATAGTAAATATTCTAGACGTAGAGTAGCACAACCTTTTTACATTCAACTTCAAGCAATTTTCTAAAGGTTTATCTTGGTATACAGTCGACTCAACTTCCAACAAATTCCGTCTGCAGAATAAACGCGTGCATAAAACACATTATTATAAATATGTAAAAGTACATTAAGGTCGATCCAAATTCATAATGTAATAAAACTTTGGACATTTATCAAAATAAAAGGGTTTGCATATTGTCTGCGGGCATTTATTTAGCTCTTAGTGGAGTGGTATGCATTCATTAAGAAATTGTATTTCGTATACTGAATAAATAATGATTGCTTTTTAATATTTCAATGAATAATATTCAGGAATGTTGCATGTTTAATTGAAATTAATTTTAATGTTATGAAACGATTTTTTATATTTTAATTTTATGGGGTTGTAGAAAGTTGCTGAAAGACGTTTTGAACACAACGTTTTGCAAAATTAAATTTAATTGTTGAAATTATTATTTTTTAAATGCTTAACACAAAGGTAATAAAAGAATTATTAAAAAAATTAACAAATATTTTAATTTGGCATTTGTATTTCTCATCCGAATCCACTATCAATTTTGTATCCACCTAGAATTATGTAGTTTCGTTCTGAGAGAATTTGCTGAATTTATGACGTCCGAAACAATAAAATATTAAAATTAAAAAAAATTAAAACGAAGAATTGGTCTATTTTAAAATGTAAAAGTAAATGCATAACGTATCATGTCTTTACTTTCAAATGCATTTCATAATACTATACTACATAGTCATATTGTTTTGTTATATGTCCTACTGTTTTATAAAAATAGTAACTGTTGGCACAACCCAAAAGACTCTGCATTAAATGAATCAAGTGAATCAAAATTCATTGAAATGCAATGGCACAGAACAGACATCGCGTGACAAAGCATATTGAAAAAAAGAAACGAAATATATAATCAAATGGTTAGCGATTTTGTGCCCTAAGATAACGTCGCGTATATAAATAGCGTGATAGATTTGCTATAAATTCGTTTTTCCACGGAAACGTCGTTTGTCGATAAGATCTCTTACAATGTAACTGGTATATTTATATAGCATGACTTCAAAAATACATAAATATTATGTTTTTTGCTGGTATTCAAATGTAATTAATAGAAAAAAGCTATTATGCTATACAATTTGAATGGAACGGAAGAAGGTGGTGTGCACATTAGTGTCGCTCGTATGTTATATTAAGCTTTCAAGATCGGCAAATACATTTTGCTGGCAAACAGTACCTACAGCTCTGTAATAAGTGGAACAACAATTTGTGTACCTATACAAAGTGCTTTCAAAGCAATTTAATAATAATAAATAATAATATGGTGGTTTTTCTTTTAATATTTATACGCCCCACGGAACTAAAGTCTTCCAAATAATCAATTTCAGTTTTTTTTTTACACACTTATTATGTACAAATAATTTATATATTTAAAATTTTTATATTGGACCAACGTTACTAATTATTATTAAATTTGCCCTACTTTTAAACCACTTACCGTATTTGGAGCATATTTTTTTAATTAAACACATTGCACCATATGCAGCAGTTCCAATAAAGTGATTTACAATGCTTCACTCCTGCTTCAGTCAACATTTCACCATCCAACTTCAGCCAAAAGTTCAATCCAATTCGATGTACACTTTCATTGAATGTTCTTAAACTGCAAGTAGTTATACCCTCCCCGACACCCCTTGCATCTGCACTTTTCCGGAAAATATTTTATGAATTGATTTTCCAAACCAATGCCATTCCAGAAATAAATGGGATTGTGGATTACTTTATATCGTATTACATTACCATATTATTAGAAATCCTTAGTCGTGCAGCAGTCAGCATATGACCCCCCCCCCCCCTTCCCGAATGCTGCGCACACAGCAATTCTTTTTATGTGCAATGGCCACTCGACTTTATCAAACTAATGCAAGCCCCGCACATAACTCATTATTGATTTCACATTTCATAAACCATAACAATAAGTGAAATTCCCCGCTTTGAACAATCAGTTAGTGCCCAGCATTTGAATCAATTACCAATTATATATTTTTGTGTGTTTGTATAAAATACGCTAAAAGCTTATGTAATTTTACGCCTCACTTCAATTCCATTAATTTAAGCAATTGTTGCCATGTTAAAATGACGAGAGCTTTCAATACACCCAACACCCTTCACAAACGCACAATAAATATCGACAGAATGGTTATTAAGTCCATGATTGAATTTTTGATCGGTGCATTGTACACTCGTGGATGGTGGTTTGCGGTTTAACCGTTTTATCATATTTAATTTAAAAATAATTGGTTTAAAAATTTTCAGCAAGGATCGCCAAGCCCTGACCTCTTTGAAACTATGAAAATTTATTAAATAAAGTGAATTCTATTATTTATTTATGTGTTTTCAAAACCTTTTCGAGGAATTCGTTGTGCATTTTTTATAATTATTTTTATAAAATACTATATTTAAATAATTTTTTTTTTTAAGTTTTTATTTCCAGTTTGTGCATAACTATTGTTATAACTAAGTCTGTAATTCTCCAGTCATTTCATAGTCTTATAAAGCTTTCAATGCACCAATTTATCCAAAGAAAAATTTATTAATTAATTTGATAAATAAAATAACCATAGCGTGTGATAGGATCTGTGGAGCCAGTTGAGCACAAGTACAGGGTGGAACATTTGTCGGTTTTATTTTGAATCTCGACAAACTTTTGGAAATATTTAAGACTTATTTTCAAAGTCCGTGTTGTGTCAGGGTGGTTCATTTAAAATTTTATTTATAATAATTATGCAATAAAATAAGTATAAATTGATATTTTAGATTCATTTTTAAATTATTTTGAAGGTTACAGTAAGTAATGCACAATGATTTCATTCAAGTGGCGATCTCTGCTTACCTTGCAGTGCCTGATTCATCCCTCCCAATACTTGAACTCATTTTTCATAATTTCGCTATATCTTCAATAACCGACGCAAGATTATGTCTTAAAGCTTGAACAGTCTCTGGATTATCCGCATGGCATCGGTCTTTAAAAAATCCAACGCTGTCAAGTCGCACCTGCTCATGGTTCATTTTAAAAAATAAATTTTTAAATGAACCACCGTGTAGTTTTGTAGTCCTTTTAAATCAATAGTTTTTAGATTTTATTGTAAAAACCATTAACATCTTTGAAAACAAAATAGAAACTCAGAAAAAGACAACCCCCCAGAACAAATATTTTTTGTTTTAAAAAAGAGAAACAAAGAAATATAGACGTTTCAAAAATATCTAATTGGCTGCACTGAATTGGAAACAACAAAAGGATTCAGTTCAATATTGTGCGAATTGTCGTGCGACAAAAATTCAATAGTATGTATTTCGCTTTGAATCGGTGTCTTTGGATGTATGAAAAGAAAATGTTGCCCCAGATATACTTCCATCAGACATGACGAACATCTTTTATTCGATGTCATAAACCAGAACACACAGGTGATTTTCATTTTTATCGAAAGGCAGTCATTCAGGCAAACATATTTATTTATGCTTACTTATGCATCAGTCATGAATTTTTTTTATTTTTGTGAACAAAACCATATCTGCCATATTACCTATTATGGTGTGGTTATGTTTGCATTTATTTCCATTTTGAATTGTATGGAGAGGCGACGCCTGAGCCCTGAAAGCCTGCAAAGTAGCACGGAAGCTGCTTCAATTATGTGCTCATGTGAATAAAATTATTTTTCATGTTGCTCATGTACACATTATGTGAAATATGCACCAAACACTGCTAAATTTCGCATGACGTATGTAGTATTACGGCCATATTTGTATGTACTCGTATAATGTTATAGAAATTAAAAATTGGTTATAAGAGCATATAATATTTATCTCGCGCGTATAACGTTGCACGATACGTCAAGTTGTGAAAAATGTTTTAATGTACCAACTTGAAACTTGCAAAAACAATTTATTTTTTGCATTTTTTATGATTTGAGTGTGTGTGTGTGTTTTTTACAACAACTTTCTGTAAAAAAATTTGTTGCAACTGCAGCCATTCGCAATTTGTCACAATTTATCATAATTTCGGAAGACAATTGCCGAGGATAAACTGCGCTTTATGAGCTCCCACAGTTTTCTTCGTTCTATAAAACTCGTAGACGTAACGAAAAGTTCATCTGCCGCATGGGATCCTCATTTGTGCAGGGAATACAAAAATACGTGTGTATATGCGTAGTAAAATATACTATAAATTAGTTGCGAGAAACAGCAGTCCTGTATATGCGGTGTTTATATTTACTTCAGAAGCACTAAACAGCAACCAACTCTATATAGGTATCTTAAAGATTACTTAGCTAGACACAGTTTTTGTGTAGTAAATTGCATTAAATAACAATGAGGCAAATAAAAACCAAGACCCACAAATGGCGGAAGCCACTTGTAATTAAGTGTAATTAACAATCCAACTTGTTACAGCTAACCGTGCGACTAGCTGTCTTCGTTGCGGCCTCATGCAAATTCAAAACGCTTAATAGCCCAGCATTAACACAATTATGATACAGCGAATTAAATTTCGTATAGCTTGAGCTTTTATTTCGCTCAAGACAATCTAATTATGCATTATAATTGTTTGGGATCTGGGTCACAGAGTTTTCTATCAACAAAGATGACAAATTAGGGGTAGGATATTCTCTCTTGCTATTACCGTGTTGTCTTTTACGAGTGTATACCTTGTGGCGGTTTTTAAGTATAAGAAAATATTTTGATAAATGTTCCGCTTCGTGCTTTCTCCGTTTAAACCTGCGATTGTCGGCGAAATATTTCACAATGACAAGGTACACATACAGTATATTGGAACAGATTCATCTTGATTGATTAACTAACGACAGAACTAATCTGGTAAAATGCTTCACTGATAAACTAAAAATATATGATCGGAAAATCACATACAAAAGTATTTGCACAGTAAACGTTTCATTTAATTCAGCCGTAATCAGTCAACTTGCAATTAATCTTATTGAAATAGTCTCCATTTATATTCGTAATATACACTTTGTATGCATAAAAGAGCGCAGCGTTAATAAATTAGATAGGAATTGGCTAAACAGTTAATGTGGATTGGATAAATGGATTTCGCCGCGGGGAAAAGGTATAGAAGAGAAAACAAATGCAAACTTAACTGACGGTGTGGGCTATAGGGGTAGGGGATGAAAATCAAATGCGTTTGGGTGGAAAACAATTTTCATTTCTTTTGTATTGTATTTCGCGCTCAACGAACTTGGAATTTTCTTAAAGTCTTTACACAGAATAATCGTAACTAAATATACAGAGTGTATATGAACGCGGACAAGAATTATAAAATATATTTTATTTAAAAGATTTTCAATTAATTTCCTTATTGTAAAACATCCATAATTTTTTTTAGGTTTTATTATGCAACTTTCAATTCGGTTTGGAATATTTTAAGGCCAAAATCAAAAAAAAAATCATTAAAAATTGAACCTTTTTTTAATTTCAGAACTAAAAGAAGTTTAAACCACACTTCATTTTGTACATTTATGATTTTAGAAATAATTGTTGTTTAAGTATAATTAAAATTTAAATCATTTCAAGGACATACATTTTCAGAGTAAAGTTCATAATTGTATAATTTAACGAGTTGTGTAATGTTTGTAAACATTTCAAGGTCATAAAATATTTTCTACATACTGCAATTTTTCCTTAAATATCATTAATTTTTTTCATCGTCGTCTAATTACAATTTTACTTCAAATATCTAATATATAAATTTCTAAACGACCATGTATGTATGTATGTATGTATGTCACGCAATCACGCCAAAACTGAAAATGGGATCGCCACGAAATTTTACACACGCATTTGCCAACTTTCTGAAAGTAAAATAGGCATATTTTCAACGCGAATATAAACCGCGAAAACCGCGAAAAAAATCGCGGTTCGCGAAAAAAATCGTGGTTCGCGAAAAAATTGTCTTTTACCAAAAATGATTACTGTAATCGGTTTGTCAGTAGTCAGTTAATAAAAAAAACATAACGCGAAAAAATCCACGAAATTTTCCGCGATTTTCCGCGGGGCTATCTATTTTATATATTCCTAAACGACCGTGTGGTTATTACTACAAAACCGACAATGGGATCGCCACAACATTTTGCACACCTGTTTGTCAACATTGTAGAAGTAATATAGGGGTATTTGTACCGCGAAAATAAACCGCAAAAACCGCGAAAAAAATCGCGGTTTGCGAAAAAATTGGCTTTTACCAAAAATGATTACGGGAATCGATTTGTGAGCATTTAATTAATAAAAACCATGTCGCGAAAAAATCCTTGAAATTTTCCGCGATTTTCCGCGGGACTATCAATTTTAAATATTCCTAAACGAAAGTGTGGGTATACCTTTCAATTACGCCAAAACCGACAATGGAATCGCCACAACATTTTGCACACGTGTTTGCCAACATCCAAGAAGTAACATAGGCATTTTTACAACGCAAAAATAAACCGCGAAAACCTCGAAAAAAACGCCGGTTCGCGAAAAAAATTACTTTTACCAAAAATGGTTGCGGGAATCGATTTGTGAGCATTCAATTAATAAAAGCCATGTCGCGAAAAAATCTGCGATTTTCTGCGGAACTATCTATTATACAATATAAGTACATTCCTAAACGACCGTGTGGATAGACATTTCAATCACGCTAAAACGGACATCATGATCGCTAAGAAATTTGACACATATATTTGCCAACATTGTAGAAGTAATAGAGGCGTATTTTCGAAGCGAAAATAAACCGCGAAAACTGCAAAAAAAAAATCGCGGTTCGCGCAAAAGATGACTTTTAGCAAAAATGATTGCACTAATCGATTTGTCAGTGTTCAATTAATAGAAGACATGTCGCATTAAAATCCGAGAAAATTTTCCGTGCAACTACATATATACATAAACGGCCGTGTTGGTGTAGGAATCAAACAGGCTAAAACCGTAAATGGGATCGCCACCAAATCGCGAAAAAAAGCGCGATTCGCGAAATAGTTTAATTTTCCTAAAAATTAATGGGGGAAATCAATTAGTCAGTATTCATTTAGCAAAATTCACATCACGAAAAAATCAGCAAATAATTCCGCGATTTTTACCGATAGTGAAGTTCGTCTTATATATAAAAATTGATACGATCCTATAAAAAACACCTCGCCAAAAAATTCGAGCGTGTGGTTTTCCATCATTACGGTTTTATAGCAAAAATTTTTTTTACATCCAATGCGGAAGTTTCATAAACGAAAGTAATAAATAAATAAAGTTGCTAAATTTTTCTCGAAAAATAGACATTCTTTTATCAATTATTTTTGATATTAAAGAATATAAGTGTTTACTAAAAACGCTTTTAGAAAACATGTTATGTCCGAGCAGCGCACGGGTTCCTCCGCTAGTATTTAATAAGAATGTAAGGTTATGTTTTTTATGGATAGTTTTAAAAATTGAGCTTTAATAGCATGGCGATTTCTAAATCTAGAAGAGGATTAAATAAAAAAAAATGTAATTTTAAATCTCCAACTACCTTTGTAAATAGTTCAAATTTATATTTTCATTTTTCATATTTTATTTTTACCACCTATAAAACATGATAAAAGTCAATAAAAACTGCGAAAAATGAAAAACGCAGGTGAACTTTACCATACAACTTTACTTTACCAAATTTAATATAATCTAATTTCTCAATGGAATGTTACTTTTGTCACTTTTCATAAATTTCCAAGAAGATCAATTTTCCTCTGCGCATTTATGTTGTGCTTTCATTTTAGATATTAGCATATTCGTCATGAGCTGCCAATTATTCTAAAAGTCTTCTCCAATACCTATGCAACAATGTTACATATTTGATATTTTTATTATTATTGTGCGATATTCATACCTGCTGTTGTGCAGTCGACAAATGCTTATAGTCGCGTCACCCTGCGTGTTGATATAGCGAATTACAGTGACGTGTTTTTGCTTAAGTATTCATATTCAATTGTTCAAAGTCTCCAAACAGTCGAACGGGAATTCGAAATGGGGCGACATCTTTATTTCGTATAGTTACAATAAATGATAACACATAACAATTTCTATCTGGCTGCTGCTAACATGTACATCTTATTGCAATACTTTTTAGTTTTGTGTATTTTCTTGCTCCTCAGCGGCTGCTTTGTTGTTGTTTAAACTCAGCTATGCTCGCAATCGTTTTCATACGATAGTATGCAGTTTGCAGACGTAACAGAAAATAGTGAGCCAAAAATGGAAAACATGGGGAGTAGTATGTAGCTGCAGCCATAAAAATTCCAATGTATATATTCCAAGTTGAATATCATTACGATTGTACTCAGAAAGTCTTGAGGTGGATACTTTGGCCAATTAAGAACAATAATAAAGAGTATGTCGGATCGAATATTTTCTCATTCATATAAATACGATAAGTTCTTTATATACGAAACAGTGAGGTGTGGCTCCTGGCAAGTTGGATTTAACTTTATACGATTGTCGATAAAATGGGGAGTCAAATTTGAAGCGTGATGAGGGTGGGCGTTTTTCATCCATTTTTTTTGCATCGCCTATACAAAACCCATAACGTGGATTTGATACTTAAATAGACTGCTCTATTTCTTTTTATCGATTTTGCGAAAATATGTAAAAAAAAATGTGCAATTTTAGATGTAATTTCTTGAGAAGTTTTCTTTCTAAGTATTTTGCTGTTAATCCGACTAAAAAATGACTTGGAGCTGGGAGTTTTGTTTAAACAAGTAAAATATAGGTAAATTCGAAAAAACTGTATTAAACCAAAACACAATACTTTTTTAACATGTTGCCTTGGCCAGTCCGATCACTCAATATTCAGGATTACGGACGGTATACATTTTGTGCTTGTTTTAAATTAACCAATGTGGTTATTCTCGCCATATATAGAAACTACTAAAAATGGGGTTTTATGCATGGTCCAGTGAAGTATACAAAACCATTCAATGAAATTGGATTCTGATTAAAATGCCGGGCTTTATCGATCTTTTACACTGCTATTCAGATAATATTTACGCCGCACTTGAATTCCATTATTCCATTCACGAACTATCGAAAAGTGATTTCGAGATGCTTCTTGAAATGCGAATAAATTGAGTGTGTTGAGGGCTTGTACCTTCTTGTTCTCAAATACGGTATCAAGGGTTGCAATCTAGAAATTCCTTTTAAGTAAAAAAAAAAAATGCTGAAAGCGCTCTCGCACATACAATAAGATAAAAATACAACCACCCAAAAAGCTCCTTTCATGATGCAAAAACATATGCTGATGTGATTTCCGCAACATTATATGATAATGGGTGAAAGACGTAATATGTGAATTGATTCTTTTTGATTTCACTTTATAAGCTTTTGAAATGCAGAGATTTTGCATATGTTCTCGTATTTGGGGCAAGAATTTCTGTTGATGAAAATTTATTGGATTGGGTGAAGCAAATAATTTTAAAGAGTTATTTAATAGCTCAACTACTTACACACATACGTTGACATATAAATTTGAATTGGGATTAAAGGCGTGCTTGCTTACCAATTTGACATTGCCATTGCAGCCAAGTTGGCAATTCAATTGCTTTTCCATATGAGCCAATTACAGTTAAATCTAAACATACCCACAATCGTCATATAGTTCGTTATAGTTATTACCAGCCGCAATATGCAACAATTAGACAGCATGATCTGGCCTCATCCACAGCGAGGTATGTGCTCCATATTATTATTGTTATTATGATCATCAGCATTAGATTACAATCTCTGATTAAAGAATAATAGGTAAGTGTTTTTATATTGTTCCCATCTTGTCTGCGTCGAAAGGGCATTTCTCCTGGAGTTTATTTCCCCCATGGCTTAAATGTGAATTGCACTGCGAACGAAGGGAGCATCACATCTGCAGTAATGAGAAAATACGTGTGATGAAGAAAACGTTAATGGAATTAATTGGTATTGTTTGGCAGCACATAGCATTTAAATCTCCATTGGGTAATAAAATATATGCTCTATGGCGCGTCTTTTAGCAAAATGAAAGAAAACATGTGCACGTTGTGCACTGACTTTCATGATTTTATGTAGTCAATATAGTACATCTAGCGCGAGGAGCGACAAATGGTATTTTCAAAGTTCCTGTATAATATGTACACTGTACAGTGATTTAATTAAAATTATACTTTGAAATATAGTTAAATGTTTAAACAATTTGTGTTCTAACTATTGCATTAATCTTAAAGTAAAAGTTCTATAACCCTTGGTTAAAAGTTCTTATTAAATATAATTTTTATTACCAGCTCCACTCGTCTACATTTAATAGAATGTACGTGGGTAGAAAAATTCAACAAAAAAAAATGTTTCTGTGTTAAAACTTTTAAAATCTTTAACACTTATTAATTACATTTATGAAAGTATTTGCTTTTTAAGCTTTTAATTTTTTGGAAAGTATAATCTTTAAGGATTAAAGGTTTTTAACAATAAAGTTTTTCCTCCCTCTTCTAAATTATTTTCCCCCATTGGGTCGTCGTTGAGTAACTTGAATTTAATAAATCTCCATTAGTAATGTACATTTCTAAATAATGCCCAGGGCTTTTTATTATAAATGAAACATTAAAAGACCATGCAGGGGTTTAAGGAAATATATATTTCAACTATTAATATTGTGAGTTGTGACAAACAGTAAATTGCATAATCATTGTATATGTATTACTTTCACTCAATTATAAACTCAAACTTTTATAAAATAAAAGATAAATCAAAAATTATTTTATTATTGTTTTATCATTTAAATAGTTCGACAGTTTTCAACTTTTCACGTATCAATCAACTAATTTACTCTGATTTATTTAAATTCAAACCACTCATTCATTAATTATACATCCAATATAGTGACATAAATTGACCTCATTTCACCGAAATAAAGTGTAATGTGAATCAATTTCATTTAACCGAATGCACTCTAGTCTAAAACCTCAAACAGTGTGGTTTATTGCAATTCAGATTCTTGATTTTGCAATTCATTTGAAAATATTGGCTGAAACTAAATCAACATAAATGGTACAGTATCATCGTGTTGTCATGTAACTAAATGACGTGGGTTGTGTTTGCTTCATTAATTGACGAACTTTATTGAGTGGTTGGGGAAGAATTGTACACTAAATCTAAATATTTTATAATTAGTTGTCAGTCTTCAGTTTTGGACTGACATTACCACTGACATGTTTCTCCTTATATATGTATTGTGGAATAGATTTAAAATTTCCGAGCAAACATTTTAAACGAGTTTACTCGTTTGCGAGATTTAAAATTTTATTTTAACGTAGTTCTGTATATAAATCAACATTACACATACATTACGAATAAATTCTTAAATTTTACCATTTTTCCTGAATAAGCACAATAATATTGTACGTTTTCATAATTAATCGACTGAACCGTAATTTATTGGTGTAGATTAAGTTCTTTGTTCTGTTTCGAAATACTCCCATTTGTTTCAATATATCGCCCATCGGGAAGGTTGGGTGGTGTAA
This sequence comes from Sylvicola cinctus, assembly GCA_963854165.1. Classification (NCBI taxonomy): domain Eukaryota; kingdom Metazoa; phylum Arthropoda; class Insecta; order Diptera; family Anisopodidae; genus Sylvicola; species Sylvicola cinctus. The sequence continues at coordinate 55,399,794 of OY974082.1, forward strand.
TAACTATAAACAGAACATGATGTGAGGTGACGAACCCAATTTGTGAAACGCCCACAAAAGCAATTAATCATCATTGGAACAATTAACTCTTTGAGACGTTGTATATGAATGCCAACGTTAGTTAACGTCGCACAGTGCAACACCAATTTATCGGGGGGTGCACCGGAAAAATACACGAGCGAGTATGCTGAATTCAGGGCGTGGGTGAAAAAGCTTGCATAATGCATTATATGAACAGTAATGTACATAAATGCGGTAAACATATTGTGAAGAGAGTACACTAAACTTTACAAAAATAAATAAAAAACAGCAAAGACCAGAAACCGAAAAAATATACACTAAACACATACAATGCAGAAACGCTATAAAAAAGCAAAAATAAACTGCATTATGTTGCAGTAACAGCATCAGTATAAACAACGAAGTATTGTAACTGGGTCAATTGTTAATATTAAATGGAAATAAATTGTTTTCCGGACAAGCGCTTTTCCTCATACTGTAATACCCGTTGCATTATTTGTGTATGCACTCCCGTCACATACGCTCATGTGCTCATTGTGCACGCCTGCACTGTATGCTGGCAATGTGAACTGTTGCAGAAAATATTGTATCAAAGCTGCTGCAACAACAGCCAGACTTTGATGAAGCCACAGCGATTGTAGACATGCCCCTGCAACTGTTGTCAGGAAATTGCTTCAGCGTCATCGTCATTGTACTCATATACGTTACTTGTACGACAACAGTAATGAATTTTGCTATGTAAAGGAAGAATTTGCTGTGTGAATTTGTATAAACTTGTGTATATATTTGCGTTCTGCTACTATAATGCTTTGTTTATTGTTTAACAATTCCATTGTTTATTTATCAAAGAGACTTCGTAATGATCTGCGAATTTACTAAATTCAAATGTAAACATTTTTTGTCGTTTCTAGACTGTACGTCTCCCAGTTCAGTTCCATCAGTGGTGCGTTTTGTTGATTACTTTTTCCTTGTATTTCATGTATTTTAAGTAAGTTTTTATGCCCTCTTGTTAATGTAGCGTCTTGTATCCTAAATCCGCACAAATACTTTGAACTGTCAAAAGTAGAAATTAATAGATGCGAACTCCGAACACGTATACGGTATACCCATGTCAAAATTGAGACATTTTAATTAAGTTTTAACTTCAATATTACTTAATCCTCTTTGTCCTATATATATGTATAATATGAAGGGATCGTGCAAATATTTGCCACAACTGGCTTGATATCATTTTCTTCCACTCATATACCCAATATCGCGTTTATTTATAAAATATATTATACGAATTTGAAACAATTGAGATTATTGGGGATCAGTTGATGGGATAAACAAATAAGAGCCACACAGTAGCAGCAGTGGCAGCACAAGCAGCAGCTTCTGCAAATATATTTAAGAGTTCTTTAAAACGTTAACAAATAGACGAGTTGTTTAAATGGGTAAAAAGGATTCGTTTGTCATTGAAAGGATTTATATTGACACAATTATATGCCCCAGCCAATACATTGAAATCTGTTTGCTTACTGAATAATTCAGCCCTTATCATGGCCGCGCTGCCTAAATTATTTATAAAGCTATACACTGCGTGCAAAGGATGAATGGGTTTGATGCTCACAATGCATGAGAGTTCAAAGTGAAGGTGGTCGTTAATCTGATGAGGCGACGAGATTTCGCACTGACTGTATTTGCGTAGGTTGGAATATGTATGAATCTGTTGTGCAAGGATGAGAAGTTAATTGCCCTTGCGTAATTATGCGGCGTTATCGGACTGTGGGTCTTATCAAATTGCTTTACGACTTCAAAAATTAGTGTTTCTATGGATTACGGTAGGGTTTATCTATAAATATGTTATCTGATGACTTTTATGTTGCAAGTGGTATGTTGTAATAGGCAAGATTTATATAAATAGATATATCCTAAGTGTATAATTAAAGTGAAAATTAAAAACGTGTCTATTTGTAAATATTTAAGTTTAAAGATTTAAGATTCTTGCATAATTAATTTCAAAAATACCTCTAAAATAAAAATACTTACCTTAAAAAATTTATAAAAAATTACAAGTAATTGTAAATTTAAATATAAATTTAATGATTTAAATTTTATTAGAAATACCCCTTAACCTATAAATTTGGCCTGGTCGAAAGAGTTTCTGTGAAGGCAATAAGTCGCCTGAACATTTTTGTCTGGATTTTATTCTGATCAGACTTCAAACGCCCTTGGTTGGAGTTTACTGGATAGCACGAACAATTCCGTCACTATGAGAAACAGTGAGTGGAAAAGTCTGGAAGTATTATCCATGTTTACGGATGATGCTTTTGGAAAAGGGTGGCACAATAGTCCAAAGATGGAAGCACCTAGACCTCGATTACGTGACCACACTTGCTCTCTTTATAAAGTTCAACTATATTGTACTTGCCTGTAAAAAGAAAATTTAAATGCTGGTGACAAAATTAACAAAACAAAATTTACAAACCAAATAAGAAGACAGAACAGTTTTATAAAATAAATTTTAATTTCTTTAAAGTATTTTACATTTCAAATTGTGGGAAAGAAATGAAGACAGTTTTTTAATTATTCGAAGATGAACTTGTTTTTTATGTGATGTTACAATAATAAGTATTATTATTAATGGCTTATATTATTACCTACGTAAGTGGTTTCTTTAATTATTTAAATACCATTCACTTCGCGTTTAAAATTATTTAAATTAAATAGTCTATTGTGCTAAATAGAATTTTATTTCTTTAAATTTAGACGGCGTTCCTTCATCAAGGCATAATAGCATTTTGGGAACAGTTATATTTGGCTAGAGGGTCCATCATTTAATGTTAATTAAGTTTGATATGATAAATGTTGAGTTTATTTGTATTGTGATTACAGCAACATTAAACGTCTACTTGAAGTTTCAATATATTATTTATAGTTTACAATACAATATCATTTTTGCGTAATTGGAAATCATTTTCTTACATATTTATATACGATAAATAATTTAAATATAATACCCTTTTGCAATTTGCCCTGACTTGAACTTTAATTTACCTTCATGAATTATAAATTTGTTTGTTATTGTTTAACATAATACCGTGAAGTTATTCGTATAAATTGATTATTATCTAACTACATGCTATTTATTTAACGTTTTGTTTCAAAATATTCGCATTTTATGTAAACAGTTCATTAAATATTTACCAACGACCATTACATTTTTTATGTGTCTTAAATACTAAAATCAAACAATGAGAACCGAAATTAAAGATTGTCAGATACTATAGCAAAATATGGAAAACTTTAATGACGATCACTTCATCCCTGTAATTCAGAAATTTGCTGTTGTCAATCAATTTTTTTTCAGATATCATAACATTGATGTGAAGAATTTGCAACTAATTTAAAAGTTGAACTATTTAACTTCTATTTATCAAAGTGAACATTAACCGTGGAATAAAACCCAACAATATTTTAAATTGGAAAATTATAAACCCGAAGCAAAAGAAGAAAGCAAGGGAAACCCTTAATTTACATCTTGATTGAGAATTCTTATTTAGGCATGCTTTTGCAGCCCAATTTCAAAACGCTTGAACCACATGTGAGACAAGGTGGTAACAGCGCTGGGTGTGTGTGTGGGTGCGTACATATTTATGGGGGTTGCAAAATCAAGTTAAAGTGCCATCCCCGAACGGAATGTTGAGTTAACTCATCATCACATCATCATCACGCTCCTTGGATTCCATCACAAGAACGTGAATGAATATACACATGAATGATTTATTTATGTATATAGGCAACTTGCAAGTATTAAAATATACCTACCCATATAAAACAGATACATGCATTCGCCTCATGAACGCGAGTAAGTCACAATGTCATGCTAGCTAGCGTCGTGTGTGTGAATGTTTTTCGAATGAGTGTATCTGTATGCTTATAAAATTTCGAACCGTCAAGGCAAAAAAAAGCAATTGAAGTCACGAAAAAAAAAACACTTAAGAAAATGGCGACGTGTGAGTTTGCACAAAATCTCAGACAACTGAAATCACTTTTTTATTCAATTTAATACCAAATCTCGTTACACTCAATATCACTTCTTTAACTTTTCCACAAATCCCAATCTCCAACCTTAATTTATGTGGTGTATATAAAATCGAAATACGCATCAGATAACATGACAACATGAAGCAGAGACACCCCCACACAATATCATTAATCAATTTACAAAGGCGACATCATTGCTGAACCAATTTACCAGATTTCAATTAACAGGTGATTCCATCCAATAATGCGAGGTGTCCTCATGCCACGCCCACCCCAGCAACAATTCTACAAGATCCTTCTTTAAGTTTGTAATGTACATTGTTTATCGAACTTTCTAATTTCTAAGTATTGCCAGTCATCCCAATCAATGTTGCTTTATTTTTAGAAAGGCCCAAACCCGGCATTCACGATTTCTGGTAATTGGCTTTAACTTCATGGAGCTTTAGTGAATTTCAAATAAATTGATCAATTGTGTTTGTTGTTCTTGGCGAGCAATCGCTTTAATTTGTTTGTTTAACAAAATTTATTGGATTAAATTACCTGCGTTAATTGATTTTTATTTTTTTATTTTTTTTTACTTTATCCGATGAAGGAATGAAATCAAATATTATTATAACAAAAATTAAACAAATTTAAATGACCAATATTTTTTTTTTTTTTTTTTTGAAAAAAGGAATATCTCCGAGAATCATATTCTATGGAAAATTTGATTCGAATCGAGTTGAAATCATCACCCGCAAAATGCAATAGTTTTTCCAAATTAATAATAAAAAATTTAAGAGACAGAGAGTGTTTTGAACGCCGAAATTACCACAAGATTTAACTTTGTACTAAAGTTAGTTGGAAAACAAAAATGTGCGACTTTACACAACTTTCCTTTTTTGTGAAACGTAAATGAAATTAAAATATTTGCCAGCAATCATCAAACACTTGATACGTTTAAGGACAAAGTCCGTAATAAGAGAAAGACCTTTAATTGTAGCAGAGTGACCATTAATCGCGGATAGACATTAGGGTCCCAAAGATATTGTTACCTTGCATGTAAAAAATATTTGTATGTACTTATATTTTAAATAAAGGATGGCAAAAAAATGTTCACTACTATACGCTGAGCTTAACATACTGAATTTTAACTATCAAAAACTTCCATCTTTATTTGATTGTATGTTCAACGGAAATGATTTCAAAAATTGACAACAACAATTTCTACTCTTTCCATTTATAATCGTTCAACTTTTTACATTGCTTTAACATTTCATTTTTTAACGAACAAAAACGAGTTTGTGTAGCATAAAATAAAATTGTCCACAGTTATTATATTTACAAGTAACAAAATGATAGAAGATTTTCTTTTATTGATTATAACCATGATATTTATTAACGAATCAACAGATTTTAGAAGACATTTTCATCAAGAAGATATTGTGTGTAACAAGTTTAACTATCAGTTACAATTTGCAAAATAACAAGAAATATTGTACACATATAATTTAATTGTTGTAATATATAAATACTTAAGAGCTATGGAATGTGATTTTCATTTAAAAAACATTATACAAAACATGAAATCTATATAATAAATCCAAAACTAACCCCACATAATAAATTAGGTACATTGCTGTTCCTTTTACTAATTCAATTAATTATATTACGAGTATACAATGAGTGAAATTATGTGTACGATGAGAGTTTGTAATTTATTTACATTTAAACTATGGCAAAAATTACGTGATGGTATTTTTCACCTTGCGGCTCATTTACTGAATAATAAATTGCATTCAAACTCGGCCCCGCACACCATCGCCCACAGTTGTTTTGCAGTTGCTCAAGTTCGATAAAGGTATACTACTTATATTGTTTTCAATTTGATTATCGCACCCCACACCAAAACCAATTTTAAGCATTTTTAATTAATTTTGAGTGCCTGATAGATGGTTTCTCTGTAACCATTTTCAACCCAATGGCGATTTATCTCTGCTTATGTACCATGATGAACTTCTTCTCTCCCTCTATGTATAAATTTTGTATACCTTAACATTAAGTACGTATAAATGGATTTGTATGTTGTAACCCGTTCTCACGTTCTTCCTTCACACTCTTTTCCATTTTTTTTCGCTTTCCAATATAACTAACCTCATTCAATACACAGCCTGAATGCTTTTTCGTTCCATGCTGGCACACCCTCTATAACATACCAGTGGCTCCATACCTGTTTACTGTGTGCTTATCCTTAATTTATTTATTTATTTACTTAGTACTTTACACCATTAATTAAAAGCTATCTGCCGAAGGGATGAGTATTCTCGTGAGCCTAGGTGGAGCTTAAAAATCTTCGCGTATGTATATTACAGTTGGGTACACCGAGCGGACAAACAAATTTCAAATTATTTATTTATATATTTATGTAATGAGGAAATGGTTTTGGTTATGTTGAAGGATTTTTATTTTTTTTATGCAACACGACTCACTCACCTGATGATTAATAAATTGGCTATTACACTTTGAACGAAGAGAATTCCAAGGTAATGGGTTATTTGGCTGGCTGCAGATCGCGTATTCCTTCGGGATATCGCTGCCATATTGTCACCTGTGTGCAAACGTAAAACTTTTTAATGTAGAGATAAAATTTTTATTGCATAAACATTCTGTGGAAGTTGTCGAATATATTTGCTTTACTTCCGTTGCGTTCACAGTTAAGCTCTTTTAAAGTGTTGCACACTGTACAGTCTTAAAGTTTTTGTAACAAGAAATGCTGGATTGGAAAACACAAAAAAAAATGTCAGAGGTAAAAATGTCATCAGTCGGCTATTATTTTTATATGGAAATTGTAAAAAAAGGTCTTTACGAAGTTCTATAAAATGTAATTTTAAATGTAATCACAGTTTGTTAAAAAATCATGACTTCTTTCAAATCAACAATCTATCACCTTATCATATAATTGGTGTCTTCTTTATGCTGACGTTAATTGCAAACTCCTGCAAGAAATAATCTTGCGTTAGTCCTCTGAAATCGCATGGACACTAAACCTCAAATCAAAATATGTTTGCATTGTTGAAAATACCTTCGATCTCAGTACATTTCAATGCTTTAAACAATAAAGCCACAACAATCCATTGACCAATCAGCAACCACGCTTCCGATTACACACAATTCAAGGGAAATTGCACACGCAATAATGCACGTTACATTGCACACTTACCCTTTGACACAAACACGTATATGCTAGCCGGTTCAGTGTTGCTAGCCGAGCATGTGTAATTCCCTGAATCAGATATTTGCGGTTCTCGAATGATAAGACGACTTTGCGTTCGAGATCCAGGTGTGGTTTCAATTGTAATATCACGTCTGATGTCATCGTAATTAATCATTCTATCGTTCTTCTGCCAAAACACATATTGAGGTGGCACCGGACTCTGAAATTCAAACACAAACAAATGATCGTGATTTAATAATTATTGATTATGAGGGAATTTTAATTAGTGTCTAGAGTAAGTCTATGTTTAGATATTACATAAAAATTGTATAAAAAAAAACATTTGTATGCGTTATAATATTTACATTTGCTGTTATTTGCGTACACAAATGTGCAGACCATTTTCCAGATATTTTAATTGTTAAGGTAACACAATTATAATTATTATTATTTGTGTTATTTAAACCCGAAAAAAAAACGGGTTGTGGTCCAAAAAGCGATTCAATAATATATTTTGTGTATACTACAACTCGTACTACTAAAAATAACAATTAAACCGCATATATACAAAACAAACAACGATTCCCATTATCGCCACGTTTATATTCATCTGGCTAGGGTTATAATACGGTCAACCTCAATTCCCCATATTCTGCATTAATACAGGGGAAGTGTGGTTGTTTTTATTTTATAAAATGGATCGTGTTGGGAAAATTTTTGTTTTGTAAAATGCGGCTAATTGCATTAAATTATGCAATTTTGAATAAAAAAAAATATTTAAAAAATGTATCAAGGGATGGGGAGTTTATGTACCTTTTCAATTATGCAAACCAAGTTAATTGTCGATCCCATATCGACATGAAGTTCGCCAGAGCCCAGTATGAACGCCTCTGGAACGACAACTTGCAGCGTTACAAAATGGGATATGATACCCGTGGATGTGGACACCTATAATATAACAAAATATGTGTGTTTGTTCAATGTGGACGCAAACACACACACGCAGTGAAGCGAATTAAAATAGTAGAATTAATGTCGATGAAAAGTTCTAATGCAATTAGTTTTTGGCGTGTTTGGCTCATGCAATTCGCGGTTTGGGAATTTCATTATACTTTTTTTCTATTAATTTAATACAAATGGCACGCAACGGAGTTTGCATGCGCTGAGCAACGCAATCGAAAAAAGAGGGCTTTCATTTCGAAATTGTGTTGTTTTGAAGTGAAAAATAAACTATAGTTATTTTATGCCAAAAAAAAAATATGGGGGAAAATATGTAAGCTTGATTTTCACCGGAAACAATACCCAAATTATGTGAAAGTATTTTATTCTCCTATTTTTAGCACAACGTACGTGCATAAGGAAGCGTGCTCGTGGCGACAACATTTACACCGTTGAATATACAAGTGAATATACGTCACATTAAATTAATTTACCTGGCATTCATAGGAACCCTGATCCCGCCTTTGAACAAACTTTATTTGCAGCGTCCAAGTATTAGAGCCGGGTGTATGGAGAATGGCGAATCGTTCGTCATTTGTATACATTTGAGCACCTGATGAGAGTATGTGTAGATCTCGTCGCCTTACCCATGATATTTGGTTCTGCAATTGAATTGAACAACATTTTTGAAAGGGGTTGCATTTTGAAAACGCATTAATGTTCATGCCAGCTTTAAGGGTCAGATGCCATAACTTTATGTGTGAAAAGCGTGTCTGCATCGCTAAACAATCATAAACATGAGCACGTGCGCAAAATCAAATATACATCAGAGGCTTAAGCATTTTGTAGTCGATATCCTACTTAATGTGTATAGTACAACCTACATAAAGGATCGAATCCGTTTGAAAATTTGCTGAGCGTTTATGCATGCAAGCGCACTAACTAATATCTCAACGTAACTAAACGTGTGTAAATCGAGTGTTGGCCTAAACTATAAGAGAAAAAGCAAAACCTCAATAACGTTACTAAATGTACAGTTATGTACATAAACACGACCTACAATTTGAGCAGGCATAACCAAATTCGAACATTGAGATCCAGGATGCAGGGCACAGCACACACACACACATGCATATATTACCTTTTATCGTGCATAAAGCTGTCGGATTAATAAAGCATGCGATTTAAAAGTGATTTGTTTCGTTTCCGTTGCACCCAAGTACCCCACAATGTGTGTGCTGAGTGTTTGCGTGTACATGCACACAATACTGCACATAAGTCATATAATGCATTCTCGATCCACTTGGAATTCCCCTTTGTTTATACTTGATAAAATAGATGCAATGCTCTTCAATTTATTGGCGTCCTGTCATCACCATAATATAGCGTTGATGTGTGTGTTCATGGGCTATTAGTCTCCGCACAATGACAAGCATGTCGCGTCGCGGTGCTCATCAATTGCCCTATTGTTATTAAATCAATATCACCGATTCCCTTTCGGCGAATTGATATAAGGTTTTTTTTTTCTTCGCACGTAATTTGTATCATCAATACTTCAGTGTAAATGCCAAATTCAGTTACCGAACTCGTTCAATGGAAGTAACAATAATTAAAAGCGAGCACCGCTGCATATTTTAGCCTTAGTACAAAGCAATTTAAAAAGTATTTTCTCTTTTATATGAAAACATGTATCGTAAATGCATGCCGGGTTTAATAAAAGTAAATTGGATGAGAATCTATCATGGCGTATTTACAATGAAAATAAATAATAAAGATGCATATGAGTATAACATGCGAGTGAATTCCATGTATTTTTGTACAATGGACGGGCGTCAAAATCAATCAAATATTACAGGTGATGTGGATGAAAACTTGATATTTGAAAAATTTGCTTTCAATTCAAATTGTGATTTTTATTGTGATTTAATATTTCAAATTGATACATTATTTAAAGGCATTATTCATTTTTAATAGCAAAATTTCTATATGGGGATGGTATTGTGATTGGAACTGAAAATATCAACCCCCCCCCCTCAATTGTTCACGAAAATTAAACCAAACAAATGTTTAAAGCCACATTCTTGTGCTATATCCCATTATTCATTCACGAACCCACCCTCATTAAAGACATTAGTGTTAGCCAAGGCAGACACAAGTGAAACATAAAAATATAAATTACAGGCTAGCAGCTACCTTCCCACCAACACAATCATTACGCCCCATGTTTCTTCAGCTTGCATATAATAACAAATATATTATCGCAATTTAACTCCCATCAATTTATCTTAAACGTCGTAATAACCACGTATCAATTGAGGACGGAGGCGGGTCGGCGCGTCTGCCAGCTAGTGATAAATGAATTTCATCACATGCAAAAGAGCTGCAAAGGCGCCCATATAACAACGCGTGCACACGCATAGTAGCACGCACTGTCACTCATCAAGGGTGGGAGGCCACGCAATCAGCTCACCAACTTGAAACAGTTTATACATCGGCAGCCAACCTCCCAAAAATTCGCGCAAAAGTCAAAATTACAAGATGATGACGAGGCACGGCTCGTTTCCCATGTTATCAACAAGCCGAAAAGAAGCGTCAACCCGGCCAACCCTCGCTTTGCACTGCATATACACATTTGTACATAGATGTATGGAGAGGGTATCTATAATGTATGAGCATAAATGCGCCACTTCATCCTCGCATATACAAAACAGTGACGTGATTGTGTATAATTGTTTTAATCCATCCCGAATAATTAAACACTTAAAGTCGTAAAATCGTTGACACGTCATGTCAGCCGGCACGGAAATGTGTGATATATGATGATTTTATATTCGCATTATGAGCGTGTAAATTAGAAATTACCACATCTTGTCGTGGCGCGTCGCGGCACGCATTAATAGCACATATTTTCACATTTATCCCATGTCTCGTACTGCCCGCGCGCATCACGTTATGCTCGGAGAAATTATACGAGTACTTTTGCTTGTACTGCATGACGCAGAGGTTTGAAAGGATGTAGAAAGCTATAGAGTTACTCTTATTTCCAACGAGATGATATGCGGTTCATATGCTTTTGCTAAAGTTTCATTTTAGTAGAAATAATTGCATTTTTTTTTTTAAGTTGCAAGTTTTCTCGACAGGCCGCCATTTTATGGCACCTTTTAAGTTGACGCACATCACTTGAATCAACTAAATTTAAAAATAGTGGAATGAATGAGTGAGATGAAATAAAACTAAAAATTAAATACAAAAGCGTGTGCTGCACATGCAAATAAAAAAAAGGCATGCAAAAACACCAAACAAACCCAATTTGCACCCACTCTATCCACACCAGCAACTTTGCAGACAAGAAATCCAGTTCCTCCTAATTGGACGGTGGTATTGTGCGCCATCATCTGCAATAAATAACGAAAAAAATTGTTTATACTGGTACACAGTTATAGTTACTCTCGCATATTTAAATAATAGTCTGTTTTTACTTTATTCATCCAACTGAGCATCTATTTATGTACGACTTTGTGGTGGTACAGATAAGAGAATATGGTCGTGATAAATGAATGGCTGCGCCTTTTATGCTTTCCGTGCTTTCACCTTTAGCTGCAATAGCATCTCGTCATATTTGTTCATTACACTCGCATTGTGCCTACCTTAGTTTTCACTTTTGCTGTGCATCGCCGACGGCTGTAGGATGTGCAGCCTTATGGTATAAAAGTGGCACAACTAACGAATGCCTCGACACACACAGGGATGATTGGTGGGTAGAACGACTATCCCAATGCCACAGATGACTTATATTCGTAAGTATCACTGGCAGGAACAATTTTATATTTCAACACGAATAGAAAATTATGACTTTTCCTTTATATATATACATTATACAGTTTTCTCACATTTTTGAAACTATATCACTTTAAATGCCATACGTACCTTCCATCTACACCCGTTCCTAACAGCGCTAATATATAGATGTGAGCATATAACGGTTGGCATCTTTCCAGCACCATGTTTTTTTTACTTCTCTTAAAATGTTTTATTTCATTTTCCACCCCAATTTTTTTTCTCACATTTTGTTCATGTTTCATTTTTTGTTCTTTATTTTACTAACAATATTATATATTGGTCAAAATGGGAAGAAATCTTTTCTATAACATATTTTTGAGAATTTGCTTCCGACTCTTAAGTTTCTCTGATATTCCTCTCAAACGTCGACATCATAACACATACACAACATTCCCACATATATGCAACATATAGACCATAATATAATATGTAATTTGGCTTATGTTCAAGTTTAATCATATATCGCCATCTAAAATGCCACTTATGTACTCGAGTATACTTAATACACAAAAAAATGAGATAAAAATAGAGCCTTTTCGGACGATGTAAAAATATGGTGCCACAAATTGAATTCTGGTTTAATGCTTTCAATCACAGTTTACCACCGCAGAGATACTGCTGCACACTGCACAGATATAATGTACGCCGGGCAAATTGCGACTAACCCCAAAATGGCTGTTGGCTCCATCCCCAACATTATGTATTGATTACTGCATTTAAAAGCAATTATGATCGCATGACTGATTCAAATAAAGTTCTCACATTGGTGATATAGTTATTGTGCATGTATAGCATCACCATAATAGTCCCGGCCTGATCTATATACGTCGGTAAATTCATTAGGCGAAATTGATACAGCCCTTTAAGTGGTGCTGCCACAAACACTGCACAAGGCACAACCCCACAAAATACAATACCATATTATAGTTATTGTGGTACGTATGTGATATTGTGTGTGCCGCATTGCGAGAACGCATAACTATATAGAAGAAATTTGTGCGGCGAGGTATCCCCCTCCCTGCCCCCCGTCCTCCTTTAGTGTGGCTTGTAAACAAAAGGAATGTATAAACATAAAACTTTTGGGACAGTAAGTGTGTGTCATTTCCGCATGGTTGCCTAGATTAAAATCACCACCATTGGTACCATCCCCCACCCTACCCTCAATTCATTCAATGGTGTTTGTTTGCAAGGCACCCATCCGCCTTTGTTTACATTCTTTCCTTATTGAAGTGTGCAGCAGTGAATTTTTTTTTTTTTTTTGGTTGATGTCGTTTAACCCTTTTCTTAACTCTTCAAATCGTTTTTCATGAAATGAGGTTTTCCAACAAATTTGAGTCATTGTCTTTACTAGGGCTTTGTTCGGTATTCATTTAAGACAAACTTCCTAGCATATAGCAACAAAACACATACCCCCACCCTAGTCGCAGTCAAAGAGCTTTGGGTTTGCTTTTAAACGTATACTATGGACGAGTATGTACATAATATTTACATAAAAAAGAATCTGCATTGAATTAAAGAAACAATTGTGTATGTACCCACTCTACTAAAACAAAAATGTTGCCGCTTCAGAAGTCTTTCCACATTTAATAAGTAGCAGAAAATCCTTTAAGAGAATGTGCTCAATTCGGTCGCATTCATAAACGTCATATATATAAATTTAAATAAGACATGTTTCAATTAAGCTCAATTTAATGAATTGAGAAGTTTTATAATAAACATATTGACTTTGTCCAATAATTAAAAAAAATTAATTATTATTTTTTGAAAACTGTTATACGATCAATGAAAATATGCTTAATTAAGTTGCATATTATAATTTATAACCATACCTGCAGAAATATTACAAACAAAAGAATGGTAATTAAATTCCTAAAACATATTTTATGTTCAAATTTTTGATGTATCCGAGTACACCTTCGTATTAATTTATCATGAACAACGCCATTCGTTGCTCACAATGCAGCAAAGCATATTATAATGAACATTTATTTAACATCGCTGAATAATATATGTAAATTAATTAATATTTAAAATATAAACATCCACGAAATGGGCGCATTGAGTACACACGTTGTTTATAAAAATTAAAATGAATGTTGTATATTCATGTGTATTATAATAACATATTGTGATGATTTCTTTTGGATATGCACAATGGCACGTCTAATTTAAACTGTAATCTTAACCGATTAAACTCACTGTTTCAACTCCTATTCGTCAAGCCGTTTTTAAGTTCTGAAATTTGACAAATATCTCGAAAACGGGTTGCTTTTAAAATTGTACCAAATAAAGGAACACTTTAAAGTCACGAATAACTTAAAAAATATTCTTCATAAAAACACATTTTCGCTTAAACCTCATTATTAAAAGGTCACTTAAGAGTTAAGATTATTAAACATTTTTCTTTAAAATCCGTTAGAAGTTTGAGAATTAAAATTTATTATAGAATGTAATATAATAATTATTTGTGATCTCACTTCGTATTGTCAATAATACATATAATAATACAATTTAACAATGTGTTTTATACTGAGATTAATTAAAGTTAAAACTTTCAAAATATTTTACAGTTTTCAATATTACTACTGAGGCATTGACGTAAACATTGATACATATAGCGGATAAGTATTATTTATGCAGTTAACTGCAAATTTGAAATAATCCTTCTGAGAAATTTCTAAATTACCACATTTAACTTTTACCACAAAATTCTATGAATTTAGATTATAATGATTAATGAATTATATTAGTATAAGTGCAACTGAAATGTCAATTGAATAATTCATGCAATTAAACTGATTATAAACCACGGGCTTTGGCCAATAATTATTATAAAAGGAGACAATAAAGGACTCTCGCTTTGCAGGTGTAGAGCTCATAAAATTTTAAATTAATTTTTATGTGTGTCCATGTTGCTAAGTGTTTGGAAGACAGCCAACAAAAATTCAACCAATTAATTTTATGTGGTTTCACAGCAATCATGCTTTCATAAATATACCTAGTTATATATAATATATAACACGTACGCGGTACGGGTGTGCTTACTTATAAATACAGGTTATGGGGCTATGGCAGGGGGAAGTAATTTCTATCTACGTTAAATGTATAACACATACGCATTTTGTGAAAATTATTTTGTACAATTTTAGTTATTTCAATGTCCTTTGCCAAAAATGTATATTTCGGATATGTGGAACACACATCATATTCATATATTTAAGGAGAATTTAATACTTGCAATATTTCTGATTTTCTCCGCATGTGGTGCTTCGGTTTTTGCAACACACATGACACAATTAATGCTTTTCCTGGTTTAAGAAATGCTCGAAGAAGGGAGCAAAAAAGTATAACCAACACAGCAGGGAAATGCAAGCACACCGATTCAATGACTGACAATGACACAAATACGAATAATCGCATCCATAAATCTTCTTTTCAACACATTTCGCAAAACGTTTTTTGAACCAAAGCGCTTTTATAACCTTTGTCGCTGTATATGGAATCGTACGTTATATTTTGCCACCAAGTGTGGAGAAAATTGTCATGGGGACGTGAAAAAAATAAACATTTATCGCCAACCAAAGAATTTCGCATTGAGTTAGACAGCTACGACAGGGCAGGTAAGTGCTTGGCCCAAAGCACACATCTGATGCCGCGGCATGTGCAATAGTAATACTAATATATGAAAGCCTATATTAAGTGCTTTATTTTCATTTCTATGAGTACCTGGCTGTACTTATGTGCGTCTCTATTTAAGTTTTCTTATAAAAGTTAAAGCCACTTGATATACCATATTCATTGTTCAGTGGCCAGTTCGAAATAATTAATTTTAAAAGTTTAAAAGAATGATACTTAATATTCAAATATTCTATTATAATTAATTTAGTTTCAGATAAAACTACACAATATACGTATTGGGGACACTATTAATCCCAATCCGAACTGATGCATAAATTTCCAAGGCTCCCTAAAACTTTCCCATTAAAATTTTATGCTCGTATATCAAGGCTACCTTATGTCGATTTGTTATATTATATGTTACAGTAGATACTTACAAAATCCGAAGCCTAGTAAACTTTACACCCAATGTTATACGTATATATTTTGTTCGTGTGTTGGATTATTGGGGTACCTTTATAGTTTGTCTTATACACTTAATAGTAAGTTAAACTACGCAATGAGCACTCAGAGTTGGATTTCTGATTTTGCACGCACTTTTTCTTTTAATTCAATAGTGGGGGTTGTTAAACGACGGCAGCTCATGAAAAATTTGTGCGGGCATATCTGTATGGATAAAAAAAGGCATTTTACGGCAACACACAGTGACTCGGTCACTCCCGAAACACGAAATAAAAGTTAGCACATTAGTTGCGTGACGTGAGTTGTGACTTGCGACAAGCATGAGGATGGATGGTGCCAATTGCATGTTCATTAAGTCAATGTCATCGATGATGAATTGGTGTGTGGCTGGTAGCCATGTAATATCGCATAGTTTTGAAATTACAAACACAAGCGACTATTCCGTTTCATTACAAAGCACATTTTTATCGAAGTCACAGAAATTGGTATGATTAATAATTTAAGTTTTTGTACTTTATGAATTGTAATAAAATTAATTAAATAAGCTTTGTTGAAACATGCGATTTAATATTGTTGTACAATATTGTAATTATGTCTTGTATGATAGAAGATTATTTTTAACTATGAAGTATATAGTTTGTCGCAATGGGTGAGTGCAAAAAGAGGTCTAGAAAGAACTTCTTAAGTGGAGACTTTAATTTACAAATAAATAATATAAAATTAATTTATGCAAACATAGTCGAACTATCAAGGTGGATCCACTTTGCGTTGATATATTTCCACATTAATAGTCATTCCGAATTATAATTAATTAGAATTATCCACTTAAAAGTGGATTTTGGGTGGACCTGTTCTCTCAGTGTTCTCGGAAACTACTGGACAGATTTGGATGGAATTTTATGATATTTTGTATACAATAATTTTTTTTGCTTAATTTGTATAATTAATTAATTTTTCCAAGAAATGTATGATGAACCCCAAATTTAAATTTTTGATATTCATTCTACCGTCTCGTTTATGAAGTATATTCTACAGAATCGCATATTGTATACATTACCACAATTAAGACGGCTTTTGCTCTATTGCAATTTCAGTCAAGCCCTTAAAATCAAATCCAAATTTTTCATGGAAGTTTATACTTGTTTTTCCGAAAAACCCCCAGAAGCAATACTCCAAAATCCAGAATTATTCCGGTTTATTGTTTACTCAATTGTTTCTCATGTGGATCCGCAATTTGACGGAACCGTCATTTACAACACTAAACGCATTCTGCAAATATAGACAATAAATTCCCATTAACAAGTATCCACTTTTGGATGTTGAAATCGTAAAATTAAAGCCGCAGAGTCTCCATAATATACAGCAATAAGATATCGACGATTAAGTCTTTAAGTCATTAACAGTTTCAGTGTGGCTCATCGTTATATTTGCGTAGGCCGTACAGAATTCCAAATTCATTAGGTCTGTTTTGTCCTTTCATCATTTTTATAGCAATCCAAACAGTCGCAACAACTCGGGCACATACTCGTATATTGTAAGCTGCGATGCAAAGAAGTCATGTGCTTCGTGCGGTGTTGGTTAGAAAAGGACGATGGAGTTATTACATAATGTGGAAAACCGCACAAGAAGCACAAAAATGTGGCCTACATATTCTATTAAATGCTGCTGAATACTTCACATTCATCTTATCTAACATTTTTGACTTGAATACCATCACAAGGAAAAAATGGAAATGGATGGGAGCAAAAAATAAAAATGCTAAAAGAAAAAAGATTCAAGCGAACTGACTAAAAAGGGCAAGACAGAAGACATGAAAACCGAGACGAAACGGTTAAGGATGGCATTTCTGAAAGGGCCCATAAAATTCTGCTCACTGCATGCACGAGCGTATTTGGTGGAGTCAAAGGGCAACCTAGTTTTATTCTGTTTAAACTGAATATACATAATGGACACATCAAAATGATTGCTTGGATGTAAAAGAGGTTGTCTCATATAAGTGTGCATAGAAAATTTGTATGCCTGTACTCGGATTCTGTACATATGAGGGGTCCTGTATCTAGTTACTAAAGCTGCCATACCCGTTACTCATTTATATACAGATTGCTATACACCTCGAGAGAATTTCAGTTTTATCGATTTGGTGTCATCCAGATTTATCTCAATCAGGTCAAATTATGCGGAGTAATTTAGGTGATCGAGAACAGGATGTGGCTTATTTTCGGGAAAAGACCCAAAACACGTCGGTTATAACGACGTACACTGTTGTACCCATACATACATTTGTTATGTAAAAACGTCCACTTACCTCAGTGTCATCGAATGCGGGGCTATCATTCGAATCGACGCTGTTTGGTTCTTTTGATGCGCCATTATTGATGCCGGCGCTCATTAAAATTCGTTTCCAGTCGCTCTCTGTCATCGTGGTCTTTTCCCCTAATAAAAAAAAAAACAATTCAACAACACAAAGCAATTATATAGGCGATAAATTCATTGATGTTGATTCTTTGCTTTACACAATTGTGCTACAACGTTTAAACGGGAGCAAGTACACACATTCTCGTATAATATGTCGTACACATTAAGCGATGGCATGTTAAGGGAGAAAATAGAAAATGGCAAACCACCCACCTGGATCCAAGGTTTTCGCAAATAAAATGTACGGCAGACAAAGCAAAATCAGTCGCAAATCCAACATTTTTATCCTGATTTTTCAGTGAACCTCTCGCCTCTTATCGATTGCAATTCGACATTTAGAAGTTGATTTTATGTTCCGACGCCCTCGTCGCGTTGCGTCACTTGCTGCTGCACAGTGCACACACCACCCACAACGAAATCGGTATGTGTTTGTCAATTTGTTGAATACTGAACGTGAAAGCGTCTGCTTCGATTAGTGCCACCGGCACTAAATAACATTAATAGCAATGTGCGGTGCTCGGCTGATGTGAGGTGTTGCGGCAGCATATTGCGGTAAAGAGATGTGATGTAAGCAGCAAGTCACCTCAATTTCCTCTGCTTGACCAGTCGACCATCTGCTGTAAAAAGCAAAATACAAACTACATAAATAAGAGTTACACGCAAAACTTGCAGTCACAATATATGGTACAATAACACATCTAAAACTTGCACGCAATCGTAAATACTTATAGTTAGTTTTATATATAAATAAATAAGGGATGTGGTTGTAGATTGTAGAAAGCGAATACATACATAGTAATAAATTTTCATCAATATTTCATGGTTATTTATTTGCAATGAACGCAAACTTCCGCCCAAGAAATCATTTCCAAAACTTTGCAATTGACATAAAATTACACGGGATTATAGGGGTAGGAAAATAATAAATTGTTGAAAGTGTAGGTCGCAGTGTGTACGTAAGTTTGTATTGGAAATCAATTTAATTTTTACTCAGCTCCAGCTCCAGCTTCAACGTCAAATTTCACAATTTGATTTCAAGAAGTCTTTTTAATTGTGTTTTGTGGAGGCTCCTTTACGAAATACGCTTTTAATCAATGGTCAAAATTAAAGATGTAAAGTGCAATTTAAACTTCATTGAAGTTAAATTGTCTTGTGCTTTGCATGTGACGTAATTTTAAATATTTCTGCCGTAACTTAGTTCAATTTAATTATTGCTCACTTTTCTTTGCTTAAAAATTATTCAAATTTTAGTGATTCCTACAATAGTTTTCAAAGAAACTGTTAAACATGTTAGCTTTTATCGAATTCATTGCAAAATAAATTTTTATTGTGTTAAAAAAAAACGAAGTTTAAATTTAAAAAATTTACTTTTCAACTGAAATTATTCGTTAAACAATTTTTTTTTTCTGTAATTTGTAATTTACCAACTGTAGGAATTTTCAACGAGGTAATCAGACGAGAAAATCCTTCCTGTTGAAAATTAAATTTAATCCATCCATGTGTGTCTGTGCAAAATGTACCCACCGTGCCCAGCCAGGTTGAAGTAAAAGGGGTATATCCAAAAATTAATAGATTTTCTCGCATCCCTGCTCATAATTGCGTGTGCCTGTTTTATATATGTACAGGTATACACTCATAAGACATAGCAACGAAACATTAGATGCACACACATACTGTGTTCCTTTTAACAATTCGCTTTTTATGTACTTGGTACATATTATACATATATGTTTATGCTTTTAATGTGTATATACAATGAAACTTAGTGTTCAGTATTCACTGGCAAAATTCAATTTATATCCTTGACGCAAAACACACACAGGGATGAATTGGTCAGGAAGCAGAAATTCCTTTGAAATTTATATAAATTAATGTTATTATCAGGACGACCATCAAGTGAAGTTTTGCCGTACATGGATGTATCTAAGTATTATGTGGTGCTGAGCACATTGGGTGTACATACTGGGTACGTGTCTTTATAAACGTATCAATTACACGAAGTTGCGGCCAGCTAGCTACCCCATTGGTTAGACAGGAGGTTTATATCGCCGGTAGTAAATATATCAAGTAATCGGAACAACAAAAGCGTATTTACATAAAATCGCTTAATTAATACATGCACCCGATAGATTAACCTATTTTTCAACCCAAGTCATTTCGTTAGAGTCGACGGCTGCCAATAAATCAAAGGGGTGTAGGTATATTATATGTACAACAAACCAATTTGTCTGGGAATCTTATGAATTTCAAAATGAGGCTTCATTTATTTCAATAATGCTTATACGAATAAAAATGCTTCAATAATCTAGCCATACTGCAGCGCTTACATCAAGACAAATAGTGGCTATTATTTATTTATTGCGCCTGCATATTTATCTTTTTTTATACTTCGTATATGTACTTATATTATCATAGGAGTATAATACGAGTAGCAAAGCGTTAAATGAGAATAAACAAAATTTTAGATTCATTATTTATTCTTAATCGCATTTTATCATGGAATAATTAAAGCAGTTCGTGCACGTAAAATGATAGGAATACATTCATTAATCTATAAATGCGGGCCAATGCTTTTTGTTCTCCCCTCACCTTCAGTTTTTTTTTCTTTTTTGTGAAAAGCAAGTTAGAGTTCGCATACCTGCACATAGTTTTTCCCTAAATTAAGGGATAGCAAGCAACTCACTTATTGAATTGTTATTTTCGACGTGATTATATTTTAGCAAGGGTTGCATGAAAACTATTGCAGAGTCCTTTCTTGGTATTCATGTATGCATTACACACATTCAGTATGAGTGCATGCTACAATCGATTAGAGCTGTAATAAACGTGTTTAGTGTGGTGATAATGGCAAAAATTAGACTACAAGCTGTATGCACTTATTCAAATTAGTCAGCTATCTGCTATTATTCATAAGTTAAAAGATAATGAATAAGAACTGTTTTAAATTTCAGGGATTTAATTATTTGCAAAACTCTTTGGGAAACATTAAGCAACAGATTCTAGGTATTCTAAGTGCATCTGCCTACTGAAAAAAATTTAATTACTGACAAAGAAATATTTATTTTTGTAAAACTACGAGTATTCACTAGCAATCTGATCAAAGTTAGTAGCCTTTAGATATTTGATTAACCGATTTTATACAGCTTTTGATCAAAGTTCAAAAAGCAGTTATTTATTGTCGGTAAATACGAACCTATTGAAGATACTATTTAAAACCGCATTCATAAAATAGAGTAGCTTTTTATTAGTTTAGTTATGCTCATACATACGTATTTTAATCAATGTTTTAATTAAATGATCAACTCATGCATGGACATGATTGCCATTTCAAATGGCACATTTAACAAAACATTAAATGATGTAAAAACTCATTTCGATAAACCTGATGCCAAAATACCAAATGATAAAAAAATCGTCTGTGCGGTGTACAAACATACACACTTTTAATGTTTTTCAAAGCTCGACAGCTTGATGAATCTTCAACAAATTTTTTTTTTAAATGACGAAGAAAATTCTAATGATGGAAGTCACAATTTTTTTTTTTTTTTATTTCAAAAATACAAGAATGCAGGCCGAAAATTGCTAGGTATTTGGAATATTTGCGGAGCAAAATTTTTGTGAACACATTTTTTAAATCCTGTGATTAAAGATAGGAAGGGTGCTATAATTTATTAATTTAAAAAATCTAAGTCGTTACTGTCACTTTTTAATGTAATTTTAGTTTTTCTACAAGATCAAACATATAAAGACATTATGATTTTGTACAGATGAAAAAGAATGAAAAAAGACGTATTATATTCCATTGATTCATTTAAATTAGCTTTTACTCGATGGGTATTTAATCTATTTAAAAAATGTGCCTAAGTCATTTAATAAACATATTATTTTCAGTCAGTCAATTAAAACATATGTAAATCCTTTATAAACCTCTTTTAGAAGAAACATTGAATTAAATACTAAAAAAAGATGTTTCAATTCACTTTGTCATATTATTTATGTACGTACACAAAATATTTGGCTGTATTCAAATGAACAAAATGGTGCCAGGAATAATCTGCCTTAATTAGTGACTTAAGATCCTTTTCCGAGCTTTGTTCAATACACAATAGTATACCACATACCCCGCGGCGCCATTCGGATTAACTCTTAAGATTTGTTTTTGTTTAGTTGAAGTGCTTTGAAATCGACGCAATCCTTTGTTTACAATACACACAAAATGGATGTAGTATTAAAGCAAGCCATTCCATAATGAATGCCGCTAGTGGAATACATTCATACGGATACAAATATATCAAGTACACAATGTCAATCCCTTTTACACGTCAGATTATAACAGAGTTCTGTGAAAAAATTGCTTGCATGGTAAATTGCTCAATGATTGATTTGTATTTGTACCAGTATATGAATGGGAGGGTGGCAAAAAAGTGTTCTCTGCCTGGATACATAAATCTAAGCCCCGGGAATAAATCTGCACATTTTATTTCCAATTTCTTTATTCATTTCACCATACCTTCATATATATTGTACGAATATATGAGTAAATATATCCTTATGGAATTTGCGTTTTTGAAGAATTTTAGTCGCCGCCCGTCGCGTCGCATTCAGCTCCCGCCTGTTGATCTGTGCTATACGCGAATTTATTGATTTTGCGTTAATGTCAAAAAGTACGCGTGTCACATTCACACCAGAAAATCACATAATTTATTGATTTCTTAATACCCGGCGATGTCACAGCAGTATCCTTCACCTAACACTGCTGTTAAGTACTATTCAACCGAGCGCGAATAAAAACGACAGCCAAGTGTGCTACAATAAGGTGACATCACTCAATGTGTTATGGAACATTTTAAGCATTGTCAGAATATAATACTTTGTTGAATTTATTGTCTATGTACAAAAATATATTGTCTTCTTTCTTTTATCGGAATGAACTGTAGGTTTTGATCCATCACGGATGCACAATACATTTTATGTATGCGACATATAAAATCTTTCAATTATTTCAAGGGTGGATAAAAATACAATTTCAATTATAAATAAATAACTAAATGAATTATACTGGATTGAATGTAAATAGTGATTGACATTTTATACGAAAATACATATAGTTTTAAATTTGATCTAATGTTATATATGAAGACTGCGGATAAAAAATGTTATTCAATAAATTGTCAATAGTTTCATCAAAAAATAAATAAAAAATTTAATGCATCTGTTACAATAAATTGTCATCATGTGATACAAAATATCCGGTGACCGTTATAACTTAATATTTTCATCCATCGAAATAATAGACGAGGGTTCCCTTTCACACAACGGCTTGAGATGAGAGGTCTGCCTCCCCTTTATTGCTTACCACATTATATTTTACATTTTGACAGTGACGTTTGGCAAAGCGTATAAAAAATAAAAAATTGGCTATTACTATTGGAACAAGTAATTAGCATTAAAAGCATCGTGATAAATCCATCGGGGAAACCCGCAAAAATCCTAAAATATGAATCCATTTTCTTAATTTTGAATTTGCTGTTAATGTTAATTTCTATTTGTATTTTGTGAAAAAAATTTTATTAGAATTTCCCCGTCCATTAATTTAAGATATTTTTAATATTTTTAACAGAATTATTAATTTCATATATCTGCAGTTTTTTCTGAGAAAGAGCAAATGGGAAACAGTAATAAATTTTTTACATTAAATTAAGCTCGCAGCATTATCATCATTATATTCACACTCGTGTAAAATATGATATTAACCAAATTATGTACAAAGGATTTAAAGGGTATAAGTATGGATATTGAATGTATAATCCAATAAAAGTTTGCCAGTTGATTTAATTAAGTAAAGGTTTTGAGAGGTCAAACACATACTTACACCACGTATTCAAGACAATAAAAATTTGTAAAAAAAGTTTTTGCAAAATTTTATGAAAATTTTAATTTTTATCACTGTTCTGAACTTGTCTTAACAATTCAAGGTCATTTTTAAATATTAGTATTAGTTTTGGCTTCGTCACACATTTATTTGGTGTATGTTATTTAGACTTTGTATTTTAAGTCTTTCATTTAACTACGTGTTCGTAAAATATTTAAGCTAAAGTTATATTACATTAATTATAACTCATGTAGTTGTACGGTTTGTTGCGAATTATTTACTTGTCTGCTATTACTGATGCGGTGATAATAGTCGCCACATGCTCAGCAAATGTATTCTATTAATTACGAAGCTTACCATTATTTGATGATAGGGATGATCTATATTTAAGTTAAGTGAACATAAACAATACATGTAACTCAAAATGTAATGGTCCTAATTAGTAATTAGGTGCACGAAACTGATAATGAGGAAAATCCTTATTATTTTATATACAAATTAAATGCATAGATCTTTTAAAAAATATCCTTTCCACATTATCGATTACGACCTATATGTTTGTATTGGTTTTAATGCAACCCATGGCGGATATATATCCTGATTTTTTCGTTTTTGATGGAGTACAAAAATGAGGGAAATATTTACAAAAGTACGTCAGTATCATCAATTATTAAATATTAAGGAAAATAAAATTTTCATTTTTTTTCATTTGCGATTTTTTGAATATTTTTGTTGGAAAGATACTGACATTTAATTTTTAGTATTTCAAATTTAGTTCAAGTGAAAAAGAAAATTCTTTCTATTTCATCAAATATGTCAAGTATTGTACCAAATAAAATGTTGAAAATTAGTGCGAAAATTGGTGCCTAAAGTCATCGTGTTTTACTGGAAGTTTATGCTGATCATGCGGAGCAAGCGTGTAATATATGGCATCCACATAAATATTAGTATGTATAATAAATAAAAGTATTTCCGTGTCGTCCGGATAGCTTCAAAATGAAAATACATCAATATTTTATAATGAAAATAACTCGAAAACTTTTAGTTCTAATGGTCTGGATTCGAAAATATTATAACTTTTAAAGAAAGGAAAATTAATACCAATACTCAATAATTCAGAAACGTTACAAAATTAAAAAAGGGTAAAAAAATGTGATTTTTAGTTTTTAAAAATAAACTGATTTGAATAAAAATTTGCAAAAATAGGGACTCCTATAAGGACAAAAATTAATTATAAAAAGTAATTTCAGAAGAATTTGTTTTCTGGATTAAAATGCTTAGAAAATATATTTTGTATTTGCTAAAATAAACTAACATAAACATCGCTTTCTTCTTATGAAAGTTTTCTGAAGTCCCCTTTATGTTTATAAATTAAAACCCAAGATCAATGAGAGCTGCACTTATGGATTCTACATGTTCAAAACAAAACAATATCATATGCAATATGTAATATAGAGACCATACTATAGTAAAACTCGTCAGCTATTACATCATTCCATTTCACAAGGATTTAATTAAAAAGTTACACTTTCGCAAAAGGATTTGTTTCTTTTGGTGCATCTGCAGGATTACTCAAAAAAAAAATCGTAAAGAGAAATTTGGCAGGGAGACCCACTCAACCATGAAGGTTTATCTACGTATTTAATATTACAAGTATAATAATTTTGAATATCATTTTAACTTCAATTTAAAGATTTTAAGAAGAGAAATTTTGTATTTCTTAAATCCCCGCAAACACATTTTTAGTTACAAGTTTAAAATTTTTAGTTAAAATTGAGGATAACGTTATCTGGAATATGACTGTGAAAAAGAGACGAACTCTTAAATTTTGTCTATAATATCCAAATATCAGTATAATCGGCCAAACATTTTTTCTGCATTGCTTGTTTCATTTTAAATATATAAAGTTGAATTTTCTACTCCATATTACGGCTTCTATGTGTCGTAGCACAAATTAAAGCAATGTATTTCGAAAATTCCATGAAAGTGATTTTAAGAAATACACATTCCCACATCTTTTTGATAATTTTTAATGACATATGTGAAGTTTGGTGTACTGTGAAAAGAATTGTGAACGCTTTATAAAATTCCTCAATGACAACAACTTCATTGACTTCAAGATATCCAAAGAATTTGTCAAGGTGATTTTTCAAATCGTTCCTCGTAACCGCTTGCAATTCAACATTCTTTGAAGACAGGCTATATAGCTCAGTTATATCGCTCTTATAATTATTTAGCTGCCGAATTTTATTTTCTGGTGTGTGAAACGATTTCTGAGTTTTTGTGTTTCATTGAAGTGTTACAATTTAATTAATTCTTTTTCATCATTGCTGTCTGACATCTTCAACGACAGATGATTAAGGAGAATGCAGAAAATAAAAAAAGAATTATTTTTGATCAAATTAATTGGATGGTGATCAAAACATAATTAATTTTTTTTTGTGATTATTTTTTAAAAGCTTGTGAAATAAAATGCTGTATAATATACATAATGCATATATTGCATATTATATAATTACTTTTTCTTTAATTATGTTATTCAATTTAAACCGTGAGTTATTTAGACAATCTTTTCAACCACAACAGACAATTTTCGATTAAAGAAAACACCAGGACTGAAACTTTAGATTCATAACAAATACATCATCCAAGGATACGCAATAAAATTTGATTCATAACAATGTATGTCCTTTGTACATTTATGTATATACGCGTTTATAGAATTTATTCAAAAGAGAAACAAACTATTAAATAAATGAATAAACGACTGCTGTTACATATATCAAAACAACAATAACAAAAGAGGTCACATGAACATGGCATAGGCTGCATCCATTATTTATTAGTCGTAAATGAACTGAAATCTCGTAATAATAACATAAACTTCCATTTCATATCTGACAGGCATACAGACTACACGTTAGATGCAGTGTGTGGCTGAATCAAGTTCGCAAACTTGATGATTTCAAGCACATACATTCAGTGCATTATCAATTTTGTAGCAGCACTGAGCACATAAGTGGCCATTGTTTATCCCACCATGAATAGTTGTGTTTTGCGTAGAGAAAAGCTTGTCCCGTCGCCTGCAATGCACAATATAACATTCAACAATGCATATTGCATATAATACATAATATTACATAAACGAACATTTATATGCATTTGTGTGTGAGCTGAAATAAAGCTCAATACTTGAGATTGGTAACGATTTCAAAATTATTATGCATTGTCTGCGCTAGGTCGTCGCCAATGAATCTCTATTGATCAGAAATCGTTATAATATGCTGTGTGAAAAGTCAATTCAAAGTTCAATTAAATGTCGTGTTCGGGGTGATGATGAAGTTGCCTTTTTTATTGAGTGCATTCTATTAACACAGGGACATTGTTTAACAAAATACAACTGTAACTATTGTGTTCGTAACTATTGGGTTCATCTACTAGACAACTCGAATCAAATCAGCATGTGATGTCATCCACAGAAGATTGAACTGCCTTAATTAATTCCAGCACTTACATTTATATGTTGAATGTTGAATGTTGATGTATGTTCATTTATGTATTGAAGTGTTTGTCAATTAAGTTAAGGGAATAATTGGAGAAAATTGTTTGGAGCATCTGCCGACATTTTATGAAGTCGCATTAATGCAACAAAGTTGTTGACAAGACAAACAGTTATATAGTAATTATTATGCAATTTCCTTCAACAAATATTTCCAATTTAAAGGAAATGACTGGATTGCGACAATAATTACCGGCCCTTACACCAGGAAAATTTTGGAAATTGTGAGATTTTACTGCGATAAAATTTTATATTAGACAAAATCACAAATTTTACTACCTCCCCCCTTTCTATTTAACTCGCTTTTCGTTGCTACTTTTTGTGTTAAAAGGTGCTTCATTTTGTTATGTAAAATAAGTCCTTTGAGTGACTTGACGTTGCAAGATGTACTTCAATTTTGTAAACTATGCTCTTTTTATGACAGCATACAATTCCTTAGCTTTCAAAACAAGCGTTGAGTTCTTCGTAATCAAATAGGTCAAACTTTCCATAATATTAACATAGCATAAAAGCTTATTTTCAACAAATAGTTTAACAATTTGGCAGTTTACAGTTTTCTTACTTAAAATAGCTTTCACTTTTGATGTTTTAATATAAACATGTTTTAAAGCTGTGTAATAATATATAAATTTAGGAATTGGTTATTTTAATATTTGTCCAATTTTATACCTAATTAAGATATTTCAAATTTGCGTTCATTCTAAAACCACAAAAAGGACAAGATGTTTATATTTTGGAAAATGTTTGCACATATCCTAATTTACAACGTTATATACCATAAATTATATTAAAAGCGCAATGTTTGTTTTTCTTCTAAAGAAAATGAAGAAGATCTACTATAAATATAAACATTGATGGCATCAACTCTCAATTTAACGCCTCATCCATTTGAAATATCTCATGGTAAAATGTCATAATACTGTTCACGAACAGATACGACGGAAGTTATAAGTGTCACCCCAGAAAGCTTTCAAAATTTCGTATACACACAAGTGAACATAATCCATTCCCATCGTAAAAGCGCGTTAACAGCTCGTATGAATCTAAATACATTCTATACATAAGTATTATATACGTGGTGTGCTCAGTACACATCTAAAATATGTTTGAACTACAAGCTGTGTGTATATTTGGCAAATACACTTAATTTAGCTACTTGAATTGAATTGCAAACGACATTAAAATGGCTGATTATCATTATTTATACATTCGTGACAGTTATTAGTGGTTTACTCGTTCCAAAGATTTAATTATTGTCGTGTGTACCTCTTTTTTTTCTCAAATACGAACTAATCACAATGCAATACTAGGTTAGAACAATGCGAACACGATTTCTTTACAGACCATGTATAATTATTACAACCTCCACTTTCTGACAAAAAACCTTTGAATACACAAATTCCCTATTTTCCCTCAAATTAACTATTAATTCTAATATCCAAATGCATTCAAAATCTTTGCTGGAATAGACCACAAATCAGGGACCGAAAACATAGATTTCGCAATATTTGTAATCGAACACTACTCTTTTTATAGGAATCAGCTTGTGATTTTATTAGTTTTCCTGGAAATGTATTAATCTATGCATGTGTATTAATGTTTTGTTCTACAATGGAAGACTAAAGAAATATGTATCAATATACGGTATAATATGCTAAATTGCATTGAGAAATCGATTCCCACATCATGTTTTTTTTACGGATCTCGCGATATTTTCGGTGGTTTTCGAGACTTTTTTCGCGTTTTTATTGTGCATAAAATTTGCATCAACACACATATAAATATACATGCATAAATCATATATTTAAATTACTTATAAAATAGTAAAATTGCATCAAACTTTATAAGCAATTGGTTTAATTTGTGTTATTACAATGTTATTACACTGCAATTAAAATTTAATTTTCAAAAAAAAATTATGTAAAAGAAATTTTTAAGATAAAAGTCATTGAATAAGAGTTATTCCTTAACTCAAAAAATAAAAATATTTTTTAATAATTATTCGGTATCCAAAAATAAGAAAATGTTTAAGGGTTAATTAGTTATTCATTAACCAATTGAAAAAAAGTTATAACCGTTACGGTCTCTGCCACAAATGCTTATAAAACGATATCACTAAATTATTTTTCCAAAGATTTATTTTATGCACAAGACCAACGATTCATTTCAGCAAAAGAAACAACGTACATATATAAAAGATAAAATGTTGGAAAAAATTGAAGCCGTATCATACATTATCTGATAATGGAGTAGATCCACATCGTCTCTATTTCACACGCTTTTGCCGCCGCATTTAGCCCACCCATTCCTTGGGTGCCTTCATTTCATCGGCAGTAATTTGCTGCAATATCTGTCATAATTCATCTTGAATGTAATTCATATTTTACCAAAGTATATACGCTTTTGGCATGAAAATGAACCATTTCACATATGGATGTTAGTCTGCAATCGTAATACAGTCTATCATTGTACATTGTTCATATATGATATATTGTCCGCACGAATATAAGAAATAAAAAATGCGTGGCAGGGAGGCCCACTCCAGATTTTATTAAAAACAAAAAAAAATTAAAGGAAGTAGACTATTTTTAACTAAATTATATTTTATTACATAAGTAAAAAATAAAACCCGTGAAGATACAATATTTTGACACGATCAAGGCCAAGGTCAACAGCAAATGAAGAAAAATGGTTAAATGTTTTAATGAACCCATATTTAACTAGCCGCACTAATCTCTTGACAACAAACTTGATATTGTGGCTACTTGCGTTAATCCCAATTAAAGTCATCAAGGACGAAACTTAAAATAAAAAATTGGTTTTAATATATTTCTTTTATCCTCATTTTATTATTCCTGAAATTTAATTTATTTTTAATTTTCTAAATATCTTTATATGTTTTAAAAAGGATTTCCGCGTGACTTTTTCTTATATGTCTAAACAGTTTTGTTCACAAAAGATTTATAACTGCTGTGCTGTTTAAAATTCGTATGCTAATTTAAACCATACAAATATTACCCATAAAATGTAGCTTTTATCGTCTTTACAATAGAGGTTTTAACACCACAAATGGATTATATTTAGGTATAGTACCTATGTTATTTTAACCTAAGTTGCACAAAGTTGTAACCGTCAACTGCACTGCATGACACATGTGAATATTTATGAGTCACCAGCAGGCAAGTACGTATCTAAATATATGCACTAGCATATTATCAACATAATTTGTGGGTGCGATATGGTAGCGTGAAAACTAGGTGATAGCCTGTCTGTGACTGTCTGAAATAAGGAAACACCTGTATGCTACTTTTGTATATTTCCGTGAATATTGACCGCTTCATGAATGTACAAACGAGCACTGACATTTTACGCTATGCCTTAATGAATTCAATATTCCGTTTGTGAAATTTATTGAATGAATCGTGCTTCTTGAATGAATAAATTAAGTTTTCTTTATCATGTAGCCCGTTTTAATGGCCTTATGTCCGTGCTCGTAAAATGGCAAAAGATTTATGCATTATATTCTATGTAGGTTTAATGTTTGAGATCAAAGTAAATTAGGTTTACGTTAAGAAAAGATATGTCATTAAATATGTATTAATAACTTCAAAGCAAAAACAAATATATTACTTAGAAATAAAAATGAATTTTGTGCTTGTGGGAATACACCCTGTATTTGTACGGTTATAAATTAAATAGTGTGTAATATACATAGCTATAAGGGTAATTAATAATTATGTTGAATAGCATTTTAATAATGGATATCCATTCTCAAAGTTGAAGCACAATTTTTTTTTTTATATTTCAATACTTATAACTCTGAATAATTGAAACTATTTTTTAGAGCAGTCCATTCAATAAAATAATTAGTTAATTTAAGCAACAAGTGCTCAAAGAGTTATGTCATAGGTTTGACATCAAAGATGAAATCAATTTCAAAATTAATCCAAGTGCTGGTTCAAAGAATCATTGTGAAAATTGTAAATACTAGTAAATTGAATAAAAAATCAAATATATTATTGATAATTTCACAGCGACCATTCTAACTTAAAAGTACTAAGTATAGCATAATTTATAAGCGCTTTATGAAATGTATTTTTAATTTAAACCTATTGCAGTCGATCAGTATAATACATTTTTTGGGAATGTCCTTTAATTGCAGTGCAATGTTTTAAAACTAATTTGACTTCTCATCCATTTTTTATGTGTTGCATTTATATTTCAAAATTTTCTCTAAATGTTTTTCAAACTGAAATGCAAAAGCTAAATCGTTTGATCTTGCCACGTGGATATTAAAATTTGATATTATTACGATTATTTTATGCCCATCCCTCGAGTCTCCACAACGGAATATTGAAGTTATTTCCATGTAGCGAGCATGTATTGCTCAAAATTTAAACACAAGAGACACGGTTGTATACACTTTGTTGGGCAATGAATATGTACCACACCCCAGTAGGGCACATCAGGATCGATAAATGTTATATTTGAAACGCTTTTCGCGTAAGCATCATAAATACGTTGGAAATTGTTGAAAACTGGATTATTTCGATGTTATTTATCATTCAACGTTCGATTGTGTTTGTTGCTGTATAACTAACGTATACACGACGTATAAACTTTAATGCATTTATAAGTCAAATATACTGAGACTATGTGGGCTTTATTTTATATCCAATATCTTGCAGAGAGAATCGAGCGCATGTAATGTGTAATAATATGTGGCTATTTATATGCGGATTCGCAAATTTATAATTTAGCTTTAGTTGCATGGCTTACATATGAATAACAATTTCAAGGAAACTGTGGGAATGATTTGAATTTAGTAGATCGATATCGTTGGGGTGTGTGATAAGTTTAAATTTGAGTTGATGTATCATACGAGTTGAGTTGCCCTGTATTGTGTTGGCAGAATTGTACTTAATATACTTTCAAACTTTTTGATTTCTAGACCTCAGTATTTAAAATGAGAATTGTGTCAAAATCTTAAAATTTTGTTATCACTAAATACAAATATAAAGTGATAAGAACCAGAATAAAAACAGTTCCGAAGAGAACTGAAAACAATATTTTCTGCAGTATATTCTGTTTCATTTTTCATTGCAAGCAAACAAAAAACTTGTTTCTAGTTGTTTCTGTTCCTTCGTCAAACGGGCATTTTCTGTCGGTAGTTTCTTGACACAATAAATCAATTGAGCAGTAATATAAAAGACCTCGTATTTCATAAATAATAACTATGACGTACTCTCATAATAATAATAAAATAAAAAAGTGCCCGCAATTGTTATTCGGTCAAGGTTTGTCTTCCACTTCACCGATCCACTCCAAAAGACAAGAGAGCAAACGTAAAATATTATGGGACAAACATTTCCCATCATAAACGATGTCCATTGTCGTTGAGTCTATCGCATTAAAGTTGTGTCACACACAGTGTGAATTCCAAAGAAAGTGCTGCACTGACATGTGTATGTGAACATGGGACATCAATAAAGGGATGAATTTAACGACGTATTGAGGTATCTCTACTTAATATGTGTATACACATTACACGCCAGCCCAGTACCGACATACATGCTACATTATATACAGGAACAAGACAAAATGGCAGAGGGTAACTTTCCTCATAAAATTAGTTCGAAATCGGAGAAAAATTGATTGAAATTGTGTTCAATTAGGTGGAACATTTTGCGACGTGTCGGTTTAGGAACATGTCATGGGAACATTCTTACGTTCCATTTTGCCTGATTATGATTCAATTACATGACATAACCGCAAAAGTTCATACACCTGCTACGGCAGTAAAGCGAATAGATGGATAAATGTCTCAGTTATGCTAGTGGCTTATGCGGGACACCACAAACATGGCTTCATTAAAAGTAGCTGTAAATTCAAGGAAAATATTATTATTATTTGAGGTAGAATGAAGGAATGAAGGGCACCGGCGATTCCATTCTGCGCGAGGACATGGTGTCTACCGTCTACTGTCTAGTGACTATTGTATATAATGCCGAGGATGCGGAAGAATAAACATGCTTGAGAACTTAAAGTGTTTTTGTCTTCAATGTTCAGACGGAATTTTCGGATATTGCGCAGGTTTTTACTTCAAAATAATATGCAGCTCTTATGTTTGAGGGCATATGCCATAACGTTTTTATCACCCCCGAATTGGAGCGACTTACTCCTTGGCTTTATGCCAAATAGAGTAACAAATAATTTTTTTTTATGCTTCAAGAAATCAAATAGACATGAAGAAAATAGCACATGAGGGGAAATGTAGGTGTACAGTTAGATGGGTTTTTCTATATGTAAGATGTGTTTCTGCAATTCGTTGCATTCGGCATCCGGTTACACCAGGAATCACATCGGCAATCCTACATAGTTGTCCGCATATTTAATCCATAAAATTTCATTTTGTGTGAACTATTTCCTGGTTCGTATATTAATGTTACGTGGGAGCACTTTACTTCATTGGTTTGTGACAGCGCACAATGTGTCAACTTTTTCCACACAGCTGAATACAGAATTGTGAACTGATCGAATTCAATGTTGTGGCTATGGGGTGTGTCGCCTACTCACTCAATCGAATATGATTGGTGGCTTGTTAGTTTTAATATTGCATTCATTGTTGCTGCATTAATTATTTAACACATGCATTTACATACATATTTGTCAAAACATGTTAAATGTCAAAGGGTAATGTATTTATGGTGGAGGTTAAACACAAGAGGATATACACACATAAATAATATGAATACTTGTGCTTGTATGTAAATTAAACAAATTATTCTGAATGATTTATGCGTTTCTGTGTTTCACACCCTAAACTGCAATTTATAGACTTTGTTGATAAACAATTGGTTGAAACTTAAACTTAGTTTGCAACTCAATTATTTAAATTAAAAAAAGGGAAATTGTTTTAACTGAAAATAATTAATATGATAGTTAGTAAGGATGAAAAATTGGTTTTTAATGTTTTTTTTCGTTAGTGAAGTTAAAATAAAATATGAAATATCAATATTTAATGTCACGAGTTGAGCATATAATAATAATAATCCAATAATTTACATCATTAGAACTCTTTTAAGACTTAAAAGCACGTATTGCAATATATTATACATACCCGTTTTAGTTTACTCACGTTTATTTATAATGTATATGGCACTGCGGTATATCATGTTGTTATTTGTCCCCAAACAGAGTATTGCACTGACGCATGGGAAAAACAATAATCCCTTATCAAATACTACTGGTGAACGGTCAACATTACAACAAGAGTTAAGCATTTCAGTACTCCTTTTAGGTTTTAAAATTGCGTATACAACGAAGCAGCAACACAAATATTAATAGCTTGACCGATGAAAAATTATTCCCGAATAATCCCGATGCTTTACAATTTTACAAACCAAAAAAAAAATAATAAAAAGAATTAATCTGCAAAATAATCGCCAACAATTCATCATTTTCGAAATAATCCCCATTATTTTCATTGCCTTTTTGACGCACATTAAATCACTCGTCGAGCGTGTATGCTTCCCCATGCTAGGCCCCTCGGACAGCCAAACTGAAGGGTCTATTTTTAAATAATTTATATATTGATTCAATTCCATAGAATATAGATGAAACAAGGATGTGTATATGATTTATTCAAAGGACTCGACAGTATTCTACTGGCATTTGAGCTTTTTTTCTCCCCACACAACGTTTTTGCTGTATGCTTTGGAAGCTTTTATGTGGAAATACGTCTCTGTCTGTATTCTTGAACTCACCATCATATTTCATTTAAAGGTATAAGGGGTGTCGACAAACGTGACTTGTGTTAAGAAGCAAGCAGAATTGGATTGATCAAACAGCCCCCCTTCGCTGCACAATTGATAAACATGTGAATGAACGAATGAATCCGAGTATAATAAACGAGTGGGAGCCAAGGGCAATAATATGCTTCTGAATTTGAATGCTGCATGGCATCCGCTGCACCACTTGGAGGTAATGCAAATAAATAAAATGCATACAATTAATTAAAATAAAATGTTTGTGCTTTATTTTAGAGACATATGTTTAAACAGCTACTTAAACCTTCTTTATTTATTTAAAGACTTACTTCAAATAAAGACAAATATATTTTTACACACAAATGCGAAGCATCACAATAAAGATGTTAATCTCATCAAAAACAGATTGCTTTGATTGTTAGTATCACATTTCGTTGTGAGAATAGGTCCAAATATAATTAGACAACTGCAAATTGGAATGTTCACCAACGTATCTAATTGAAAAAGTCACATAGTTACAAAAAGTTTACTTAGAAAAAAAATATCCCACATCGAATAGCTTTCTGTGCAATAGTAAATCACTATACCAATTGTTCTTGGGCTTAAGCATCCCCCGGGTGATTCAACATTGCAGACAGAAGCCCTCTTTTGCTTGAAAATATATCTCTATTATTTAGCTGGTTTGTTATGTTTTGTACCGTATATGTTTTGCGAAAAAATAAAACACGAAAAAAGCATTCAAACGAATTTAGTACTTTATTGGTTCATTCGATATACAAAAGCCCCCATCAGATAAACAGATTATCGAAAAACAAATCCCTAGAGTCACTTGTTCCTTTTATGCAAATTCAATTGGCAAAATTCGATTTACACAAGAAAGGCGCTGCAGAGACTGCATAAAACAATATGTGAATTTAATTCTCTCAATATCAATGAATCCTGAGGCTCTTGTTTTGCAGTTCAGGCTTTTATAATTTATAGTCTGAATGCTATGAATGATAAATTTAATACCCAATACTCCAATATCCACAATAATCTACAAACATATAGATATTAGATACTTTATTCACAATTTATATAGAAATTTTATATTATTATATCGTTGTGTTGATTAGAGCATGGTTGGAGTGCCCATAATATGGTTCCAGCCACCTTTTTTTTCTGAAAATGTTTGCATTATATGGTTGTGGTGACCATAATATGGTTGCGACAATCATATTTTCCTTAAAGTCCCACATTATATGGTTCCTGTGATTATAATATAGTTGCAGCGGCCATATTTATGTGAAAGTTTTATACTACATGGTTTTACTTCTTTCGTCTGTCTCAAAGAACTACCGAGTTGACACCTATATGGGAAACACTATAGATACCACGTGAACATATAGTGTGAATGGATGTTAGTGTCAGTGGTTTATGCGTGGTGGTCCAGTGTAGCAAAATAATTAACTTTTGCACCATTCATCGGATAATTGCCAAACTGCACAGGAACACTCCTTATGAGTCATGACCCATACAATACACGTTTATGAACTTAATGGCGATTATAACCTAAAATTTTCCTTCAGATAAACACTTTAATAGCCTATTCAAAATTGAGAAATGTTGTGATTTGAATGTCAAAAACATGTTTTTTTTAATTTGTTCAGTTAGAGATGTATAAACGAACTCTTTTTTTTATAAAAGTTCAAAGTTTAAATAAACATTGTGTTGTACCATGAATGTGAGATCGCCCAGCCATACAATATGTTTACTCCCCCAAAGGCTGTCACTGAAGTGTTTGCTGTTACAAAAAGTAATTAGTCTCCTATACCGTTATACGCCTATAGGTTTGTAAAAATGAATGAACTGTAAATTTACCATGACGTTTTGTGGGAGCTGTTGGGACTGGAAAACCGTTTTGCACGACATTTTAGAGGAATAATGAAATTTAAAAGTTTGATGTTTAATATTGTGGTTTTTAATGAAACAGTATGTATTTGAAAGTGTATTCATCTGCGCATGTAATAAATCTATATAAATATTATGGAAGTTAGTATACTGCATAAGGGAATAAATGTATTAAGTTCACCTTAATTTTTTTATAATTTTTATGAATATTCAGACTTGTTAAATATTTTTAATTTAAACAACCATGCACTCGTGTGCATTTAACTATATGTTATGCTAACAATAATTACCAATATTTAAAACATCATTTCCATAACATAAAATAAAAAATGCAAAACGGTAAATATAAAATAGTAACACTGAGCCAGGTTGACACAGTAAAATGTTATTAAAAAAGGCTTTCAATCACTTTAATGAATTGCAAAAGCTTCATATTTACTTTATTTTATACGATATTGTGCCGCCCCACAAAAGTTCATCCCTATGTAGTCGATTTGAATATTTTTCACATCCTACGCAAAATAACACAGATATCTAAACAAATTTCAATGAAAGCAAAAAGCTTTTACATAATAGCAATCTTATATTGGCACCCCAATCCACCCTTACATTCACACACAAATACCTAATGATTTCAGCTTTGAAGAGACTTGCTTTGATTTTTTTTCTTTTTGTTGTTGTTATTGTGCCTTTGATCAGCTTTGAAAAGGAGGATTAATTCATTGTGTCTCCTTTTACGCTTCCCAATAATGCATAACACCATTAATTACGAACATAAGCATTTCGGGAATGCTTGCAATATATTTTTGCGCACTGCGTTTTGTTTAGGCAGCTTAATTTATTTGCAGTATGCTGCGCTTATGTATATGTATAGTGTTATCTTGTGTACGCCTCCCCTTTTGTTAAATTTTAAAATCACATAAATATAAGAAGTCACGCAAGGGCACAATGGATTGATGCAATTTTCCACTAAATAAAACCATTTAGGGAAAATTCACTACACAAATTATGTATTCGTGTGTCGTGCGGCACCTATTTGCGCGCAAGAAAAATGTATTCGAAAATCGCTTATTTGTTAAGTAAATGATGAAGCTCAATGAAATAAGGAGTAACATTAATATATCAACAAGATTAAATCACTGCGGATTAGGCATGGATTTGAAATTTGTGCCACCATCGCACCCTTATGTTGCAGTGCGTATTCTATAGTTAAAACAAAAGGGAGTCGAGCTTTTGATCTGTTACATTATTTGAGTCGTATTCGGGTTGTTCTTTAAGTTTTTTTTATACTTTTTGTGTTCGTCAGTGGCCGTGATTCGTGATCTGAATTAAATACAGTGGGAAAGCTTGTTTAGTGCCATGCTCCCAGCACTACACAAGTACATACATTATATATATACGAATATGATGGAGACACATCTACGTGCCCTCTCTGTTTTATGATCGACGCTTGCCAGCCTAATGGAATCACGTAAAATCCACCATTGTGTATTCTCATTTTCAACCTTTGTAAAAGTTTTTGACACTTAAAACTTAAATGTCATATTCATACGAATGTGTCATGTGCGTGCGTGATTGTTGCGTGGGAACGCATGCAGCACATGAAACTTATTAGTCACATTAAAGTACAACATATTATTATGTAATATAATATAACGAGTGAATGTTTGTATATTGCTTTTAACGAATTTGAATATTAGCTTGAGTGCGGGGAAGCTCTAAATATTAAAAGATTTGATGAATGAAACAAAATTCCATTAATACCATTAATAATGGATGAAACGTGTTATTTTTATATATGGAGAAAACCACGAATTTATATTAGCTTATTTAATAGGCAGTCTTAAAATTTTGTCACCCCTCTCAAAAATGTGGCCGAACGGACGGCCTAATTTCGTCGGGAGATTTTGTAGATATAAACAGATATTTAATATATTTTATTGGGATCGATAAGCCAAAACAAAAGCCCTAATTTATTTAAAATACAACATGAATACATTTAATTGGTCCATTTTAGGACATATTCCGTCCATTAGATAGGTCATTTACATCGGAATAACATAAATATAGAAAGGAATTTATTATGACCGGTAAAAAATAAATCGGGAACTATCTATTATGCTACTAACTAAGTACTCACGCATTTTATTATTTTTCTATTTATGGTTCTTTAATTATAATTATTGACATTAAATAATATTGTCCACAATAAACTACACGAATTACTAGTGGAATCCGCAGCGAGCATTGTTTCGCCCTATATTATATTCGTGTTGCATTATGTAGTTAGTTTTTTGTGTATTTATTAATGGGCTTTTGGATACACACTATTAATAGACAGCATGAAATCCTCTCAAAGGCAAACGATCCCTTACAGCATATAATTCCCCAGGGGCCAACATCTCGTCAACCTAAATCCCGTTAATCACCAGAAACAGTTCCCGACACCCAATACGTAAATTGAAATCCCGACAACCTGTAAACTCAGCAACGAAAATCTCAACAGTCAAATTGCATATCCCGACTGTCAATAGTCATACCAAAATCAAGTGGACACCAATCCCTACAAGTTGAAATTTTTACGATTCTAAAATCCTTTCTCCCAATTTCCTTTTGAAATAAAATATCAATGGATTTAAATTTAAACAGGTTTTAGAAAAAAGTTTTTTATTGTATTTAAAAAAATTATTTCAATTACCTTAAAAATGCAATGGATTTGCCATACATGAAATAGTGTTCGAACATTTCAAACATAAGTATAGCATTATGTACCAAAATAATATCCTATATAATTCCGTTTCCGTAAGGATTTCTATAATATTTGTTTTCGGTTTTCAGTGTTTCCATTCAGGTCAAGGTTGAAGGTTTAAATTCGATGCAACCCTTAACAAATTTATGAGTCTGATCCTTTCCTGAGGGTAAATGTTGCCCTCCGATTGTAAACATGGTTGAAAGCTTCAAAGGTTGATTTAGTCAATTTGCTTTTTGGTTCACTCTATCCATGCTCTACAGTATACGTCACATACGTACACGTCCCACATGCACAGTGAATCGCCCACAACGTTTCATTTTTTTTAACTATAAATAAAAGGGTTATTAAAATAGCATTGAATCTACAGCGCAACATTTTCCTGGAACTCACGTCAATTTGGTTCTATCCTGTAGATGTGTGCCTTTACAAATAAAACACAAAAAGGGTGCCAAATATCAATTTATTTCACAGCACTTAACCTGTGATTCTACAATATAAGTATATGTGTAGTTCATATTCATGTACACTTGTTTATAAAGTCATTGTTTCTAAGTCAATAGTCGTGAATAAGGATAGAGACAACAATGTGCCATGAATAAATCCAGTTGCAGAATTTAATCGAAAGCAACAACAGCGAAGGCTAAATGGATGGCCTATTTAACAAGATGGATCACTGACATCAGAAGAAGTAATGGCCGATAATGTTTGGGATGGTCCACGAACAAAGAATTCCTTGAAACAATTGCTGCTCGTCCAGTGTCCAATACTGAATAAACTACCTTGTCCCCATACGTTAAATTAGTTCAATTTTTTGTACTTTCCAAGCTCTGTAATGTTGGTTTTGAAGATGCGCAATCTATCAATTAGACTTGGACAAATGTCTCTATTGTGCACATATAATATATTTCGTTATAGAACTTAATCTTAACACTCATTTTACGGATTGTATTATTAAAGCCCAAAAATTCATTTTATTTTTGTTTTGCAAATATTGAAAATACTTTGAGTTGGAGTGGTTCAAAATTCGCTTTGCCCGAAAAACTTTAATTATTGAAATTATAAACAGCTTTTCCAAATACAAAAAACCTTTTCCTGATTTTGATTAATATTGTAACTCGAAAGGTTATATACCAAGGAATTATCAAGAACTTTTAATCAAAATTGTTGCATAATTAAGCGGTTTCAAAAGGGACACTTTTGATCGCAATATATGTGCGATATAATGCTGGGATAAATTTTAAAATGTGAGTTTACTGTATCCTTTAATAAACTCAACTAACTATATAGCTTCAACTTTAATAGGAATTCATGAATAACTAATAAATGAATGTCAAACATTTTGCGAAAGGATTTTTCTTTGAATTTAAAAAGCAATTAGGATAGTAATTTGTGTCCGTCTTCATAAAAATCTAATTAATAAGGACAACCATGTAGAACAGCTATAAATGTGGGCAAAAGCTCAATACATAAGTAAAAAAGCTCACGTTTTGCTTGTGCTTAAATCAGCACGCAAACAATGCGTATTTAATGCGATGCCTATCTTTTGAGATTTATTTATGCGAAATGCTCAATCGATTAGGACTTTGTGACTCGTGGCAGAGACGCACGCGGTAGAGTATCAATAGTTACATATATGGCCGCTTATATATATATTTACACAAATAGAAGGTACAGATACATCAAAATTGTAAATACATGCACAGTCTCGCAGCCATTGCGCAAAACTTTAGGGAACACGAAACTCGCGTGTAGATGCCACATAAAAGATTGTTGGGAAAAGGAGCGCTACAGCCTTTTACGCCACATCAATGTATACAACCCGCACACATCCACGTGTAACAAATTTATACACAACATAAGTTTGCATATATGCATAAATGTTATATTTAGTTATATTTATATTATGGATATAAATTACATGACTTGGACGAATATTAATCAATCGAAGGCCGCAGCTTTCCGGTGGGATTTGATGAAGCTTCATGCTCTATATGGCAACTATATATGCTCGTGTGTATTTGACTTACTTTCTGATTTCCTGCCAGCAGGCGGCAGAGTCATTATTTGGTTACATTAGAGCCGGATGTACTTTATTCGGTCGATATGTACTCCGATGAAACGCCAAAATGGCAAATTGGGTTGAGTTAAAATTACATACATTTTAGAATGAGTTGCATTTAAATTGTTAATTGCAACAGAAACTAAACAACTATAAAAGAGCAATTTTATTTAAACGAACTTCGAAACTGCACACAGAATAAACTACATTCAGTACATATGGTACTCGCACAAATTAACTACATTTTTTGTTGACTAATGAGGTGTTCCACACTAAACGAATTACGTTCAGATTTAATTAGCTGAACCTGTACATTTACACACGAAAATTGTAATGGACTAATTTAAATATGAGTAATATATATAAAAGTGCGACATGCAATTATTAACACGTGCTTTCAATGATCATTTACTGATTTTTCAAATAAATAAAAAAATGCGTGAATTTAATAAAATAATTTTAAAAAAGTGAAAGAGAAATTTTAAAAAAATACGCAAACGTTTTTTTTTTGCTTCGTGAAGTGGGCAAGGGTTCATCTTGTATATAAACACTTTTTAAAAACTATTTATTTAAATTATATATATAGAAATATTCAGAAAAATACAATGAAACAAATGTGGTCTGTCTGCCGCTTTGGTTTTGAATTTTTACAGAAAAGTTAATGACTTAACATCTAAAGGGCCACTCTAATAATTTATCATAATTAATATTAACTTCAATAAATAATCCTTATTAATACTTATTAATCCTTGCAATTACTATTCGTATATTTTGTAACTATCTACCATACGTAACGATACAGGCAAGTCTCAACTACAGAAATACGACTACTAAACAATAATTTTGTATTGAGTAATTATCGTAATTAACTCAGCATAATGTAAATAATATAAATTCAAGGCTCTCGCTTATGGATTTATTACACTCCAGCTTTCAATAATGATAATCGTAACGTTACACCCGTAAAATTCATATTCATATATCCTTCTACGAAGTCCTCATAAACAGCTATAATTCATCAAACGAAATCACAATTATCTATAAATATACGAGACTGTTATCGGTTCTCATCGCATTAATACATAAATAATTAAAATTTTATTATAGAAACACATGTTACATGAAACTCATAACGAGTAACGACATCATACTATGTGAACATCTGAACCTTAATTGACATTTTCATGTGTTTACTGCATGTTTATGTGAATATATTGCTACATAGAACACACGCACCAACAAATTCATTCATTTCACGGAATTATAGGTCAGTGGAGGATAACGAATATATGGATCAATTCACTGAAGAATATATTTTCGATTATTAAATTATTCCCACTATTTGTGTGATTTATCTTGACAAACAATATGAATACGTGTAATGGTACCGACATAATACCTTGCGAGTTGCGATTGCTTCAATTTTAACGAAACAAACG
The DNA here is from genome assembly GCA_963854165.1 of Sylvicola cinctus. Taxonomy (NCBI): domain Eukaryota; kingdom Metazoa; phylum Arthropoda; class Insecta; order Diptera; family Anisopodidae; genus Sylvicola; species Sylvicola cinctus. The sequence goes on from OY974082.1 coordinate 55,443,651, forward strand.
TAATGGTTCTTTTTAATTGGCTGGAAAATGCGTCTAATTAAATTACATGCCAAGAAGGTGGAAACTTTCTACTAAATACATGCGTTGACGGTTTAACCGTCTTGCCGCAATACTATTTTTAAGATCGCTTAAGTATTTTAATACCGCTTTATTGCTACTGCATTGAGCTTCCCAACACGTTTCGTGTGGCACTTTGTCGCGGGTGGAATTATAAAAGTATACTTATAACGTAAAGTTCGTCGCTTTTTATTATTATTATATTTATTTTCAATTTCATTCGGTACGGATTAGTAAACAGATTATTATTACTAAAGATTGTAATAATTAACAATGTAGTGCACTAACAATGCATATTTTATGTCACATCACAACTTGCTGTGTTATCACTTATCATCTAGTTTGTAAAAAGAAATTTTTAAAAAATTAAGAGAGATAAAAACTCTGTTTAATTTCTTCAAGGTCAGATGCTTAAATTTTTGGTACAAAAAAGCGGTTTCGCTTGTACTTTATTTTTGTAACAGCAAAAATACACATTATGAAAAAATTCTTTCACATATGTATATTGTTTAATAATTGAAAAAACTATGCCAAACTTGTCAAGGTCAGTATCTCCGAATCGTTAAATTCTTTGTAATTAAAAATAATAATTATTATAGCATTCTATTGGAAAACTGATTGAAAATTTCAAGGTTAAAATTTAAAAAATCAAGGTTTCAAAATACAAATAATTTGAATCTAAAGCATTATGTTGTTCCACGTTTTGTATTCAACGTCAAAATTCATAAATTTCTCGCTCTCCCTGCGATGTAGTAGTTTTAATATTGAATGCATGCAAAACTCATTAAATATATGCATAAAGACAGAACAATGAGGTCACAGAAGGACCCATATAGGTACCAACATTAAAATGTAATGCGGTAATTAAACGAACCCTGTACAAAACACAAAATTTGCACAATTTAATGTGATGATGCCAATTTGATGGAAATGTGAATAACATTATACGAACTATAATTTTGGAAAATAGTGCATAATTTCAGTCCCAACCGCATAGCAAAAACTATTTTAGTAAAGCGCATAATAAGCTTTGGCAACCATCTGCCGAAAGCGTTTAAATCGCAAGTAACATGTTTGCGGTTTATCAAATTTTAGAAATGCTTAGTTTTAACCAACATTCAACAACGACCTCGCACAATTGTGTACTTGTTATTTGTAGCATAATGTCACAATTGTTTCTCACTGGCGGCAGCACGAACATATTATGGACATAAAAGCATAATTCCAACCAAAATACACAGCTGGATTTAATTTGAGCATTTTAATGAAATGTTTTGTAACTATGAATTGTGACTGCAGGAAATAGCATTTTAAATAAATAAAATGAATGCTTGTAGGTATGTCCAAAAAAAGAAAAAAGAAAAAATTTGAAGCGGTAATTTTTCATTTTTTCATGTAGCTTAAATTAAATTTAGGTGAGGCTGCAAAACAAAACGCAGGAGAATAAACATTAACTCTGAAATAATTATGTTTAACCATAAAACTCCAGTAAATTATATATTTTTTAGTAATAGGACAAAGAATTGAATTTTAAAGACACTAAAATTGTCCAAAATAATATACTTTGTGCTTTATGTTTATTTAATCTGAACTGTACAAATTTTTTACATCTAAAATTAAAACTTTAAAATATACCCTTGGTATTTTTTATAAATAACCAACATGTGAATCACGCGTGCAGATCAAACCACGAAATTCTCAAAAATAAGCTATCCAATTATTGATTATCGAGTTGTGTTCTCCCAAGCGACAACATTTCGTGCGAACTCCACTATCTCTAAGGACACTTTTTATGCGAATTTTACTGAAATTGTTCATGTTGTACAGCTTGTTGGCAATAACAATGCATTATCTTAACTGTATACCCTTTTTTATTGTTTTTCCCTTCTTCAGCATTTAACTTTACCAGTGTTAGTCGCTGTATTCCTCAACTCGTATGCACATAAAGATACTGTCGATATAAATATGCGTGTAACACCCTTGTGCCCCTAACTGCGTCCAAGTGTGAACTCCCATAAGCTATATGAACAGCTAAACAACTGTGACGACAATATTCTCCATTTACATGCTTTCAAAAGTGAATATGGAGGGTTTTGAAGCATTCGAGCTGCGTTCTATTCTCACCACATACGAATATGATTGTGTATATTCTCTGTAATAAGCTTCAATAGGGGTACACGAGTGTAACTATATTATGTACATTGGAAACATATTATGTGTTGTCTATCAGAGGCGGACGCCCAGCAAACGTTGTGTTTTTTTCACTTTCAATTTCACAACTTATTGATTATGTAAATCAGTCGATATACGCCAAATCGAGAAATATCGCGAAGTATGTGAAATGGAATTGAAGTAAAGGCAAAAAGGTTGATGGGAAATCTTCTTTTTATCTTACGAAATAGACTTTTTTGATGTGAAAAGAAGCAACAAGAAAACAGAGTTGTCCCATTATGTAGCAATCCCCGTTTTAGTCTTATCGCTATTCAGCATTTCTTTTGGAATATGTATATGAAGTGGTGTAGGTATAATCTAATAACAATGATTTCGCAGTCATTTCACTTTTTTAAATTTAAATGGTATAAATAATATAATCATGACAATTCATACTATTAAAGGTCCTTCAGTTGTTCAATATTTATAAATATAAAATCTAAATTATTTAAATCATTTTATTGGAAAAGGGATAAATTGAGTCGGATTTTAAAATAGCTCAAAATCTTATCCAACTTGATAAATTGTCATTAGCTCTATGTAAAAAGTATCCATTTGATAAAACCCAACTAAATCCACAAGAAAAAAACTCAACTAAATAGATAGAACACTTTACATATTTATGATCAAGAAGATTCAAGACGCTCAGACTTGAATGCAAAATAAATTGCATGCCCTTGCCACAATCCACACCCATTCAACATTGCCTTGAACGACTCTGAAATATGTCCAATAATACAGCTCTTTATATTCATTCATATAGAAAAAGCAATCCCAGTTTGAGATTAAGCGCTTGTTTTGCATATGCGATGGTCATTTTCGTCCTTGACCCTTTACACGCTCATGCAAAGACCACATATTTATATATTTTATATGCTACATTCATCCAACACAAAATATTGGTCACAACGATAAGAATCTGTCAACATACGTACCCCTAAATATTGTGTGTATGAAATTGTTTGTGTTCTGCGCTGCATAAAAAGCTTCAGCTGTAGTGTGCAAAGGAGCAATTAAACATGGCCTTAGATTTCCATTTTAGGGGTGGTTTTTATGTGGTTTTGTCATTTGTTTTTACATGTTTTTGGTTTACGTTTTTTTTTTATGTTTTCGTAAAATAGTTAGACTTTTTTTCATTTGGGTTAGTTGTATATTTGTGTGGGAAGTGGCATGTATTTAAATGATTGAGTAGTGTGCTGTAGCAATAAATAATGTTGATGCTAAATCTGGCACATTACAACGCCATATAGTCAATAAAACATAGCGAAATTTTAGGGGTGGCCAAAGCTGCACGTTAATTGAGTTATATAATAAAATACGTCAGAGCTAATAAATGTGACTTCATAAAATGGAAAATAATAAGTCGCATAGTTAAGCTGTGGCATACCATCGCGTACAAACGTATAAGAGCAAATATAAAACGAAAATAAATAATAATACTATTTTTGCAGGAAGTCAAAATAAATTATTAATAATTATTTTTATAACAAAAATATACAAACGTAGGCTTTAATAATAAAACGGTTCACTTGAAATGTAGTTTTGCACGAAACAAAGCATTTCCTTTACTATTTAAGTATTTTTGTTGGTTGAGATTAAAATGTGAGTGATGCTAAATTTCGTACTGCAATTTGTACTAAGAACCTAAGTTGCTAAAGTAAAAAAAACATATTTTGTATGTACTTTGTACAGCTTATAAAAGCACCAATATATAAATGTAGCCATAAATGGAGAGAAACTTTCTACCACAAAACCCCAATTCGTAATCCTAATCCTTACCTAAAGAGTTTAGCAACTAAATTCTTAGTTAAACATTCATTCCCGAATTATCACCCTCTATATTCATTCAACACCACTTGGCACTTACTCATCTCATATATATAGCACCGGCGATTTGATCCAGGACACTCTTTTTCTAGCGCACACATTTCAACTTCAACCACTGCAACCAGACAAGATACAAAGTAAACAATGCGTATATAAAAAGTGAAATGAATTCGAGAGTGTGTTTAACATCTCACACAACATCACAAGACGCACTTCACTTACTTTTTTCAAAGCGTATATAATTTCAGAAACTGTTGCTTCAGATGGCCGTGTCAAAGAAAATTTGAAGAGCCAATTAAAGTGACGATTATGATTGATGTCTTGATTAATGTTTCATAACTTTGTGTTGTGTGTTGCCGCAACAGCACAAGATCAAAGACAACATGCACATATATAAGGCGCACAGATCTCCATTATCACAGGCAAGTCAAGTGTTTACTTTGCAACATAAAATACCACACACTAATAATCCTTAAAGAGGTTTCATGTGCACACAAAGCCAGCACCCAGCCATTTTGTGCTGTGTGAAAATTGATGCGGGTTAAGAGAATCTGCTGAGTAAATAAAACAACGTGAATTGTGGAAGCTTAAAGAACAAAAAATTAGTATAGTACATACAAGATATATGTGAGAGTAATATGTAGGTACACAGTGCGCACCGCACTGGCAGTAAATGTGGAAGGATGAAGAAATGTAATTGATGGTATCAATTGACACATTGAAAATAACTCACAGACGACCATTGACTTTAGTGGAGTGTCAGCCCGTCCACACGTATGTCAGTTTGTTATGTGGTTGCTCTACTTGTTTACACAAAGTTTACAGAGTAAATTTAATACCAGCCGGATGTGTGTGTACTGTGTGGAAAAGAATGAATTTTTGTGGGAAGCCAAAATACACTTTACACAGCTATCTATGAACTGAATTTGTAAAATCACAACAAACGAGGGTGGGGACAACCGCATAAAACACTGACTCAACTTTAATACATTTTTCTTATACATTTTTTATTCATCAATAACTTTGCCAAAATATCTAATACATACGAGAAACAAATATGTGTGCGATATGGAGACGGTGGAAACTCAGCTCTTTCACGTACATGTTTGAAGCCTTTTATTTCATTTATACTTTGCCCTATAACATCATAGTATGTATTCCACATATACATAATAAAACAGCACTTGTACATAATATACTAAATATACGGCAGAAGAATAACGTTTCGACGCTTTTCTTTTTTGCGTTTTGCTCATGTATGTAGTTTCCTCATGTCTTCGGAAAAACATAATATATAAAATGCTGGAAAACAAGGAAAAAGTTAAAGTTACAAAGAAGAAAGAAAAAATATCGTAAAGTTAACATTCATCTGGAGTTTTCTTACATGTTGCTCGTTTATGTGTGCGCGAGTTATTTTATAGCTCTCAAGTGTATAAATCTTTTTTGATTTCTTCCCTTACATTTTATTGAGATCTATAAAAGTGTTTTGGACGTATCTTGTGGACCATGGACGCCGTCTTATTTGGCTGCACAAAATAAGTTACGAGAAACATTAAACATTCAGTTGCCGTATACATCGAGTATATGTACACGCTTGGATGTATTATATGCTTAAAAGCTTCCGCAATACATCGAAAGCATCTATGCTACACAACCCCTGTTAATGCTGGCCATTTCTTCATCTGAAACTTCGTCTAATAGCAAAACTTTACTGAAAGTCTCAACGCAATGACCAACCCTCACCTCCCACCGGAATGCACCCTTTCCTTTGATTCACCCACCCTCCCCTGGAATGAAATCGCTTATACATGCATCCGAAATGCAAGAGTGTAAGTGGGAGTGTGTTGGCTGCGTGCACTTCGCACATGGACGGAAATAATTCCGCATCGACCAAACCAATTAATACTCCTAATCTGAATCATCGTGTGCACATAAATTCATGCATCCCCAATCAAAATGCGAAAGTTGCACATAATTTCGTGTGCAAACCTACCGATAAGCACTATTGTGTGATGATTTATTGAATATTCAATTTTATGCGCAATTGCAGAAGCATTTTTGCTTCACATAAAACAGTGCCGATGTTATAGTCGGGAATTATTCGGTGGTGGGTTGAATTTAGAGGACATTTTGGGATGAGGGTTACATTTTACACTGCACACATACACATCAAGCGACTATATGAAACGGACACAGCTATTTTTGGTTAACACAAAAAAAAAAACTCCATCGTGTAGGACAAGAGTTAACCGACAAAAACCCAAACTGAAATATGCAGAACTATAAAAAAATGTCGACTCCTAGCAAAGTTTGGCACATCATATATCTTTGTTTAATATGCCCATATTATCACAAAGCTATGTACTTTAACTACATAGATAGATACTACACATGCCCCCATCCAAAAATTCTAAATAAATGGGATGATATCGTTTTTGTGCAATATTTATAAAACTATTACAGTGCATGTAAATTTTACATATACGTACACATTTTTGTTTTATTTAATATTTGTAAACGACGATAGTGATAAATGTGTTGTGACGTTGTTCCAAAATCTGCGTAAAATATTTTAAGCCAAAAAATTTAATAAAGACTAAAATATTTTTTCCCACAAAAATAAATTTGAAATTATGTAGTTTTGTTTTTATATGTTAAATCTAAACGTAATTTGAATTTTTATGGTTAAAAAAGGCGTGCTTCTAAATACTTTATTTGTTTAGAATTAATTATGGTTTCACATAAAAATTCTTTTAGATTTTCAGTTAAACAAAATGAAATTATAAATTCTCAAAAGTCATACATATTAATAATAAACGAATTTCTAAAGAGAATTTCGTCAAAAGAATGCCTGTAACTATAATTATTTTAAAGCTTATAAGAAAATGTATCGAATTTCGAAATTAATACAATTTATTATAAAGTTTATTATACCTAAAATTTTCTGCATATTTAAGCAAAGGAAGACATAAATATGCTAGCGTATTTTAGGAAATAGAAAACCATCTTATTGAACAATGAGAACAATACGTTAAGGTATTTGAAAACATTTTCTACCAGTATACAATTGCAAGAAGCTTACAAAATATACAAAAGTTATAAATACATTCGTGTACTACCTTAGTACTCAGAAAACATTTCTTACTTCATCGGATTATTATGCTAAACTGGAGGTGATACAATGAATATACACAATGACATTCCTGCACATACGACATCGTCGTGATTGTAAAGATGGGAAACTGTAAACCGCCTTAAGGTGTAGAGGAATTTATAGAACTTTAGAATATGATACATGATACAATATTCCAGGAATTATATGCATTCAATATTTAGGAATTCACGGGGTCTAAATGTATTAATGCATTTTGAGATAGTAGTATGCAACATAGACTAGAATGTTAAGATGTAATGGAATCAAATAATAGCAAATAAGTTCATTACATGTAATAGTTTTTCATGTTTTCACGCAATTGTTGATTTATCGTTGCACATTTTTTTAAACAAAATAAAAAAATTAAAAATTTCGTGAGTGTAAAAAATAAAGGCCAGAAAGAGCGATTGTTAAGTTTTTCACTGTAAAATATTTTGTTGAATGGCAGAACAAATAATTAAATTTTGAAATAATATAGTTTCGTACATACTCAAAAAAAAAAGCATGCGCATATTTACTTAAGAACCCTTGACTCTAGTTTATAAATAATTAGTATAATATATATAATTAGTATCTTTCAAATAAGAACAGGGTGGTGCATAAGTCTGTTACCTTCTTTCTTTGATCATAACAATTATAAAATAAGAAAAAAACTCAAATAAAACAAATACAAAATATTATTTAGACCTTTGAAAATTCATTTCAATGGCCCATTTAAACCTCTGCACTTTAACCACATTTTTTTAATTTTACAAAGCTTCGAAGGATATCAAGTCGCTGCACAATGTAATTTGCTGTAGTATTTGTGGCATGTCCAGATTTTATTATTTCCAATTTTTATTATTTATCAAGTAACACAAAAGATAGTAATCAGGAGCAACCAAATTGGGGAAAGCGCGGCTACACTCAAAATGTAAAATGTAGTCAGTAACACTAAGTATATAATTTTTTTGATTTTGTAGAGTAAGATTCTTTGCAAAACGTCTTCTCGTTAATGTTGTTGGATCTCCGCACTCCTAACTACAACATCGATTTGTTCATTGAACCGAACATTGCTTGGTCTTGTGTGGCACTGCAGGTGGCATATGTTACTGGCTTTACCGCTTAAATGTGTCTACAAGTTGTCAAATAGTCCATTATCATGAGAGGAAGCATACGCAATGTTAAAACAAATCTTAATTTTGTTGCTACGATTTTGAGGATTTTAACCCCATTAATTTAAGTTAATGTTCAATACACAAATTAATAAAGAAAAATAATAAAAATTATCTATTGCAACCTGGTTGCTTATTATATTAATTTGGTTGTATTTAATATTTTTTGAACCAACAACTTTTATATTTCCTTTATTCATATTTCATATTTACCCATAATGTGCACTATATCCCGTATATTGTTATTAATCTTTCTAATGTACACATAAAAGTGTATGCACCAACTTCCTGACATGCTACCGAAATCACTATTCAGATCATAAGAGCGCATTTTTCATACATATTGTGCGTACCGTGTATGCAAACAAAGAGGTTATCAAATTTCGTTTGATGGGATGGTGTTTACAAAACGACGGCTTCCGCAATTCTGTATGTTTTCGACGTCGCCCATACGATTGAGTAAATGTTTGAAACATCGGCACGCAATATTTATATCCCACATAATCTTGTTTCTGAGTGGTTTTATTGTATACAATACAATTTCGCACATATAACAGAAAACAGTCAATACTTGTGCCGGCAATATAGCGAATTAACTGAACTGGGGTGTGAGGCAGCTATATGCATGTGGAGTTAGCAAGCCTTAAGAGAGATTAAGTGATGGCCAATCAAAATAATCAGCAAATTACAGTGAGCGGTTCCGTTATATTTGCACATTTTGGGAGGACGAGGATTTCTGGGGATGTAGGTGAAAAATAAACGAGCACGCAAATCAACCCTCACACTATAAGCAAGCACAGTTAGTCACCCATTCGTGTACCCCATCCACATGCTGCTCAATTATATCTTAAATTGCCGTGCTTTGCCATTATACATCCGCCGTTTTCGTTGGCCCATATACTTATGAGCATAATGATACGAGACTTTTACAATGTGACTTCATTTCTGGATTTATTGATTTGTTTTTCTGTAAAAATTCTGGGCACGCCTTTTCGTTAATTGCTTAGGGACGATATTATGTCGCAATTTTAATTACAAATTACAAAATTTTCATTTTCATTTCATGAGCGGGAAGGGGGCGGATATAGGGTGGTGCGTTTAGTGGATTAGGGATGTTTTTGTGCAGTGTTTTATTTCCGAGCTATTTATATAATATGTAAGTAGAAGCTTGTGAAGTTCCCGGATCGCAAGGACACCGCACTGATGTTGTGAAAAAGGATTATGATTAATATTTCAGGTTGAAGGCGTTTTCTACCAAAATGGTTGAATGAAAAATGATGTGAAGGCATGAGAACGTCGCTTTTGCCTTTAAGCCTTCATTTATATACGGGCACACAAACATATATGTTTTTCGTATCATCGTCAGTCCTTGAGCGTATTTGAAATCTTATCTTCCATTTCGTTCATTTTTCAGTATTCATACTTGTACTTTACTCATTTTAAAAATTTGTGTAACTGCCTGCTCCCTTTCGCTTCCCATGCGGTCATTCGGCACACACTCCTTCACCCGAATTTCTATGGCTGCATGGAATTTTTATTACAAGTACAAAAAAATGTGGAGAGAAAATGTTGAAAAATAGAAAAGCTTTTCAAACACTTTTCGCCCAAGTTGAGTGGTTATTCTTTATGGCATCCGCATGTTTGCTTGAGAGTCCCTATTCTGCGCCTTTATTTAAGTTGTATAGAATAAACTTATGCATTCCATAAATATATCATATATAATATTAAACGCTGTATCATTTATGTACCGAAGGCGTTTATATTTATCAAATGTAATCCAACAAGGCTGCATTATGAAACGAAAAAAATTAAAATAATGTGGTAGAATTTAAATCTTTTCATTTTCATTACGTCTTTAATTTTTGTGGATTGAAAGTCAATTAATTACATTATTAACTGAAGTGTGTACACAATATCTAAATAATTTCAAATTGTCATAATCATTGTAGCAACAAATAAATAGTGGCATAATAAACACTTTGAGTCGCCCAACTGCACAATGATATCAAATTTCAAAATCAGTGTTATTTACTCGATTACATCGAATATCAATTCACTACAAGCATTTCTAATTGATACAGAATACGATTATCTCAAAGATGAGCGAACGAATCAAGGAGGTGCTCATCGAACACGATTACAATTAATTCACTTTATTTCATCACTATTTGAATGGCAGATGGTGTGGCGGAAAGCTTAACGACTCTATGTGTGTACGATATTGATATCGTATATTATGAAGACGCAGTATTACTTCGAAGCTTGCTTGGTGTCGGAAATTTATAGATTTTCGGTTGAGATACATAATATAGCATATGTATGGTACTTGTAATTAAACGAATATCAGCAAATTGTAATGTAGCTAGCAGAGATATAGAAATGAAACACTATATAATTGGTTTTGCGGTATCCTTTACCTCATGTTTGGGTTTATATCGTTGGTTTATATGTTTTATGTTTAAATTGTTATATGTAAAAGTTACAACATTAAATTCGGACAGCATTTCCATTTTTATCTTATGGCGTTTTAAATAATTACATTTAATTGATGATTTTCTGTAAGTTAAAATCATATCATTAAACATAATACAGTAATTACAGTAATTTTACAGGAGCTATAGTTCTCGTCTAGTGACTTTTTCTGATAATTTATTATGCAGATAAACTATTTTCTCAAATTTATAAAGGACATTTTAAATGAAAGTGAAATAAGAGATTAAAGTACCTATAAGTTTGTTTTTTATAAATTTCACCATTTTTGAGATATTTTCCATCACGTTATTAAAAAAACCCAAAACTTATATCAATAGTGAATTCCGATTTAAAACTTTAACTATCCTTATTGGCTTATTAGGATATTTGCAAAACTTGAAAACTATTTCAACATAGCACAATAAATGCATTATTTGTGTTTTCTGTTAAACAAATAGTAAATTAACATTGCACAAATTCCTATGCAACAAATAGTTTCCCTTAAATGTATTATACTGAATTCGTTAAACAATAATTATTAATTTACTTGTGTAATAAACAAATATCCATAGTCCATACAATTTACAAGTGCCAACTCCCATTTACCCCGTTAGTTTAAACTTGAAGACAATCCTAAATCCTGTATGTGGAAATTTAAACTTACAATAAAAGTTGACACAAATATGCATCCGCATACAGAAAATTGAGTGTCATAAGTTGATGCCATTCTCCGCACAAGACTTCATGATGAGTTTTAGCTGTGAATAATGCACACATTCACCCCTCATGGGAATGTCGTTTTACCCAACACGTACACAATGGTATAAATGTGAACCCATTTTGTGGATAATTTTCCCACAATATCATATATCACTCAAATTTCGGCAGACTATCAGACTATGAAAATGTCACTGAAAGAATGCTTCTGACATAACAATGAGGAAGTTACGTATACGAGAACATAATATACAAAGCGTATATGTTTGTTATGCCATCACTCCCATCCCTTGCTATTTGCTTTTTCTATATTATTTGAAACGACGATATTTTAATCGAGTTATTTATACTTGCTAGCGGCAAATAGTTTATGTAGATCTTTAATCTTTATTTAGATTTAATTGAAAATTTATAGAAAACGCGTTCTGTACATTTAGTAATGACTGATGACAAACAATTATTTGTTTATATAATAGTATTAAATATTGCATCTGCATTAATTATAAACAAACAAACAGTCAGTTCATAACACAGATTTGCAACATAAAGGACATAGGCAATTATAATTCTAACTATTATTAAATCTCAAAATCAATATTGGTCTAAACTACATAAATTTATAATTTTCCAATGATTAAAAATGGTAATCATAGTAACAGAGAGATGACCTTGAACTCCTTGATAAACAATAATTTTAATTAAACATTATAAAACCATTAGAATCTATTACTCCAATATAGCGGCTCGTAATAAATTTTAAATGTAATACAATTTATGTTTTGTTGTCTAAAAAGGGGACGTCAACATTTAGAAATACAATTTGCTCCTAAATAAATATTGCGATCGTCTAGCTCAAATTGCAAACACCTACAAACGTTGGAAAAATGTTTTTTTTTTTCAATTCTCCTTACAGAAATGTGAAGTGCAAACTTTCGCAATTAAATATTCGTAGATTTTAACTGTAGCCAGCAGTTTTATGGCTTTCGATATTTCCGTGTACATCAAAGGGGAATGATTTCTTTAGCTAATAATTGGTTTCAAAAAATTTTCATTTATGCAAGATGGCTTTTCTTTCTGAATAAATATTTTGTGGATGGTTTAAATTGAATTATTTGACAGTTATAAACATGCGGACATGCATTTCAATAATTAATATTATTTGCTTAAAGTCGCGGAAGCTTTAAATTTTATTAAAACAATAATATGTAATAAAACTAATTATGTATATTCTGATCGTATTCTGATCATCGTGAACATTTCAAATCTTGCATCAATGAAAGTTCAAATCAGTGTTATCTCTAATCAACACTAATGAAATATACATCATTTTTATTTCAATTTGAAAAATTACAATTGAACATAAAGACTTTGAATTTGAATATATATTGATTATAAAGAGAAACGCAGAGCTTTCATTTGCATTTCCTCTTCACATTTCGTTTCTTTATAGCAGCGCCTTTAATTTAATTTGCACCGCATTTTACGCCTGGAAGTATTTCATTTTACACCTCGCATACATACGTACGTATATAACGGTATCCAAAACACATATAATACAACATGGGAATAAAAGCTCAATTAAGAAGTGATAGAACTGTTACATTCACCGCAACTATTAAATGGCACACATTCTTTGAAACACAATTTAATGCTTCATTCCACCACATTTCCCAGCTTCTGGCCAAAGCATTTGTGTTTCAATTAAGACAATTCCCAGCAGATAGCATGTATCAACTAATTAACAAACTACACATACCTACCCCTAAAATGCACCCTCAAATAGACCGACCAGTCTCTATTATTTATTTGAAAATTTTTGTTACTCAAATAGTTACTTAACCCTAACGCGCCGTACCTGGCAAACGAATTGTGCAAATGTATGAGGTTGTGTGTGTATCCATGCATGCATTTCCACACGTATTATAATATGTATACTATTCGGAGGTATATTTAATGGAAGTCTGTTGAAATTTATTGTGTCTGTCTCATTTATATATTAAATCCAATTTCGGGGAGCTTCTCATAAATTTCGTATTGTTTCATTACGTGCGCGTCTCTTGGGAGCTTTTTCACGACAACCAAATGGTTCAATGTCCTAGTGTTCAAAATATGACAATACGTCTAGTGCAATTGTGTACAGAGGCAAATTAAAATTTTGCTCATTTCATAATAATGTTTCGAATTGAAATGAATTTAATTTTGTCATCTGTCATATTTAATATAACATAAAGCGAGTTGTGTGTGCTTTAAATTTTTTTTCCCCCACCATTTCATAAAACCAGAGACGCTACACTCAGAGCAAGCGTATTTCACAAGGCTGGTGGCAGTGGGTGGCGCGGGCGCTGCGTGTTTCGGGATGACATTTGTATACAAACTAGATATTTATGACCATTGTTTGTATACCTTCATTTAAAATGGGATTCATTTTATTTATACGACTATCAGTTGAAAAAAAAACGTCACTTTGTAGCGTAAGTCTCATTAAAAATTTAAATCGTGAAATGTGTTCTTTTGTTGGAAGAAGCTTTAATTTATTGTTGTTCCATCCCCGCATCATATATATGTATAAAGGTCGTGCATAATTCAAGTAACAGTGAGCAAACATACGAGTACATATCTGATGTGGTACAAGTGGATGTATGTTTGGATTGCACACAACAATGGACGAGTGATATGGAATTAAAATGTATGTTGAGATGGGGATGCTGCGTGTTGGTTTTACTATAAGCGGACGCAATTTTTTGTATTATATTAAATACAAAATACGCCAATGTTGAAAAAGAGCTTGAACTCAAAATGATGTACATGTTTTTATTTATGTTGAATTACATTATGATGTTTTACAGTGAATGACTTTAATTAATTAAGGACTGTTTTATTTATGCATTGGGAAATGAAAAGCTCGTTGATAATATGTCTCCAACGAATGAATTAATGTTATTTGCGTCATTAATTAATTCCGCCTTGAAAATTGCATTACACCACTTTGTTGTTGTTGTTGTTGTTGTTTTTGTGTACAACGAATTTTGCAAGAGCTACACAAGATCTGGGTGGAAAACAATAAAAGCTCGATGGAGGAGAGGGGTGAAATGTCAAGAGACGCTCAATATAAAACAAAATAAATATGTATTATAATACGGATAAAGGCTGTACTGTCAAATGAGCCCACTTACATACATATAGGGTAAAATTCGTGCATGTAAAGAATACGACCCAGATGAGTTTATGGGCAAATATTTTGTCCACAGCCGGGGCAATGCTTTTTTTACACGTTACAGCCATATGATTAAGTTGCACACGCACATACACATACACGCATGAAAAGCGGTGCTAAATATTAATATTCATGTCACATATAGATTTCGTTTTCAGTATTATTATTATTATAAGGAAATTCGCTTACATTCAACGTATGTTATAAGTTTTATCCAATATTTTGGTAGTTATTGCTCCTTCTCCATGGACAACATGTGGTGCCTGTATATCCAATTTACTCGCAAATTACATCCTTTTGCCGCACATCTCGTTGAGCACATACTTTATAACATATTATTTATACACACATAAAATATACACTTTGCTCTTGAGCATCTCCCGGCTCTCCATCCATCCACCGCATATGTATATATTTATATATATATATTGTATGTACCATTCAACGGACATTCACTCCACTTGAATAATTATAGCACCACATCACAATTTATGGTGCTCCACATAATATGTGTGCATTTATTCTTGCACTCCTACCGCACAATTTACGCCAGGACGACAGCGCCCCGACATATTTCACAAATTCCTAAATATAAATTTTAGTTATTATTAAACTATATACATTTAAAATCACTAAATTTAATTAAGTGCGCATCTTTCGTGTTAAAATGCTAACGCAAATAAATTTCACACCAACGAAGCCTTTTTTTGTTTAGATGCAAACGTGCTTGCTCCCACAACCGAAACGACACAAATCATGCAATAATGAGCTTTTGATTTCACTTTTAGCGGTCAACTTTATTATTTTTACGCCGCTTTTATTGGTAATTGGTCCATTTAGAGCACTTTATTTCATAATATTTCGTCAATTATGATGAAGAGCACGACAGTTTAGTCGACGTTCAATAGATTTTCCTATGCGACTGGCATACGCCCGTGATATTTGTACTGTAGGTCTGTAGGGCGCATGTTGGCGACGCACAGACAAACCGTAGTGCACAATACTACATAAATGAGAGCGGCTGTCACTGAATTTTTTGTTCCTTTTTTTTGCTTGTATTTTTTATCATTAAAAATAATGATTGCGTTCAAGCTTTTATTATTATTCGTTATCATGAAGTGGTATTTTTTATTGTCAAATAAATCACACATTAACAATGAATTTAATTAACGATAATTATACGCTCCATTGATTTATTGAAGTGGTGATTTTTGAAAGAGGATCCTTTAACAATTATTTCTCACTGCAATAAATTGACTGCTGAATTGTAACCCCAACACGGTCACATTGGGCAAATGCCCCGCATGCGCCACAAACGTCATAGTGACTGTTGGCACGGCTCCCCTTCAAGTTTCAACTCCTACAAGGCTCCATATTTTCAAAACACTGATAATATGATAATACGTTGTTCGGTGTTCCGTATATACGAGCGCACACTTTTTGCTATTAACATTTGCGCCTGATACTACACCTAATATAAATTTGGTTTTATGTAATGACAGTTAATTAAGTTTGACGATAAACCGGAGATTATTATCTTGCATTAATTGATTGAAAGATTTATTGAAATTTTTTGCAAAATCCCCCTTTTGGATTAATTGTTTATTATTTGGCAGCTAAAAGGATTTAAAACGGGGCTTATTATACGAATTTTTAATTTTGCTCTAATTTACCATAATGATTACGGTGTTTGGCGGGTGGAATTGCGGAATTACAACCTTAGTCAGTCTCAAGTCTCGGATACAATAAGCTTAATTGTAATGATGTGTTTACTGATTGTGCATGATTCTGTGACGTCAAATATCAGTGTATAAAAATTCAAAAAGGCACGAGGTGCGACCTCAACCTGCATAACATTACATATATACACGATAATATGTGGATTGCACACACATTGAATTGTCTAGCAATGTACATAGCTGTATTATATGTGTGTACACCTACAATTGAAGATGACATGCCGGTGGGGAGGGATGAAAAGAGAGCGTGCTGTGTGAAATTGAGGATAAAAGTGGGATCACCTAAGCCGCTTTAATAAACTAACAAATAAGCTTTGTATGTTGTTTTTACCAAACACAAAATGTGTACAAGTAGAAAGACTGTGCTATCTCATACCTCAGTTGCCATAATTCCGCCCGCATAAAGCTGAACGTGTACACAAAAGGTTGAGAAAAGGTAAAACACCATGGGGAATTTCACGTCATGTGTGTATTTGGTTTTATGCGAAAAAAATCACGTAAAAATTTTATAGTCCTTTAAAAAGGATACGTGACAAAAAGTATGATCACGGAAAACAAACCAGCCTCCACCACCAAAAAAAAAAAAAGAAAAAACACCCCCATCCCATACTGTTGGCCTTCCACTACATGCTTTCAATCCACAACCTCTCACCTTCTTGTATGAATTTTTATATATGTTACATGGCACATTTGGACAATATTATGCTGCGTTCGCTGGAAAAATACACACGAGTACATATTATATATTTTATGTTTAAATGTTCAAACATAGCGGTGCATGCATACATCATGTACGAGTATGTGGGTCCGTGTGTGCTTTCATGGGTGTTCCTTTCGCTGTTTGTTTTTGTCCCGCTTTATCCCTTATTTTATGACTTTTGAGTAAGATTTCATTTTTAAAATTTTCATGTTTTCCGATGTTTGTCGAACGTATCGGTATGTAATACATATTACCAATTGTATTTTGGGTTTTCTGTTGCATTTTGTTTTCCAATTGGTCTTTTGAAAAGCTGCTCGTATAATACTCATCTTTTATGAGCACATAACCGTATTATGATGAATCCTTAATAAAATTTCTATTTCACAAAACCCTTTCATTGACTTTTTTTTACAAAATGCTTTGGCTCTCACATTGACTCAATACACATAAAATACAATTCCATCTAAAAATGACAACATCTGAAATTACTGAAAATTCAGGATATTAACCGAAATATTGAAGTTAAAAAAAAGTTTATGCTTATCAAAGCATGTTAATTCGTTGTTTTCAAATTAAATCGTTTTGCACACAAAGTTTAACATAATTTTATTTTTCTGAATTATGTTTGCTTCATGTATATTTTATACATTAACTCAATTATTTAGAGCCGATTAAAGCTCATAAAATTTACATATTCAAATGTGTCCTTAAAGTTTTAAATATATTTTAATTTACAATCATTTCAAATTCTAATTTTGTATTTTAACCACCACATCTTTAACAACTACCCAAGCTTTTAACGCGCTAATTGTCTTCATAAAAAATAACTGAGATCGTGTGGCATAATTTGCATTTGAATACGCCCACGTAATGACTTTAAAATAGTCGGCAGCTATTATTAAAAACGACTGTTCTTGTCTGTTTTATTGCATTTATTATTTTAAAGTTCTCTGGAATAACAACTACTATATAAAATATAAATTAATAATTACATAGCGCAGCGGATGGAAGCATTAAACATTGCCTCAGCTTGCATTATTCCCATTTTCACACTAACGCGTGGTGCCCGCTACACTCTGTAATTTGGGCCAAATGTGTAAATTTTGTCAACCTCTATGGCTGGAGCTGCTGCAAGGATACCTGCACGTTGCATATTTGCATACAGTCTTTTGTTATTTAATTTAATATTTCTCCTTCAGCTATAAATAGCTTTAATTACATTTACCGAACAAAGTATTAACTATTTAACATATTAAAGAATACCACGTTAAGTAGGTCATTGTGTTATGTGTATCATGTTTGTTCGTAATTTATCATAATGTATGTTGTTCAAACATGTGTTTAAAACTTTCTTCTGAATGTGATCTCTGCTAGGTATGTACTCGTATAAAATGTTCATGCGCTATATAATTTGTGATGAATTTCGCATGTAATGTTATAACTTCTTTGAGAAAGGATTTAAAGCAAAATTGATTTCCGTTGTCAAAGATTTTAATAAAAACAAAAAAAAAACTGGCCTTGAAGAAAAAATAATATAACCTTGAAAAGTCTACGTGTTCTCAAGTTTTTTTAACGTTATTTGTAAAGTATTGGTTGTTCTTAGATTTTTGATCATTATGGATATATTTACTCACTTTATTAGATCTGCTTTTTCAGAAATCGGTGGCCGTAAAAAATTCTATATTTGTATTTTATTTTTGAATTCTCACCATTGGTACAAAGTGAAAACCGTTATATCAATCATTCATGCCGGTAAAATAAAAACGAAACTACTATAAAAGCTTTTAGCACGGAAATAATCTCATTTATGTAACGTTTTATAGCTGAACAACTCAAGGGATGTTGGACAAACAAAATGACAAACAGATTTAGAGTGCCAAAGTGGATATTTTCTTGTAATTATAATAATGAGATTTCTTTTGTGTAACAACAATGGAAAGGCTTCAACTAAACTATTTTATGAACATCGTTAAAAATAATTAAAACTTATTTATTATTGCTTATATTTATTATTATTGCTGCTAATAAAAAAGGAATCTTTTTTGTGCATTTTAAATTTATGTATACCTCCATAAAATTGCAATTTAGAAATAAAGTGCAACACTTTCCACATCCATAGCATTTAATGCACTTGAAAGCAGTACTGTACTACCGAATAAATAAGAGTGAGTTTTGTGTTATCTTCTTCACCCCAAACAACTCGTCTAGAAATGGTTTGCAATTCAATTTTCTTAATGATATTGGTTAAATCCTATAATAGCTCAATCCTTAGGAAAAATAAGCGCACGTTGTCGTCCGTCGTTGTAGTCGTTTTATCGAGGACAAACAAATTTTGCAACGACAAAACGAAGCACCCAAATATGTATGTGTCTATAAATATAAAAATAGTCTGTAGACAAAAAATGGAGAGGCGGAAAATATTTTAAATTGCGACAAATTGAAAGTTTCACTTGCTTTATACTATCATACCGCATAGAGCATATAAAACTGTTCCTCTTTAAATGTGTGTCTACTATATGGTGTTTATGTACACAGCATATTTTGAGGAGAACAAGGACTACATACACTGCTTGTGTTCATAAACATTATGTCAGATTCGTTGTCTTGCAAATTTGGTTCGGTGCATTCAATGGAAATCGTTGCATGTTGCGGTTTCCCGCTATACACAAATTGATGAGCGACCTTTATTTGTTTTTCAAAATTTCGAATGCAATGCATCTGTGCGGCTGCTGCAATGTTCAGAGAACACTACCACTATTGTGTATTATGTTCAGCAGTCACAAAGCGAAGCTGGTTGGGAAATGAGCTTTCATCGATTGGTTGAAGGGCTTTTGGTGCGGTAACCTTTCGTATAAGCGACAACAGAAAAGGGCATCATAAAAAGCTACCTTGCAATTTCAGCCAAATTTAATTGTAAAGTCTCTCTGTGGGGCTGTTAAAAAGCTATGTGCAACCATTTTCCTTTTGTAACAAACGGCCAACAGACGTGTAAATTGTGCACGTCAGAATATCTTTTTTAAAAGCTGATGTAAGTTTTTAATAGGAAAGCAGCTATAAATATTCAGTTTATTTTTTTCATTGCATATATTCAAACCGGCTTAAATAAATCTAAAATTCGAGCAATAAAAAATATTAAACGATATTAGAAATTATAGGAAACATTCTAACTACATATTGTTTTTATTATCAACTATTTGTAGTATATTAAGTTTGTTTGACTTTAATAATTCAAAACTTTTTTTAAACAACTAAACAGCTAATAAAAAAAGCTTTCTATTTAATGGTTCAACATGCTTCGACACAATTCAATAAATATTGTATTAAACCCATTAACATTTACAGTTAGTTCCCTCGCATAATTGGTTAAACAAAATTATAATATGTTTACCCAAATTGATAAATAATAATTGCCTAAGCATTGACCTAAATCCGATGTGTCATACACACACGGGCATGAAGGTATGTAACACATTTACCTTCCACTTGCCAGGAATACCGGAGCCCCATACACGAACTCCAGTTTTAGCTACATAAAATACAAACAATTCGCAGCATCATACAAGTAGCTACTCGTAAAAGACCATCGAATATAAATCGCTTAATGTTTTCTGTGTGCTGTGTTGGGGACATGATTTATATTTATTGGCCTAATATACATACATGCTATACATATACATGCTGGCATGTGTTTTGAATAATCACACGTATTATTTCCGTAGTTGTTGGTCTACGGAAAAACACAGTCGCCCCACATTATGTACGAGTACTAAGTGTGTTGCTTAAACAATGTTTTCGTCGCATCTAAACCATCCCTTAAACCCTCCTTTAAATTCTATCCCCCCATCTTTTGTATATTGCCTGTATATGGAGAAAATGTTGTTACCAAAAAAAGGAGAAAGAAATTGGGGTACCACTTCATTATTTAAGCAATACAGTCGCATTACATTAACGCTTTTTGGAGCGGGGAGAAATTCTCTTGCACACACACACACAAATGCCGTTACTTTAAGCTGCGTATACAGCAAATTTCGAGTGTGAGGGCCATGTAAGCGGCTTAATTAATTACAATTACAAAAGTTTCGGTCTGGCTGGGAAACTTTGTACATGAATATGCGTATAGTACGAAATAAGAGGCCATGTGAGATTCCGGAACAATCTACATATACATTGTATACGTTCCAGCTTTTAAGCTTCCGACAACTAAATGCACTTTAATTGTAATGTACCAAATCGTTAATAATTCATCTAAATTGAAGGAAATAAAATCCCGCATCGAGCTTTTACGAGATTGCCATTTTGTTTTTTGTTTTTTTTTTTTTTGTGATGCAAAAATAAAAAGTTTAACAATGACTTTTAAGGTCATACACAGATGCATATAGCCCTATCCGGTTATTGGATGAAATGGCGAAAAATAAAGTGGTTGAATGTACAGTCTGTATACTTCGCGAGTATAATGTGTAATAGTACGTGGAATGCATATTGTAACTATACATGGATGTGATAAATATTGAATTGTCTGCACGTCATCAAATCAATGGGAGGAAATTCATAAATCAATAAATCCAATTGAGTGCTGAATGTGGCAGAACAATTTTCACTCATCAATTGGTACAGCGTACACCCTATACAAATCTGTAAATGAAATTTACACTGCAGCAAAGTGGGATTTTGAATTCCCCAGCATTATCTGGAGAGTTGGAATGCATTCAATTGCAATACAACGGCCGTATTGAAAAAATGCTTCCCAACACTGAGCGGAAAATGCTGATTTATTTATCGGAAATCTGAATTCTATAACCAACACATTAGCGAAGTCTGACATTTCTGGTATCTCCCAAGACAACAACTTAAATTGCATCCAGGTATTGTGTATAAAAATCTATAAAACTTTAATGAAGAAAATAAATTCGATAAAGGGTACCGAAGATTTGTCCTCGCCATGCAGTTTTTGTCACAATACTTTTTTGACAGTCACTCTTGTTGCTTATCAAGTAATATTACTCTCTTCACTGATTTTGCAAGCATTTTCCTCCTAGTATGTGTCTTGCGTTATGTTTTCTTCAGTTTAAGTGTATCTGGTATTTCCCTTGAGCCGTTTTATTGTCTTCACAATGTTTTATTGTGAATTGGCTTCGTGCAATTCGCACATGATTTGAGAATTGAAATGGTCCCCACTTCCCGCCCGCTGCCTGCATTCCCCATCACCAATCTTGATCGGGAAAACTATACTTATAAATTATATTGCGAAATGCAATCAATTCTAAATGGGACGAGGGACATTTCAACTGAAGCAATATCTTCCAATGGAATAAAAAATTTTGAATCGAATTTTTGAAATAAAATTATATAATGCATGACGGATTTACGGTGGAGCGAGGCACCATGCAATGGAATGGGGCGACGTAGCCTGCAATGAAGCATAAATGTTTTCCTCCGATAAGAAATACCAAATTGAACGACAAATGACCCAATAAGATAGACTCACCAGTGACACGCTCATTCACAATATCTATTTATATTCCGGCAAAACCTACACGAAAACAATGCAATATACCCCAAATATATAAGCTTTTGTAGGCATATGGATTTAAGGGATGTTTCACGAAATGTAAGTTATCTTCACATTGATGAACTGCCGCAACCTTTTACCACATCCATTGCAATAAATAATCTAACTCTTCCGCACAGTCTTGTTTTAGCGCTCGAATTCAATCTAGTTGAGCCTGCAAACACATGCGACTCGACACCAATTTTCCAGATATCATTCCAACACGCGCATATACATACATATTTGAAGGTAAACTTGAAATGCGCAGAGTTCACATTGCACAGCATACGAATAAGGACATTGAAGCATCAGTCTTCAAGGTGCCAATTTCATCCAATAAATACAAAGCCACAAAAAACTTGTGTATTTTCATTTGACATATGTGATGGATGAATTTTGGAAGCTACACAATTTTTATACACACACACCTTCCTTGCTTGCTTCATCTATAGCTAGCTTGCGGTAATGTTCGTCATGCGAATAGGAACATACTTCACATTGTTGTCTCTGCAAACAAAATATATTATTTTCTATAAGAGCGCAGTTAAAATGGAATATTTTCCATGCTGCCAATTATTGATGAGGGCAAAATGTTATAAAGTCGGCATGAGTTGAAATTTTACACGCGAAAAAATAGTCAATAAAGATCAGCACCATATTATGAGCATAACATTTTGGGAACGTAGCAATTCTTAAACAGATCGTCACCTCACAATCAAAGTTTAATATATGCATTTTGTCGACTATCGGTTTTGGCTGTTCATTTTAAACTAAACACGAACTTTTATTTAGCGCTGTTAAAATTTTATATGTAAAATAAAATTTAATTTAATAGTACGATTAATCATTAACTACCTCTCCATTAATATTTTATTAATTCATTCTTATATTAAACAAGCCTAAGTAAACTCTAAAAAAAATTACCTCTCTGTGTATCTTTTTAATTTATATGCGACCCCAAGGGCATATAGAAATATTTGTCAAAATCGAAAAATTCAAGGTCAAATTTTTTATATCTCAGAAACCTTTAATATTTTTTTTAAAAAATTTTCACATTATTATAGACTTAAATGAGACAAAAAAACTTGCTGAACATTTCAAGGTCGAAATCGGAAATTTCAAGGTCAAATTTTTCATATCTCGATGTAGTTTTTTTTTTGAAGTTCGAAATAATGTCAAAAGCATTCAGTTTTTTAAAAAGATGTGGTAAATTGCTAGATCCGAAACAACATAATAAAAAAAATGTAAGAAAATATGGCTCAATCTATTAAAATTAATCACAATAAAATAACTAAACTAAAATTTTAAAATCTTAACCACAATTATTATAAAACTATTGAGTATCAAATATACCTCATTGGCAGTTTTTCGTTTATTGAAGTTCGGTGCTGAAGTGACGACATGTTCTGTTTATTTTTATTGTACATGCAAAACAATCCACGTGTGCCATTCTGCCATGTAATCATGAATTTGCATGAAAAAATTGTGTACTTAAGGTACAAAGAAGCTTAACTGTGCTTAGAAGCATTCGAGGAATACATTTTTCTCGTAGCTATCTTCTCGCTTGTGTCTCGCACGTGCATAGAGGAATCGTTTTTGTTTCCCCACAAATTTGAAATTGTTAATTGAATTGCAACATACATTCGACTTACAAATACTCTCTGTATGTACGTGCATCAGTGAATTAAACTTTTTGTCATACAATCGGATGGCTTTCGTGTAAACAATTGTGCTTAAACGGAACAACATTTCTTAAAATGGAAAACTGGAATTTCAAATGAGAATTCCGAGAACTGGTGAATATGAATTTTCCAAGAATTTTAAGGAAACAAGTAAAGAATCGCGTGGATATAAACACCGATTCAATTTAAAAACAATTCAGATTAGAAAATAGATTTAGCGTTAATATGAAATAAAGTCACTACAATTTTCAGAAAAAGGCTAGATTTTATCAGTTGAATTTAAACCATGGTTTAGTACCTACAATCTACATATTCATAAAAAATCCGAAAGATTCTTTTGCAGGAGGGATCTAAAAACGAACTGTTGCGAGAAACTTTTAGGGGTTTTTATTTTTGACATGATTATTCAATCTGAGTTCTCTCCATACTGGTCGAGTACAAAATACAAAGTAAAAAAATAAATGAAATGAAAAATAAAATTGTATATTTACTTCATCAAATTGTTAACTCACCTGTCAATGATTGAAATTTATTGATCATAAAATACACTTCGGCAAGTGTCAACGGGCGAGCGATATTTGCGGGATTAATGAGACATACCCTCCATGTGCACCAACCCATACTACGACCTGCGTATATAAATATTTTGTATGCATATACTATTGTGTAGTATGCGCACTATGTTATTTATTTGAAAACAAAACATTAATCATCTTCCCATTCGATTCCCCGATGATTCCCCCATGAATTACCTGAAAATACATTATTCAAAACAGTGGTGTCAAGGGTTACACATTCAAATATACACAATCGCTCATTACCCTATCCATGAATATTCCCACATATGAATTGGGGTTGTGACTCCAATCCGGCGAGAACACATTCCCAACAATAATCATTCAAATTGTGAAGAACTTATTGGCTAATTTGATTTGATGTCGAATACAAATCCGAACAATAAATATTACATGAATTGAATAGAGCATTGATTGAAAGAAGATTCACCATTTCGATAAAATTGATATCAGTTCGTGTGTCCCCATCCTGTTTGACTCCACCATTCCCCCCCCCCTTCCCTTTCTTTAATTCTGCCATACATTGCATCGAAGATTTGCCTGCTACAGCTTTATGCTATGGCTACCCGATGACAAGCCATCCGCATAGTCTACTGCCACAATCTTCCTCCTACATGTGCTGTAAGTCCCGTTGACTCTTGACATCAAAAACTTTGGAGCGGGCATTAAAAAAAGGCAAAATAATGTTCTTAGTTATACAAGAAATAAATGCAACACACATAACTAAGTGTACAGTCTACATAAAATATTCATAGCATGTCGCCGAAAGACCCAGATGTTTGTTATAGGAGCAAATGAAAAATGAATCGAAAAAAGGCGTGCTAAATGTGGAAGTTCCGTTGTTGATGTTACCCTGCTTCCATCGTCTTTTGCGTGTGAAATTGTGCTCACAACCAGGAACACATATTGGTACAGCAACAACAACAAATTCGACGATTCGTTCATTCCCCTTGTTAAAACCATGAGCAGTGAACAATGCGATCGTATTTTTAAAAAATTATGTAATTTATTTCCATCTTCGCTAACAGTCCACCATAAAAGTTGTGTGCTATGGAAATAGATTAAATGAGATACTACGACTTGAGTTTTGCCTCGTGTCTCTTTCAACCCCCATACATCGCCAGCGGCAGTCGGACTTCTTTCTCATTTTTTGATAGCAAAATGGTAAAGTAGAATTTTCTTGTCCATTAACTTCTACATCATCCCTTTCCTTACCATATCACCATTTTCTCATCTCTCAATAGTCAAATTTGATTGTCGAATTTTAGCAGTTGAATTCGATATGATCTTCTTTTTTGGATTACCTAAATGAGCAACCAGGATTTCCATTCGACTTTCTCGACATAATATTCGAAATCAATTTACTTGAACAGATATCAAATTAATAAGAAAATAATGGAAAACCTTCCCAATGTTGTTTAATCAAATTCTGATTTTTGGCCAAAATGTTTCTGTTTTTAATTAATTGATACATCTAGATTCGAGACCATAAATAAATGGTACATTATACATATAAGTATTTCCTAATCCATGTCGACATTCTGCAATGTTCAGAATATAGACCCAATTGCTGCGAGCTGATGTCCACCTTTGGGTAATTAATATTACATCAAAATCTGTGAAAATATCTTACCTATTGTTTAATCATAATAAAAGAGATTGTTCAAATTTTCTTGTCAGCTCTCAGCGTTGTTACTCGCAACACAAAATAATTCGGCTTTGACATTTTGATGAAAGGGCATCTTGAGGCTATCTTTCCAGATGCACCATCCAAAATGAGAACGGGGATAGGGAGAGCCACGCAACATTTTATGTACAAAATGCAACTTATAGTTCTGTGGAGATATTTTTCGAATAAAGTAAATAAACATATAAGTTTGATTTTTAATATTATTTTTCTACAAATTTTTTTTTCATTAAGGTTCTGTAGTAATTTAGAACATTCTAATATCTTAAAATTATTTTATAGTCATAGGGGGTGCCAAAACGTATAACTGATTTATTTTTGAAAAATTTAATGATGCAGAAACACTCAATTTTTCAAAAATAAATCGGTAGTAACATTAGCTAGTACATAAATTATTAAATTTAAAAAATGCATGATCAGTTATTGTCGATAAAAAAATATGTTGTAGTGAATAAAATCCGTTTGTCCATTTTTAGGGGATACTGTAAATGCGGATTCGAAAAAATCAATTACATATAGTTATGTGAAAAGAAAATGAATGTAAGAAAGGAACTGAGATTTAATTCTGAAAACCTGCTATTGTAGAAAAATATCTAAAGTCATTACATTCATTGTAAACCACACATTCACATTCATCTTATCACGTTCTTAAGCATATAGAAATCCTTTCATAATCTTTAACTTACTCAAACAGAATAATGCCACATCGCTTGCATTGCACACATAAAAACTTAAAGCAGGTGTTAGATAAATTCATGATTTTTCATTACCTAATAAAATGCAAAGGGGTGGTGCTTAAAGCTTATATTACAAGAACCTGCACCTTGGCCAGAGAAAAACAAAATGCCACCGCATATGTGAACCGTTGTTGAATGCTGGAAATGCATTACCTTTCCAGTTACATAAAACATTTGTAGTGTGTATGGTTGCACTTAAGAATGGCGTAATAGGTAATTCAATGTGAGCGTAAATCCCACTGGGAATACATATTATGGAGTCCATTGTTTAATGATAATTAAAGCTTTTATAAAATTGGGGTAAAAAATTTATATTTTAAAGTCAAAAAAATGGATTATTATTTATATTTTTTAATTACCGCGAATTAAAATTTGTAATCGAAAACAAGTTGTTACTAATATTTAGAAATTTGCATTTTTAATAATCTAAATCTACAGTATTTGTAGCAAATGCATGCGTTGCCAAATTAACGCATTCATTGAAAATTTCACACCAATAAACCGCACATTTTTTGATAAGAAAGACCATTCGACCACATTCAAAACAATAAATTGAAAATAATCGCATTGCAGTTGTAATTGCTCTTAATTTGCAATATACCACAGCGCTAATTGCAAATTCTGCAATGTGTCGATGCACATACCACACAAAACCACTTGCAGTTCATTTAAATTGCATTAAAAATATCATTAATTCGATAATTATTACGTGAATATGAAAAGCACTCGATAAACTATAAATATCCATAAATATGTTATAGCATGCTTCAACTATTTCGCAATATATGCGCATAATATGGCATACATTATCACTGTATGTGCATGTGCGATGTGCATTGTGCAACATGCTCCCTTACCAGCGCATCGCGACCGACACGATACACCACCACATTTCAGCACAAAACATATTTTGATTTAGCAAATTATTGACCTATCGCTGGCGTGCACATGAGGCGCGCGGGCGTTTGAATCATATTATCAAATGCAATAGAGAAAGACCATGTTTTTCACCAGAATTTAATCGCATTATAATCGAGCATAATAAAGTACCGAAAATATAAATTGAAAACGCGGCTGCAAAGTACAAAAGGACGGGGGGTTGGTGCGCGGGGGAGAGTGCCCTTAAAAGCTCAGGATGCAGCGTAACAGAAAAGTTTATGTTTCCTATTAACTAAATATACAAGTAACCTCCTCCTTCGTGAATGTTGGTACACATTATAACCGGTTTACTGAGCCAGAACGTTACCAGTTTCTTTAACGGTAATATGAAAGCAAAATATTGGGTACCTTTGACATGGGCTTTCTCGTATATTCACATTCACAATTCACATGCGAGCATATGTATTATGTTCTGCGTACATTGTGCTTATCCAATTTATGAACCGGATTAGGTTAATATATTGTGCACATGCTTTGTGTGTGTTTGCATATGATTATGTATACGTATGCATATAAATAGGCGAACATTAGCAAATCCCATTAAGGCAAATCATTTCCTTTTCGTCCATAAGTACATGCATCAAATATTTATTTTTAAAATCTGATTTAACATTAACACATTACAGCTTTTGCTTGTATACATCTTTTGGACCAGATGGATGCATTTATGTATGTTGTTTTCATTAGAACTTTTATCTTATAAATTGCAACATACGCTTTGTGTGTACAGAAAACCCAACCCACCCACAGTGTTATAATATTATTTTATGCAGCGTGTGTGTGTGTATGAGATGTTTGCCCGTCTGTGCAATTTAACATGTGTGTAAATGAAATGTGACCGGTGAGAATATACCTTATTTGAAAATGCATGGAAACCGGAAATGAAAATTGAATAAAATACGACCGAGAGAGTAGATGATTTTTTTTTGTAGAAATTGCGTCGGATGAAATGTATAGCAATCATGGTTTATGTGAGCTTTTGAGGTCGAGGGATTACATGGAAATTTTTTTCATGCTTTTAAATTCTCAATGGCATCTCTTGACAGCAGCTGGTTATCGCATTTGAGAAGAAGTAATCGAGCATGCTATATATACTGCTAAACCGAATCCTTATTTTCATTTCATTTTATTTAACCATCAGGAGAATTTGAAATGCATTCACAAAAGTACAGCGAACGAAATTCAATTAATTTCACACTGTTTTTTGATAATATGGAAACCGTTAACTGTTTATGAGTCGGGCCTATTAGAAGATCACACTTGCATAAATGAATTCCTTTTAAATGACGAGAGTTATCGAAAAATAAAGTTACGGGAAAATCAAAGTTTACAAACCGACCAAAAAAACGATTTCTAGCAAAAGCTTTTAAAATAAAACTGCCTAAAGTTGGACCTACATGTTTAAAGTGTTACAGTACAAAGTTTATCATGGTCAAAAAAGGCTTTATGGGAGACCTGTATTAGATTTACCAGTAGCGGTCACTTGAAACTTAAATCGTATAATAATAAAAAATATTATTATTAGAACAAATATTTCTATATTTTTAATTGAACCGTAAGGTATTGTTATTATTATATATTGATGGATGCGACCTATAAACAGTTACGGTTTCCAGAGAAAAACAGAGTGGAATTAATTGAATTTCGTTCACTGTGGTTGATATGTGGATGTATGTAATGTAGTTTTCAGATGGAAGCAACATGACCACAACGCGATATGATTTGCTAACTATATTAACTAGAGTTAAATTGTGTAAATGGTGTGTAAAAAATGTCATTCTGAAAAGCTACTTAATAATAACTGTCTTGCCACACATTTCAAAAAAGTACTCATTACTTTTTACAATTCTAAAATTTTCAATTTAATCTCTGTGGCGAATAAAGCTGATATTAAAATAATCGTTTACAACATTACTTGGAATATATTTTTTAAAGCGAGTACACCTGGGTGTTGTGTTTAATTTGATAACATTTCTGAAGAAAAAGAAGTGACGACCAACAAGCAAAAAGCACATCGTTCGCATTTCCATTTAAAAGTACTTAAGGTTAATTGCGCATACAATTTTCTTTTCCTCTTATATACTTAAAAGAGCACACACTTGGGGCGAATTTAAATTACATTGAAATCTATGTCTATATATAGATATAAAGTCATAATATAAGTAGAACAACTATACGCACCTTAGTCCTTACTTCTTAATGATGTATGTATACGCAAATGGCCCTCAAATGGCTTTATAAATGGTAAATGATATCAAAATACAGATAATTCTATCTGAATTCTGAATGCAAGCTTACCGCAAATCCGTTGAGATAACATTTTTCAATGTGTAACTCTCAACTTCTGCCAAGAAAGTAAGAAACATGGATTAAATGAAACAATTAGTGTGTAGAATATTAAATGAGCAAATCCTTACCGCTGCGCAGCACCTGTGTTGTGCACTTCCTTGACATGCTTAATGGTAATCTATGTGTCTTACTAATGAGCACAACGTCAGCCACTCGCGATTAACTATTCAAAGGATTGCAAATTATAATGCAAGACATCGCTCGTAAACACAACTTCATGTGCATTAATGGTAGATTTTGGTTGGATTCCTCGTAAGTCGTAACTACATCGTCGTACGTAGTATCATTAAATATGTGATACATTTATATGTATTTCTGAATGCACTATAATATATGTAGTTAAACTTCAGGTCACACAATATCTCTAAAAGCATGTTTTTAATGGACACCTTGTCGCAAAGTAATTCGCGATATTCATATGGAATGTTTCACATACACTATGTGACCAACTAATTCGCTCACTGCATCTACAAAATAACACAAAATGTGTTTCAACGAACATTTTAAATTACTCTGCTGCACTGTATACTAATATATGCACTTTATCTGTGCTTGGAAGTGCATAGAGCAACGCTTTTGGTAGCATCAAAACAAAAATTCATGAGTCAAGTTGCATTTATACAATAATATTTTATTGCAGTGGCGTTTACCGTAGATGCACAAAGGAGCATTTCAAAGTTGTTCATTGTGCAATAGCACAATTTAAATTTACTTATGCCAACTTATGCTCCCTCCTTTTTTAACTTGAAGCACTCACAGCATATAAACATACCAGCACCGTATAAGCAGTAAAGCAATTTCTCTGTAAATGTAGATGAACGTAGATGGAAACGAGAGTACGAGTCGTGCCCTTTTGTCCAGGTGATATAATTAAAGCTTAAAATTTTTGAGTGGATAGATAATGGCATGCAATTATTCCCCCTTTATTTAGCGTAAACCCATTTAAAATTTTTCAGCTTAAAATGATAATATGTACGTAGGCAGTTTTATTATATTATCACAATTGTATTATGCGTTTCCATTATTGAAATGCAGCAGCCATAAAGTGTTTCATATTATGTAAACGTACCTAGATTCAACAATGATTATTGAACTTGAAATAATTGAAATTTAAAAATCACTCAAACGACTAGAAAGTACCAGCTTATATTGGTTTTTAATTAAATTATATTTAACTCACCGAAATGTTTTTAAACTGCTGTGTCAAACTTTATAATTTTAATGGCCCAACTTTTTTTTCATTTTTATATTACAATATTTTTCGTTTCAAGTATATTAATTCTCATCCCATTTGTATCATGTTAATGCAAATGCTTGCTTGCTAACACCAAAAACATAGTAATTATATTCACATGCACTTCACTGTCTGTTAAAAGCATATTTCCGTCGCATGCAGCAAACAAAAAGAAACACACACACACACACACACACCCAAAGAAACACATATAATAATGCAACCTGTCAAGGGAACACACCCAAAAGCACGTAAGAGTTGAGACACATTTATTATAAAGTTTTCACCGAGTTTAAACAGCACCCCGTTGCCTATAACTACATGCACACCGTCACAAAATAACGTGGACGCGTTAATAATGTAAACGTGAATGTTTTGCAAAAGACGAAATAAATATACGATGTTGCAACAAAAAAAAAAAAAAAATTCACACACATCCACAGAAACATTAAGACACTAGAAAACAAACGGCAGAGAAACGTACACACAAGTAAAACTTTCTTCTATTTTCTTGGATATTCTGCATAGCGCCCTACCCCTCACCTTAGTCCCAATCTTTCATATAACACCTTCACAGTTCCACCACACCACCATCTCCACTGACTATCTGTAGCGCAGCGACTACCGACCCACAGGAGATGAAAACCGAAGCACACGAATACTTATAAGACGAAGATGAGTAGAAATATAAGAATAGGGGCATGAATTACAGCTTCCCTCTTCTACTTGTAGCCTTTCATCACAAAACTTTCTGTAAAAGAAAAGTGTGGAGGCGCATGCTAAAAGAAAAGAAACACAAAAAATATATAACTTAAGAGAAAAAGTTTTGGCTACTTTATCATACAAAGCTTGATTCCACGCAATTGTTATGTTTCGTATTGTTGTTAACAAGACAGTTCTAGGAGTTTTGTCTTCTGTGTGTGTCCACCCCATCTACGACCCTTCATCACTCGGGCATAATGGAAATAAAAGCTTTCAATTTCTTGGCAAATTTTGAATGTGAAACTTTCTATTTCGCATAGTTATGTCTATTTATATTTCAATATGTATTACATAATTTCGTAGGCGTATGAACCTGTTTAAAAGTTACATAAATGTGCAAACTATTTACTAAGCATTTCAATGATTATCTTTAAAAGGGTCGGTCTCCTCTCTAATCGCTATAACGCAATATAAATGCTTTCCAATAATTCCTTTTCAATGCTGCCTAATAGTATTAACTATATAGTCCTTATAAGCTAAAACTCTGTCATTACTTTCCGGAAATTTGACAAATTATGAAACGACTCAAAGGGATTGAAAACTTGAATTTACATGAAATTTTCCTAGAAAATGATAAATCATCTCATATAAGTATAGCAACTGCATCAAACTGCTTTTTAATTGAATAATGTGCGTTTCCGTGCTAAGCAAAACTTATTGTGCACATAATAATTTGCATCGTTGTTGCAGCGCTTTTTCGTCTCTTCTTTTAAAAAATGTATGCATTTCTGAATTCATATCAAGAAGTCAACACAGCATATAATTAGTTATTACTTATTACATTATAGTCACTCATTTTGAAATCCAGAATAATCATAAATCAGGGAGTAGACGAATAATTGGGATTTACAGATGAAAGATTTTATCAGATTCTCGTTTGAGAAGTTCCCAACTCTTACTTTGAATATAGATTTCCCAGAATCTTATTAATAAATACTTATAAAAAATTCTTCAAAGTAATATGTAGTTTATTTAATTAACTGGCAGCATCTTCAAATTCTTTGTATTTTTCTTCGTTTTAGTAATAATTGTTTGTTTTTTAAAAACATTATTTTAATTGCAATATGCAATTCTTCTTTCTTAATTAACTATATTTACTTGCACCATATAACATTTTTATCTTGGACAAACAGAAGTTTCTAAGTGAATCTTAAACATTTATTTAACAAAACCTCTTCATTTTAAATGCTTTCGATTTTTTTTACTTACAGTTCCATAAAAAGAAAATCGCTTTCAAGCTATGAAACCAACATTATAATACATTTTACATAATTAAAACTTTTGACCATAAATAGGTTTTGAATTAAATTACTGCATATTATAAAAATTTATTCGGTGTACACATAATTGTTAGGTTTTGGTTCGTATGTGTTGATCTTTTGAATTTTTGCTTATTCGTCTGTGCCGTAATTTTTCAGCAATTCTGTTCCGATTCACAACAAAACAACAAAAAATTTCAGCAACTATTTAATAAATTGCAGCACTCGTATGTCTCACCATAATTTGGCATAAGCGACAAAATCGGCTTGGGATTTTAATTCCACAAATAATCGAAATCAATGCAAATAACCGAATGCATTTCATGCAAAATTACTCTCAGGACGTTGCATATTTGAATTGAAACGTTAGAGCTTATACAGATACAGCCACTACAATCACGAAATAGATAATTGCACTAGCTCAAGCGCATATAAGTCCGCACACGCTGCTGTATTAAAAATGAATAAAATTGCGTAGTCGAATATGCATATCAGGCAACGGGAATAAGACCCAGCCACTTCATACCAGATTCGATTTTATGTGCAAAATATGTAATTCTGTCGAAGCAAATTTCATTCACATGAACTTATGCTAATTGCCGCGTGCAATAAAGCCAGCTTGTTGTTGAATATTCTAATTTCAGAACAACCCACATCTGCATTTACAGTGCGGACTTTTAGCTATCTCACACTGTTACTCCCCATCCTGCCAGCTTTGCATCAAATGACTTAACCGTCGAGTATATTCCGCTTACATAAACGCGGCGAATTCCCGTTAAAATCGTGAATATTATAGGTACTCGCAGAGTCGGATAGGTGTATTATGTTGTTCTGTTTTATAGAAGGTAGACCATAACGTTTCAGCAAATTTCATGCCAAAAATATTTGCACCCCTTGATGATATGCAATTCACCGTGCCATCGAGATATTATGGTGGTGGTGCTGTTAGTGGCATACCTAAAATGTGCAGTATTACATAAACAACTTGCATATCCGTCAAGCATTCAAGCGGTCCCAACTCACTGATGGTGGACAGCGATTGTGTGCTTCCCACAATCAGCTTTTTATTGTTGATTCACTTAAATGGAGAAAATTGCGCTTAAACAATATATCATTGACAAGGACATGGCAATGTTTACCACGTCAAACAGGAAATCTCGTCGTTTTACCAAAGCGACAAACAACACAGTTTGTGTCTGTGTATGTCGCGATGTCTGCGCGTATGGATGCATAAAAGTTTGTATGGGGCTGTCATTCCCACCACCACCCCTCATTTGGGACAGAGCCGGTGCGGCGCGGCGCGGCGCTTTATTAAACTGATATGCTTCACAGTTAATGCTGTTTCTGCCACAGGGAAACATAGAACGGTCTAGCAGTACTATATAGTTAGGTGAAATAGTTATTGTGTCAACTTTAAAAGTGTGACATCACTCCCAGATGCCGGTGTCACATCATCAAAATGTATGCTACTGTAATAGGTGGACTGTTTTTTGTTGGTTGAGTTATTCAAAGTTAGCAAAAACTTTGTGTTTGGAGAGGTGGTTGCAAACTCACCGAATGTGGAATACATGCATTGGTTAATGGAAATATGTGTAGGTATGTTGTGGCGAATAGTTTTTTTTAAGTTAGTGTGGCTTCTAATGTATGCAGGAGTTATTTGTTGGTTAGACTTAATTATTGCATTCATGTTTTGATTAAAGTTGTAGGTAATGAATTGTTGCATTAAAAATAATGTTAGTTGTGTTCAAATTATGTACGCAATGAATAATTTATACCTATTGATGCATGGAACCTAAAAAAAATTTATGGGAGTAAAATAAAATAAAAGTTCTTTCAGAAATAAACTTTAAATCCTTTAATTAAATTGATTAATTTTAGTGTCATTTTAAATATTTTTTACAAGTTTTTTACATTATATTTATACCCGCATTTTTAAAGGCTCCAAAAGTGATTGTTTTGCTATAATATGAGACTCATTATGGAGGAAGTGTTTCAAGGAAATAAAATTAATAATTGCAAACTTATAAAAATCAATATCAATATTATGGTTTGCACAATGTAAAATAGTTAAAATCTTTAGAACTTTAATATCAATTATAACTTCTATAAGTAATTGGCAAAAAAATGCGTCATACTGTTAAATTCAATCACCTTTACTGTTGTAAGGCGACAGCGATGTAAAGACTTTGTAGTCGACTTTATCCAAGTTGGATACTGAAGCAAATAAAAAATAAAATAAAAAATAAAAATAATGATCTCAGGTTAATTTCTTAACCTTGAAGCTCTTAACCCTGTTAAGGCCTATTATCTATCTGTTGTTGATAATTTTTTTATAACAAATATTGTTTGTTACACAAATGGTCAGGAAAAAATATTTACCTTTAAACGTTACTTGTATGGTCTTGAAAAGTTTTGCTTCAATACGGAATATCAATAATTATGCTTTATAATCTAAACATTATAATAGGTTTCTTAACCAGAAAAGAAAAACAATAAAAAATAAATTTTTCCAAAAAAAAAAAATACGCAAGATATACACTTTTTAATTGCTTTTCTCAATAAGAAGCAGTTTTTCAAGTCAATAAATAAATTAAAAAAAAAAATAAATAAAATTACGATTTTATTGTACGTCGAACTTTATTTTCTCCACACTGAATTGGATTCCAAAGTAAAAAAACCGTAAAATTTAATATTTTTCCACTATTATATTAAATGGTAACTTTTCAATTAAAATATGTATTGTTCTTATAAAAATTTATTTATTACTCATTACTCATTAGTTATTAGATAACCGGTAGAAATATTATTTGCAAAACAATCTAACTTTACCTATAATATTATTCTAGTTGTTTAATCTCCTCCCCTCACCAAAATGATGAATTTAAGTATCCAAATACATAAATGTCAACATAATATATTGAGCCATCCATTTATTTCATACAACACAAGAACCTAAAAAATCCATATTGTCCAAAAGAAAAAAATAATGCAAAAATATGAAAGAATAGCTACTGCGAATTGACACCCCATAGCGTCGCATTTCAGTATGTCGTCTCTACTTAATGATGTTCAACCGCACTCGTTTCAGTGTTGGGTGATTAAGCTCTGACAATTTAAGATTGGTGCTTATAAGTTCACACACGCACACATGCACGGTCGTCATTTAAAAGGATGCCACACATATTATTATATTAAATGTATATTGTAATGTATGGTTGCAATATTTTAGACCGAGGCCCGAATTAGAGGCGAATCATCTGCAAAGGAAGCAATTTAACAGAAGCTGGGCAAGTGTATAGACTGCGCAAACACTTCTTTCTATACCTATACGAATATTTCCCAAAAAAAAAAAAAACCTCATTGTCATCAATCATAAATTATATAAGTTGTGATAACGAACGACTTGTGTCACATAACATGGCAAACAAGTGCTTCTGTAATCGTCCGCAGGAGACCAATATATCATGGACACATTTAAGCCAGTTTTCGAACGGCCGGCACACACTGTCTGCGTACGTACCCATGCAGGGAGGATTTCGGTTTAGGGCTATGAAGTGAAATTATAAATCATGCGTAAAAAGTTATATGACATGCGTGGAGTTGTTTATTTTCTTGTATGTATTTTGGGATGACTCTCCCAGGAAGAACTACCAGTTATAATTGAGAATCTAAGCAAAATACATATATTTAGTATGATTCACTGTACAGGTGATTTTTTTTTTACAAAAAAGGGTACTCTAATGTGCATACACAAGCATAATGTGCTAACCAAATTCCTAATTTTGAACTTTTTTAATTTTTTCTTTTTTTAAGCAGAGATTATTTTACAAAAGACATTATGGTGGATTAAATGCTTTTAAAAGCTCTACAAATATTTGTTTATATCACGAAATATGGATTAGTTATAGAACCCTTTAAATTAAAAAAAAAATTACATTTACCAAAGAAACTCAAGAAATGAAAGCTGCTATTAAGTTGTATTTTTGTGTAACAGTAAAACACGCTATAATCTTGTTAAACATACATGCCATGCCCCTTAAAAATTATGTACACAATTCAGTATACGTTGTACACAATTGTACACAGTTTGAGTCAGTCGTCCTTGAGCGAAGCCGTCCATTTGTCTCAAAATTAGTATATGGAGCCGCCCTTGTTGAATTTAAATTGGCTGCGTTTAGCATATTATAATTTTCGTCTCCGTTTCTTCATTTTCTTTATCATGTAATTAAACTTAAATAAGAATATTCTTCCGCATTTTTTGCATGTTTCTAACTTCTATAACATTCTTTGCTACGGTGTATGATGTACAGTCATTTCTTTAATAGCACGTAATTTGTTGGGCCTTTATTATAATATAATTATTATTAATTGTGTTATTTGGAGCTCGAAATGTCCGACTTTAGAACTCATGCCATGGTAAAAATATTTTTCATTTTACTATTCTTATGGGATCAAATTTATTTCAAAAGTAGTTGGGGTAAGCACACCACTTATTCAATTTTTAATATTCTAACAAAGTTTTTGAATAATTGAAAGACGTACGCATTATTGTACATTTTTAAGCATACGTGCGTTACCTACAAGAAACCAAATGAAATTTTGTAAATTACCCGACACTCTTTTAGTTATTTAAATTTTTTATTATACTCGTTCCGACATTTTTTGTTTTGTTTTTTAAATGTTAATAATGCAGAAACTTGTTATGACATCATCTCTAGACATTCAAAAATTAATGTTTTTTTTTCATAGACTTACCATAAAACTCTCAACATTGAAATAATTTTACATATTTAGAAATGCTAAACTTTGAATATGACCTGACTACAGGACTTAAAACTTTCTCGAACATTTCAAAATCCGAAAATTTGTATATTTTAAACATAATTTGAGTGGTTTTTATAGTTTAATTTTTATTATTCCACATTTTACATTTAACTTTATTTTTTATATATTACAAAGCAACACTGTCCCAATTCTTAGTTTCCTTGAGAACGATCTTGATCCACAATATAATTCTATAAATACACATTGTAAGGAAAATACATGTTGTATACACACCTATCATTTCCATTAGGCATTCGCGGAAGTATGGCTCGATATTGATTATTGGAGCAATCTTCTTCCAAAAATATACATGAATATATTAAATATAGATCTTGTGGCTTGTAAAATAGGAATAAAACTGCAAACATGGTATCCATTTAATGTAAATACTCGCATATATTTTTGAAATATAATTCAAATGTTAAAGGATTCTTGCAACCGCATTGTATACCTTAGTGTCTATTCTGAAGCGTTTGATGGCACATATGCTATTGGTCTCCCAAGGCATTCACACAATTCAAAGCACAATGCAAAAGCTAGAAATCAACTGAAGCACAAATTTCATTTTCCGATTGTTGAATTCAAACCAATTTGATGAAATATTTCCCTCCTTTACCCTCTCAAAAGATTTGCCATTTTATTTGAATTTGTCTGCATTCATGTATATGGGTGTGCTGTGTGCGTGCAGGCATGCATGTGTGTACATTTTATTCTGGAGGAAATAGGAATCATACTTGTTGAAGTGAGACTTTGTGGTGTTGTTTTACCCTTGAAATGGTGGTGGTACGAGAACTTAAGCTGGGTTATATTCATAGAAGTGAGGCTCTCGTGAGGCTTGAAACGGTTTTTGCATCACGTACAGTGTGTGGGGATCGTCTTTCAACGACGATGCGCGTGTGTGTATGAAAACATTAACGCAAATCTTCAATTTACAAATGCTGTGGTTATTCTTTTTATATATAATACATCACAATTACCGCAGCAACAACAAACACTATACAATTTGCAGAGGCATAGAAGGTGTTAAGTTTAAGGAATGGTGTAAGCGTTTCTTTGAAATTTAAATTTTTACACCTACGAGTATGCACACGTACTTGAAAATGATCAAATGCGAAACGCTTCGTATTACCTGAATAATATGTGAATCGTGAGTCAAGGATCGCATTATCTTGTTATTATATCTTTCAAAACACTTGCAGTGATATGGCGCAAACGCTATGTTACATGCTAAAGATAAATTTTAGAAGTAGCGTATACTAAACACTCTCATTTATTAGCAATTAGTAAAACCAGTAATTTCATTCACATTTCTGAAGAATTTGATGTAATAATAAATTAAATAGTTTGGGTTGTAATCCACGAAACTAAGGCAACTTTTTTTGACTTGAGATTTTTGAATGCGTCAAAATGAGGAAGTTTCAAGAAAAAAAGTTCTTGTACTTAAAAGTATTAATTAAATAATCTTGACATGATTTAAAAAGTTTTTCCATGTTCTAAATCTATATTATTACTGTTATAAAAATATTTTTTGAAAAGCGCATAATTTAATTGGTATAATAAGATGACAACCAATTCTTAAAATTGAACCTTTAAATTTTTCTTAAATTTATCAATTTTATTTTTTATATGTTTGGACGGGATATTGCAAAACCGCTTAGTCGAATTATCAATTAATCGTATAAATGTAAAACAATAATTTATCGACCACGAAAACTCGATTATTTTCGATTATTTATAATCAAAAAAAATTATTTAAAAAATTTAAAGGAACGTGGTTTTGAATTTATTTACATTTGTGTTCTCCATTTTGTTTTGATAGTACTCACTCCTTAATCTTCAATACAGTTTTTATAAGATTGATAAAAAATGAAATAAAGTCGTTTAAAACTAAACTTACGCATAAATAAATTTAAATCAAATTTAGATTTTTTTTGATTATATTTAGAAAAAAATCCGAAAATTAATACATGCAGTTATCTTTATCTTTTTTTGGGATAATTTTTCAATTCCTCTGTAATAAATAATAACAGGTTTAATGCTTCCACAATTAAATCTTTTGAATCTACACGAACTCGAGTTGAATGTTGTCACCCAATTGGACACGTTTCAATTTACATTAAATTAATTGCAATGTGATAAAGCACATCACCATCAGCTACACTACAGCTATTTAAGGGTAGGGATATATTATACATCACACCATGCCACATAAACATTCAGTTGCATGTGAATTGGTATGAATATTAATTAGTGGTTATGTATGCTGCATTTATTTTATATCAAAATTTTATTGGACAAAAGTAATGTTTTTTCGCCCAAAATAACACATTGCATATTATTGCATTGTCCGTTCAAAAAAACAACAATTCGTGTGTAGCTAACTGAACATGTTTTTAATTAATATACAAACCAATATAAATTATACAAATTCATGCTCTCATGCCTAATACAAAATAACTCAAAATTAGAGAATTTGTCTATTTCACCAAATTCCAATATGTGCTGATATTGTTTTAGTTGGGTAACAAATAACAATCAATATTGAATGTGTAAATATTATTTTAAAATTTTGGTTCAGTACTATATAGAATATTTTCAATTGTGCATGCGATTGCTGTTTGTTTTTGAGAAATCAGTTTAAAGTTGAAACATTTTCAACAAAACAAAGTCAATCATAGAACCTTTAATAAGTTTTCCCGAAAGCGTTGGTTATAAAATCATAATTAATTACCTGCTCCATATAAACTTTGTCTTACAACAAGTTTCACCCGACCCCGTTAACAAAACGAACTTTCCCTTACACTCTTCCTTCAATGAGCATAGTTATAGTACATGTATAGTATAAAAGCAAGATATTATTTCTTGAGATTTCCATCAGCCAACAGGAATTTATGAGCGCAACTTGAAGCGTTCGTTACAATCGCCATGAATTTTCTGAATATATAATGCGTATATGTAAATGTACATCCAAATGAATGTGGTGCCCTGTGGCAGGAAAAAAAAGCTCAGCAAACTGAATTCAACAATTAAAATTTTTCTTCTTGTCTTCACTGCCATCAGTTTCTATGTATAACTTTAAAATGGTATGCAACTGAATGGAATGTGTCATTAATTTCAAGTCAAGAATCAGACTGTGAGTGGTGTCATGGAATGTTTTGAACAGTTACCAAAACATTAAATGAGATTTGACTTGACTAAATCAACATTTAAAAAGATATTTAAATACCTAATTGGTACAAGTATTTGTTGTTTGAAATTCATCAACTATTTTGATTTAAGTGTTTTTAAAGCAGAAATACTTAGTATGCACTTAGGATGCACAAGTTAGTCTGTTATGTTACGACAAACTAAATAGTCCAAAATAAAATGCAAGGAATTCAAAAGAAAGGAAAATTTCTACACTATCGGACACTCATGACAAAAGAATATCCTTTTGCGATACAAAAGGAAAAATAATAAATGGGCTAAACGCATTTGAAAAATTCCGAACCAATTGGGGATTAAAACACGGATTGCAACTTTCATTGGTAAAAGCGCCAGAGCTAAAGATCTGAACCACAAAAAATGGTTCGTACTTTTTTTGGTGTTGAACGAATTTAATTGCAACTTCATTTGCACTAATGTTTTTTTAGTTAATTGGGGAGCGTAATATTTTGTTTATCCTTCGACACAAGAAAGTAGTAAAACCCAACTGAATAATCGCGGACAGCATTATAATGCGAAGTGCAAACTTATGTATAACTAGGTACCTTTACACACATGAGTGAACACATAAAGCATATTAAATTTCATAGTAAAACTTACGCCAAGGGAATTAATTAAAATGCAATGAAGGTGGGTGTCACTAGCAAAAACCAACTTTTCTTTGTAATCAACAGATCAGCTTAGCTAGACGAATACCCAAACAACAAGTGCTGGTAAACGGATTTGTCGTGTCCATTGTTCGCTACATAATTGTGCAGAGGTGTTGACTTAATGGTGTAACTTAATTTAATTCTTGATAAAGTTTTGTGCTATTGTTTACTTTAATTGAATTTCAAATTTGACTCATTGTTTCCCTTTTTTCTT
This sequence comes from Sylvicola cinctus, assembly GCA_963854165.1. Lineage (NCBI taxonomy): Eukaryota > Metazoa > Arthropoda > Insecta > Diptera > Anisopodidae > Sylvicola > Sylvicola cinctus. The sequence goes on from OY974082.1 coordinate 55,486,560, forward strand.
ATTCTTGTTGCATCCTTTCTCTGTGTATTTAAATACGGTTTTAATCACAATTCCCAATGCGTCTCAATAAATAAAAAATGCCCTAAATCCTATTATTTTGCGCAAATAATTTATTTTTGTGTGTTTTTTTTTGTACAGCAACTATTCACAAAATAATCATCTTTTAAATCTAATAATGTGCAAAACTGTCGTTTCATTATTGTTTTTCTATTTAATTTCCATATAAATTAATTGAATTAATATTTACAGACTCTACATAAAACGAAAAAGATTATAAATTTTTTCTGTTCATTAAATTTTACACGTTTATTAGTAAATGAAGGAATAACAATATGAATATGTATAAACACACATTTCCTAATTACATATTTCCGGAACCACATGCAATTTAAATACTAAAAATCATGTCGGAAAATCAAAAAAAAAAGGGAGAATTCATATAATTAATTAAAAACTAATTACACATCACATCACATAACATTGGTAGTTATGATCCAGACTTTATTAAAATTATTATAGGAACATTTGTAATCATTATTTAAATATTCATAAATTATACATTATATAATATTACGTATTTGATTGGAAAATTTTAAACGTTTTTTTTCTGTATTATATTATGATACTATTTAATAAATTATAATGAATAAACGCAGTTGGTATATTTTATTTTGCCAACATAATTATTTGCGTTAAATATTTGATTTTCATTACTTCCGCCAAAAGTTAATTCACAACAAAAAAAATAATGCAAAAACAAATTCATGCACTACATTGAACAAACTCGCATGTGTGCACAAAGAAGCATTTACCAGCATCTTAAATTAATGGAGCAACATAACCGGGCACATCCGGAACCTTTAGAGTTCTGTTCGTGGGTGTACAAACACAAGCCGCAAATATGTGTATGCTGTACAAGTTTCCACGGATGAAAAATAAAGGAGCTTTTCAAAGAATCAACGGGTTTTCGGGGTTATATACGTACAAGTTAACCACACGCATCCTAGTTGCTTCGCGCTTATACAATGAAGGATCATTGTGGCGGTGCCTTTATGAGCGTGCTCAAAATTGAAGACGAATTGTAAACATCTTAACTCGTATACATGGCACATGCATTTATAATGTGTACAAGTAGTATTATTTATGTAACGCAATATAATATATCACTAGTCATCATATCATCATTTTTCTACAATTTGTTTATTGTTATTTCTGAGTGGGTGGTAAACTCGGTAAACTTATATAGGTATAGCAGCCACTGGTTTTACAATTCATTTTCCCCCTCTTTAAACCCGCTTTATATGAAATGTTATATAATATTATCGTACATCCACAACGCTAGTGTTTTCCATCGCATCCTACTACACTCCTTTTTTATTTTTGGTTTATAGATGTGTGCACAGATTGGAGTCTCCGTTGCGGGCAGCACAACAAAAACATCGTTACTGGTGATTTTATATCGTCCCCTGAGGACACCGCAACCGACAACACACAAACATTTAAGCTCTTGCTTACTTCAACTGAATCTCAATTTGTGCGCGTTCGTTTTTCAGCATTCATCGCCTCCGAGGATCTAAAGAAAATTTGCTTTAGCAAAGGAAAACTATATTTTATCGATTATATTTGTGATTGGAAATTATAGAGTCCTGAGGAGCAATGCAAACGCTCACAACCAAATCGAAAAGATAAATATTGCCGCAGCATAACAAAACGGTTGTGTTATATCATATATGTATGTACGTGCACTGCGCGAATGGCAAACTGCACTATACACTATGCATTCTTGTATTATATGTATATAGGTGAAGCACACCCCCTTCGTGAGTCCCGACTTACCCACCACCCAAATAACGAGATGTGCAGGAATTTAAAGTGAAGTTGACACTTAACAAATCGCATACAATTTATAGCACCGGATGGAACAACAGGGAAAACGAAAAATGTACGCGTACATATAAAGGGATGAGGTTTGGGGTGGGGTGCATACTGTGGGAACGAATTGGATGGAAAATTTTTGGAAAATACTGCATACATTTTTTAACACAATGACGAAATAAAAAAGCCGAAAAATTCTCCGGCATTCGCTAAGAGAGAGGGCGTCATAAAAATTTTAACACATTCAGAGGGTGTGGTGTGCGTATAATACGCGTGTTTTCGAATTTCGTTTTTTATTTCGTTTCGTTACTCATTTTCCATGAGTAAAAATTGAAATTAAGTATTTAAGGGTTGTAAATTGAGTGAAGTTTGGTGAAGTGTATATTGTTGAAATAGAAGGGACGTTTAAATTAAAAGCCTTTTGAACATGTGCATTTTAAATTAAAACATAAACTACAACAAAAACAGATATCGTATTCAAATGTGAATGATATTATAAAAAATGTTATTTTGCCATTAACAACTCAAACTCTCTTTAATTTAAACAAATATACCTACAAAGCATTAAAATTAATTGGATTCACATTTACATACTTTTACTCATTAATCCATTCAAAATTTCAACCCAATGGTTAAAAAATAAGTATGATTTAAAATCATTTTTATTGTATGATTTTACCATATTAGCATCTCACATTGTCATCATTGCAAACATGCGGTACTGGATTCGACAAACCATATACGTCGAGGTTTTATTTATTAACAAGCGTCAAAATGACAAAAAGCCCCTTGTCACTTGGCCGCAAAACGACCCTCTTTACAGCCCATTTCAATCTAAAAGATATTCACACTTTTCACTTGTAAAACAAAACACTTGCCCCCTTTTATGTTAGCTATCAAATTAACTGTAAAACTCACAAATGATTTATTAACTAATACATAGTCAGCAGTAGCACAAATCAAATTTCTTTTCGTAACGCAACAACCTCTTGTCAATTCGTAACGCGATAAAATTGGCCCCCGACTCACACAAATATACGGGAAGGAGATTTCATTTTGGCGCGTATATCGTGTATGGTGGCAGGCGATTGAAAGGTTGCGCTAAACAACAATTTTATGTAAATGTCAAGCATTAAAAGACAAGGGGTGCTATATTTCAAGAGCCCCGCAAAAGATGTGACGACGAACGCAAAAAAAGGTCATCTTTTCGAACGCATACGTTCTATATAGAACCAATGTGCACCCTTTTCGTGTCCTATCGCAATGTGTTTCCTTTCCTTGTTCTGTTTCATTTGTTTTTATCCTTTTTTTTTTTTTGTTGGGTGGCAAATCAAAAAGACAACACCTAAAACAAACAGTGACAGAAAGAAATCACACCATAAATTTGTAAAATATAAACCGGGGGTACGCAGCTTTCTAATTTACAGCAAGCGACAACAGCACCCGTTGCGGTGTAGACGCTGACCGTATAGCTGTAAAACGCAACAAGAAACGGTTCAACACACAATCTCTGTAAATTTTGTGGCTGTACGCTTTTCAGTGTTGTGGACTCATCCACCCACCCCTAATTCGCTGTTGCTTTACGATACAGCATGTACTTTGTAGTGCATTTGCTGGAAATGACCACCACGACAAAGCCGCACCATATAGTGGAATGACTTTGAGTCGTCCAACAGTAAAAAACCAACGAAGAGCAAAAATTATAATTAAAGGGCAATACCAAATTTCCCAACCCTTTTTTATCCGGACTACATCAAAATATTACCATAATAAGAGAAGATATCAAATATATATGCGAGAGCCAAAAAGAGTACACACAAGAATGACTGCCAGAATTCATCTGAAATGCAAACAAACACTGCTAATTGATTGCATCATTAAATCTTAAGTGATTTTAAAGCAAGTTAAGCATTGCTTTGAGTTGTGTTTTCTTGCGAAAATGCTGCAGCGGCCCAATATTTGAATACGGCAAAATCATGGTGATGGGTATATGAAAATTATGAGAAAATCTCTGTTTTCATTGCAATGAATTCATTATAGCGATGTTCAAATAAAATTAATGTTTTTCATGCCGTAAATTTATGTGTAAATAATGAACTGCTTAATTTGAGGTAACTGCCATAAATTGCGCTGGCAATTACGCTGCTCATTATCTATCCAAAAGTGTTGTATGGATAAAGGCAGAATGAACATTTTTCAAAAGTATAAAAGTGTTTCTACAGTCCACACTGATTTCAGACGTGTTATCACACAAATATTCGCCTTAATCCAGAAAAGGTGCGTACGAAAATTTGCTTCATAATTGCCTTTCAACGCAATTCAAATCCCGCTTAAGTCCTTAAACTTCAGCACGCTGAATGCATGCGACTGCACAAAAAGGAACCTCGGAATTGCAATATTTACACAAAGCTCACTACTTATAATGAAGCAAAATATTACAGCAAATTGCAAGCACAAAGACTTTAAATCACCATCAACTCATTACAATTGCATAATATTTAACAAACAAAAAAAAAAAAAAACAAGGAAATCTTGTACTTTATCACAAGAAGCAAGTAAGAATTGAAATACTGAGGGACAGATAAAATTCATTTTGTTGCTACTGTGTGTGTATTTTTTTATGCGCCATTTGGGACGCAAATAAGGAAAAAGCTGGTCTCGTTTGCATCGTCGCAAGCTTTGGCTTCTTAATTTATACTAATACTCCACACCGTTGTCGTCGTGCCATTTATGCTGTTGTTGGTACTTTGGTTCTTGTTGCATAAAGCTTGGTCGTTTATTGACAAAATTTGTGTGACGGTGTGATTCCCAAGTGCTGCACAAATGTTGATCTAATGCCAACACTAAAGCAACAATGGCGCATTATGTAAAGGTACAATACAATCGTGCATAATCAATAAGTATATCTTAGTATAGTCTTCAAGTTTCCAACACATCAAGTAGACTGCATATAGGAATGATATCAAATGTCAAACAAGATCCATTAGCATTTTGTTTTGAATTGTAAAATTTTGTGTTCTAAATTCAATTATGTACATTTATTTCAAAAACATTTGTATTATTGTACATTCAATTCAATTATATCAAAAAAAAAAAGAAGATTGAGGTAAATTGCTTTATTCAATGTTTAATTTAATCATTTTATGAACAAACATGTTTATTGAAACGAAATTTCAAATTTTACTTCTTTTTTTTATTTGTGTTAACACAAAACGAGCATTAATGTTTTCAGTCTTTCGTCGTGCTTGTGGCACATTCGAAATAAAAACTTAAAGTTATAAAATGTACTTATCAACTAACTGACTGAACAAATGTAATCATGATGAATGCAAATTATTTCAAAAAAATAATTCATTATGATTGTAATTGTTTAAAGGGGCACATTTTGGTTAAAACATGTTTAACCTATTAAAATACATTTTTTTAATAATTAATTCAAAAACTAATAGAATATGTTTTTGTTATGTATTTAAATTTTTAAATAATTTTCACTTAATAGAAAACATTAGTTTTATTACAAAAAAATAAAAAATAAATTTAAATTGCAAACTGCAATAATTAAAAAAAAATACAAAATACAAACACCCTGCGACTTTATAGGAATTAATTTGTTAGTATTGGACACAAAAGCAAATGTACTTTACGACATGATATTTTTATAAATTCACCCTGAGTTGTATTTTAGGAAGAGTATCCTTTACATTTAATTTAATACCGTTAACCGCTTTAACATCAACAACAATTGAATCCACATAATCCATTCATCATTTAAATTACGAAACTCATTTTCTTGTGACTAAATAAATAAAGGATCGCATTATCCGAAACCATAGAAAAGAAATACAAACAAAAACATAAAACTAATTATAAAAAGAACACAGAAATTGATGACACCTTAGCAAGTAAATGGTATACTTTTTTATTCTTATTTCCCTTACAAATAACGTCTGTTGATTCGTTTTTGTGGCGATATCAGCGTCGGATCGCCATAGACAGGTGATCCACCCACGACCGCCCCAGGACTACTCGACAAATTTGAAGTACCACTTGTGTTCCCTGTGCAAAAATGAAAAGCAAAATAAACGTCAGCGATAAAATCTCAGCGGCATCAAGAATGTACGATGTGGTACATAATATAAATGCTCCCAAGTATACATAATATACCCCAATATATAACACAAGAGGTATTTAACACACAAAATAAAAAGAAACGAAAGCACAAAAACAAAGAGATAGGAATGGTCTTGCAAATTGAGATTTGTATCTTTGACGCCATCAACAAACCAAAATGAAGCGACGACGAACCTAATCGCACACCCAATAATTGTGGCACGTACCTGCGTAAAGTGACGGATATAAGGCAGGGCTACGCTGCTGCGATGAAAGCTGTTGCGGCTTCTGCAGGAAAGGTGACGCTGGTACTTTCAATGTGCTTTGTGACTTAACCGATTTTGCATTATTGAATGGCGAAGAACCTATATAAGAAAAACAAAGATAAATACAATTAGCTATGTATGTAATTAATAATTAATTCATAGTTTTACATGTTTGTTTGTTTTTCACTGTGAATGAAAATTTTTCTTTTTAAATCACTATAACGTAGCAAATAATATGATGGCACCTTGAAAAATTGTATCGAAATGACTGTGCATAAAATAAAAGGTAAATACACGGGAATACAAATAAAAGAAAAGAGCATCGCTCGAATTGAGTTGGGGTATAAATTCTATCTCTATCATATCATGGTTTCTCCCAAATGCCCATTAATTATAGAAAGTGCTGATGTTTGCCACCTCCTCAAGTATTTTGACACGTGTCAAATGAACAGTAATGTGTTGAGAAAAACCTTTACTCATGGTAGCGCAGGATTTGGATGAAGGATGAAGTCAGGTGTTGCGTATCATCATACAAATATAAAAGCTCACAATTAATGATAAATTTATTATATGATCGTTTGTAACAACATAAAAGTATAACCGTTTGTTTTCAATCAATGTAATTGCAACTCCATTTTAATATCAATAATTATGCGGAAGTGGTAAAAGCATTGTATTTTTGTTGCATCAACAGTGTAGCTACAGTTAGTGTAGTTTGTATTTTAATTTAATTATAGACACCTGAGAGCTAAGAGCCCCATTAAAATACACGTTCATCTATTTGTCAGTAGTTAGACGCATTTAAAATGTATATGTACTATGATTTAACACTCCACTGAGATTGATTTGGAAATTTGTTGATGCAATGACTACTCTAATTTATAGAAAGGATTTGTGGCAACTTGAAATTTGAATATACTTCATTCAATAGAAAACATTGATAGCGTAAAACATATTGAACGATACGTCCGTTTCTTCGTTTCCAAACATTTAAAAAAAATATATAATCGTAAATTGAAAGGAAATGAAATGTAAAGTATTTATAAATATGTATTTATATTTTTTAGTCTCCTGTGACGCCCACAAACAGGATTATATTGAAAAATGTAAGAAAAGAGGGTTAAGGAAAGAACTTCAATGTGCATTGAATTAAAGTGTTACTGGAAATGTCACTCATCTTCTGCATATATTATATCAATATCCCACATGCTCTTTACAAAACAGTAGTTAGAGTTCATTGTGTATCGTGTGTTGGCACAAGGCATATTTTCGCCTACAATCAAAAACGGATAACACAATTATTAGAATGTCGCATTGGTAAACTAATATATGTAATATGTAAGACAAATCGAAATATTATCTCAAAAATCATACCAGCACATTGTTATGGGTACAGACCATAGCACACTTCTGAAATACATTCTATAACCGACAAGTTCGTTAGAGAGAAATAGTTCCGCAGGGAAATATTAAACGGTTGCATTTGAGCAAATCAAATTTCTATCAAAATATCCAAGTTTCTTTACAAAAAAAAGTAAAACAAACCAAATATTTTTCCAGCAAATAATTTCATAAATTTGGAATTGCACGCATATTCTTTACAAATATGAATACTACATGTTCAAAAGGCGCAACCTGGGCGGCATAGTAGGACGAACCTGGTATTTGTAATACACAACAAAAAAAAAAATTGCCGAAAAACACACGATACTATTAAAATTTGGGAGTATGTATTTCATTTCATGTCGGTATATAGTACACTCAACTCGAACAAAACAGCACACCAAATTGAAAAAATAAATAAACCTGTCGAATTTAAATTTGTCTTATTTCTTCATCAAAATTTACAGGTGGATGCTTGTAGATAAATGTTTAAGCAAACGTTTTCCAGCGATGAATTTGAAAATGTTCACTCATGAATGTACATACAAAATATGCAGATTGTTGAAATAAGACACACGTACCTACACTGAGTACCAAAAAACACCCAACCACCCCTTTCCATGCGCCCAATTCCATGCTTCCAATATGGCGCGTTTGTATATGTATGTATTATTCATAGCAATTGAAATATGAGTACGTTGTTCATATCGACAATCTTTGAATAAATTGGCCTGGTGGGCGCTGGCTGTAAAGCGCGATGTTGTGCCAATTCGAGAAAGCGAGATTTTATCAATGCATTGAAAATTAAGAAATATTTTCTAAATTGGTTGATTTTATGATCAATATTTATGAGCATTGTTTTGTTATTTTCAATGTTTCTATGCTTATTTATTTGTAGCAATACGAACAAACGATTTATGCATTTACAATGTGATAAAATTGTTTTCAGCATTTAGGTAGCTGGTGGGAGGTATCTCAGTTTGTAATTCAGTTGAACAAATTTAAGGGTTGAATAAATAAAAAAGTTTTTCAATTAGCTAAGCACAAACGAATCGTAAAATATCCCAAGCAATAGTTAAATATTTGCAGACAAATCAGTAAATATAATGAATAGTAGTAAAAGCTTTCTTTTCCTATATATTCTTTTATCAAAGCTGTACGTAGTTATCATTTGTTTCAGTTCGTATCACGAAACTCCTGCTACTCAAATGCACTTAACACCTAATCTGAGTAGCTTTCATTAACAACCAGCTCACGAAAAGGGATTATAAATTGTTTTACATCCGAGAAAAAAAATTAATGAAAATACAAAAATAAAATAAGCTTACCCGTTCCCTTGTAATTTCTGTACTGTGTTCCACAAAATACGAATGCTGCAAAAAAAAGAAAAAAAAAGAAGCAGAATGAAAATATTGTAAGAGCATTAAATTCAGGACAATCCCTTATACCACTCAGCAAAAGGGTTGCAGAACATGGCAACCGAAAAAAAGGGTCTTTTTCGATATTGGCAATCCAAAACATTAATATTAGAGAACAAATTGTTTATATTTACCCCAAACAGTTGCTCCCAACACAATCAAATAAATTATGATTGTACCAAAATTAGATACAATGCTGTTAAACACGTTGGGCCCATTGAACGCTTGGCTGGCACACATTTGAATGGTGTTGATTGCATCAATCGGAATGTCAATGGTTTGTCCCGTTAAGGGTGAGGTAACCTTTACAAACAGCGCTTTGCCCTCTGGTACATTGTTGATCAGTTTAATTTTGTACTGTAATGAACCGGCTAATTTACCAATTTGATGCACCGAAAACACACTTTCATCGGATGGTTTCACCTGAAAAGGAACAAAACAATTTTAAATTTTGTTTTATTGTTTTGCGGACTGCACTTACATTGATGCCTTGTAATACTTTATCCAATCCTGTAACAGTAATTGTCTGACTAGATATACGCTCCAATGGTATGGATGTTGGTGTAACCTTAATGGCTGGCACCATTTTCAATGTCATTGTATTTGAAATGCCGTTTGGAAGCGCCGCTTCAATCTCAAAATTAAACTCATTGATTTTAATTGAGTGAATTAATTCATTGAGACTGGTAAGAAGTGTCACTTCGCATGCATACGCGCCACCATTGTTGTCAAATGTTGGCATCACTTTGAAGCTCTCCAGTAGACGCCTGTCGCCTTCAATCAACTTCAATTTGCATGAAAAGAAATTCGACGGGACTTTGTGAACCAGATTACGACAACGTGACACATTCTTCGCTATCTGAAATCGAATCAGACATTACATAATCGAATTACACACAACGAAGCTGCTCCATTTGGCAACATGTTTGTTGGTAAGAGCACACATACAATGTTTGAGAACTTATCAATCTGCAGATGATTCTTAATCACTACCAACGCTTTGTAGTGTTCACCATTGAATATGTCGTAGGATTTTGGGAATTCAATGTGGTCAGCATCGCGTATCTCTAAATCATAGTTGACGTATCCATTTGTGTCGTCTCCACTGAATACAGTCACTTTGTTTGTGAAACGAGATTTGGTAGCAACAATTTTGCCCACGCCTGAAACAAATGCACCATGCAATTTTTGTTTGTTTAGTGTTTTCAAATGGACTGGCAAAAGTTGAAGTACAACTCCAGTAATTACCTAAATTCTTGTCTACATTGATTATGCTCTCGTCGGAGCTTATCCAGTTAGTCGACAAAGCAGCCAGCGGTGAGTCAAAGCAAATTATATCTCCAACAGAGAAAATTGTCTGCATATAAAACATAATAGATAAGACGAAACAAGTTAAAATTAATCTTAAAAAAGTAATGAGGGATGGCTCGTACACAGATAATTCTGCTACAAATTCTAAAACTATATTATGTGCACGCAATTACTAACCGTGGTCGGGAATAGAACGCTTGATTGTCCCACTGATAATTTAATATAATCCTCAGCATACTTGATTCCATTTGTGTCCTTTAATGAAACGAGAAGCATGCTTGATGTCTCACGAGGGAGATGAACCTTAATAAAATAAAGTCGAATTAATTTATTGTAAATACAAATAATTGACCTCACAAATCTCATCCGATCCCACAACAAATTAACTTACTTGCAGTGTAAAATTGTTGCCAACTTGCACATTAACCATGTCCTTGCGAGATAATTTGTATCTTAGTGCATTCATGTCATCAAAATTGTGCGAAAACATATTTCCCAGGTTATCATGCAGCGTCACTTTAAGCACAAGATTAAGTCCACGCGGTATTTTATGCTCAACATTTTTCAATTTAATGCTTGTCTGAAGATGGGCCAAAATGTAATGCACATTTTTTACTTCGACTGGCACAGACAATGTTTGATCGCCTGAGGATGCCTAACATGCCAAACAACAAATGAAAAATAGAGTAGCTTTAGTCTTTAAGACATTTTTAATGCGTGATAAAAAATAATTGTGTATAAAATGTTTGTGGATATTACGATAATTAAATCCCGTCCAATTGTTTCGCTTGACTTCACGAGTCCGTCTCGTGTAACTTTAACGACACCACTGGCACCATCGCCCAACTGATAAACAGCATCGTCCAAGTTGGCTTTCAACTGAATGTTGCTCTTTGTTGAGATCAAAATAGTGCTCGATGTTATGTGTTTAGGCGATTGCAGTTCCAGCATGTTGAAAACTGTATAGTAAAATTGTTGTTTTTATAATCATGCAATTGTTGATGTGGAAATGGTGTTTATCGAGCCACAGCAGGATGGGTGCATTGAGAACTTTGGTGTTGTATCGACTTACCAGTAATCTCAACAGTTGTTGTTAATTTTAATCCATTTGGTATTATTACATCGGCTTGGATTTTCGCTTTTCCGGGATTACGAGCCTTCACCAATACGGATATCATGTCCGCATCCTTGTACTCCACACCTAAAAGGGAAGGAAAATATTGCAACCAAACCAATTTAGGTGGAAACAAGTGGGGAAAGAACAGAAGAGAAAAAAACAATCATTTGTATCCAAAGCGATTATCCGAAAACAATAAAAATTAAACCTGCGTCCGAAAATCGACCCACAATATCAACCACATCTGGCTGATTGGTGGACCAAACAATTTTTATGTTATCGAGTGAGCCCAAAATCATTGGAGACATATTTGCTTCTCCTAAAACAAACAATACGATATAAGTATGGAAACATTTTATTGTAATATTAAACCAAATTGTGCAATAACATTGGTAAAATACGAATAAAACAAAAAATCATAAAAGAAAAAAAAACAACTTAAAATTATAATTTACCCCAAATCGATGCTGGCATAACAGCATCCGTTTTGATCCGAACGAGTGGCGTTTTAATACGAATCTTGTGGAACGGCACCACATGAATGTCAACCGAATCCTCGGAGAAGATGATGTTGCGCCCATTTGCTGGATTGACACCTACACAACGTCCTGTAATCCTAGTTTGTCCCAATTTTAGTGCTAGTGCTACTGCGGAATCCATGGCTACACGAGGAATCAGTTTAAACATTTAATTAAGAACACCATATACAAATGATATCTTTTAATCATCCATCCCTATTACCTGGATAAGGATGCTGCAAACTTACAAATCACATTTTCATGTTGCACCGAGTAAACGATGTTAACATCAGGATGCGGTCCACCGTGGGCGTATATCTGCACTGAACCGCCAACAATCAGCGTTACATTGCGCGGATAAAGTTGCAACGGTGGAAATACCTGCATTATAAATGCATTAAAACGCCATTCAGGATTTGCAGTTGCACTGATTTTTATCAATTTAATATTCTCTGCACACTAACATTTTTGGACGGTTTGTGTGTATGTGTATGTGTGTGTGTGTGTGACATTTATGTTTGTGTGCGATAACGGAAAATCTATAAGCTTTTAGCAAATAGCATCGGAATTAAATTTAATTTTCATTCCAAACGATCACATACTTTTTAATTGAGCAATTCAATTTAAAAACACCTTTGGCTATAACGATTTAATTTTGACGAAAATCAAGTTGCTGTAAATTGATGTTAAAACTTTTGCAATCATTTTTGATTTTAATGAACTCTACTTAATTATGCCTTTGAACGTGATTCAGGTCTATTAAATTGAACCAAAACGAAGTCAATTTAATGTAAGACCTTTATGAAATAACAATCAATGCTGCAGGAATTTACATTTCATATTATTGTCAGTATGGTAATTTACAAAAGCATGATTGCAAAAAAAAAGGTTTAAATTCCCCATAAATAGTTCATAGCACTTTACAATTTATAACGTGCAATAAAACTAAAAAAATTGCATCAAACTCTACGAAAATACTGAAAGTGTACAAAATTGTCCACAAAGTGTGTATTATTCATCTGATGAAAATAACTCTGTGGTTTATGCACATCAAAACACCGCCCACAATTATTATAAAAGCGTCATTCTATAAATTTTGTGAAACAACGCACAAAGCAGAGTCAAACTTTCTGATTGAATATTTTCTAACCAATTTACGTTGGATACAAAATTGCGTACCCTCCCGTGGAGTGTGAGTAAGCTGCCTGTAGGACTTCAACAACATAATTTCCTGTAATGCATTGTGGAAAGCTCTCTTGACGGAGAGTTAATTGATCGTAAATTATTTTCAAGCGGTGTCTAGGTTAGGGAAAAAGTATGTATGACGAAAATTGGAGTATTCTTAGAAATGTTTACTTCAACAGAAATTTAAAATTTGTTTCAAGCATAATTTTAAGAACCTTGGGATGATTTTTTTGACAAAATGTTGATAATGATTAGAATTGTTTTGAATTTTAAGTCTGAGTTGAATATCTCACAAATACAAGTTTTTGCCTCAGTATTTTGAGGACAAATTCAATTTATTTTAAAAAAATTGTATGCAATGATTGGGTAAATGAACAAATAGTTCAACCATATTGTTGCATAAAGTAATCATTTCGATTCACCCTGTGGGTTGTACATGTGTTTAATTTTTGTAAAGTTTTAAGTCGTACAAAAATTTTAAATTTCTTTAACAAAATCAATTTAATTCACTACATATTATAGTATACGAGTATTACATAGGTATTGTAAAATCATCAATGATTAAAAAGTCACTTATCTGTGATTTGATAACGAAAAAGTTTTTATCAAATCTGACTCGTTTTTTTTTAATACCCACGAATGTTGAGTAAAAGGTAGTATGATGATGATATACTATGTTGCTTGTTAATCTGAAGTCACACACTTCAGTTCCCTATTGGCTTTCAAGATAATAACGTTTGTTTCCATGAAACAGAGCTACACACACGTCTTATTGGCAACCTCACACTTATTAACTACAAACAATTGGCAAATAAAACAAGTCACATCGATCATCGATGGCAGATTGTATTTCCACAATTTATTAATACAGTTAGTTATCAAAGAAAATTCACTCAAAGTGAGTCACTTCATATCACATTACTTAACGTATTTTTCTGCCATTTTTTAAATTTTATTACAACAAATGTGTTGAAGTGAAGTGCATCGCTATATTTAAAAAGGAATATAATATATTCAATTGTGACATGACGCCATCCATTAAAACAAAAAATATTGTGATAGTTGGTGATGGCGAAGTTGGCAAAACATGCTTGCTGTACTCATTCACAAATGGGGGCGCTTTTCGGACATCATATATTCCTACAATGTATGTAATTGTTGCCCATGGGCTCGATAACCCAGCCATGCACTGATCCGTTTTGCTTTTGCAGATATGACAAAGAGGTTTTTGAGTTAACAGTCGACAATGAACTGCACTCTATTAAATTGCACGACACTGCTGGACAAGAGGATTACGAGCAACTACGTAAAATTATATACAAAGAAGTAATCTAGGATAAATGCGCAATGCACAATTAAATTAGTCACTCCACAGTAACGCAACGATTTTTGTTGTTTCAGGCAGACTGCTTCATACTGTGTTTCAGTGTAGAAAATAGGCGCTCCTTTGAAAATTGTCTGCACAAATGGTATCCCGAATTGAAAAGCTCACAAAGGCCCATTGTCCTAGTTTGTAATGTTTAATTTTTTAATATTTGTTTTGTCCGTGAAATGAAGTGAAAGCATTTTACAATTCACAGGTACAAAAAGCGATTTGTGCTCGCTACCAAATTCCATAGATGCAAGTGAAGGCGAGAAGCTGCAGCGACAGATTCAAGCCAACGTGTTTCTTGAGTGTTCAGCCAAAGACAATGAAAATATTAATGAGGTTTTTCATGAATCGGTTCGTGCAGCTGCTAGGGGAATTGATCCACCCGAGAATGTGGAGGAAGAAGGTTTTTGTATGTCTCTGTTCAGTTGTTGTTACACAGACGGCTAACTCACACACGGTGCCATTTTATAATTGATAACATTTTGAAAAGTCAAAATCAAGAAATATGTTTTATTGAAATTAAAAAAATACGAGTTTTATTAACATAAATATTTCTCAAAATTTAATTGCATATCAGGTTTGTCGTAACATTTCTTATGAAGATTTTATTTTAAGCACTAAGTGGTAGAAAAATGTATGCATGTAAAATATTAAATTAATCCAATTTAAAACAGAAAATAATTACATCGCAGGGAAAGCGATATAAAACTTTGTAGTATAGGTTTTGCAAATTTCAGACGTTTAGAAATCACAATCAAAATACAGCTTTTAAAAAAAGACGGTTTAATTAGGTAGTTCAAAAATTGGCCATAGTTTTACAAACAACATTCATATTATAGCCAAATTTTTGATTAAAAAACTGACAGAAACTCTTTATATATATATATCACTAAAAAACAAAATTACATAAATGTTTGATTTTTCAGCATCAAGGTCTCTGCTGTTGGAAGATTTTTTCCAAATTTTTTGACAGAAACTTATGTAAATTCTTTATACCTACGTTATAATTTCAAATTATCTAAAAATGAACCAAAAGTCATTAATAATAGGAAATGTTTTGAAATTTATCATGCGAATGCATCTCAGGGGATAATCATGAATATTATTTTACTGATGAGATACACGTATGTTAAAATTCATTGTTATTTCATACATACCAAAAAAATTATCACATTTGCCGGCAAAGTTATTTAAAGTATACTATTGTGACCTTCATAGCACACCAATCCATTTATCAAAATAAATATTAACGAGAAAAACCAACGTAAAAATGTTTTTTTTAAATAGAACAAAAATCTCATTGGAACAATTAATTAGTTATTAAACATCCCTCGACAGTAATTAATTGCACAAAACACATCCCCATTCGCACTAGATAATCAAATCATCATCCCCATAGTTCAATTCATATTGAACTTTAGCCATTCACAACATCAGACTTAATGCATTTGTAATGTCACCATCTACGAGCGATTATTGCATAACACATATTGACAAGAATCGTCTCCAAATGACGCAACTTTAATAAAGTTGAACGATTTGCTGATATAACTTTTAAATGTGCACACACTCACACACACAATAAAAAAATAAAAATATTTTGTGATACACACTTTCCGTATTATTAAAACTTGCACTTACCTGGATAGCAGCAGGTGCACTCGATATTTGGCGTTCTCCACCTCCAGATGAAAACTGCAATTTTGTTTCACCCAATTCCAAACCGTAAACAATGTATCTGAAATTGAATTATTAATAGAAATAGTTTAAAACTTGGAACCCTAAAAATACAAACTCATTTTATTTACCTAATTTCGCCGACATTCAAATTGAATTGTTCTCCCAATTGGACGCCCAAAATATTAGTGTTAAATATATGTTCACGCAACTCATAAACTTGGCTGTTACTGTGATCAAGAACCAGTAGCTCATCATTCGAGTCGTATAATTTTACAATAGCCTCAATGGATTTTGTGCGTTCAACACGATCTGGCACCTGTAACAAATAATACAATCAATTTGAGAAAAATAAGATAAAAAAGAAAACAACTCCTCACCTGTAATTCAATTTTCCCAATTGATACTACAGAAACGTACAAATGCGACGCCTCCGTCATTAAGCATCTATCCAACAGACTGAGCTTAACCTGAAACAATAACCATTTAAATAAAAATCAATTCAACCACATAACGCTGTGCCACCAAAACTCACCTGTCCAATTCTCAGCGGCGTGATTACCAACTCCCGGGATGGCTCATCAAATTCAACACTCACTATGCCGACCTCACTCAGATTGATCTCATAAAATCCACTACCTGCATATGGAACACAAAATTTGCATATTACAGAGAACCAATTTTTGACGTGTTTTCGAAACAATTTGAATTGAAAAGCATGCGTGCATCAAGTTAACATACCTTGTGCTATTGCGGTCCGCTCCGGCTGACTCTTGCCCAGATATATGGAAATGGAGTCATATGGCAACAAAGCGCTGTTCACAGCCACAAAATTTAACTCATTCTCGATGACTGGTTGAACAGACGCACCCATGGCTGACTGTAAAATGAAATGGTAAATACATTTGCAAGAACATAAAGCACACTACATAAAAATTCAAATTATTATTTATGTTATCTTACCTTTTGTATGCTGAAATGTGGTTCCTCCGGTATTATGTTAAAGCTACGCAGCACTGGCATCTTGTAATCAGCGACAGAGCCAATAATTTTAAAACTCTGCTGAATATCTTTGATTGTGGTATGTAGGAAATCATGGCGAGGAATTGCTACACCCTCAATATGGTCCTCATCCGTCTGTTGTGTGTATGAAATTGTTTTGGCAATATTCTCATCACCCTGCAGAAATTGCCATTGCAGTGTCAACGATGAAATGTTCATTAACTTGCGGTTATATGCGTCCAAAATTTCAATTCCAATCTCCAGATTTTCGTCAGTATTTCGCACATGCATCAATGAGCTTTTTGTCTTCATTGGACAGCTCGTGCGCAACTTCTCCGTTGTGTACAAGTTAATGAAACGTGGTTTAACGCAGTAAATCTTAGTAACAAACTCTGACACATACGAAACATAATTATCAGTCGAAAGACTATTGTAAATGTTGAGCTTTAGCGCAGTTTCGCCAACTTTTCTGCATAACACATTATAAACGTATTTGCCCTGTGTATTGTCACTGCGTGTTTCCACAATAGTAGCAATCTTCTTGTCAAAGATAACATTCTTCACCAATTCCGCCTCAATGTTGAATACCTTCTGTGGTCCATTGAAGTAAATGACATTGCGCATTGCACCGATGGGTAAAACAATCTCATTGGCGATTGGATTCATAATCTTCAGCTTCTCAAAGACAACCAAATTCACCTCATCCTTGAGCACACTGTCCAGAAATGTATACGAAACCTTAAAATTAGTTTGACCCAAATTGGTCGCCTTCAAATGAATAACACGACAAGCGCCCTCGGATGGCGCTTCCGGCGACTCCGGAGCATTTTCTGTCTGGAAAATCTGATTGGAGAACATCAAGTCAAAGTGAAGATTATCGCATGACGTGAATGGTACGAGGTTATCATTGATCTCAGCATAAACAGCCACATGCACTTTAACATAATCCTTGAGGGCAGTTTCAAAGTTGTACTTAATAATTTGCAATTTAACCGGTGCCAAGAAATAGATATCTGCAGTCTTGGAGATTTTTGCATTTCGGTTCATTGCCACACGAATTTGTGCAATTTTTGTTAAACTTTTTGTGGAACCGCCGCTGCTTTCAAATGCTACTGCACTCTTTAGTTGTTCCAGTTTAGTGTCAGCCAATCCTGTTTGGGAAATTGACACCACATTCGAGTTCATTGAAGTCCAGACAAATGATCCGTCCCCGCCTGTTGCTTTGAATTGTACGCTCTGATGTTTAGGATTATTAGGATCAAAGGGCAAAATGACACGCGACGGAATCAGATCAATGCCTTTGTATATTTGTAACTCAGCCTTAGTTTTAAGGTTTTGAAATGATGCCGTTACAGGTGTAATGCCATTCTGAACAGCCTCGCCATAAATGCGACTACCGTTTTTGTTTTTGGACAATGCATAAAACATTCCATCGTCAAAGTCAGAAGTTAGTTCATATTTAGGCCCAAGCGTAATCTTTTGGTCGTCACTAAAATATTTAAACAATAAAAAAAAGTTAAATTACTAAAAGTTTGTTCTCAATTTCTGCAATTAGAAAAATCATAAAATACATATTTAAATAATCAAATGAATTACTTACTGTGTGTGTAGATCGATGGCAATTTCGTGACGCTCACCAGCCACTGTCACCCAATTGTAGTAAGGCAATAGGTTGAGGCTTATTTTATCAGCTCGTGAGACGGTCAATGTGGCACGGGGTGAAAATGTTTTTGATGAATCATCGTCACTTGACTTTTCCCACCCACTTGGCACATTACGATCTCGCAATACAACTGTGGTTCTACCAAGCTTTCGACCCGTCGCTTGTGCTCCTGCCATCGTCGCGATGGCCTCGTCCTCAATTTCAATATAATATTGATGATTCAGTGCAATTTCTTGTAGTTTTCCTTGTTTAAGCTTTAAAATAGGCAAGACATTACATTAAATTAAATAGTTTATGTTTTAAATTTTTTTTCAATTTTAAATTACCTGCAGTACTCTGAACGAAACGGTATCATCCACAAGAATGTGAACATCGACAGGATCTAAAATAATGTTGGCCAGGACCATAATATTTACAACAACTGGTGGAACGGCATTGTATTCAGTATGTGGCAATCGAACAGTGACCTTAAATTTAAAAAGTCATTTGAAGTTAATAGACATTTTGGAAATTCAAATCCACTTTGAATTTCGTATCATAATGATATATGTAATAGAAACAATTTATTTACAAGAAAAATATCAAGGTCACGCATAATCTTTGCAAATACTGGTATCAAAAGCAGTATAAAGGAGTATAACTTAACAATATTCTACAACTCAAAACTCACCAGTTGAGTTTCTCTATTTTGTTTACAAACAAATTTTAAATAATTACCGTTGCTGTTCCCGTGTTGATGCCTTCGAGCAGCACCATGTAGCCTTTAATGCCTGCTGCTTCAATTTTCTCCACAGACTTTGGAATTTCATGGTATGTACTTTTTGAGAAACTCAAAAACCGGAGAACCTTTTGCCAACTGTTGTTGTCATCGTCAGAACCTTTCTGTGTCTGTGAAGAGATTTGCCAGTTAAATTCAATACCCTCCAGGGTAGTAAAGGCGTTTCCTAAAGTAACGCAAAAAATATATTAAATATTTTGCACTTTTTAAATTGTCAAAAAAAATTACCTTGTGAATCCTGAGCCCACAATTCAAATGTCTCCGGCGCCTCTTCCAAATACAACTCCCGCGTTGTCGTCAAAACTCCCAATTGATCGATGACGTCTAAGATGACATCACACCGCAAAACATGTCCACTGGAGCGGTCTTCAGCCAATACAATGGCGGTACTCCGGCGTTTTTCTTTTGATATCGCTGTGACAATGGCTCGGTATGCACAATCATCCTCATCATGTTCGTAAACGGGTGTTATTTGAATTAAATCTTGTCGTGAAGAGACCCTTTTCCATTGTAACAAAAAAGTGAAAACAAACATTTGTTGGTATTAGGTTATGTTTTTGGGGTAAGAAATTTGGGCGGGAAATTTATATTATCTTAAATTTACACTTAAACTCGCTCTATTACGCTTTAGTTTTTAAAATACCAAACACGCATTTTGCTGTCATTATTTAAATCACACATTTTTTATAGTATTGCACAATAGGATGATCTCATAATTTTTAGGTTATAGACCTACCATGTGAAGCATCCTCTTTCGTAGACTTCCAATGTGAAATTTGTGGAAATGTGGTCAAATATTGGAAGCAACACTCTGGGGTAGTTTAATTTTGATGCCACCGCATAATCAATCAAAAATAATGCACACAAACTTAGCAAAATCTTCATTTTGCAAATGAATTTGTCAATTCCTTGCAGGATATACTTTGAAAGCACGCAATGCGATACTTTGGAAATGTCAACTATTAATGTGCTGATAAATAAAAATTTTCACTTCAGTGTTGAACCGTTAAACGCACAGGCGGTCTTTAGCCTTCACACTTTACTCGGTTTTCTTGTGTATAACTTGTTTACTGTGTTGCCGTTGTAAAAGAGTTGAGTGTGTGTTGCGCAAAACCAGCTGGTGTGGTGAATTGTTTTTACACATACCGTTATTAAGGGCTTTGTCCAGGATGATATCGTCTTCTTTTCTCTTTCATCTTTTCTCTTTCATTGAATATAAGACATCAACAATTAAAATCGCTCGATATTTAAAGAAAATTTTTTTTTATTATTATCCATATTCTTATTACAGTGTATTAATAATTCTAACTGGCTTTAAATACCAATTACCATGGTGGAAAAAACAAAATCGGTTACGCTCATTTGGCTGCGTACTCCATTGCTTTTGGCGCGCGATATATATATATGTTCGGTCATCCGTCAATTGTCACTTTAAAGTCAGATTGAAAATGAACGCAAACAACTTTATTAAGTTTAAAAAATAATTTATAATAATTGGCATATTTATCGCGTATTCATGCTAATTGGTTTTGTTAATATCTATTTGAAAAGTTTAAGTTCGGAATTCGCACAATTGCATGATTAATTGAAGTATTGTTTAAATCATGAATAAGGAATGTGCCAAAAAAGAATCCGATAGTAATGAAGAAGAGACAAAAGATTCTGCATCACTTCCATCGGAAAAGTGCTCCAAATTCAGGATGCAGCAAAATGAAGTTATCGAAAAGATGACGACTGACAATATGCTTACTTACATTAAATCCTTGCATGAACACATAAAAAAACAGGCAAAAAAGATCAAAAAATACAAAGAGAAACTCAAGAAAAAAGTGAGGTTTTGTTTATTTTCTCAAATGTTTGAGGCAATTTTTAACCTGATTATTTGTTTGTTTAATCTAGAAAAAAGCGGACTCGAGAAGTTCCTCATCTGAGCCAAAGGAAAATTATCAACCTCTAAACAAGCCTATTGTTCCATTGAGTTTCATTGACGAAATAAAGCAGGCGGCTGAGGTTGCACAAAATCAAACTGATTTTGTGTATGAGCCTGAATCTGGGCTGTTTTATGATCGCAAAACAGGGTATTATTATGATGCGGTAATAATACAAATCACATAACATCAATTTTTAGATATTTCAACAAAATTATTTAATTTCAGGAACGTGGACTCTACTACGATGGCAACAGTGGCTGTTACTATACGTACAATCAAGACGAAAATAAATTTGAGTTCCACTCTCAAGTTTACAGGGAAGCACAATTAGATAAGCAGGTTTGAAGACGCAACTCCATTTTTGCTTTACAAATAGAATTCCATTTGCATACTTCTGTAATTTCAGCACGACGATTCTCAAAGAGTAAATAACCTAATCCGAGATTTCAACCGTCTCGATATTGATAAAATACGCACGAACGCTTTAGGTAGGTGTGCGCCGATTGAATGTCGATGAAAACGAGGATTTTTTCTTTATTTCGCAGACGCAAAAGTGTATCGAAGTCTTATCATCATCTTCATCCTCGGATGGCGAGAATTACCGAAGGCGAGGAAGAAGTCGCAGAAAACGTCGTCGGCATCACCGAAACGCTAAACCGAAACGCAGCCGCAGCGAACCTGAAGATGGCGAAATTGATTCCAGCGGCGATGAAGAAGAAGTAATTGAAGTGAATGACAACGGGTTCGAAGGTATCAAACGGCTGGTATTGAAGTGGAGTTTCAAGTCCATTGAATAATTGTTAACATCTTTTGAATTTAAATAAAATCATTCTGTGTTAAATGTAGAAATATTTAAAATTCATTTTAAAACAATTAATTTAACCCTTTAATTTCTCTTTCTCTTATAGACATTGCAAAGAAATATCCACCTTCACTTAGAATTATTGTCACAGAAACAATTGTGCCGAAACTGAAAGTTGGAGAGCTTTTTCTAATCACATTTAAGGGCGGTACTCTGGGTCGCGAAGGTGATCACGATGTCATTATACCGGATATCAATGTGTCTAAAGTAATAAATTTGCTATTAAAATTTGAATTCATTTTAACAGTTCAATTGCAGTATCACTTAAAATTCACATATGATGAAAAGGCTGCTCAGTATAATTGCGTTGATTTGGGCTCCCGCAATGGGACTATTTTAAATGGTGCGCGAATGTGTTCTTCTCAACAAGAAAGCACTAAATTCAACATCCCGCATGGCAGTGTAATTGAGGTAATTTGTCTAAAATTATTCCTTGTTGCCATTAATAAATACTGTCCACCTTTGATTACAGCTATCTCAAACAAAATTATTGTGCCACATTCATGACGGCCACACGACTTGTGAGCATTGTGAACCAGGGCTTGTAGTGGCTCCTGATAGTGTTGAGCGACAGCCAGTTCTTACACATCGTGAAGGTTTGAAGCAATTGCAAAAACGTTATGGTCTGGAAAATGAAAGTAATGTCTATGAACTAAAAAAGATTGTGAATGGTTTTTAATGTTGCTTAATTTTAGAATATATTGATCCGAAAAGTCCCAATTCAAAGGACTACAATGATAGAGCAGCCACTCGTCGTGTCAAAGTTGGTGGATTTAATGGAACTGAAAAAACTGAAAAGGCCTCTCTTGAAACGTACTTATTTTCCAAATGATTTTCATTATTTTTTTAGAGTATAAAAAAGACCATTTTAATTATAGCGCAATACCTACTCAGAACAAGGGATTCAAAATGTTGTCAAACATGGGATGGTCTAAAGGTCAAAAGCTTGGCAAAAATGATGAAGGTCTTCTAGAGCCTGTAAGTTTTTATAATAATTTTATTTATATTAATATTTGTGATGTGCAAAATATTGTGTCCAAAATTTTGACTTGCTTTTTTCAATGTCAGAAATATTACAATACTAAGTAAATTTAGGCTAATTACTCGTATATTTTATTTTTATTGCAGATTGAGTTAAAATCCGCTGACGGTAAACAAGGTCTGGGAAGCACATCCGTGGCAATTCCAGTCGATAGGAATTCAGAAAAGAAGAAGCTGCTTTGGAAGAAGGCACAGGAACGATATAATGCAGTGCCTAAGGTTGATATTTTTGATGAGAACGATGATGATTATTGAATATTAAATTTTATAAAATGTAAGACTATTATGATTTATATGTGTGCAAATTTTGTATATATTAAAAACATTTGAATAATGTATATGTTTTAAAAAATAGAAAACCATTGCATTTTAACTTTATTGTTTTATTGCATCAAGGGCTTAAATTATAAAAAGAATTATTAATGTGATTTTTATATTGATAAAAAACGAAAGGACCTTTTTTAATTGATTTTTTTTTTAAGGTCAAGCTATGTATTTTACAAAAAAATGTATTCAGATATTTAATGCACATTTTTATTATTCGACAATTGTAATTTTCAAATACAGAAAACTGTTCTTACCATTTTATTGCTTTCACCATGTAGTTGTTTTTATGTACTAAGAAAAATAACAAAAACATATTTGAAAATTGAAAATAATAATTAATCAAAATTATGAATGAGTTAAAAATTAGTCGAATAATAGGAAAGCATAGGCGTAGTCGTAAAAATATATTACTGCTTTTAAGCGTGTTAATTAAGACTTGATGCGTTGCAATGTACGCATTTTAATGGAATGGTAATAGAGTCGATAATTTACCACTTTAAATGCAGTTCTCAGCTGCAATTCCCACTCAATTACGGCGATATTATTCGCGGAGCCCCAACATGATTTACTATGTGTTTATTAACAGCCAATTCAATTTAATTGACATAAATCATGAGATGATTACAGTGTCGCATGTCTGTCAATATAAGGAGCTTAAAAAAAGCTCTGTCTGATGTATCGGCGCATGTAATTGCTGCGTGTACGCGCTGCAAAACGACACATCGGACATGCATATTAAGCTTTTTACTTTCTTTTCGATTGATTTTTTTTTAATGTTATCTCCTTTTGATTTGAAAAACCGGATTATACTCATGAGACGTATGGGTAGTATGATGGACATAACTATAAGTTTATTACTTTGTAAATTGTAATTATATGTATAAGACATGAAAAATTAATCTACATACATTGTATTCGTTTGTTTTAATGTTTGTTTGTGAAATTATTGCTTGATGTTTCCGATTTGATTCCTTCGAAGAATTCAAAGATGTATTTGAAATACATTTTGTGATTTGAAGCAGAATGACAACTAATAAGTTTAAATTTTCAGTTGATTGATTAATTTATAGTTATCAGTTGTTTCGTATAATCAAAATGTCATAAAATTTAGATTGTACCTTCTAAAACATAATCTTTAAAGTTTTCTGTAATAATTATGTAAAAATAATTCATATATGTATTTAACTAATTGCTTTTTGTAAGGTTTATACACGTAAAACATACATTAAAGTATTTATAAAGGATTTGCTTTTAATAATAATTAAAGCCTAATACGATAAAGTATCTTAACATCTAACATAAACACGAGAGGGGACAAACCAATAAATTTTCCCATTGATTTATTGAAACACAACAGATTCATCATCCGAGATAATACTAAACGAATACAACCATTCGATGTAAACAACTTTAATCCAAAGCAATTATTAATAATTAAGGCGTCTCGTCTCTCGAACACAGCTTTCCACCCTTAAATTGACCTGAGTATGTGTTTACTGATGATTCTGCAAAGTCACAGAGATGGACTACCTACATAATATGATATACTCGCAGACACATTCGCTTACACAAGCGGGTATATCGTATAGTCGTATACCTTTTTGTTCTATGTTAAACGTGAGTCGAGTGATTCGTGAAAATGATTAAAATGCATCCTCAACGTAGCTCCGATCAATGAAAATGTATTTCATTCATTATTAAAATCCGCATGCACATTGCACATTGTTGTTGCCTGCAAGTGTTGTATTATTATGACTTCCTTCTGTGTTATGTGTGCAGCGAGCGCAATTGCAATATATTTTGTTGACTGTGATGTTGTTGCTGCTGCGCCTAGAATGCGATGGAGTATGGCTTTTGCAGAATTCCACGAGTAGATAAAAACAAAAAGCACGTCCACATGAAAATCGAGTGTTGTTGTTTCTTCTTAAAGTATAAATGCATTGCGCTGCATTATCGTCGTATTAGATCAAAATTACTGCATCATTTAATGCATGAAATCTTTCGGCGCATTTTAAGCGCGTCTTAAAGTTTCATACACATTTTCATATTGAGTACATGTTATGTGCAAAGCAATTGCAATGACTCTTGTGCAAATAGTTTGTGTAAACAAGGCACCGACTACATTCTTGTTAGTTGTTACCATAACTGGAAAATTGTGCACACATTTACTATTATTGTACAAATACCGCGTTGCAATCAGTTTGTGAGATATCTGTGATCTGTTAGGCATCTTTATGATACAGACGAATAAGCTCGCAGACTAAATGTTTACAGAGTTAAAGTAAATCGTGTACTTCGAAGTCAATTATAAATATTTCATGACTTAACTTTTAATTCTTGTTACAAAGCTTAACAGTTTAAAGATCAAATTACAGCAAATTAATTAAACAAAACTTTCGCCTCTATTTTACATTAAATTTAATTTGTTGTTCATAAGTATATAGCACCGATTCATTATCATTATTATAGTAAAGATCTTTTGAAAACCCAATATATCAGTAGAATTAAAGTCACAGTGAAAAGCTTTCACTTGTAACATAACCTCAAAATATTTGTGAAATTTAAATACTTGATTTTCAAGTGAAAAAGCAAACTCTCGTCCTTTTTCTGGAATATGTTCAACATAAATTTTACATAAAATTCAGTGTTTCCATTGTTGTAACATTGATTAATAATTAATTAAAATTAAATTTATCTATCTAAAAACTCTTAAGTAGAAATAACGCGAAAGTCCCTATCCTACAAATACTTTTAACAGCACTCCCAATATAAATCCGATTTTTATATACCATCATAATTGTCTATTTATTATAATTTATAAACATTTTAAATATTCTTGCAAATATATTTATACTATGAACGAATAACTTGGCTACAAAGTTGTGTGATTTCATTTCGTTTGACATCAAGTCTTTAATCTTACTTAAGCATGCAATTGCTGTTACACAAAAGGCTTAGAAAAACTGCAATAGTAATGTTGTCAACAACTGAAAATAACGACGCACTTAAAGCTTGTGCCATACAATAAAGCTCCTGACAAATGGCACACACAACACGATTATGAGCCTTTGTCTTTGAACAGCGATAGTCCATCGCGATTTGCGATCTTATTTGTAAGTTATGTTCGCATAAGTACACACAACTGCATCAATTGCGTCTTCGTTCATCCTCATATACAGCAGTCCATGCGCGGTCAGGAAGTTTTTCTGCCATTCCATGCGCGCGCTTGACATTGTCGTTGTCTGTGATTAATCTTCATCGACAAAAATTATTATGGCTTTAGTTTTTTTTTTTTTTGCCATCTTTGTGACTAAATTATTGAGTACTTAAGCCGTCTCTTTCAATATTATTTAACAAAATCGAACTCATTGCTCAGCAGTGCGTTCATAAATAAACTTAATTGTGCTTTTTAAAACCACCTATATATGCGCTTGCGCACGCGGCTCACTGTGAAGTCCATGTGCGCAATGATATTCGGAAGAAACGCCGACAGATCAGCTGCTGCCACACGCTTCTTCGCCTATATAAATTTTGTTATTTTGTATAGTAAATATACGTGGAGCTGGCTATAATGCATTTAACGCATATTAAACATAAACGCGCATGCAATTCGCCAAGCCCCCCTTCCTCCCCCTTTTCAGTTCCCACTTCCCGGACTCCATAATATGCGATTATTGAAATTGCACACGCGTTGTCCACCAAAAGATACGACGTTGCTGACATGTTCGAAAAGAGCGCGCTTTCGCAGCTTAATACCATGTCTGGGTTACGGCCGCGATTGCCGCGTATTTCAACTATACCATATATAAGTATAAATGCGATTTACGAGTAAATACATCGGCTTATACTTACACATTGTTGTGTATCGTCAACATTCTATACCCTATCATTTATCTCGACGACTTGATCATTTATTATGGCTGGGGTATAAAAGTAGCGAGCTGTCAAATCAGTTGAGTAAATCCTCAAAACTGGTAATTGCGTTTAAATTCGTGACTCGACACATATATTATACGTAATTAATATACCATCAGTTTCATGTACATGTGCAATGTGCATGCACTCCCGGAATGTTTATATTAATTATGTCTGGGCTGGTGAGTTTCGAAGTTTATGCAATTGTAAGTTTATGTATACGTATATATTGCGAGTGGTGCTGTATATTTAGAAGGGGATGCGAGGATTGTCTGGAATACTCGTCTGCGCGTGGATGCACTGCACTGTTGCCCGGTTGACTTTCTGTTCTTACTGAATTGTTACGGGCACGTTTCTCGCAGAGACTTTTTATTCGATGCAATTTTTGTTTTTGCAAAATGCATGAAACGAGACAAATTTGCAGGTGCATACCCCTAAAATTGTGTGTGCAACAAATTGCAAGCGAGCGTTGCATCATGATGCATGATGCATCCATCTGCGTCAGAATGCACAGGGCACAGGCGTCTGAAAATATTTAGTTAAGTACACACATATTTGTTCAACAGTTGTTTGGGTTGAAAGTGTTGTTATATATCAAAACAACTATACAAGTATGGATATGCTATTTTATGTGAATGAATAATATGCCCAATGAGTTGTCGCAACATCAAAATATAAATCATTTGGGTTTTATCTTTAAATCGCAATGTTGCATTCATGAGCGACATCTCGCAAACGAAATTCATATTGAAACAAGTGCCTTAAATATACACACAATTTATGCAACATTGTTTAAACTTATTTTTATGAAAAACATATTATAAATGTACACCTGTATTATATGGTTACAACGTGTATTATACGTGTTATGTGTTTCATTCAAAGAACCCTAAAATTGCCAAAATACTTTAAAAACATTGCGCTGCATACGGTTTGTTTTTATTTCCAAAAAAGAAATAAAAATTCCATTGAACATGTACACAACCTACCATAGAATGCACTCAATGCAAGATACCTCAACCAGTCTGTTGTAACCACATCCAAAAATATACGAGCTGCATCGTATGGATTCAAACTGCATTCAATGCACCGGCGATGAGGAGTGCCTTTTAAAATATAAACAAAGAATGAACCAAAACTTAAGTTATACTCGTATATAGGTAGTAAAGGTACCAAGAAAAAATTGTGCAAGCCACTGCAGTTGAGACGAGATAAGAACAAAACAACTATGCACTTTTGTTGTGTTTTTTTTTGGTGTTGGTTTTTTTTTTCCTTAAAAAGTGCTTTTGTTATGTTTTTTATTGACTATATATTCGGAGTTTAATCAACACTGTGTAAAAATTTGTTACACCCAACTACAATATTGAAATCAGTGATCCTCTTACAAGAATAAAATTTGGTTTATTGTCCACATTAGTTTATCTATTCGATTATCAAATTCATTTATAATCAATTAAATTTTTCTTACTGTTTAAGTTCCGGAGATATGTTTTTAAGATTTTCCCCAATCTAAATTACGCATCGTTTAAAAAAAAAACAGCTTTGAACAGAGCTTCAAAGAAAGTATTTTTTAAAGACCGGCTTTTGAACTCACATCCTTTTTATGTGCCCAATAATTTTTTTGGAGAACATTCAGTACCTTTTTCAAATTTTGAAATAATTTGGCTGACTATTATAAACGCGCTCCTTTATTGTAAATGATAAACCGTTTCCAATTAATTGCCAAAATTGTGAAAAATTCCGAATATCAACAAAATTTTAAATTCTTTAAAGAAATTTAAACGATTTTTGAATAAGATTTAATTAAATTTTTGGTGAAATTGGCAACGAATATTCATTGCATTAAATAGTATTGCAAATCATTTTTCTAGAAAATTTGATAAAAACATAAACATTTTTGCCAATACAATAGTTCATTTCTGAAAAAAAAATTAAAAATTTATTCATCAAAAAAAAGGAGCGGTCATCACACAACGTAAATACATACACATAAAACAGTTTAGGAATTAATTATACCCCATATCGACATAATTAAATAAATAAATTAAGCTTTTTCGGTTAAACCTTTTTTGATAACTGCGTAGTACATCTCTTTACATACGAGAATCTAGATATACATACAATTTCGTTCACTCTTTTGTGTTAAGTACCACACCTGACGCAACAAAGTATTCAATTGATAAATGTAGTTAAGGGACACAAATTGACAGTAAATTAATCAGAATATTCACCACATGTGTATGTTATTCACACTAAAATGGTTTAAACTTTAAATAGCCTTAATATTCACGTGCAAATATATGTGCCAATTCATTACAGTGTAAATGTGCACAAAAATGCATTTCGTATGCACATATGCGTGCCGCCTGCGAATGCTACCGGCCTTTTGCTTCTTGCATGCATATAAAAATGTGTTGAATTTTATCAGGCGGTGGACGGACAACCAACAAGGAAAACCAGATCAATTAAACTGCACTGGAAAAAAAAACTTTCGTCATCATTTGCAGAAAGTAGTAGGAACATACAAGCGGAAAAAAGGGGAAAAATGTATAAAGGAAAAAAGTTCAGAGAAAAAAGTGAGATATTAAATTGCTGCCCAGAGAAGTTGAAACGACTGACGAGGTATCCCGTATCAGCAGTGAAACAGATAAAAAGACACACATCAACATACTTGTACCTATATGATATGTTCTAATGCACCAATACAAGTAAAATAATTATAATTAATTTAAATCCAATTAGGAATGGTAAGCTAATTAGCTTGAATATGCTTTAATGTTCTTCGTAGTTGGTTTTGTTTTATTTTTAATTTTACTTTTCACATTTGCAGAGATGCAGTTTTCTAACGCAAAGTCAAATGCAACAGCGTATCACACTCACGATAATGGAAATAATTATTTTAATTGACACCGATCGGATGTCTCCTTAAATCAATGTAATTTTAATAAGACAATAATTATGTCTATTTTAATTATATATCGGTATTTATGTGCAGTCGCGTCAATACGTGCATTGGTGCATTGGTGCAAGTGCACGCGTTGAATTATTTATGCCATTTGACGCAGCTGTGGTAAAGTATACTTAACAAAAATACTTAAGTAAGCAATGTGCACTTTACTTTAAATTTTAAAAAGTTGTAATAATTAGTGAATAATACTTCATCGATTATAATATTATGAATGTATTATAATTAGTGTTTATTGTAATACATAAAAGCGTCTTAAAAATTTGCAACACTTCGCAGACTAAGTATAACATAAATATGTATAAGAACCCTCCCCATACATATATCATAATATGCTTTAAGTTACACGCACACCAGCTTAACGTGTTTATTCAGCAACGTGTTTATTAAAATCGCGCGTCGTGCACCGAGCTTGTGCCGCGTTTTCCAATTCAATTACGATCGTTCTTCGAGACGACTGGCTGCTTTAGTATAAAGTATAAACTATAAAGTCAGACCACTTCTTTTCGCAGCTTAAACACCAGTCGCAGATTGTAAGTCGCGGGCTTAAGTCAATCGTTGAGATGTGGTATCTTTAGTTGAAGAGTGACTTCATTCAGTGTTCTTTTAACACGATTAACATATTTTTAATAATTTTTGTGCGAAATATATGAACTATTTTAATTAAATTAAAGTGCGATCGTTTCTTGTTAGTTAGTGAAATTTTGTGATCTTCATTCTTTAAAACAATAAAACGAATTTTAATAAGTCGATGAAAATAATTGAATTAATATAAAAGTGAGCTTTCTGCTATAAACAATCAAAAAGCATTTTTCATGCATACACAATCAATTCAGCAATGATCCTCTAAAGTATGAATTATAATAATGATTGATGGTTAATGATCAAAAATTAGATGAACGAGAAGTGTTTGCAAATAGAAAAACCAGCAAACATTAAAATTACATACCGGTTTTCGTGTTTTTAACAAAAAAAAAAAACTCACTTGCCGCTGTTTTCCATTGAATCTTCCGCTTAAATTGCTGTGATGCGTTTTCGCTGTTATTATTATTATTATTGCGCTAATTTGCTGGTTGCCATGCGAATTATGTTAATATAAGCAATATGTGCAATGCTTATCAAATGTGACACTAACAACTGGGTGTCAAGTTGCATTATATGCACTTTTTCACCACCCTTTTTGCACATACAGTAATGGTTAAAAGAGACTACGTTTAAGTACTATAATTAGAATGCTATTAAAATGCTATCGTCTGATGCTAATAAAATGTAAATGAAGGTCTTATGTGAAAATTATGCGCGAAAATAACACTGTCAATATAATATGAACGTAATCGTATAAACACGGATACACTTTGGTTTTGTTGCAGTCAATATTGCGGCTGCACAATGCACACGGAGCCGGAAAACGAATCGCCGCCCGTTGATCAGCCTGTTAAGTTACAACTTACAATATGCCCGGTGCACGTCTTTTAATTTTCAAATAAGAGCGATCGCCGATTGAGTATACTATTGGCAGACGTTGTTATTTTACTGCAGTGCTGATCTGATCGTTATGGTGGTGGACGGTGGTCCAGTGATGGCACATAATGTTGTTGCACATTGGCTGCGCTGCCGGCATGAAACACACGATTGAAGCCTGTTGCTTACACGGGAATGGCAGATTAATGTGCAAATTATATTTCAATTAATATCTCAAGAACACGTTGTTAAAATGATGGTTTGATGTGGGAGTTACAAAGACCCGCTTATAATGTTGATTTATATGTTTTAACGAAAAGTGAACACAATTTTTATTTTGCGAATTGATTTTGCTAATGAATATGATTTAAACAACGCATTTTGTGGTTTGTAATTTATTAAAGTGCCTAAGGCTCATTTTTCGTTAGTATAGATACAAATTGTGAATTTTCTTTTTGACCGTATTCCACATATATATGCAATTGCTGAATGCGTTTTTTGCCGCATATAACATACGTGTTTCATTAATTCTTGCTTAGTTAGCAGAAATTGCACTGCCTTATATTATATCGATATCGAACCATGCGTTCGTTTATCTTATTCGGAACCTCGTTTGCCTGAATATTTTAAAGAATACAAATTGATAATGATTCTCATGCGCATTAAATTGATAATTATATTATGCGTAAATGAGTGCGTATAAATAGTGGGCGGTTTTTTTTTTTTGCAAATACAAAATATTAAATAATGAGCGTAATATGCCCATGACTGCATCCTGCGATTGCAACCCTTTTACCATTAAGCAATGCATTCATGTGCGTGGATTGGATGTCTGGAGACTCTGAATTCTTTAGTATGTTTTAATTTTTTTTTCGTTGCACTTTGTGCGTGGATAAACCACACGCATAACAACTTCATATATATATACATTATACACGTGCACATAAATATTTTTTGAGTACATCGCACTTTCGTCTCATTTTTGCCCCCGTGTGTGTGTTTATGTGTGTTAAAACCGTCAACATGTGGCCCCAGAGTTCGCAATTTTAACATTTAACGCACAGCAGGAAAACTGAGCCAAATGAACGGCAATTTAATGACAAAAATAAGTAAACAAGCGGAAAAGGAATATTGAAAAATAAAGTATTTTCTGCGGATTTATACTACAGTCGAAAAAAAAATTGAATTCTAAAAATATCGTCTGTGATAATTATTTAGTTGGCGTTGGCAGTTTGTTTAATGTATATAGGGATCACGAGAGTGGTGATGCAGTCCGCGAATATTTGGTGGATCAACACAATGTGACTGCGATGATATTTGATGGATTTCTCTATTTTTAACACATTTTTGCCAATAATATAGAGAAATTCTTTTCTTACCAGATAAATGTTCTTCAACTACTGTAGCAACTACATAATTCACAAAAATTATTTAAATACATTATGTAAGTAAGCTTTAACTTGAGATCAGAATGAAAATACTCCTGTAAAAGCTAGATATTTACAAATGATTACGCAAAAGAGGAAAACTAAATAGTTGAGGTAGTTTTTAAAACTTGGAAGCTATCTATTTAATTGAACGTTAAAAATAAAATTAAAACCATACTATCTCTAAAAATAAAATAAATTTTTGCAACAACAATTCACACTCATCTAAAGAAAACCATGCGCTCTCATAACATGCAGCAGCAGAAAGTGCAATATGTAATAACATCAAAAATAATTTATTGTGCAATTTAAGAAGATTTATTTCAATGTATCCAGAAGCAAAGGACTATATAGAAAATAATTATTTCTGTTCAACTGCACATACATTTGAAAGCCTGAATACGACATCGCAAAACGCTCACACATTTTAATGTTCTCTTAAACGACTTTCTTTATAAAAAATTGTTTTTTTTTTACAAAATTGCTCTTAAAAAAAGCGATATATTAACTTGAAAATGAATTTTTAGACCCCTTCCTGTGTATTGTCGCAATAAGGCTTAAGCACACACACACATATAATAGCTGTGTTTATCACAAAAGTGTCCAGGCAGTAATAAAAATATTTAGCGAGTAATTAAAAAGCAAACATAAATTTATGTGATTTAAGTGATACAATTGAAAGCGCTTAAACTTTGAAGCTCACAGAGATTAAATTTCTGTTAAAGTGTTTAAAAAATGTATTCAAAACTATAATAAAAAGTGAAAGAATAAAATAAAAAATCTGCATAATAACTTAAAGATGTTATAAAAAAACAAAATAAAAATTTTGCAAATCAAGTGTGACATGTGCCTGAAAACATTGATGTCATTTGAATCAGCAACGATTCAGTTGAAGACGTCCAATTTGCTTCCCATTACAATCCAATGAAGCGTGTGAATGCAGTGAGTTCATATGATATAAGAAAAAATGTTAAATATATGTTCCAGCCTATATTTAATATTGGCGATTATTATGACTTTTGGATTTACACAAGTGGCTGAAGGTAATTTAAATTTAACCATAACTGTAACACTATATAATACGCATTATATTATACATTTAAATGTAGTTAGTATATACCATATGTCATAATTAATGTTAGCCAATTAGCATAATATGTGAGACAGCGGGGTATGTTTACAAGTCACACAACTATAATACATGATGATAGTCTGTGATGTTGTACTGCAATAGTTACAAAGATGTGCAACTAAACTGATGCAACTGCTGCGAAAGCGTATATAAAACAAAATTGTTAATTAAATGTAATTTAACCCGCTTGTGTAAATGCATTATCATGGCGTATATGAATGTGTGCCATATGAAGTGTGCCATAGTCCGGAACATATAACATAAAACAACTCACGAGTAATTAAATTAAAGCCTAAATGCAGTAAATATTGTGCAAAACCTTAAAGTGTACGAGAAGTAGCATGTTAAATGTGAGTTGATTTTGAGTGGCTCAGTGTTTACATTAATGTGTAATATGTATGTCTGTATGCAACTACATATCGAGTTAATTAATTTATAGCATGCTACCCAATTATGCTTTTGGTGTGTCCCACTTGTTTTACTGGCTTGCATGGGGTCACAATGTGCGAGTCAACACACAATAGTCAATGTATGAAACGGTGTAATAACTCAACATGATCCCGCTGTGCAAAGTCGCGAAATAAAATTTATTTTATTACATTTTTGTTTAATTATGCTAAATAAAAAAGCGCCACAACATCAACGGGCAATATCAAAACAAATCAATGCGTCAAATGTTTCCGTGCGGAGGAGGGTGTGGACGCGTCGGCAATGTCTTTAAAAAAAGAACTAGCTACAACAACATAAAACTAAATGAAAGAAGCAAAAGCGGCATTTTACAGTGAATTCCTTGACGAATTAACACACCCCACAGGTGAACTCACATACAATGTATACGTTATGTGCATTGTGCACTTTGTGTTTATTCGGTCACGCCGTAACTCAATATGCATATGATGTGTTCATATTTGATATTCACTTAACATATATGTATTATGCAGCCAAACATTGTATTGTACATTCAGTAGGCATAATTCAATGGTTCCTTAATGGTCAATTCAGGGCTTATGGGTGGATGAGGGTGCGTCAAAAAACCAAACTAAACTCAAACTTTATTTATACCATAAAATTTTTAATCACCTTTTGTGTCGACGATCGTTGTCTCACTGTCACGCTTATAACGCACAACATATGCAACATACTGCAGTAATATGTGCAACGTTGCTAAATGCTAAGTGTTTATTACTTCCGTCGTTTGTATGCAACATTCACATGGATGCTAAATGACCATTCAATATGTGCTTATTGGAATTACTTCACATGCTGAAATTAAACAATTTCAATTTAGCGGTAAATTATTGCTATTATTAAACTGTAATTTGCTATTGAAATGAAATGCATCATTCCTGCAGTTTTTGTTGCCATTTTATAGAAGTTTTTTTTCTCTTTTTTTAACTATTACTGACTCGTGATTTTGCAAAGAAGAAATGTATTTAGAAGTCGTGATTGGACTTCATTGTGAGTATATATTGTGAGCATTTTAATTGAAAGCGGTAAATCAACTATCAGGCATATCTCAATTGTAGATCATGAGAAGTGTTGAGAATGACAAACACTTTATAATTTGCAATCACAGATGGCTTGTCTGTCAAAGAGATTATGTTGAAAATTCATCCACCTACGTTGGACAGTTCTTGGAAATTTGTTCAAATGGAAATAGAATTCCAATCGTGTAAATTTAAATAATGTGTGCAGAAAAAATTTAGCGTTTGTATAGAATTTCAAATGTTTAATTACTTTTACAAGGAAACGCCGAACAAAGACGTCAAATATTAGAAATTACATATAATATTACAATTTATAAAATATTTCTTCGGGACTCACTCGCTGGAGTGTCAAAATTCGAAGTTAATATTTTAAATTTCTGCATTTTTAAAGTACTTAATTTTTAAATGTAAGGACATAATACTTTCACGAAGAGCAACAATAAAACTATTTTTTACGTTACCGTACTACATAAACAATTTTATTTTTTGTTAATTCAAAATAATTGAACACTTTAATGTTAAAATATGTTGTGTACATTAAAATAATATAGAAGGTGTTACCACTCCGTTAAGTTAATGATTACATTCAAAGTGAATGTCAATAAAAGCTAGATAATGGAATAAAAATTGTTGTATTAAGATAAAAGTCCTTGTAAAAACATGTATCGTAATGAAATAGTGCTGCTAACATTAGAAATCCCATTTTTTTAAAACGTTTGTCAAAATAAATATTTTAAACAATTGTTTTTTGTGATTTTTTAATTTTCTCCGATATTATATGTTCATATTTTTGATGGCATTGCTCGTTAAGCAAGCAATTTTGATGCACAGACCCAGAGACCTTAAATAATTACTCATGCTAGATTGTAAGAAAAATATATTTTTTGATTATAAGTGGAAGCGGAAATAGAGCTTACACTTTTATTATATTTAATTTCTATGAAGTCAAACTTGCAATAATTTTGTATGATTTGTTTTAGCAAATTAATAATTGCAGACGACCTGCGCTTGTTCAAATTTCGTATTACACATTTGATCTTTTTTATCTAAATGATTGCAATCTTTCAATTATTACTATTATGTATTAACAATTACTATTTGCATTTCAATTATTTCAATAAAATGGTATAAATTAAACCATTAATTTAGTATGCACATTGTACAGTGTGTGTCAATAAACGTCCGATAAATTTTAATTGAGTCGTGTGCATTATATTTTTACGACACGTATCTAAAAGTCAAAAGTGTAAGCATAATAATTATTAAAATCAGTCAATTTAACATATTATATTGTCATTAAACGGTCATGCTGTGACTAAACAAATAATATTGCAATATTTTTATGGCATATAAATTAAAATTATGCATAATGTGTAAAATACTTTAACGATAAAAGTGTTACCTTGAATTGGTACGTATGCTCATTAAACTGTAGCAATAAAAAATGCTAATAATTACAGAACGTTAAAAGACAACCAC
This sequence comes from Sylvicola cinctus, assembly GCA_963854165.1. NCBI lineage: Eukaryota > Metazoa > Arthropoda > Insecta > Diptera > Anisopodidae > Sylvicola > Sylvicola cinctus. The sequence continues at coordinate 55,524,262 of OY974082.1, forward strand.
ATTACAAGAAGTTACAAGAATTTCCATTATGAGCTCCTAATTAATACAATCAAGGCTGTACTTAAAGCACTCTTTTATTTCACTTTATTGGTAATCGTGACAATAAAATGCAGTGTACACTTTTGAATATATCGACACGACGATAATTGTCATCTACACAAATGCGTATGTGCAGTTGCAAGAATAAGGGAAAAGCGTGCAACAATAAAACGAAATGACAGATGACGGTGCTATGAGATAATTAACCGATGTTTGTAATCAGCGTAAATTAGTCTTGTGTCTCCGAATTGCTACATACACATTGCACACCTATCATATATGTAGGTAGAGTAGATTTGCAAATTTGTACTGTTACCAAATACGCTATTATATATATACAGGCAGGAAAATGTTTAATACTTGCAGTTGCTCATTAAAGCATATAAATGCATTTGTTGTTTCATAATATGTACGGACGAGTACGTGTGTTTATATAATATAATGCAAATTAACCGACACGTCATCATTTAAGCACATGCAAGCAGAATAATTGGTTCGTCTTCCGTTTTATATCCTCTGCGGCAACGAAGCATCGTATTTCACTGTTTATCTCCTCATTCACGGACTCCAAACGGACGTACCACCAATATACTGAAGTTCCTAGAAATTATGCAACCCAACTTTTCTGCCCGACGGTTCAATGTCCGTCAGTCTGTTGAATTTTCCGCTGACATGCACTTTTTCGTATACATGCACGTAATATTATTTGCTACAAAACAAAAGCTTTTGCAGTCTCGCATTTGAGTTCTACATAGCAGCTGTGTGGAGTAGCACGCGCCTGCATTTCCTGGAATTGCATTAACTTAGTTAAATCTCCATCGCAGTGTAATATGCATACACGCAGCTACCTTCTTACGTACTTACAAGAAAACGCACGCTGACACGTTAAAGCTACTTATTTTTTGTAATAAGACGACTTGATGAGTGATGATGATGTTTCTGTTTCGCTTTTAAATATATATCGTCTGCAGGGCCTCACGTGAAAAACAGCGACATCAGGAAGACAATCCCCGCACATGAGCCACATACATATTACCATATATATATAAAATGCATGTAGAACGTATGTACGTACTTGCAATTACCCCCAAAAGCAGTCATGCAATAAAGATAAACGCAAAATTACACGTGATTAGAATACGCTGCCGCTGGCTAAAAGCAAAGAGCTTTTGATTTATTGCACCACTTACCTTTGCCATTCGATTCTCTTCTGCATATGTTGTATGTTGTGTTGTGTAAATATGTTTAAAAAAAACAGCGACATAAAAATAAATAGTCTTGTAATTGTTACAAGGGAAAACCACAGCTCAGAATAAACAAAAAAATATGGCTTTTTAAACAATAGCCTACGGTTTTCATGCCGTTTTTTTCCCCCTGCATATATAGCAACCATAACCTCACCTAATTTATAAAATGTTGCATACAATTTATGGATGAATATGACTCATATGAGTCATGTAGCTGCATTTCATTGCAAAATATAAATGTGTTTGCTGAAAATTCATTAAAAATGAGTGGGGTTTTTCATTTTGTTGCGATGACCGTGTTTTAATATAAAACAATACACCAGCGTGGCGCTATTAAGTTGGCTCAAAGAGAGGCATTTCCGTAATATGTGTGTTAAATAATTTTGTTAAAATGAAGCAATATTCCGATAGTATTAATTTAATTTAATTCAAGTCTCATATCGAAATATTGTTTACGTAGATGTGGTGTTTTGTTATGTTGAATTCAATCAACGAATAAAAATTTCTTAAAAATTTTTTTTCTGGATTGGTTTGATTCAAAAATATTCTTGCCACATAACACAGCTTTCTTCTGAATTGAACATTAAAGACTATGTTGTTCACCAAACAAGTTTTTGGATGGCCTTTTATACATGACAAACAAACTTCAACAAAAAAACATTTAAGGACGACAAAACACGGCAAGAAGAGCATTGTTGTCTACATTTTAGTCTAAATATTTTACAAAGCTTTTAACATAATGAATTTATTTTAATTGCAGCTGGTACATGCTTTATGCAAAAAATGGAAAACGGGAAATGCAGGGACATATTTTCCAGCAATATCTCCCGAGATGACTGTTGCGGAAGCAATGCTCAATTTGGCTACAGCGCTGCCACCACCCTAAACGAAGCACAATTGTTTTTCGTGATGGCACTTGGTGAAGGAGCAAAATGTACTTCCTGCATGGGTATGTTAAAAATATAACGAGCTTATTTACTTTAAACATATTTCCAACACACATGAACTAAATTTATTCAATTATTGTTAACATTCGTTAGAGTCCTGCGAAACAGCAAAATGTGGCGGCACAAAGAAATGTGTAATGCGTAAAGGTGAGCCAAAGTGCGTGTGCACGCCCATGTGCAAAGTGTCCAAAGATCGGGAAGCGACAAACTCTAATCGTAATGTAAATAATTTAAATAACAAAAGACGACGAAACAGTAGCTTTAATATGTCCGACAGTCAGATAGCAAAGAAAGCCGATTACAGCAGCAAACCAAATATGAGTAGTAGTGCAGCCCAGCTCAAGACAGCGATTGGCGGTGAAGTGATAAGCCAAAGAAGTGATCAAAACAGACATAAATCATTAAATAGTGACAGCTATATTAGTGATAATAGTGAGATGGGTGCATCAGTGACACAGCCGAAGCAACCAACGCCACGGGGCAACGGTGTCGACTCAATTAACAGTCATAGTGTAAGTGAAGGTGGTGGCAGTGGCCGCACGCGTAAGAACCGTAACTATGCGATCGTTATAAGCGCGAATAATGATAATGCAAGAAATGACACACAGCTCAAGTATCGACATAAAAATGGCAAGCGACAGAAGCACCAACAACAGCAACGTCTGAATGCTACCGACACGCTGATGGAAAAGAGGATACGAAAGGAGAACCAGAATGATCCGTTTTACTATCGCAATGAATATCAGGTCAGTACCCAAGCATTCAATACCAGAAATCTTTACTGTATTGCTCTCATTAGCATACGCTATTTTATGCACACATATTATACGCGTTTGATCACGCAGAATTAAATATGTGTACCCAGCAAGTTGTGAATTCAACTCTATTAGTAAACATAACAAGTAATCCGACATGACTAAAACACATGTTTCTCTAAATGTTCCTCTATTACAGCAAACAAATCACCAGGCCCTGTCTGTCTGTGGCACGGATGGCAAAACCTATAACACAGAATGCCAATTAAAAAAAAGAGCATGTCGCAAAGAGGACGCTTCATTGACAGTCGCGTACAAGGGACATTGTCAAAGTAAGTCTTTATATGTAAATCTAACATAGAGAATATAATGTATGGTGTGTGCAGTTTTTGGATTGTGTCCCCCATCAACCAGTCCATTTATCTTCACTCAAATGTGTTGTGAGGTTTTTGCATTTTTCTTCTTTTTTTGCAAAATCCACCCTGAAAGGCATTTTTTTTGTAATTTGCATCTTTTACTTTTCAAGTCCTTGTATATTGTGGCAGTAACTTCCTTATATGCAATGAGTGTGCATTATAATATGTTTTAATCAAATCAAGAAATCCGTTGCACCAAATAGATTGAGTGTGTAACGACGACATGAAGAACACCGTGCTATAATGCAATATAACTGCAGTCTGCTGCATCATACGCATTCAGTCAATTATAAACACAAAAACTGCACAGAGAAAATGCACATTATTCTCGTAGAAGTGGAGAAAAACTATTGTCACGGGTTCTATGTATATTTATTCGTCCAGGAAGTTGGAGATGTCGTTTGTTTGCAAATGCATTCCTTTTGTATCTTCCACTGTATGTGCATATTGCCTGCGTGATCCTCAGTGAATGCACAATTCGTTTTCAGTGGTTTTTGTTGGCTAGTATATGTTGACGTTGAATGGATGAAAGGAGCTCATGTGCAATTAGTACACGTTTTTTTTTTATTGCGGCAACAGCAGCATATGCGAGAATTACTGCAGCAGAGAATCTCTATAATTCTCTAGTCGTTTTGTGCTCCTTGATTGTGTGGCCTCGCATTGCTTTTTATGTGGTTCGCGTATCATCCAGTAATTAAGGGGAATTTATTTCTTAAATCAATTGCATTGTAAAACTGCACTTTTTATTATACTTGAATGTAGTAAGAGTGGCTAATGAACTTCCACTTTAAATAATTACTTATATATGGGTAGTGAACGATAAGGGTGAGTTTAAATGAATGGGGTAAGTGAGTGCGAGGGTTAAACATCACTCTGATTGGCAAAAGGAAACTGTAATTATTGATGTGCATTTTAAAACATTAATTGGTTGTAATTTGAGGATGCATATGGAATTTAAGTCGATTTTTCTTTACTTTCTCGTTGTGCACGAAACTATAATTGGCGAATATTAAATTAAGAATACAATTTACACATTTATTATAAATGAGCATAAAGGGTTTAGTCAAATTCGAATTTCTTAAATCTAATCGTCATTTTTAAATATTTTTGCATTGTCAATAAGAGTCATAAATAATTGTTCAAAATTATGTTTTTTTATGTTCACTATGAGTACTTGGCTTAACAATATACAACTCAAAAATCCGTGATTAATCTAGTGGCTGAACATAATATTCTAAACAATCGTGACAGTCTAATTAAAAGCTTGAACAGACCAAGCCTTTGTAATATAAGTGCTTTTAACAGCGAATTGTTGGAATGTTTTCTCCATAAAGCTTTACAAACTCTTGGACAATTCGTAATTTAATTAAAGTTATGGTTGTTATGAAGAACATAATTTGTTTACAGTTCAATTGATTGCATAATAAAATGTAATATACGAAATTGCATAAAGAGTTTACGAGCACATTTACAGTTACATGCATTCGTTAAAAGCTGAAACTAATTGACAACTTTTGGCCTATTTTAATTGCATAAATACAAATATATGTGTATATATATATATATATATATATATAGCAATTAGACAAATGAGTAAACGCGTCTAACTGACATAGTGATGTCGAGAATAACTTCACATTGAAAGAATTTTCTATATACGAGTACTCGTATGTTATTATTATTGTGTTGAAACTCGCATGTTTATCCAAAGCGCTGCCACTTCAATCAAAGCCATCAGTTCTTATGCAAATGAGCGCGGTTGAACATGGCGTCAAATAATTTCAAGCATCACTTAGCGGAAAATTGTGAGACCGCCCAATTGCGGTTGGCCTATAATTATATTTATTTTTACGAGAATGCAATTTAATTTAATTATAATTTATAACTAACCTTAGTGTGAATTTATGCAGTTTAATTAAATTAAATTAATATTCTTGATAAATGATTTATGTTGATAGTCTCATTTATAATATTAATTCATAGCACCTGAATGCTTTGACATTGAACAATGTTTGCGTGATTTCTTTTTTCAACACTTATGTAACAAAAGTCTTGAACCCACTTGGATTAGTAATACAGATTTCCAACGAAATTAAACCAATAATCATTTGAAAGGCAAGCGCCTAACTTTTAGCGACCAACCATAAAATTGCACCGCATTTTGATACACAAACGTTATTGCTTTTTTTTCTGTTGGCAACGAAACTCTTGGAACAGCGATCATCTTTAATTAAAATTCAAGGAACCGGCTAGTTATGAGTCAATTTAACTGGTGGCGTTAATGGAATTTGGATTAAAAACTACAATTTCGTTGATTTATGTTTCAAGCGTGAATACTCACAAATAAATAAATAAATAATAGTTCTAGGATTTGCTTTGGAAATTTGTGGAATGCACCAAAGTGCTAGCATAAATGTACCCTAACCGATTAACGTGTAAATAGTTGCCAATAAAAAACGCAACGCCGAATCTTGGCTGCGCTTTATTTATGTTGTTTTATATACGCTACCGTTCTGTTTATCTCCAATAAATTATATCGTGCAGTGGACTTGTTTGTCTTAAAAACTGCACTACACACATTTCGTCATCGTGAACCGTCAGCCGCATGCATTTATTTTGCCAATTTCCAACCAGTTTAATTTTAGAACTGCAATAAACATGCGCTCAACGGACGAGTTATTTCCGCGGAAATACGCCATGCAGCATCTCAACACGATGGAGTAATTTCTTTTTATACCTTTTACTTCAGCAATGCATATTACATTGTAGATGTGTGAATTTAAATGACTATGTGTGTTTTGGTTACCTTTGCATGCGTTTCTTGTGCGAAAAAGTTTTGAGAAATTCATACAAGACTAATGTGCTGCATGCGCCTAGTCAATATATACCTACAATATGATGTTGTGTGTAATAATTAATCATAATCATCGTGTAGTGTTAAGAGCGTGTGGTACTCATTAATAACAAAACACTATGTCTGCAAAACCCACTCAATTTAATTACGTGTAATGTGTTTATTCATTTGTTGTCGTATGTTGAAAGCTTCATTGAAAAGTTTTTTGGCACATTAGCAAACCTTTTCGCGCAAATTCACTTGAATTGTATGTCAATAAAAAAATAAAACATATCGTATACATGAGTGTCTTTTATTTGGCAATTGAAAATTCAACGCTGAAGTATTGCAAATTGTATGTTTGAAAGACATTTCAAATGGGAGTTCCACTTAAATTTTTTATTTGAGAGACGCCATTACATTTTATCCACAAATTACTTTTATAAAAATTCAAACACGCAAACAATTTTTTATGTGTTATATTTATAATTCAATTTTGCTATAGATATTATATAATAATTGTCTGAAATAAAAGTTCAAAGAACCCTTAACTTATCAATTCTCAATTGTATAAATAAAACAAATCATCATAAAATCACGCATCGCTCACATATGTTCCCACACGAATCGTAATTACAACTATATTTAACTGGTAAGTCGAATGTGCGTATGTGAAATAACACACCACCTATATTATGTCTAGCCTTAGTCTATAACATTGCTCTTATTATTTGTCATATTTGCAAAACACTTAATTATGAATAAAAATATGATACTTTATAAACAAACATATCTGTCGGCACCACACATATTTATGTTATAACTTAGTACTTACGAAGCTATTTTCAATCAATGCAAATTCCATTCTGTCTGACAATTCTCTTAGAATTGTATAAATTGCATGCCACAATATTTAAATAATAAAATGCTTCCCACAAATTCGCTATCTGGACCGACATTGTAAAAGAAGTGGGCTTATGAGTTTATAAATAATATTCAAATGCAATTAGTTGTGGTGTCAATTGTTTGGTTATGCGACTTTTGTTTTCGCATTACTTTTTGCAACGGATGTAAAAAATAAAAAATATTTAGAAACAAATAAATGCTTCAAGTTGAAATAATAAATACAAAAACATGCAAACATTTAATTTGAGAACAAAACTTAATTAACAAACCCTTAAAGCTTAAGGTACAAAAATTTAAATTATGAAAGTGTACATAACTATAACCTTATTTAAAAAGTTTATAAAAACATAGAATAAAAGTATGAATTTGTGGTCTGTATTCAAAACAAATACAATGAATATACCTATGCTACATCAATAAATTTCGCAACACGCTAACTTGCACGTAACATTACTATATGTGTTTATCTAAGGAAAAAAGCTCTGATGATTTGTTCAATTATCGTAGCCAACAATATTTAAAAGATACACGATTGCAAATATTTTACAAATCACTTAACCTCAGTAATGCCAATTAGTTTCAAGGTGATATTCTATACATTTTACCACATGCATTTGACTGCAGTTAACATCCATCGAAGAGACACCCTCAATAAATCGCATTGCATAACTAAATGCGACAGCCAGCGCAACGCGAGAATGGATGTTGATTATTCCGCATTCTTGTCTCATTCGCATGCACCTTTTCTATGTACATAATATAATATTTATCACTATAAAAGCTAGACACCATATAGGCTGAAAAATAATAAGTAACCTTGTTAATAACACACACTGCACAATCGCGTAACTCTGCATAGTACATATACCTTAAAGAACACCGCGCGGTCTACGATGCAGTCTACATGCGTTTAACGTTTACTATAAATATGCAGTAGCCGCAAAGAATATCATTTCAATAATGATTATTATTCTAAATGCGTTGTGCAAATAAATTCTCATTTATTTTTGTCATGTTCATAATAATTGCACCGACATAAAGAAAAAAAAATAGAGGCAATGGTCAGTGTGTTTTCAGGTTCTTGTTGTTTTTGGGTTATTTCGAAACACCCAAATGCCTTTTCCACATTCATAAAAATATGTATGCCGAAATAATGAAAATATATAAATTTAAAAAATGTCGTATTCAAAGAATGCACGGAAACGTTTAATGATCCGGCTCCCTTCAAGCATTCAATTAAGAACCTGGCCCAAAAAGAGCTCCCCAAAAGAAGTAAAACCAGAAGCTTTTAAAATTCATCCGTGCTCGCACACACCAGCGCAACCTCACCTCAGCTACAATATAATAATATAAATGACAGTAAGAACATAAAATAAAAACTTAAACATACCGGCAACTGCCACAAAACCATGCGACTAATCGGCGCACAAAAAAAAAGAAAAAAAAAAGAAAGACGCGACCATCTCAGGAAAGCATGGCTACTGTTTGGCATTATATGCCAGGTTCTTTATTATTTCCTATACTTTGCTTATATTTGTTTGCGTTTGTTCGCGCATTTCGCTTTCTTTCTGCAGTATATGTTTTCATTTTTTTGCTGCTGCCTGACTGCCACATTATAAAAGGAGCGTACAGACTACACAGTACACATATAAGACATAACATTGCCGTGGCCACCACGCCACACCATCCAATGCATTGTGTTAAAAAGTCGCGTGCTGACACACCTCAAATTTCCGGCAACACAATTTTTGGGTTGGTAAAAATATAATATAAAATGCTGTTGCAGCGAAACATCGAAATTTGCAGTGTGCTTTTTCATATCGTCAATCTCATTTTGGGCAAAAGGCTAAATATACGCGCGTCGGGCACACACAATTAAAGTTGAGAGCAAAATGTGTTGCATGATTCTCGCATATCTGTTTTGCATATTAAATTATTATTTTGTCATGTGGGATCATCTTTATTTGTTACCAGCAACATGTCGCATTTAGAACACACATATTTCATATAAAGCGCAGAACAAGCATCAACTGCAAAATCGAGAATGTGAATGTGACAAAAATTCTTCTAGTGGAAAAAAATTGTTAGCCAAGACAATATTATGCGGAAACTGGATATAAAAAGCGCGCAAAGATTAACAAAAGCTCTCTTAATTATTTTAAACCCTGCATCACGGGTGAGCCTGTGGTGGGGCCAAGAGGATGGCGCGGTTCGGTTAAGCGCAATTCACAAATTAAATGCAAAATCTACACCACTTTACTGTCATATTAAGCATGTAATTTGAATAAATAATGATGATGAAAGACAAAAGTGGAGAATAAACACCGCCATCCATGGCACTGAATAGTATCTAATTTTTTAATCTGACGCTTTTATGGCGCCCTGGGTAAAATATATGTTTGGCCAAACAAACCCACGGACTTAATCGACGCGGACGTGATGTGTGCAGAAGAGAAATTGAAATCGTGTTGAGTAATCAAGTTGATCGCATCTTCCAAATTAGCTGGAGTAAAATCATTTTTATTAAAATTTGCTTTGTATTAAAATATAATATAAAACAAAAATCATCTTTGAGAATTAATATTTTTAGAGGACTTACAAAAGTTAGAAGAAGTCACTGAATTTTTTTAAATTATTTAAACACCCATCACTGCTAACAAATTATTTGAGGAATTATTTAAACATGATAGGGAGATCCATGTGGGGATTTATTGCAATGTACGTCTGACTGGGGTCGTTTAACTTAATATTAATTGCATTAATTAACCGCAAACTTTTACTTTAAAAAAATATTTCATTAATACCAATTTAAGAGAAAAATAAGTCAAGGGCCAACTCAAAAACTGATCACTGTTGGTGCGGCTTATTAATTCGAACAATACTTAATGTGCAGCTATAAATTAAACCCACACCCTCATTACTAACCGACTTCATCAGAATACTACATTGCAAGCGGCGCCAAATTTCACACGATAAACATAAATAATTTGCCGCATCAGCTTAATCGGTGAAAAACAGGATCGTTATAACAGTAAAGCTCGGCAATGCATTTAAATGCATATGAATAGTAGAAAAATATTATTGCCGCATGAAAATATAAACAAATATACACGTAAGCTCAGACATTATAGTGATCATGTCGCGGTTTCATTAATTTCCCGGACATACAGTGCCTGCAGTGCCAACCTGCTGTCTGTTTCTTTCCTGCATTTTTATTTTGAAATTTATGCTGACGCCACATTTCACAACTTACTTACAAAATATCTTGTCTTCTTACATACCAACATATACAGTTTTATTATTTTATATACATATATACATAAATACATTTTTCGTATTATTTTAATAGTTACTTGCGCTAAACCGCGCCGTTAATGGTTTAAAATATAATTAACGATGTTTCCCCCCTCATACGTGTGTTTTTCTTTTGCAGCCACATGCAAATACGTGAACTGCGTCAGCGGCCGTTACTGTGTGGAGGATCAAAACTCAATGCCACACTGTGTCGAGTGTATGATCAAGTGTCCGCCATTTGATGAGATGGCACGGTCCGTCATCACAAATCCATCGAAGCTGGTATGCGGTGCCGACGGAATTACCTATCGCAATTTGTGCGAAGTAAAACGTGCCGCCTGCCTAACTGGACGATCAATTCCTGTGGCATATCGGGGACCTTGTCAAGGTAAGTCTGGCTTACTTATACAATAACATACAATAATTGATTTCTGTGAGACGACGCTGCGACTTTGTCCTCAAAACCACATTTATATATTGTGTCATATTGGGTGTGTGTGGCTGTGTGTGCGCTGCAGTGTGTCGGTTGTCTTTCATCTAACCATGCGATGTTACTTGAGCAGATTTACCAGACATCATCGAATATAAAAATGAGTAAACTATTGTGTTTTATGATACAGCAAATATGCCTTTCGAGTTTCGTTGTCGTTGCATTATTTTATTGGCCTATACGAGAAGATATTTAAGCTTAATTTCTACAATGGCTGATGCAGAAAAGACAAAAAGCTTAGCTAAATTACCTTGTCTCATTAAATGTGACGATCGTATCTTTTTGCTGTTTATATGGAATCAGGGGCAAAGGGCAATGGTTCGTGGTCATAAAATATTTATCTGGTATTGTCTTTGGACATTCTGCTGTTGCAGCGAATAGCCACATTGTGGTTGACATTTTATGAGTATGTATTTCTGTGTTCCTTCAGTGATATGGGGTTCAACTAACTAACTAACTATAAGTATATATTGCAAAACAAAACGTCCTGCTTGTGTGCTTAGGAATGCTGTTACGTACATTTGAGTAAGTTGACGCAACGTCGAGACTTTAATTCTTCTGCATAAATGCAAGGAATACTATTATAACCAATTTTTATTTTTATTTTGTTATCAAAGTTTCCGAAATGTGTTGTTTTGTGTTGTTTTGTTCAATAAACAAATTCCAAATTTAATTTAAAAAAATACATTTTTTTAAGCCCTCTGCTTGGTGCATTCTCTGCGTATTGTTTTCAAGAAACGCTGAACAAATTTACGAGAGTAATTAAATTTGTATTGGGATGCACAATCGATATTCAGAGGTGTTCTTCAGAATTAAGAGAATTTTGTGTATTGAGAAATAAAACATCGAAAGCAGCTTTCAGCTTATACGTCCACCAATTATGATGCTTATTTATTACGAAATGTTAATTTGACTGCAGATTAGCCTGCAGATAGCGCGAGCTTTGAGTGTGGATTGATCATCGACGCATTTTAATTTAATGAGTTTTGCGATAAACAAAATGTTTATTGTTTCAATTTGGAGTGGTTTTATGTGAAGAATAAAATTAATTAAAATCCAGCTGCATTTTGATTTCGGTTTTCATTTTATTACGTAATGTAATTTTAAATTTGTTGTTGCGATGATTAATTTTAATTGCATTGGTGCAACACAAATTTTATTTTCTCACCAACAAAATTTTGTACACTCCTACTAACATTTAATGGCATTAAATAAAATAATAAATCAAAGTTAATTCAAAGCATAAAATTCTAAATCACTCTTGAAGGAATAATAAATTTCTTTTACCATGAATAAATAGAATTTGGTTGATGACAAGTACTGTAACCGATAAACGATCCAAATGGGATCACGTTGCTGCCATATAATGTATAAAACGAAATAAAAACAAATTACCCCTATTAAATGAAACTATAAGAAATCAATTAAATTACAAGAAAACAAACATAATGCAGAAAGCTGCTTGCGCCAGGATATATAAATTAATTTATCAATCGTGAGCTCTCCCTCTCTCTTTCATTATGAAAACGAGACATCCACATTAAGCTTTATTTTTATTGGAATTTAAAGCGCTTATCTTAGCCCTTATATAAAATGGCTCGTCCCATTAAACGTATCGCATTTTTTGCCGTTCCATCATCATTTCCAAGACGCCATAACATAATAGTGCATCCGCTATCTCATTTCTATATCTTTATTTGAAAATTATTCAAACTCTGATTGTTTTGACTGCATAAAGCTCAAGCAGGAAGCACTGCAGACTACAGCGCAGCACCCCGAAGAGATGCGCGCATTAAGCCTTCTATGCTGCGGCTGCTGTTGCCTGCTGCCTGCTGGTGATGTTGCTGCTGGTGATGCTGCTGCACGTTATTGTATGCCACAATGTTCACATAACCAGCCAGTGAGACATAATGGCGTATATATTTTTGCCCGCGCGTACACACAACAACATAATCGGCTGCGAAATCTTTTGTGCACAATTTTGCCACAAAAAAATAAAAATAAAATGAAGGAAACAAAATAGTAGAACAAAATGAACTGAAATAAAAAAAACGTAACTCGGCTAGCTCACAACTAAGAGATTACACTATTCAAGTCAATGACCCAGCGCTAACTATTATTAAAGAAATTATTGTAGACCACAACTTTAATTATATATCTGCGGGTATTTTCGAATAAGCTACTTTATAACATCGCAATTTTCAGAATACGTGACTACAACACTATTATAAATGGGAACTGGGAAGTTTCACAAAGTCCACGAGGTACACACTACACACAAATATCTTGATATTGTATGTAAGCGGTGGAAACATTATTATAACGGTTCGATTCATGTCGATGGTGGTGGAAAGGAAGAATCAAACGAGACGGTAAAAAATAAACAATTTTCACTAATCTCAAGTGCCTAAAGCCGCACTTTGTATTAAAGCAGTTAGAGTATCGTAAGTAGCGAATGCATTCAAGCGTATTTGAGTAAGTTTGTTTATGATTGCGAAATTATTCCTAAATTACTATTTTGAATTTTTATCCGGAATATGCGGTATGCAGATTGCAAAATGCACATCCAGACACTGCCTTCACATTTTCTTGGGCATTCAACCGGCGCGCCATTAGCAGAGATCCCTTCATTTTATCACACAATTTATGTATCACAACCTTTTTTTTAAAGATTAGCAAAGTTAAATAGAAATGTATGGGCACAATAATCAGCTCTTGCGCCTTGGTCTACTCATTCCTCAAATATGGGACTAAAAAGATCTGCTCCCAAAGTTTATTTGAAAAAACTTGAAAATTAATATGTACGAAATACCAAATCCTTTTTCAGTTTTTTGGCAGTATCAGGGACAGGAGGACTTTTTAATATTTATGTTAATGCATTACGATATTGAAAGGAACTGGAAAGAATCTAAAAACTGTAGCCTTTGAAGAATGATGTTTTGTGTATGTCTGAGATTCAAGAGAGGCATCGATTTTTGTCACATTCAAAATATGGGACAAAGTCGGTTGATATAAAACACTAAATTGCCTTAATAAAAATTCTCTTGTGGTTGTCCTTACGGGTTAAGCCCTTTATTTTTTAACATGTAGCTTGATTCCTGTTTTTTTTATGTTAATAAATTAAATGTTTTCATCCATTCAGAACATGCTTATTAATTATGTAAAAGCATATAATTTAGTGCAAATTTTCAACATGATTTAATTATCCCAACCGATTGCGAATTGGTTTACCGAGAATTTGGTAAAATGCACATTGCACATTTGTTACGTCGCGGCCGCTAAAGTATTAATGTTATTATATAAAATCAATGTTCAAAGTGTCTACTGCATGTATCTGCATATTTTTGTACCTACTGTCGCAATCGAAGCTGTATTGTTTTATGCTGTTTTGAATGCGATCTGTACACGTTTTGCAAATTGCTGGAAGCACATTGTAAGCAATGCGTGTGATAAAATGATTGATGTGGTTTGTGACTGTCCACCCCTTGCAGATTTGTTTGTACATGATAAAGTGGTATGTCTGCGTTGTGCTTTTGTACCATACACTGAGGACTTTAACCCAATTCTCAGCAGTCAGCACTGATGGTCTAGACTTTTAAGCGATTGGAATCAATGTCGTTTCTGGAAGAGACACAATTGTAAGAAAATAAATATTTTTATTATCACCTTAATATGTATGAGTTTAAGTAATTAAAACACCCCGTGTTATTGTTTCACAGTTTTCTCTCTCAATATATTGCAATTCAATTACTATATTAAAAATGCAATTTAAAAAAATTCAATGATTCATGCTAAATTATTATGGCTACCATATTTTATAAAATTAGTACAATAATTAGTATTATACTAACTTCGTACGTTTAAATTCTCTATAAAACACCACACAATTATATAAGGATCTACACAAACCACATGCGATTGCTTCTTCATAAATTACTTAAAGATGTAAAATAAAACATAAACATTTCATCCTATTTTACATAAGGAAACATCAACATTTAATTTACGTCGCACTTATAAAACATTTTCCAAACATAAATTATCCATGGCTGAAGTAAAGTGTGACTGCATTTTGCCAGGACTGCCTCATTGGTATGCACTTAAAGGTGTTCGGGTTAGGTACATTGTGGTGTAATGTGTATTGTGCAAGCGACGGTCGTCGTCGTCATCGTTGTCGTCGTTCCAATCCAATGACTAAACAAGAACGCATAAACAGAATAGAGGGTGCGTTTATTCTTGTTTATGTCCACAAGAGTGATTTGGTATGTAAATTGCACCGCTGATTTATTATCAAATGCTCCGGAGTGGATTCTCAATTTGATGATTTATTGCCAAATCACATGCCAATCAATTTAGTTAAATAAAGTTGTCTTGACGATATTTTATGGGTGACTATCTATTACAAATTAGAATGCAAAATATAACCGTACGCACATTTTTAAATATTATAAACATGTTAGATATTTCTGAGATTTTTTTGAATAGAAGTGTACGATTAGCTTTAATTCTGACTGTGTCAACTTCTTTACTTGAATGGTGGATTTCATAATGATCTTATTTTTGAATTTAAAGTTTACTAAACTTAAGGTTTTGTCAAAAAAAATTTATATATTAAGTATAATAATTAAATTGTTATGTAGTCAAAATTAATCGAACGATTTTACCCAACATGATGTGTGAATTGTGGATTTTTAAATGTTACACGCATTCATCCCAATTTGAAAGAACTGCTTTTATTAAGCTCATAACACATTTCCAGTTTAAATCAATTAACGAACTGCACAAGATGTGCACAACAATTTCCTGGTTGAACTATCTCAAAATCGATTTATAAGTTCAAATATTAAATTGTGCGCATGATGCGTTGCGTTAGTTTAATTGGAAATGATCGCACTCTCCACAGCATTGCACGCAATAAACAAGATGCAATGATGTGACGTTTATTTAGCTCCTAAGGCATTTGATGGGTGCTTGCGCTGTCAACCACAACAAGCCTGTGTACAAACATAGACTCATAAGGAATCGTCCGCCAATATGTGCATTAGGCATGCAAATTGCAAATTGAGCGCAAACAGTTCTATCGTCTCCGCGGTCTCCCACATCTAACACATCACACATGTCATCCAGAAACCATTCAACCACTTGGAATTAATAGCGTGGCGTGCCTAAATCGGTTTAGAATTTAAATCTCTATCGCTGATCTCTATACGGAACACTGAAACACCAAACAACGCTTGAACTCATCCAATTGAAAATATATTTATTTTAGTTATAGTTGGCGATAGATGCGGCAATTGTGTTGTTGGTCGAATAGCGCAGCATTATAATAATAATAAGTAGACTGACATGGGTGGCGTTTATGTACTCGGGCATCCGCGTAATTGCAATTGTGGCGGCGAGGCGCAGCGTTGCTCGGGCGTCCGTGCCTCGACTGGCACTATTCAGAGCGTAAACATGTGCCTCTAATTAAAATTCAATTCAATCATTACACATTTTATATCAGAATGTGTTATTTCGCTGAAGGAAATCAAATGCTATGCCGTATATTAATGCACCACAATAAGCTGTCGAGTATATTGCCGCCTGCCCAGCCTTTTAATATTATTATACTAGTTCATACATGAATTCCATATTGGACATTTTGATTGCACGATTGCTTGCAGACATTTTGCATAAACAAAATGCGAAATTATATTGTGAATGTTGAGTGCAAATATGCAGACAAACTCCCAGAAAAAAAAACATAACGAGAAAAATCGCAAGACCTTTTACTTTTTATTGCCTGGTGGTTGCGTTAAATTAACAAGAAACTAAATAAAAATAATACGCGAATGCAAAAACGCCAATGTGCCGTTTTATTGTTATTGTTGGAATTTCGTACGTTGATACGGCATGTTTTAAATTTTTTCTTGATTCCCCCCACTTGGACAGCACATGTCCCATTTTATTGTGGCTGTGCTGTTTTTTTTTTTTAATGTTCACAGTAAATAGAGATTTGTACTGCAGGATGCATTCAGTATGCAGAGGTTACAAGCAACGACTACGCTCATATTTGATCCAAATGCGTCTCCAGATGTGCTAAGAATCAGCTCACGTGATCTGCGCCCAGACGTAAGTCGTTACGCGTCAAAAATGCTGCAAAAAAAGTTGCGTTTTGATCTGCATTGCATTTTGATTTGAGTTCTGCATTTCTGATCTCTATAGCATGTGAGTTCACGCATAAATGCGTTATTTATGACTTATGCGTTCTTATACTTTATGTCAGCGTGCTGCGACCGCGGCTTACACAATTTCTTGCGATTTACTTGAAATGCAAATTATGTGTAGGTACGCACGGAGCCGTGTATTGTATATGCATTCCACAGTACATCAGAGACATAAAAATGAAATGGCCACATAAACATTTAACATTTGGCGGGTGGTTATTTTGATTATCCTTACCGAGCGCTTTATTGCGATAATGTCACGACTTTCAACATTGTAAGCGCTCGGCATAATTCATGGGAATTTGTCTGCTGCTGGCTGCATACTGTGCAATGTGCATGAGCATGCCATCCGCGCACCAGCTTTTTGTAAGTGATTTTTCATAAGCTCTTTGCAGAAAGCTTAATGTTATTTGTGGCATTTTGTTCAATTTATGCCCGCGGTTACTATAAAATGTTGCATATGGCATTTGTTTGGAAATTGGATGATTATAAAGTACTCGTACTCAAGATCCTGATTGATTTCCTTTACAACTTTTAATTGAAATTTGTACTGCATCGGAGTTATTTAATTTGTTGAAGCTGAAATAATAAAGTAATTGTTATGATGGAAAAGTATTAAAATAGGAATGACACAAATATTAGTTATATTTTAATCAGAATCTTAATAAAATATACAGATAACAGAACTTATATTATCCCATCGAATTGATACATGATGACATTCCTGGATAATAATTAATTAATGATTCCTTAAAATTTTACCTTCTCTCGAACTTTACAAAAATTGGGCTGATGATTTCAATAATTGCGAATACAGCCTAGCCACAATCCGAGAAGCGAACGAATCCTCATATGGATTCTATAGCATTAATAAACTCATAGAAAATGTTAAAACTCCGCGTACACAAGTTTATAGTTCTGTGATCAATTATATTTATTTGTGCAATACCATAATTACAAATAAATATTTTAAGCTAACAAATAAGTTTAGTCTTTGGCCAAACACATATATTAAGTCATGGAAAACAATCTTATTGAAAGGAAACATTTTAAATAAGACAAAACAAATATGTGTACTGTGGCAAAATATGAAAACTCATTAAGATCTTCTTATGCACCTCAGCCATTTCGTAGAATTTTTCACGTCATATCAATAAATTTGCACAAAGCATGCATTTCCTTTATACGATTATCGTTTGATGTTATATAACCCGCGTCCACGTAATTCAGCCGTGAAGAAAAGTGTATTTTACCTTCCCACTACTTACATGTTTTACTTCAACTTGGAATGTGTTTACTTTTGGTTTGAAAATGCGGCGAAAAGACGCATTTAGTTGAAATGTATGGCATTGGTAAATATTTGATGTTATTAAAAGCGCGCATGCACATTGCACATTTGCGTTGTATGTTTTCTGTGTACATATTAAGCTTTTTTGATTGCACTTAGCGTGCAATTGGATCAATGTGGCTTCCTGCGTTGACACGTGTTGAAATGCAGTCAAACGGACTTATTGTATAGATCTGCGATTACAAATTCATTACATGGAAGTTTTTATTGTGTTTGTTACTAAAATTACACCATATTGTTTAAATTACACATTAATTCCTTTTTTATGGAATGCAGGATATAACGAAATTTAATTGGATGTTTGAAATATTAATATTAAGTCTTCGAATTTTTTTTGCAGGAAGAAATAAGTTTCTTTACTTATTCATAATTTTTTGATATTTTACAGAATTTATTACACATTTTTCAAATACTTTCTCTATTGGTCACTATTAAAAATCATTTAAAAATACAAAAATCTTTTTTCTTTCTCAAAGTGTGTACAAAATTTGTTGTTACTTACTATTTGTGTGAGTTTTTTTGTCCCTTTTTCGTGTGATTGCAATTTTTCTTCAGAACATTCTTTTTTCGTTAATTTTAATTTTATTTCTCATTGACATCAACGAGCACTACATAATATGTAAAGGGCTGTAGCTAAATTTTGTTTCATGTATGTGTGTTGCAATGTCTGAGATGTGCGCGGTTTTCATATTTTCCTCCTCGGTGCATGCACCTTTCTTTCTCGCATCATTTGCCACATAAAAAGGTTGAACAGTGAATACACACGGTACAGGGTGAAAAATCAGTAGAAATTTTTTATTCAAGGAATTCATACATTTGATCAAAAAATTTTCGCCTAAATTATTTTTGTTTACAAAATTTTTAATTTCCTAAACCAATTTGAAATAAATATTTTAATCCTGCTTTTAATATCTTTACATACTATAGCATGTTCAAGAATCAAGTGCACTCTGTTGCGACCAAAACACAATATATTTTTAATGAGCAAATTCTCTTGCTGGATAGTGCATTTGAACAAAACATTGAATGCAATACGAATTTCTAATGTGTCTGCATAGTTACTCTTATGCACCACACGATGGTGGCACGGAGTGCATTCTCGCCATCCGGCTGCGAGGATTGAATTTTCGACGCACTTTAAGGCAAATCGCATATAACGTTCGTCTCTTGTTCAATTTTAATGTGTCTTTTGCTCGCAAATGCACATAATAAACACACCAACGTCCAACAAGTTGCGATTTTGCAGACAGCTTGCATGCCACATATGCACCAGTATATAGTATAACGTATATTATGTGTTTTGGCATTATATTTATGTATTCTGTATATGCAGTCGTATAACATGACCTTCAGGATCCTTGAGTTTTATAACTGCAGGAGTGAGCATCAGTTTGGTGGTTTTAAATATTGAATTTTGGGCAGCAATTTCATGAGTTTTATGTTGTTGCATTTATATTTGAGTTTTGGTTTATTTGTGGCTGTGAATCTCTATAATGAATGCACATCTGCGCGATGAGGCAAAAACCACGAAAAAATATTATTCTCTTAAGAAACAAAATTGATTGATAATACACTCGGGGTGCAAGAGGAAATGTGTATATGATGGGCATTGTGTGTATTTGCCAGTTATAACTTATAAGCGCTGTCTCATCGTCAGGATTGGTCGTGAAGTCTATATAAGTGACTGACAAAACGTAAATATATTCGCACACACAAAAACGAGATGGCATGGCAGCCAATTGATTTGAAAATCATTTTGACAAATGTGTGCATGTCAAAGTTTTTGCTTTCATTTTTATTTCGCTGAATAATCAAGAACCAAACTCGCCATATATAATATAAATGGTGCGTGGAACAACAGCACCAACCATCTGTATTGATTTAATGGAGTGAGGAGGAGGGGACAAAAGATTAAGTTTTACCGAAAATTTGATTGATTGCATAAACGTACGAGCTTATAAATATACTGTTCCTCAGACAAGTGTTGGCTTTATTTTTGCCTTCAGAATTTATTTGTTTTATTCATTTCAAGTTGCTTACACATATTTGAGGTGTATTTTTCCTAAAACCTTGACGAATTTATGTGACAATAAAGTATTTGGTGGTCCCACAAATTTGTTGTTCATACATACTTGAAAATAAATAACAAATTATGTCCCTTTTATGAAAGAATATTTTATATAACTATATTTTATTTAAATTTTTATTCATATTTTTTATTTATATTGTATTTTCCTCCAAAACGACTGTTAATTGTAAAGAAGTTCCAAAGACGTTTTCTGAACATGTAGTGAACTGTACATATATAACTAGGAATACATTGATGATATTCTAATAAAGAAAATTTTGTAATTAATATGCAAAAGTTTATTTAATTTCACTATTCTGAAAAAATTCAAAATGTTACATGAAAAGCATTGTTAAAAAATCTTCCAAAAAATCTCAGACACAACTCGTCTCCTCCTATTAAAATACCAAACACCTGCTCCCAAAGAATGGACATACGTCAGACAGATGATAAAAGAGATTGCGAAACAAAGTGCATAAAGCATAACCGAAATGATATAAATTAGACGTGGTACGTCCAATGGTTGAGACGACAACATTGGAACAAGCCCAGTTATTGATTCATTTTTCATTGAAAATCGCAACGCTAATGGCAGTCAAGCGCAACCGACCAGACACATACGCGGCACACCAGAAATTTATAGCAATCACCTATCTGCGTATAAATGCAAAGTTGCATGAATATAATATTCACATTTAAATGTCTAATCGAAAAGATTGTGCTGCATATACTCGCGGTACATTGATTGATATCCGTAATTATTTGCGGTCCTGCAAACACGATCCAAAGTGTTTTATCCAATTTTTTTTTTGCAGAACAAATGCCTCATTCTATACATTTATGTGTGGAGTTGTATTTTTAATACTCGTGTAAGCTTTCATGTGCTTAGTTTTCACGATCTCAATAATTTACATCGTTAGATGCGGAAAGAAGTCAGGCACAACATGAACATAGAACAACCAAATGCAATTGGCTAAATTATAAATTCCACTATCTCACACAATAAAGTGTAACATAATTTTAATGGGCGCGCATGGGTGACCAGATATATTTTGTCGACCATATGTGCACCAGTGCATTACACATAAATATTTTCAATGCTGGAAGAAAGCGCTTTGCACCCATTAATTTAAGTTCCTTTGCTTATTTCGTTTTAATATGCAACTCTACATAGAAGAAGTGAAGCCAAACCCTGTGCCTTAGACACCCATTTAGTTTGTGCATGGACATATTCTGTGCGAATATGTTCTATTTGAAATTTGTCTGCTGCACTGTTTTCGTGTATTGGCATATCCGCATCCGATAAATAAATCTGCATCCCAGCTCACATATATTTGCAAGCATAATGCCCCAATAATATAATATTACGTCGCGAATACTCGTATGCGCGCGGTGCACATATGTTTTGGATAATGTGTTGTAATGTGGTGTACCACAAAAGAAATTGCGCTGACTAAAATAAATTCCATCGTTGCAAAATGCCCGGAAAATAAATTGCCAATAAATTTACACCTGCAAGTTAAAAGGGAAAACTGCGATGTGGCGCGGTTCACTTGCAGCAGCAGCGTTATTTCGCTGGGGGTCTTTTACCTGCTATATACAGTTGCTGTTGCAGTTGTTGTATGCTAACCATGCGCACACGGTGCAGTGTCTGTTCTATGCCAGACAGACTGAATTCCTCATAATGTGTATACAGCGTAGGTACGTTCCTCGAAGTATGCTTAGTTGAGATTGTCTGGCAATTTTGTGTAGTGTTAAAAAGGCGCAGCTTTGCAGAATTGAGAATATGTTTTTGCCTTAAAGCGTCTGACCCGGTTGACATGAAATTATTTTTTCATTATTGCAGCTGAAATGGTTAGGATTTGCAATGAAGTTATTGCTTTAAATCGTTGGGGCTGTATTTCTCACAAAGTGCAGTTGTTCTAATGACTTTTATACACACATAAATATATACATACAAGTGCATTATTTTTTCGCGTATTTTACTTTAGTGCCCAACATATTTTACTCAGCGCTATAATTGTGTCTAGAACAACTTATAGGTAAAAACCTCCTTATTTTAAAATTTAACTTAGAAAAAGACATATTTCAATTATAAAGTTCAAGGCTTCCTTGCTTCCAAATTTTCTATACAAAAATTAATCAATTAACTTTAACTACACGCTAAGAACATATCTTATGACATAAAAGGCAGGAAGCAACAACCAGTACATTGTAACCACGCTCCGGCGCACCATATAAATATTGATGAATATTAATGACAAAATGTCCGGACAATTGAGCAATTATTAAATTGTTAATAAAACATGAACAATTAACATGTTACTCTGGCATTTTCGCTATACAAACGACAAGTAACGAACAGGCAGACGGATTCAATCAAAACCCACATCAAATTAGTGCGATTAAAAAAAGTCTTAAACCGCACCTTGCACGCGTCACGTCGAAAGATCATTTCAAAGTAATTTTTTATCAAAAAATATAAAAAATCCCCCACACGCCAACTCGGCAGACTGCGATATTATTGACATTGGGGAGTTGTTCCGCCAATGGCACATATGCACATTGTGTTCGACAAATTACGAATAATGATTTCAGCTGTTCAAATAACATGATTATATATTTAAGAGTTACCTAACAAACGAGCAAGTCAAGTAGTGGCGTGCAGATTGTAGAATGTGTGATTTTTTACGTAACTGTCTGGAAGGAAACGACTGAGAATGCGTTAAAAAAATATCTAGACACAAATTGCCAGACTAGACGATCATTGACCAAACACTTTAAACATATTATAACCAATTCGTGTGTGTCTGACAACTGAAAATTATGAATGTCATGTAATGACATCATGATAGTGCAAAAAAAAAGCGAAAATATTCCAGTAAAAAAACTAAACAAGCGAAGATGCACTTATTTTTCGTGTAGAGTTATTATTTTTAAATTAACAGACATATCAATAAACTTTGACTCATTTTTAAATTAAATATTACAAATTCCATGTCTTCTTAATTATCATTTTTAGTGAAAAGTGTAAAAGCCACGTGTAGGACTCCTTACTTATTATTAAAATTGTGTTTCAAATTACGTCAAATATAAACAAAATCTTTAAGTTTAAATTACATATTTGCAATTAACCAATAAAAGCAATTAACTTTTCTTGCAAACTTATTTTAAGATCGAATTTTTTCTTTATATTAATGAACAATGCTTAAAAAAAATGTGTCAAGGTCATGAGTTTCGACTGACCAAATAATTATTGAATAAAAAACACAATTGTTTCATTTTCGTATTTCTGCTAAATGCAATTATGTGTCAAAAGAATCTAATGAAATCATAATGTTTCATATAGGTTTAATATAAAAAATGAAATAAATAGTTAACTATTACTAATAGCCAATAATTTTGAATATTATTTGAAGCATTTGTTACATCTTCCGGATGCAATTTTCTGTTGTGTTTTTTTTTTTTGTAAATAATCTACAAAACGCGAACACATTCACAATAAAATCGCCATATTTTAGGCATTCTGCACTGTGAGGATGCGGTTACAAATGCAGAAAAGTCCAATAAGATTACTAATAAAAAAAGACAACTCAAAACGTCTAGACTTCTTAATGATTTGAGTGTTTGTTATTTAGTTGGCTTTTTGGCATTTCATATATTTTATATATATTTATATAGTTACATAGCCCACAAACGCAAGAAGAGATTCCAAAATTTTATTATACAATTTTTTGTCGCACTTTTTTTTTGGAAGCGTTCCGCGATTTTTTATTTTTTTTGCTCGACACATCTTATTTCCCTCAATATATTTTATATGGACGCAGCGAACGCCTTCGTTTCGTTGAATTGTCGCAGTCAGTTATACAAATGGAGGAATGAATGAAGATGAATGAACGTCGGACGAGCATTCAATAATATGGTATGGGAATGGATATATTGATATAATATAGAATTTACGAGTAGAAGCAAAATATGTAGTTTTATGTTAGTATACAAGTTTTGCATTATGTATAAAATGGTCATTCAAAAGCTTCAATTGCGGTTAGCTTTTATGAAATGGCTGAGTGAATTTTGGCCTGTACGTACATAAAACATCCTCCTATTTTATTTTATTTGTATATATGTACCAGTACGCACTGACGCAATGGGGATGCTGAGAGTTCAGTTAAATACTGAATTGCAACTGCAATAATAAGCAAACAAAGCATATGCTTATAAACTTATTTATGTATTCCTTATTTCCTGTTTTCTGGTTTCGCCAATTCCCTTTGCAATTAATTCTACGCTTCGATTACATAAGTTGTGTCAATATCTTAACTTTGTGTTTTCTTATTGCCTTTTTCATTTTTCTCTCGCTGCGAATTTGTTTACCTTCTTCTCACACATTTCTGTATGCGTTTCTTTCCTGTCTCACTCTTTTTTTTTTTGTTTGCATTTTTTGCACACGTATTTTCCGCGTTTCCTTGAACTTGAAAGATTTTTTTCTCTCTGTATACAAGTGGTCTGTACGTAAATATTTTTGTCTCGCCGTGTTTGGCTAATATTTGACGTTTCCATGAATTGATTTATATTTTTAGCTCATTTATTTTTGCACAATTCAAAAATGATCAATTTTGTAATTTGAATCGATTTAACGTTATAGATTTTTAGTCTTCATTACAAAAGAAAAATTATTCAAAAACATTTTTAAAAATCATTCTTATAAAGTTTCTTGTAACTTTCAACATTTTACACTTTTTATCTCGTTTGATCATTAAAATCGATCAAAAAAATGCGTGGGCCATGTATACAGAAATGAAAAAATTCTTTGGATTGATTCATCAACTTCTATACGCCGAATGTTGACAATAAATATAAAAATATGGTTGTCTGCATTAGCGTGTGTAACTTAATCTGAGCTTTGAACACTAATGTAAGCCATTGTGCAGTCGATGATTTTTCAGTATCAAAATAATTTACGACTGACCGCTGAGAAATCAATAAAACTTTATTGGTTTTAAATTTTAGATAATTTGTTAAATAATAATAATGAAAAGGAATTGACGAAATTTTACCGGCGATTGCCGAAAAGAAGAAAATTGCAGTGCAATATTCTTTGGTTGATTTAATGCCATGAAATCGGATAGGGTGGTCGCACACTTTATGATCCAGACGCTACTTTAAAGCAGAAGTCAGAATTCACGGGTTTTTATATTATGCAGAATTGGGATTTGTTTGTTTTTGAACTTAATATCCATCGCTTTTGGGAATCAATAAAGAATATATGCTTTGTTACTTTATTTATGTTATTTCCTTTAGGATTGAATACAATAGTTGCATGCAGATTACAATTTCGGTGTAAAATTTGATTACCATTTCTCATAAATCGTATGAAATAGATTCCATTTGGAAAAAAAATTGTCAAAAAGATAATTTGATTGTCGTCAAGAATCAGTTGCAGTTCCAATGCACATTGCGAACCCAGAAATTATGGTCGAAATAATATTCAATAATGCGTGCTTCCTTTAATTTAATGTCCACCCAACCACTAAATAACAAAATGCAACTAATAAAAAATTACCACAGACTGAGCGTGTCACATAAGCTTTGTTCGTATATCCTGCTGTTTTGAATTTAAATCCTTTACAACGTTTCAAAACACGTCTTAATTGTTGCATTCAAGCGACATTAATTTTGAATCACATTTTCCCGCCATCTCTTTAATAAAACAAAACAATATAATATACAATATATACATACATCCACATTATCGTAAATTTTAATCACCTCCATGCGAAATCCGCAGCAGACGAAAATCTTAATCGCGTATCGCAAAATGCTTCACATTTATTGTGGCTGTATATTACGCGATCGCTTATGGAAGCAGATCGCCTGATTCACGATCGGCATGGCATTCGGCAGCTCAGTAACTATACCACCAAGAAGTCAAGAAGTCTATCGCGACACGTTTCACTCTAAATTTAATCACACACGAGACAACACACATGCGCGTACAACTATCTTCGCAGACGGGTCAAGATGCAATTTAGAAAATCATAAAATTTTACGATGGACTATCAGACGCGAATTATTGATTTTTAATGCTTAAATATTTGATCAAACAAATTTTTGTTGGCCATTCCGCAAAACGTGTGTGTTTGCTTTTTGTTATTGCATTTGTTGTTATTAAGTGCTTGTGATCGCAAAGTCGTCGGAAGCAGTAGCGGCAGAGAGGTGTATGTACGAGGATTCCGCGTTAAAATCGTCTGGACTGTGGCTGGCCATTTTAATACACAAAATATACGGCCGAGTCTTGTTCCATCTGCCAAATATAGTGTCTGGTATTGTATTTTGGTAGAATTTTTGTGCGATAACACTTTGAGCAAGCAATGCAACGTGTCAGCAATGTGATTGATCAAGTCAGACTATACAGATATTATGTGTTTTCTATATTGGACTACAATTATGGTTTGTTCATAAAAATATGTTGCATCTTCAAAAAAATTTAAACGGATTTGAGCATGTACTGAATTTTTTTTTTTTGTAAACACAAAAGTTCTTGCCAAAGCATTCAGAGTTCAGAAAACAAAAAGCAGTTTATTGTAAAGAAAAGGAGTCAAACTCCCATTGCACAGATTTATTAATATTTTATTTTATTTTTTGGTTATTGCAACCACTCCTTTCTTTTGGTAAGGCAGACACACGCAATTCTACACTTTGCAGCCGCTATTGCCATCCCTCCACTTTGGGTCATCATCTTTGATTCTTGCTTTTTTTTATTTTATGTAGTTTTTCGGTTATTTATTTAAATGTCTTGAATCATGAAATAATGTTGTGTGTAAAATGTTTCCTCTTCTTTTGGCATTCATTACATGTCCATTACTTCTTGTTTCCACCGCATGCGAAAAAATGTATTTTAATAATTCTTGTTTATTTATTTTTTTGGGGGATTGTAAATTTTGTATGCACATCTGCTTTTCCAATTACCAGCATTACAGATTATTATATGACTTGAATTTTGACAACGAATTTATTTTAATTTATTGTAATCATCATGTCTTGCACCTTTTAAGCATATATATGCAATAATCTTGTAGCAAATATTAAGCAGCAGTTGTTTTCTGAATACATTTTTGTTTTCAAATGTAAATTTCAAAACACAAATATTATAAAACAATATATTTGTTTTAAAAAGCGCCAGACACCGAGACTAAACGATACAGACATCTTTGAATCGCAACTCAAATTAATCAAGCCTTCTTTACTTAATAAAAGAAGTCTGATTTAATCATGCTCATATTATTTACTTAAACTGTTTCCAATATTCGGAATAAGAGGAGCCATTAATCAATAATCTCTTACCGAATTACAGTAGTCCAAGCCAAGCACCCAAACAATGTGTTTCGAGTTTGCTGCTTTGAAAATGTATTCGCATTTTTACAAAAAGAACTTGCAGCAAACCTGACCACATAAAAGATCAGAGCAAATTATTTAGACACATCGTTTGAGATATTCCTTAGTAAAGACTATAGCTGCAATAACCAATATATGATATAAAACTTGAAAGGATTAAATCCTACTTAACTATGCAAGACCACACGCCATATCGAAATCGTTTATCAAAAAACAGTCATTTATCATGAAACGGAAAGAGATTAGCGAGAAAAATATCCCAGTTTTATGGCGTCACAAATTTAACTTGAAATTTGCCCGCATCACAGTTTTGTTGGTTAATTTGTTTATTTCCTGGAAAATTGGCATGCATTGCTTTTTGTTCTTTGCAATTTTATAAACCTTCGCACGAATTATGCAATTTTAAAGGGCACATTCGCAAGCAGGCAGATAACACGACTCACGCACCAAGCACAAAAGCAAAATCAATAAAATTTGCGATTGCATCGTTTGGCAAATGACTATCATTATTTAATTGTATCAAGCATATTATTCACATTTATAATTACCATTCTAACTGGTTTACTTATTTTATTTTTGCAGATGCTGCTAATTGCAGTAACACTAAGTGCAAGCAGAAGCAAATTTGTCTTACAGATCTCATCTCTCACCGGCCGCGCTGTGTATCGTGTAGCTTCAAGTGTCCACGACGAAGACGACCACCGGTAATTACAATAAGATATTGCATTATAATAAATATACCTAAAGTTGATATTTAAAATAATAAATCAACTGCCCACATACCTGCCACATAAAATGCCAATTGCCGTCTGCAATACAACTCTATTAATGCACGACCATATGCTAAAATATAGAACTAATGTGAACTCAGCAAAGTCCATTCCTCACAGTAGTTTATATACACTAACTAATGAAAAGATGGCAAGCAACAACGCATCGATTATGCAAATCAAATTGGTTTTGTTTTTCTGTATTTACCTCATTCGATTCATTCTCAAATTCGCATGCACATGGTCATGGAGGTGCACTAAACAGTGGACACTGGAAATGGCGCGACTTAAATAAACTTGTTGACACGCACGAACAAAATGTGCTCGCTTATACAGTGTGCAACATAAATTTCGGCGAAATAAATTAGTGAAGCTCTAATGTTGATCGCGATAAGACTTTAGGCTGGAGACGCTCACTTAATTGCAGTCAGGTGTTAACGGTTAAAAGGTGTAATTTTTTAAATCTTCAAACCCCAAAAAAAAGGAGACGACATCCGTGTTTATTGGCCACATGCTCGCATCAATTTGATTTGTCACTTTAGTTAACGCTTTATACTTTTGTGGCGTTTTGTTATTATACCAAGCTTCTGCCCGCAATAATTACCATTTCCATTATATTTTATCACTGTAATGATGAACAATGAATGTGAATTTCAAGTATTATGTGAGTGAGTAATTATGAGCAAATTATTTAGTTATGAAAATTTAAGTAATTTATTTCTAAAATTTATAAATTTTATTTTTATTAGAACCTTAAACTACTTAATTCATTTTGAATTGCATTATTTTTTAAAAATTCAATTAAATCGAATTCATCATTTTCCGGGAGCTCAATTTTACCGCAACAGCTTTTTTAAACAATTTTATTAAGCCCAATTAAAATGTGTATGAATACAAATTCTGAGTACAATTAAATTAATGGGAATGTGATAAAAAGCTCCATAGATGCAAAAGCTGGAACGCTTTAGTTGAACTAAATTATGGTTTATGTATATGATACAATCGTGTCTATTTAACCTGCCTAAATTAGTGTTGTTAAATTTATCGGGTTTGTTCATGGCAAAAAAATCAAGAATACAAATATAAACGGTTAAAAACATTTAAACATATACTTTTAACTGAAGTTCGCCTATATGATCGAATTTATTTGTATTGTTATTATTTACTTTAAGAAAATTAAATTATTTTAAAAATTAAATTATTAACGTTTGTGAATTTTACCAGGGCCTCCGATACGAAAACGTTAAACTTTGTGGCGCTAATAACCACACATATCATTCCTGGTGTCACATGATGAAGGACTCATGCAGCACTGGACTCTACATTGATGTTAAACACAATGGCGGATGCACGGCAAATGCTTCGTTTGTTCGCTAGATGCTAATTGATGGTGCGAGTCCTCTTGTTATCGTACGCTCCCTCCCTTCACAAAGAGTTTTATTTTTAAATTGTTCGATGTAATTAATAGGTTTGTCCCACATAAACATTAACGGTTGTTTTATTTCCATTAAAAAAAAATAAACATATAAAAAACGACGTCATAATGAAAATAAATTTAAAATTTACTACTTTATTATATAATTGAATATTTATGTATTGTAATTTAATGTTCGCTGTTATTTATTGACAAACATCTTAAAATATTTTTAGAGTATAACATAGTACTTAACAATAATATTTCTTAATTTTAATGAATAATATTTTATTAATATGTAGTAATATATTACACAACACTATTGTACATGCTTATGACATTTTTTTTTGGACTGATTAAAAGCTGTTGTGCTTTATTAAACAATGACTTTTGTGTTTACATTTTATTGCAATCTATAATCATTGAGACATTTACTATGGAATGCACAATACAATTTGTGAATTGAAACACAGGTGAAATACGAGAATGGGAATCGATCAACAAATGTTTCACTGAATTGTTCATTCATAATATTTGACATTGCGGTTTTCTTACTGAATGTGGATAAAAAATTATTTTTAAATGGCGAATTGTTTTGCTATTTTAATGACAAAGCTCTTCCAATTAAAATAAAATTAATATAAATATACTAATTAGGTTATTAGTATTAGTCATAAATTCCTAATTAATTAATAATTTGAAGCATTATTCATTCAAAATAATAATGCAATTATTCGTCTCGACACAATCGCCAGAAATTCTAAAAGGGTTATAAAACTGAGTGTATTGGCGCCATTTCACTTTAATTATTTCAGACAGTTTGAATTGTACAGTGCATTTGAAAATACAGTCTTGTTGTGTTACTTTATTAATTTATTTATATTTTTTTGAATAAAAAAGACTCCAACTATCAAACAATATTTAATTGAAAAAAATGGTGAAACCTTTAATACTTAATTTAACAATAGTTTGCTCAGTTGCAATGGCTTACAATTTATCGCAGCATCCTAATCAAATTTTAAAGGAACCTAATATTACTTCGTCTATAAGTAAAACACGTTCATCTTATTTTGGATACACGTTGTGTTTAACGAAATATAGGTATTGCATCTACAACTTAATTTAAGAAGTTTTGGCATCAATGGAGGACTTTTTTTAATTTGGTGTAATGTATAATATATAGTTTCAGATTTTCTGTAATACTAATGAGTGTAATATAAAATAACGTTTCTCAATTTGCTGCAATAGTTCTTAAAAAATAAATTTTTGTCAAATAAGTTAAATCAATTTGATGAAGTTACTCTACTGAGAGAAATCGGGCCTACACATATCAATATATTTTAATATTATTATAAAGTGAAAATATCAATGAGGAAGATTGCGATGTGGAAACATATAAAATATTATTCGACCAACGAATTTAGTTAGTCAAATGGACCTACCAACATCATCATCAAATCATTGATACATAAAACATAACTAGTGTAGACCAAACAAGTTTAAATTCTGAATTATTATATTTGCGAAAACAATTATTATTCGTTAAACATTTTTATTCAAGGATAATAGTCGGTGCACCTCGAGCCCAATCAACATTTGCTGAACAAAGTACAATACATGAAACGGGCGCCATATATATTTGTCCATTAGATCTGTCAAAAGAATGCACACCCATGGAAGTGGATCCAAAAAAGAATGTGCTATTTGGATCATATTACACTTACACCATAGAAACATCACAAAGAGATTACCAATGGCTTGGTGCCTCTATGGATTTAAACAATGCACACGAACCACGTCTGGTTGTTTGTGCTCCCAGATTTAAAGCCCCAGTTCATGAAGGGGACATAAGAATGCATGGCATTTGCTATTCGACAAACGAACTAAACTCATCATTGCCATTTATCCCATTAAAAACATTCCATGTGGATGGTAAATCATAATTCATCCGCAAAACCAGCTGCATAATTAATGGTTATCATAAAATTAGATTCGAAATTCACGGAGCCGTATCGATTCGCCCAACAAGGAATGAGTGTTCATATAAGCGAAAACAATGAGGAGCTTTTAATGGGAGCACCAGGATATAACGAGGGAAAGGGCACATTTGCTCACTGGAATTTCAGATCCAACAGCAACGTCCATTATGCAAGATATCGCCGCAGTTTTAATATGATAAAAGTGCCAGAAACACCAACCGAAGAGTACTCATATTTTGGATATTCCATCAGTTCTGGATACTATGACTCCACAATAAATAAGCTACTTTATGTGGCAAGTGCCCCCCGAAATGGAAGTGTTATCTTCTTTGACATTGTTGAAAAGGATAACAATCAAGGACACACCTTGAAAGTATTGAAAACATTGCGAGGTAATAATCAACTGGGATCATATTTTGGATACTCTATCTTAACCGGGGACTTTAACAATGATAAATTACCAGATATTGTTGTTTCTGCTCCTATGTACAGCGTAAATGAGATTCCAGATGTGGGGGTTGTTTATGTGTACATCAATGAGGGAAATGTGAGCATTTTTTAATTTCCTTTTGTTAATTGATTTTTATAATTTTGTGATTAAATATTTCAGTTTAAGTTTAGGTCTGTAACACTTTTTTCCCAAAGTGGGTTAAGTGGAAGGTTTGGAACAGCGTTGTCTCAAATCGGTGATATTGATCAAGACGGATTCAATGGTATGGAACTTAAAATTGAACCGTGTGGGTAGCAAATATTTAAGTTATTATTTTAAATTCAGATCTCGCAATTGGTGCTCCTTTCGAAAATAATGGTGTAGTATACATTTTTCGTGGTTCAAGTAAAGGCATTATTGACACACCATCTCAAATCATTAGAGCTCCTGATGGTATAATGCGTTACTCAATGTTTGGTTATTCAATTTCAAAAGGAGTTGACATTGATAATAACAATTATCTTGGTATTTAGGACTTAGGTTCAATATTATTAAGAGATATTTATTAATTACATATTTGTTTCAACACTTTTAGATATAGCGATTGGAGCTCCTAATTGTGAGGCAATCTTCTTATATAAATCGTACCGTGTTGCTCGCATAAAATCAACCTTGAGCACACAATTTGCTCAAATCTCATCAAAAAATAGATCAATCACATTTTCTGCATGCTGGAGTATAAAGACAAGTGCTGCTCTCACACGAACAACTGGTGACTAACCAGTAGAGGTATCTCAAAAACGCCAACTAAAATATTTCCATTTTAGATTTCAAAGTATCAATAGAGATTGATAGGGAACTTAACCGAATATACAATTTTACTTCCCATAATTTCACGGTAAAAGTATCATCGATTGAGACATGTCAAACATTCCAAATTGGCATCATTTTTAAATGGGATCACATCCACGATCCAATACTCATCACTATGAACAGTCATGCACTTGAAATGCCACCTAATAGCACGCAATTTTGTGATGATTGTTTTGTAATTGATCCAACCAATACCAATTCGATGCAAAAAATTGCAATTCCATTTCAAACTGATTGTTTGGAATCTGATTGCAAACCGGATTTGGTACTCACTAATTCACTCGGATTACTTAAGTGCATTTTAAGAAATATTTTCCAATATGTATAACAACAAAATTACTTTTTCTGTTTGTTCTAGAAACAATGAATACATCTTGGGAAGCAGTAAAAATATCCGATTTGAGTATATCATTAAAAATTTAGGAGAACCAGCGTATAACCCTCATCTTCACTTTTATCTTAAAAATGTGTCGTTTTCTGTTATTCCATCTGAATGCTACGAACGAAACGGAAGTAAGATCATCTGCAATTCCACCAACGGCTTTCCAATTACAAAAAGCGTTCCTTTAAAAAGGGTTATTGTTCTGGAAACTACTAACCTGAATAATGTGAATTCATTTGAGATAACAGCAATTGCGCGTAGTCAGGGTAAAGAAGTATTTTACAAAGATAACCTCGTAAATAATAAAATTTCAATTAAGGAGTACAGTGAAGTTAGTATTGTAGGAAAATCGTCCCATGAAAGTCTAACACAAACAGATTTATTTCTCAAAACTGTAAACATAAAAATTCTTTTTGAAATTTTTAATAATAGGCCAAGCCCATTTAAGGAAATGACTGCAACTATTGGTATTCCGGTAGCATACAATAAATTAAAAAACAACGAAAGAGTAAATTTTCTTGACATTAAGCAATTAACAGCAATAGCAGTTTATGCTGATAATGAATTGAAAGATATTAAATGGGAGTCAAAGGATGACACTCAACGGAAAAAGCGTCAATTATATTCAGATGTGGACAACACCATGGATAACGAAAATAATCAAGTATTTGCTGATACAGTAAAAATATCAGAAATTAATTATAATTGTGACATGAAGGATGCTGTATGCTTCTTTGGAACATTTAGTGTCCATAATTTTACTGTAGAAAACGGTCCTATTATTATAAAGATAAGCTATCAGCTCAACACGGAAGGGCTTTGTATGTTCTTTTTATAATTTCCCCTTACTTCAAACTCAATGGTTCGTCTTAATTCTAGTTGATGTCTAATTTAATTATATTTTTGAGTAAATTTTTAGCCCATATTGCTGATTTTCTTAATGCAAGCTTCAAGATTGAATTTGGAGCAAACATTAAACGCGTTGGTGATGAATATGGCAAAACAGCTCATTTCCAACAAACAAAAGCTTTTGTAGTTACACCAAAAATCATATTGAAAGATGACTTCGTTTTGTCCTCCTTTCTCGGACTTTTTACACTTGCGTTAATTGTTTGTGGCTTAAATTTGGTATTATACTGATTAAGCTACTCATTTTACTTCAAAACATCAACTAAAAGACTGTTTTTCTTTTTTTATAGTGTGGATTTTTCAAGCGGCCAAAAAGAAAGGCGTTAAAAAAATTAAAAAGGGAAAAACAACAAATGGAAATGGAAATGGCACGAAAGAAAGAATCATCTTGTGAAAATCTATAGTTTTTCATAATAATAAATAAATAATACATTGTCATGACAAATTCAATAAAACTTTAATTGAGTATAGTGATTATTGATTAATATCTTTACAAGAATTTACCCAAGTCTGCACAAAGGATCTATCAGTCAAATATGACTCTTTTTCAAGCGTTGGAGTGCGTTAAGTTTTTATTTTCAAATTGAATATTAACGATTCTCATTTTAAGCACGCAAAATAAATACATAATTTATCGGTTACATCTGTTTTGTTTTCACACATTAATTAAATATGATCTAGATGGCAGAGAGAATTCGTGGTCGATTGTTTCTTTTTTTGTCTTTTTAAATATACGCATGCACATAAGTAATTATAAAAACAAATTATGCACTATATTTTGTTTTACAGAAGTTCTCGCTCCACGAGAATTAATATCATTCACCTAAAAAAAATAAAATAAAATAAATTTAAATTAAAAAATGGTGCGTACTCGATCATCATTCAGACACACAAAAGGGCTGCCAGATGATATTTGGTATAATGTGTTGAAGTTCCTGCCTTCGGTCGATTTATATCGCTCAATGAGTGTCTGGCCGTTTCTTGCAAATCATACAATGTACTGGAAAAAATTATTTATTGGTGTAATTTTGTTTGTATTTATTGGTAACCGCAGAATAAATTAAATTTGTATGTGTTAACAACTATAGCCGGGTGAACACGCAAACATTGTTAGTGAAGTTTTAGCCACTGGTGGGCATCGCACTCGCACCATTAGATTCCATCATAGACACGATGTTGATAAATTCCTAAGTCAAGTGAGTACACATATAAAAACTGTTCATGTGAATTTTTGAAATAAATATTTTTAAATTTTCTGTTTGATTTTTAATATTAGATTCACAGGACGAACCCAAAAGTGCAAACAATTGAATTGATAAACTGCAGCGGTAATAGACAAAATAATGTAATTGGAGCGAATCCAATGGTGTCAATGTTTGAAAAATGCAAGTTCCTGAAACACATTAAGCTTGAGAAATGCTTTTGCCGCAGTGCCAAACTCTACAAACTGATGGTGAAAAAAAATTGGAAGGTGAACGTAATTAAATGATGATTGTTAAAACTTACAATCCATTGCAATAAACTTCTTCTTTTTTCGTTTTGTCTCATATGCAGATAGTTCGTTCCCAAAAGATCTGCGGTTCGCACATAAATCATCTAAACTTATATCCGGAACAGATTTTGTTCCCGTTGTGTCCAGATTTTTGTTCGCTGATATCTTCAATGAATGAATAAATATTTTCAACAACCACCAAAGGAGTAACGGCTTTGATTGAAAACTAAACATAGTGATTGTTCCCCAAATGTTCAAGTCAGATTTACAAATATAAATATACATAACGATTTTCTTTTAATTTCATTTTAAATTTCACTCTTTTAGCTGTAATCTTAATAAATTAAAAGCTTTCACTTTGTTTAATTGAATCTCTTAATTAAGTTCTATAAACAAAGAGTTTAAATACATAATCATAATTAAATTTTAATGACAATGTACAAAAATGTTTAATAAACAAGTTACAAGTTTATCTACATACATTCAAAAAAAAATTGTATATGAAAATCCATGATTAAAATAGGATTTATTTTTACACAGCTCAAATTTGAAATAAGCGTTTCATAATATATTATAATAGTATGTAACAACGATTTTATTCCTATTTAAATGCTTAATATTGATTTGTAAGAATGTATCAATTAATACTTTAATTACAAAATAAATATTCACAAATATATTGTGATGACTTGATTGAAATGTACAAAGTAATTACAATTCTAGCGTTTTATAAATGCGTAATGAAAATGAATTTAAATTTACAATACTTAACAAATAATTAAAAAATTTCCAAAAACAACAAAACATTTATGACAAAATATATGTTGTGTTAAACAAACGACCAAGATATGACACAAATTGAAATAGGTACTTAAAGGCATTGAACATCCAATTAAATTATAAAGTGAATTAATTACTCCTATTTTATTTTACGAATAAGGCTCTTTGGTTTATTCATTATCAGTCTCTCCACCAGATGGTAGTAGGTTGTCAGCTCCCGGTACAACACTTTCTCTCGTAAGTTTTTCCATTTCCTCCTTTTTCTCCCGTTTGAAGAAACCCATCTAGAAAAATTGACATTTTGAAGTTTATTGTTACTTAAATTTGAAAAATTTCTGCTTACCTTGTATAAAACTGTGGTGATGATCACTAAAACTAATACCCCACAAATGGCTGAAACAATCCATATCCAAATAGGTGTTTCACTAGATAACGTTTTCGACACAACAATGTATGCTTTTTTTAACACAAGATTAACACTCGACATTTCCTCATCATCAGCACGCATCAATGTCGGACTCATAATAAGAACGAAGATATCCTGTTCATCGGTCACAATTTTGTTAACTTGCTTCAAATCCAGCCCAAAATTCAATGTGATGATGATCGGGTCATTGCCGACATGGAAGTCTCGCAATTTAAAGGATCCTTGGACACAGGCTCCTTCTTCAGCAGTATCGCAATCAAAAAGTATGGTTCGATTCGCTGGCAAATTCGCAATTACTGAATCTGCACGATTGTCAGTACTGCGACGTGATACGGAATGAACTGGAATCACCGACTGAGTGAAATAGTTATAATTCGAATCTACATTGCTTTCCTCATTTTGCAATGCATATGCATGTCGCTTTCTTCTATAAACTGAATTAAGCTCCTCCTGACCGTTGTTACCTGTATTCATGTCATATTCAAATCCTATCTTTGATGTATCGTATCCCATTCCCTGCATATTTTCCACCATCGGCATACTCGTTGAATATTCCGGATTGGGAATGAGAATTGTATTATTTTGTGACCACTCCACAGTAACCACGCTCTTTTTGTACTTCGCTTCAATAGTTAAAAAATTAAAGTCAATAAGGTCAATACGACGTTTATTCGCCGAATCAATGTACGTTATGGGTACGTTGATGTTAACTGCCATATTGTTTATAGCACTGGGACCAGTGTTTCGCAGTTCAAACTCAAATGTGGCGTTTATTGTGTGCAGCCCGTCAGCCAACACAACATTGGGATGCGTTGAATGTCCAACAATTTCCACTTCGCTAAATTCGGTAATGGGTATGTCGTGTCGTATGATATTATCATCTGGATTTGTTTCTTCACCAGTACTATTTGTTTCTGCTTCAATCAGTAATGATGTTCCCTTGAACTTAGTGGTGTCTAATGAAACTCGTATGACACTTTCCTCATCTGTTGTTATGGGCAAGCGCTTGTTTAGGTCACAAACTAGTATATGCTCTTCCTTTTCGCATTCGCTTGGTGTGTTAACAAAACTGGCCATTGGTGAAATAGTCACTTTGAGTTGGGAAAGGTAAGCTGGTTCACCTAAATTCTTTACTTTGTATTCTACTGTTATGGAAGTGCTGCTTCCTATGACGTATGGCAGCCTGCAGAAGAACGGAAATACACGTAGTTTTACAAAATTTTCTATAAAACGTATGTTCATTAAAAAATTACTCACTTCACTCCAACGAGGGCGCTTTTTAATACAAGATCAGCTTTACAAACTGGTCCTGAGCATCCAGTGCTGAATGCAACCTTATTCCGAATTGTCTTTATGTCGCTAGGATTGATCGCAAAACAATCTTCACAAAATACTTTACTATCGGGTACAGTTTTAATCAAAAGACTTGTCATTTCAATATCGATAGGTCTGAAGATATTTTCCAAAGAAAATGCAACAGTTATTGGAAATTCTTGACAAATAAGTGTTTCTGATATTTTCACAGTAAGATTTTTCTCATCCGATCCATCTTCAAATTTGGCGCGATCTAACAATGTATCAACTTTTATGTTAACACTTATTTCTGAAAGTAGATTTATTTTGAGAATTTTCTTTAATTCTTTTTCAATATTAATTCCACTAATTACCAGTAGGCACTACGACTGTAGGTATAGACTGTAATCTCCAACAAGCTTTAATGTTGAACCACTCATCAGTTGGATTGAGTTCTTTCGACGAAGGCGTAACCATTGCGACTATTTTTGCAACAGGATATGTTTTGTAAAGGAATACTCTTTCAGCATTTGGAGCTCCAATTGCAATATCTGAATGGAACAAAAAAGGGACACGTTAATAAGAACAAAATATTACAATAATGTATAAAATATCAAAAGTACCATTGTACATATTCCGATCAATGTCAGTTCCCCTGGAAATTCCGTGTCCAAAAAATGATGGAGACATTATGCCATCGGGTGCATGAATAACTTGCGATGGTTGCTGAGAAATCCCATTCGACGTTCCAAAGTATATGTACACTGCACCATTTCCTTGGTAAGGTGCGCCGATTGCAAGATCTACATAAAATACTGTTAATACGAATTTCCAATAATTTTTGTTTCATTTTTACCATTAAAACCGTCCAGATTAATGTCACCAATACGGGCTATTGTTGTACCAAATCTCCCATTTGATACAACATCAGGTTTAAGAATGGTGCGATCAAATTGGAACTAAAATTAAATACAAATTTAAAGTTCATGTTCTAATTTCAAAAAAGTCGTGCGTAAATTTCTTACATTTCCCTTATTTACATAAACATAAACAACACCCGATTCATCAGTTCCTAATTCACTGTACAGTGGTGCTGATACAACAACGTCCGATACTCTGTCTCCATTAAAATCCTCTGATAATACGGAATAGCCAAAAAACTCTCCCATTTGATCACCGGAAAGAGTTGCTTTAATATTGATCGAAAATTCTTTTCCCACATTAAAAATGTCGAATATGTAAACCTCGCCGGATTGGTAATTAGCTTGTGGTGCACTTGCCACATAAAACAAGCGATTGGTATCGGCATCATCAAAATAGCCGGAACTAACCGAATACCCGAAGTATGAACCATCTTGTTGATTCCACAAGATGGGATTAGGAATGTTAGTTTGATATTGGATTTGTGTTGCTTGGCGTTTTTTAACATTGCTTATTGGTGTGACATCCCTACGACTGTGACCTCCACTATCAATTTGTTCGCGTGGCATGTGACGCACTAGCGAACCCTTCCAATTGTATATTCCAGGTGCTCCCATCAATATTTGTTCATTGTTGTCGCTTATGTGGACGCTGAATCCTTGTTCGCCATACATGTAGTAAAATGTAAATGTCACATCATTTTCACTATTAGTATGGGACACCTGTTGGTTGTCTGAAATTCAATATTTGAATATAAATAACCAAAACATTGTAAATATATTTAAATAGTTTACCTCTCAGTTTAAGGGATCTTATCGTGTAATATTCACTGGGCTGATCTCCATTTGTGTTAGGCGTCCAAAAGCAGGAGCCATGCATTAAGTACTCGGAATCCCCATACGGAGCAGTGAATCTTGGTGCACACACAACAAAGCGATCATCTTCGCTGGAATGACCATCCATTACAGCTCCCAGCCATTGATAGTCTTGCCTTATCGAACTTATCACATACTCCTCAGGTCCAATATCATTTGTGTTTCCACTTCTATCAAAATGATATTGGTGGCAGTTGCCATCTAATGAGCATTTATAAATTGCACCAGTCTCATTTATGTTACGTTGAATTTCTAAAGATGATTGGGCTCGGGGTGCACCCACCATAAGGCTAAAATTAATTGATCGCATATTTTTATAAATGTATTGTATTGAAAAAAGGAAATAATTTATTATATTTTTAAATATTAATTGCAACAAATTGATAAACTTAATACCTATATCTACAAAATATTGTAAAAGTCATCATTTGTAGAAAAATACCGTTCAGTAATTTTAAGTAAATAATATGAATACAAATATTGAAAAATGTAAGTACCGACGCGACGTTTAAGTAAGTGATGAGATCATAAAAATATAAGCCAACGACCACATGAAAGCTTTGTAAAAAGGAAGCTTAATTTTAAGTTAACAAAGAGAATATTTTTGTGTATTGATTGTACTGCCGTAACAATTTTTTTATGGGTTAACTAAACGACACCGTTTCACAATGACTCAGATTCAATAATTTTTAGCATTTCCATTATTTAAACTTTTGTTGTTAATAATCTCACGTCTAATTTCTATCATAAGACATTTTAAATAGCTAGTACGTGTATTGTTGAAGAAATCCTGTTCTTAAAGCACACCTGACCAAAACAAAGTACGCATACAACTGGTTATTAAACTCTTTAAAAAAAAAAAAACATTTTCACGTAGAAAAATTAAATTTTATAAATTACTGCTGTTGTTTAATAAACCACATTTCATATTTTTTAACATTTATCTATAGATGGTTTGTAAACAACAAAAATCTTCATTTGAATGAAATGTGCAAGTATTAGGCTAACAAGAAAAAAATGACCTTGATTAATAGTGAACGTTGAACAGTTTAATCTCAACAGAATTGTTTACACATCATACTTCTACACACACGGTTTATTTAGCTCTCTGGTATTTTGCACGGTTACATGCATTGTTAAATTAACGTATGAATCAATTCAAACGAATATGTACCCTACGATCTTCGTTTCCAGAGTAATTTTATTTACAGCAACCAAAAGAATCAAGATACATTTAAAAAATCATAAAAACCGTCTCCATTAAATCAAAATGTGAAACTTTTGTTAAAATACGCAAGTGTGTTAAAAGGTAAATAGTAAAAGTCACACACATTATGAATACATTAAGAGGCGCGTAAATTGATGACTGTACAAACGGTGTATGTGGTCTATACCATGGTGACTCAATTGATAAACATTTACTGCGATTCCTCATGCCACAATTTTTTTCCCGGATCGAGTTTATGAATCACAATGAATAGTTTAGACAAAATGCATTTACATATAAAGTTTTGTTGATGCATTTTTAACTGGAACTGCATTTACTATATTTAGTAACGGTCTATCTACATTATAGACATCAACGCAACTGATAACACGCAATAATTATATAGGAAACACACAATGGAGTAGTGAATACCGCGCATTAAACGAATCTCTCACAAATAGTATATGTCTTTAGAAATGGCATGGCGTCACGACTCACGAATGACCTTACCGTTTTGTGGTGACACATAGCGCCTTTACCTTCATTAATAATTACTTAAACTGTAAATTTGGTGAAAATTGTTGTTCGAATGACGGTAACATTTCTTGAAATGAAATGCATGTCATATTGACGGTAAATTGATTATTATCAGTTTGAGTTGATAATTACATATTTGAAAATACAAGTGTAAACAAAACAAATGGAAGTAAATAATTGTTTTGCAATGAATTGTTGTTGTTTTTTTTTCATCACTTTAAACTTTAAATATTTTAAAACATAACACTTGCAATAACTCTTTTAATGACCATGCAAATGATTAATTCCATTTACTTTAGACTTAAGAACTGCGGTGCGAGCTTTTTTCAATTACACATTATAATTTTTAAGTTTAATTTAGGTCAAAATAAAGCATTTTGTTAGCAAAATGTATGCGACTATGAGCAATGAATTTTAAATATATACAAGCTTTAATTTGCACCAAAAACAATATAGTGATAACTACGCACCATGGCCACAGTCTTTTCGCCAACAATGCGATTAACAATATTTGCCAGGCATGTAAACCAAGTTGTTGTTTAAATGATATTCAATTACTCGTAAATGTTTTCTATAATACAGTTGTAAAATAATATTCACTGCATGCCTAAAGAACGTATTCGTCAGATTGATTGAAATTTGAAAGACGACAATAAGCCTAATGCAACAAAATGCAATAAAATATTTAATTGATAACATTCAATCCGCTTAGGAATGACTAATGTATGCGTCTTTATTAAGAGTCTTGAACTTTGCATAGAAGTAAGTACGATTGTGCCATTTAATAAACAACCGCGAATGCATTTTGTCATGTATAATTTAATTATGATTGGTATTACAAGCAAATCACATTGAAATATGCAATAGACATTCTGTACTGTATAATCTTTGTATTATATAATATTATTACAGTAGTTTGGTGAATGAAAAGTGTTTTGGGTTCTTAAATAAATTAAACAAGATGAATTTACAATTTTGAATTAAAAATAACCAAGTTTTTATAAAAACATAATTAGGGTTGTTTCTATTTTATTTTTGACTGAATACATATTTTAAAGTTATTGAATATTATGAAAAAAACGAAGAAATTTTTTTTTTTATTGCAAAATTTCCTGTATAAAAAATATTTTGAAACAAACTGAAAGTGGCAAAGTCGAATGTTAATCAGCACCTTTGATAAAACTTTTGTATAAATATTAAACAACAACAAATAACACAAATTATACAAGTTCTCCGAATTAAATCTTATGACTGGAAAAATGTGGAAAAAATCACAGAAAAATCTTTAATATACATTTGTTTAACTCCATACACTAACGGACCCAATCCGGGAAACCCAAAGTGGTTATAATAATGAACCCATCGAACCTGATATTTTTAACAGTACAATCGTTGTCAGAGCTGATAAAATTTGCAAAATAAAATTTAAAATTTTTTTACAACGTATAAACGTATTCATGTTGCTTTCAAGTTAAAATTGATCTTAGTATTGTATATCAGTATCGTCTTTAATCTAATCATTTGTACACAAGAATTAAGTGTACTTAAGATATATTTACAAATACTACACAAATTAAAAACGCACAGTTATCAGAGAAGTTCCACAATGATTAAAATACATAATTGAAATGGGTTGCAATGAAAACCGAAAGTGACAAATTGCACTCAAACTACTATTTTCGATGCATTATGTCACTATTTACAGATAATACCGAAAATTTATTTTATAAAACTGCAGTGAGCATTTTACATAAGTAAAGAGTGCTCTTCCTTTTAAATAACAATACATATGAAAAGGGACAATTTCCACTTCCGATATTAGATAAGAACCACTAGCAAAAGTAATTTTGAATAGGCATAAGTCATATAACTATAGTTATTATACCACGTTAATTTTAACTGATTGAAACGATCTGTAATATGCGACCAACATACTTATAGATAGCCACAATTCAAAAGAAATAACAAACCGAAAAGTGAGCATCAACTGATAAAAAATAACTGAGATAACAGCCTGAACAAATAATGTGAACTTTGAAAAAATTGCAACGTTTTTCAATTTGCTGACATAACTTATTAAAATACCACACCTGTTTTTTCGTAATGTTAAAGAGTATCCAAAGTACGATGATTGAAATTTGGGCATCAATGTTGGTATGTTAGGATCCCCAAATTCTTGATTTGGTTGCGGCGAGATATTAAATGCATTGATAAAAGTCGCTGATAAAACAGTCAACACAATTGCAAATGAATTCATTTTTACTGATTTTTTTTTTAAATTAAAACACTTTTCAAATTAATTGTGTCCGGTTTTTATAATACACACCACATTTATTTTTAATTGAATGGAAAATTTTCACCTTTTTTTTTTGTTAGCACAACACATAAAACTTTTTTGTAATTACAAATTCACATTTTTTAATTAATGTTGTCACCTGCGGTTTCAAAATAATGACCGCGTTAATATACTTGACTACTCGTGCTCGCGGTCTAGCTTAAACTGAATACTTATTGCTGCGAACTCAAATCACAAATGAAAAACTTCAAAGTTGCTTAAACG
The DNA here is from genome assembly GCA_963854165.1 of Sylvicola cinctus. NCBI lineage: Eukaryota > Metazoa > Arthropoda > Insecta > Diptera > Anisopodidae > Sylvicola > Sylvicola cinctus. The sequence continues at coordinate 55,569,055 of OY974082.1, forward strand.
CCGAAGCGACAGAGTCATTTAATTGTGTGCTAACTCACAAGTACAACTTTGAATTTTGAATTAAAAAATTGAGAGGCTCCAAAAGAAAATAATATAATTGTGTGTGGTTAATGTGCATGAGTAGGTAATATACTACTGTATTGTATAAAATATTGGCATTGCATTGTTTAATATATGTGACTCGTACCTGTGCTGAAAGAGTATCCACTGATAAATCTTTTGTGATACTCACAAGTCATACAATATTTTAAATCCACTCATCAATATACTCGTATAATAACTTGTAAGTTGGACGGTTGTCGGACTCCCTGTTATTAGTATAATACAATTTTGAATATATTAAAAAGTAAAATTGCTCTCAAGACGGGTGTGAAGAGTTAAGACTTTTATTAAAATTGTAACGCAATGGAATGCGTGTGAGCACTCTGCGTACAACGCTACGCGATGCGTTAAATGTTAACGTTTGAAATCATGCATTGTTACGCATCGATATGTAACGTAAAACGTCTTAATTGTGGTGAATAATCCCGACTTCTTAGAATTTATAGCACTTTTGGTGGAACCTGATACTCCGCTGGAAAATTTAAGTTTTCAGAATATGAGTCATGTATAAATTAAATGTTTTTTTTGCATTTACATTTTACACACATGTTTTTAAGTTTAAAAATGTCTCCATATTTGAACCGGTGAAATGAGGACTCTATTTTTATACCGTTATTCATTTGAAATTGCGAATCTTAAGAAATGCTTCCATTTAAAAATGGTTTTCAAATTATTATACTTTGATCGAATAGTATCAGTTATCAATGTAATTGCAGATACCAACACTTTTTAAAAACGATCTCAATTACAATTCACATTGGAATTCATAATAATAATCGTATATTATGCAACTTAAAAATTATAGATGATCATTGCGACATTGAAAATTATTTTTAATCTGTGATTGCGACAATTAAATACGACTCGATGTCATGTAGAAAGAAAAATCTCTTTTTATTCTATTTTAATAATTATATTTTATTCAAATAAATGTAATGTCGTATTGTTTCAATAATACGAGTTATTAACAAAAGAATAACACACAAATTTTCATTTATTAAAATGTAATCAATTTAAAATTGCAGATATGTTTGATTATGAATTGCATCATTAAGATAATAAGTATTAAATCACATCATGATTCAATTCAGTCGATTGTGAATTTATTATTATTATATTTCAATAATATTTGCATTATGTTGTAAGTTGTTACAATAAAAATATTTTTTGTAGGAATTATTAATATTAACTAGTTATCACTAATCAGTAAGGTGGTTAATAAAAATTTCATTATTAAAAATCGGTGATCTAAATTTTAAACAGTGTAAAAGCTACACTTGCACTGGTTAGTGGTTCGAGAAATAATTTTTCACTCAAAAGATATCTCAGGCTCACTCTTTGAATTTAGATTTAGACTTAAGCCGCGGGTTGGATTCCGCACTAAAGTTGCCTTTGTGTGAATTGAATGAATTTATATTGAACCTCCACTTATGACGCAACGTTTGTATTTCTCATAGTAATTCTTATTCAAAACTCACAATCAACTGAAATTATAATCATTTTTTAACAAAAGAATGAAACCACAAAATAGACTTTTAGCTGTTGGCGAAGTATTAGCGACTATTTATATTTGAAGGATTTAACGCTCACACCGTTTTGATTTTGATTTTACGTTATTTAAACTTTAGCGTATTTTAGTTAGAAATACATTTATTTATTCAGTCTTTATTGCATGGTATTTGAATGCCTGTAGCTATAGTTCATATTTCATGAATTCTATTTTGTGGAAATAAAAGGTGATAAGCGTAACAAAAAAATTAAAAGCTTTCATTTTAAAGTATTCTTGCCTTAAATACATAACTGAACGTAAACTTTGAATTTTTATTAATTTTTATAAATTTATTTTATATAATTTTTAATTGTATAACACTACATAAATTTCATTGTATTGTCACTATTTGTATTTAATAACGATTTCATCATTAATATATACATTTTTATGTATACCTTGATTTAAACATACATTCTAAATATTTCTGCCACTGTTTTTTTGAGAAAAATGGTGACCACTTTAAAAAACTTAACTGGATGGTAAATATATTTTTTCAAAAAAGTTAGATATTATTCCAAAGATATATGAATTAAGAAGCAATTTTCCATGGCGTGGGAAACAAACATCAAGTTGATATTTTTTTACTTAGAGCTAGGGAAAATATTAAAGGGTATGGAAACGCGTTACGGAGGAAAGAAACACTTTAAATATATAGTGTAATAGTGCAATAGAAAATAGCGAACAATAGGAATTGGTTAAAAATAATAACATTTAAATACGTGTTCGTTATTGATATTCAAATTGATAAGGTAGGTAACATTTCATTTAATGATATTGAATTTTCAGAAAATTATTTCGATATGTTGTTATTAATATGCTCTTTTTCTATAAAACGTACAGCGTCATTAACGGCGCTTTTGCTGAGCTCACCAAAATGAACAGAACAGATTCAAAAATAGAAAAATTTCTGTGAAAATTGAAGAATTATCGGAACGGTGGATTTAATTTCTATCTTATAATTTATTATAATCAACGATCACGGGATTTTCAATACTATTTACCTTAAATTTACTTGTTTTAATAAAAATCTCTTTATTCTTTTAATCAAAGTTATTAGGTGTTTGATGGCTTTAATCTTTAGTAAATTACACCCTATTAAGTTACATTTTCTAATATTATTTATTATTAATATTCTATGTAAATTATAGATTTTTGAAAGAATAAATATTTTTTTAAATTTTATCTCTTGTATTTGATTTCATTTAATTTGTGCACATAACAACAAATAACCCGAAACATAATCTATGCTTTTACAAACGAGTTTAATTACGGCATAAATGGATTTCCAATTAGAATTTAAATTAAATTGACTCTAAAAAATATCTTTACTTAATATGACATTTCTCTAAACTCTGAAAATAGTTCCCATATATTAAAAGAGAACTACTTATTCCACAAATGTGCTTTAACTTTAACGATATTTTAAAAATCTTCATTTACCATAATATTTCGTAAATATTAAAATGTAAATACTTTGTAAAAAATTGTAAAATTGAAATTCATAAAATGTACTATTTCTGTGCGATGCGATTAGCTCTATAACTGATGTGGCATCTATTTAAAAAAATGGCTCAATATTTAATCCTAACCCTATATTGATATTATTCAAAAACAAACAGGACATTCAATCACAGCGCAGCAAAAAATCATCCCAATACAAATTGCTATACAACATACCATATCAAAACTTAAAAGTTTGACGCCTATCAATTATTTAACACACGTGACTAGATCGACAATAATTTTGTGTTAACAAAATCGCAACACTACATTTAAAAGTCAATTACACACCGAATTCCTGTTTGAGCAAATTTGATTTATAATCCCTCCATCACCATAAAATTCATTTATTCTTTTGTAATATTTAATATAAAAATAAAAATAAAATACGCCGAGTCCAAATTTATTTCTAAAATCAGCACATTGTCTCATTGTATGGTGGATCCTTTTCCTCCTCGGTGCTGCTTTTGATAGTTGATGAAAGCTTCGCGATTTCATCTTGGACAACGTTTGTGCTTATTGTCGGAATGTTACGCTCATCGCGTGTCTCCTCAGTGCTGGAGCTACTTTCTTTCAGAATGGGTACCACCTGTTTGGAACTGGATAGTGAAATACCAATACCGGGGGGTTTCAGTCGTAGACTCGCCACTGGCGATTGTGGCAAACACTTCTCTGGACTCTCCGGTATTGGTATCTGTGGAGAGAATTGTCCCTGATCAATGCTGAATTGTTTTTTCAAATGGCCAATACGTCCGATTCCCGAGTCTATGCTACAGTGTGCTGCTGGTGATTCCTTATTGCTACCGAACGAAGCAGAACGTGCGGCGATGCGATCATTTTCGGATACATTTTCAATGACGGTGGTGTTGAAGCTGTTATCAACGTCCAGCGAGAGGTCATTGGTCAGTGAGGAGTTGTCAATGTTGTAGGAACTTGTGAAGGAGGTATTTGTTTCGTTGGAGCTTTGCTTGATAAAGCGATAGGGATGCAAAGAGTACTCGGTTTCAGTGCTGGAGTTTTTTTGCAAGCTTTCATTGGATTTTTTAAACATTTTTGCTTGATATTCGGATGAGATAGGATTTAGAAAATTCTGCGATGAGGAATTGCGAGATTGATGGTCGGCTGATAGATTACGATTTAAAGTTGAGGCACGCTCGTTTCTTGTGAGTAAAAGCTCGGTATTGCCAGCACCAAGCGATTCAGTGGTAGACTTTGACGGAGTGACTGGCTGGTCAACAGCCGATTCTCGACGCAAAGGACGCCTCTGATTAAAATCAATCGAGATCTAATTTTTTAAATAAATAATATTATTAGTTTCATAAAGAATTCAAACGTTCATACAAAACCAACCTCCATGGAATCATCAGCGTCACCAACGGAGTTTCTTGCCTTAAAAATACGTTCCATCATAAAATAATCATTCTCTTCACATTCCTTCAAGTGTTGCTTTTCCATCATTGCCGCGAATTCAGGATTCGTCATCTCCGATAAATTTTTCTTCTCCGACTCCCGAACCGAAAGCGTGGGAGACACAATGATGTGGCTCTCCAGCTCATCAGTGATTGAAGTGTACTCATGGAATTGCAATAACATGTTTCTATTCTTTTTCAAGGACTTTGGCGGCTTGGCTGGAGCTTTGATTTGTTAAAACATTGATTTTGAATTAATTGTTGTTATTGAAATAAGCAATTAATATTGCTTGAATATTTACTTGAATTAATTAGCATACCTGTATCGTTTCCGCTATCGGGCTCAGATTGCGTTAGACTCATTTGACGTCGAGTGAATGCGAACGTATTAAGACTTGCTTGAGATTTGTTGATCTCGTAGTTCTCGGAGTTGCGACGACACAAATTGCGTCGTCGAATTGCACGTTGACGTGCATCTTAATAAAATTAAAAATTAAATCAATTATTATTAGCACGTGGCTTAGTTTGAAATGAAAAGCTTTTACTCTCGAAATTCATGTCAACAATGTCTTCGGAAGAACCATCTCCAACTAGTGTGTGCTCGTCGCTGTGATCAGCTGGCGTTATTGTGTCACGACTTTCAGTGCTCGTAGTTTCCTGGCGGACGATGGTAATAAATGGTTGAGTGGTCGTAATTATTGGTGTAATGCCAGTCGTAGGAGTAACTATGGGTAAAACTGGACTGTCAGTTGGAAATATATCGGACCCCTCCGAGCGAATTGATGGTTTTCTGGGGCTTGTAGATGTTACAGCAATCTTTAAAAATTAGAGTAGCGAAAATAGAACATTTGAGTATTTTTTAAGGTTGTCAATTAATAATAATATTAAGCAACTCATATATTAATACATATTCCCAAGTCATACGGGTGTTGAAAAACTTGGACTGCACAGTATTTTGATTTTTTTTCCTTTTCACATATTATATTAAGAAGTCATTTACAAGGACAAAAAATAAAATAGGAACACAAACATGAGTAGCCACAAAGTATTTCAAAACATCATTTTACATCCATTAGAAAAGGATAGGTTGACGGAACTTAAAGCTTTCCATAAAATGGTTTAATAGTGTTATAGTTTACAACATAACAAGGATTAAACTTATAAGAATGTAAATAGAATTTAAATCAGACCAAAGTCTACTCTTTCATACTCACAACAGTTGCAATGTAAATTCTTAATTTACTATTTAATTTCATTGTTTATATTATTTTATTATCTTTCCTGAAAATCTCAAAAATATGAATCAAACGAGGACATGACTAGTATTAGCAAAAATGAAAATGCACCAAATGAAGCAAATGAAACCCGCACCATATGAAAGCATAAAAATGATCGCAAATAATAAACAAATAATAACACCATTTTAAGTAATTCGTATATATTTAAAAAAAAAAACAACATATTCTTTCTTAACAAGTATAAATGGACAGAAAGTAGCTAAACATGCAAAAGAAATAATTTAAGACGCAATTTACTAACAACAATTACTAAGAATAGTCGGTGCAAGAATTTCCTAAACAAAAAACATAAAATTGAACAACAAAAAAAACGAATAAAATTCAAAAATAAAATTAGTCATCTGCATTTTAATTAAAACATATTATTGAAGCTCAGTTTCATTCAGTTCATCTAAAAAAAAATCAGCGGCACTAACGCGACGCCGGGATTGCTTCATCAGCTTAGTAAGCTGACACAATAAGATTTAACAATTCTTAATTAGTATATTGGAATTGCTGGTAAGCTTTTCGAGAAAATCCTTGTATTACCTCACTAATGGTCTCCTGTGATCGAACGTTCTCAGACTCTTCGGGTACTGTTCGCACCTCAAAGTGTTGTCCGTCATCGAATATATAGGCATCTGGTCTGACCTCGGTAAGGGATCGATTGAATTTTCGACGATTTGGATTTACCTGAAAATTTTTCATAAAATGCATTTTTTTTTAAATGTACGAGCAATAATTTTTTATTAGTACCTGAAGTGTCTGGGGATTATCAACATCGGACAAAGTTCTAGATCGAATGTCATTATTGACATTTGAGATGGAGCCCTGTAGATTGTCTTGAACAGACATATGAGTAGACATGAAACGATGAATCACAGCCAGATGCGATAAGATTTGGTCAGCTGATTCCTCCACTTTGCGCAAACGAAATTCGATACTCTGTGGAAAATTGTTTATTTGCAATTAGCACGTTATTTTTATACCTCAGAACAAATTTACGAATAAAACATGAGTGCCTTTGATAGACAACATTAAAGCCTTATGAGTGTTAAATGCGAGCTCTCAAAGCTTCAACTGAAACTTTAATTACTGTTAAAGATTCATTGTTAGACACATGTGATAAGTATCTCTATACATTAATATTTTGCATTTCAACTTACAGTACATTTCCGAAGTGAAACTATACAACTTGTTTTGTTTAATTTTTTTTTGAATTGACATAGTATTAAAACTTATTGCCTAGACATCTCGTGACCTACCTGCACAGTGGCGGATTGAAGATTCTCTTTTTGATTAATATCTTCAATTTTCTGCGACATAACTTCCACCCTATCGGTGGTACATTTGATACGCTCATCAGTTGACTGATTGAGCTCAATCTCTTGTTCTCTAAAATAACCCTCAACACACTCTTCCTCAAAATCATACAATCGTTCCAAATCCTCTTTTTCAAGGAACAATTTCAAACCATTATCACGCGGTACATCCAGTCCTAAAACAAAGAATTGTTTTGTGCCGCATACTAATCAGAATAAGGTTCAAAATATTGATGGGCTGTTACGGTTAATAATTGAAATAAATTGTTCCAACCTTTAGCTTTCCTAATTAAATATTTAAACAAAGAGTAAAAATGGCAAAACGCAATATACGGCGGTGGCAGCACCGGCTTCTGCTGATACTCCATCACCACAGTAAAACGCTGGAACATCCACACCTTAAAAAAATCAAAACAATTAATAATAAAATTAATTGAAAAAATGTTATTTAAATCATTTACCTGATGCGACACAGCATTTACTTCATTGAAAATGTTGTTGAACACAGCTATGAGTAGGTTAATAAGCAAAATATTCGCAATTAAAAGATACATGGACATGGTGATCGGCGTAACCCAGTGACCTAAAAAAAAGTGTACAACGAAAACAGGACGATGCAGTTTAAATGTTCATTTCCAAAATGGCTTTAACATATTGCTCGCACTAAAGACCATGTGAAGCTTTTAATTACCTGTGACACAGGGCTGTTGCGATGGATTCTCACCGCATGCAGGATCTATATCGTCAGCAAACACTTCACCATACAACATGAAGTAGGGTTGAAAGTACACCTGCCCGCCAAACCACACAGAAATTGTTTTTGTTTTAAATTTTATGATTTAATACAATACGCACACACACATGCAATTTTGAATTTCAATTTACATCACGTATTAACCGCCAGTTGGCCTCATTGTTGGGGAACAGAATGGCTTGCCGGCTGACGCCAAAGCTCAACAATACAACCACTAACAACACCACAAAGTATACCATGTTCTTCACCATTTTGCCCATCATTGTGACTAGGGGACCTGCATAAATAAACAATAATCCTTTGCTCGTTTAATGCATTTTAAATTTCCGCAAAAAAATATTACCTAAATACTTGTTAACGCCTAAAATATTCAATATCCTTAAGTACCAGTAAATGCTATCAACACAGTAGATAACACGTCCAATGTCCATTGTGTTGGGTCGTACCCTTAGCACCAATCCAATTAGGAAGAATATGATTGCGAAAGCATCGCATGGATTCCACATGTTCCATGCCCACACAGCGAATTTATGTCTTCATTTTTTTATGCAAAAAAATAAAAAATAGGAAAGAACAAACATGTGAAAACGCTGAATTGCAATTTTCATTAAAAGGCTTACGTTATTGCTACCGGTTCTGATTGCAGGATCTCTCGTATTTTTTCACAGCCCAACGTTGCAATGTAGGCGATTGAGTAAGCTTCTTGCCAGCTGGGTGTTGGCCCCATTTTAACCAACACTGTGAATGTAAACAGTACTAAAAACACCATGTAGGCAATCTGTCAATAAAAATGTTTTTCGTATTAACAAACAATAAAAAAAGTATGTGACTTTGTAAGTTTATCCTCACTGAATCCGCCCAAAATTTAGTTATTGGTGCTGTATAAAATTCATAAATTTTTTTCTTCAGTCGCAATGGTCTATGCTGTTTCGGTTCAAAATCATAGGGATACTGAATAAATTCACGGTGGTGTCCAGCGTCCGAATCTGACAGTGATACCTGAAAGCAGTGAGTTCGGCAATTAGGGCAATCGGGTTGTTAAAACTGCTACATTAAGCTAAATTAATACTTAAATGAAGGAAATTGAAAACTCAATTTAAAATCAAATATTTATCATGCTTTCAGCATCAAATACTGTTAATTCTTTTGGCGTAATTATAAAGTTATGCATGCATTAATTAAAAAATTAATTGTTTTCATTCAAAAGAATAATTATGGCCAACATAATATTTATTAAAAGACTGCATACTTAATTTTTAAATTAAATTAAGGATTTTTTTTGAAAATTAAATTAAGGCACTTTAATTTGAACCACAAGCTAAAAGATTTTATTATTTAATGGTAAATCATCGTAAGAAGAACTAACTTTAGCCATTTCGGATCCAGATAGGCCGACCTTTAATTGATTTGGGAAATGTGTTATATTTAATAGGCATTAATTTGCGTTAATTTGTTAGTGGTTATGTGACATCAAATTGCAAGACGACACACGTGTCAAGTTGAATTAGTTTAAATGACAATTACTACAGTACGCAGTGTGTATAGAAGGATCGGTAGTTTAAATGTGCTTCAGTGTTTCGGTGTGTGAGTAAAAGTGTGAGAAGTGTCTTAATTAGAGTTTTGTAATTAAAAATAAAATAACAAACATCGTACATACTTTCCCATTCTCTTGTACTTTGGTGTCTCTCAATGAGTACGTATCAGGCATTAATAGGGCCTAGAACGTTAAAAATATGAATCAATTGTAAGGGCCACAACATTTTTTTTTAAATTAAAAATTAAAATTTTAAAGTACATTGTGAATACATAAATTCAAATTAAAATTAAAAGTAACTAAAATAAATTTTTAAACCAACTGTAAGTGAGTGGGGTGATGTTACAAAGTTTCTTTTTTTTTGTGCTTTCTTGGTGTGTTGTAAAGCTTTTGGTTGTTGTAAAGTATGGATATTCTGCTTGGTAATAAGTAGAGTAGATGATAACTTGATTATTTATTATAGAAGATTATTTATAGCGTTAGTGACATTTAATTTTAACTTTTTGCAAGTTCATAGAAAGATTTTTTCGCAAGAATAAGACTGATCGTCATGAAAGTCATCATTGATTTTGTGGGTTTTATAGTATTGTATATAATAATCTGATACAACCAAAAATAAAAACAAAGAGTTGTAAATTAGTTTAATGAAAATTTTCTTTTGAGAAGCAAATTAACTACTTTACTTCCATTTTACTAATTAATTAACACTGCATAGCAGCCATAATTTCAGAATAATAAAGAATAATTGATTAAATGTTTTATTTAAATAAAATTCCAACAAACTGTACTTATAATAATTGTTATCGTACCCTCAACATGAATTGGATTCTTTCAGAAATATTTATATCAAAGGAATCTAACTGGGTGTATAAATGCTTTAAGTCGCGTAAAGGGAGAAGTTAAGTACAAACTCATCAAGTGATATTCCCATAGTGCAGAGATTCCGTAAGTAGAAACTGATCCAATTTATTGCATGAATGCTTTGGGTATGTTAAAGCGCTACGATAGCTGGTGTGTACAGAATAAACTCCAATTTTCCCTTTCAGTTCGTGTTTTTTCCCTAATGCACACTATTTTTGTACAGGAATTGCGACTTTTATTGCATCTTAAAGAATTTATTGAATTTATTGACAGTTTGGCAGCTTTGCCGAATTGCGAATAATGATGCGTGTGATGGCGACATCCAAAATAGAAAATCGACATTAAATTGAAATTTACTTTGAAATATGAATATAATGATGCATGCAAGTAGTGTAAGGACTTGAATTTCATTATGATTTTGTCCATATTGGATGTGCCAATATATGGTAAAAGCTCAGTAATGGATTTTGAAATTTGTCACTAACATTTTGTTGATTTTAAATAACAAAAGATGATTTGAGCCATAATTTTGTTTTTTACAAATATTTTCTAGTGATCAGTTTAAAATTTAATTCTGAATCCTTAGGCAAAATGGAACTGCGTAATCAAAGATTATGAAATTATAAGCATAACTAGTAAGTAATGCAGAAAGCATTAATTTTAAATAAAGACATTTCGCCCAAAATATAAAGATTGGAATAACTCTGTAATATTGACATAAAACGCCATTAACCAGGTAGACCACATATTTATAAACATTACTGGAAAAGGTGTAATATTAAATTTTAACCAATTAATGGTAATTATAAAACAAAAAATTAAGTGGGATTATTTTACTGGGACTTTAAAACACCACAAAAGCATCTACTGCATGCTGGTTATTTGGGCGAAAGCTCCCAAAACGTGTAACGAGCAAGACATTTGTCAGAAATCGTTTATTCTGAATGGATTTTTAATCTCTATGATATCATGTAGCTAACTAGAAACTCCCATAAAAAATAAACGAATATTTGCTGGCATCCAGTATAAATCAACTGCATATTAAAACACTGAAACTTTTCTAAACAACACCTATCACAATAAAAATACAGTATTATTGACCCATCCATGAGCATAATGTTACAACTTTAAAACATCATGTCTGATGTACTCTAGGTACACTGGAAATAAATATTTTAGTATGAATTGCTGATTTTAATTGCAAAACAAAAAATACAACAAGCTCGTGAAGCACATAAAAGGTAGTAAAATTTAAATATTAAAGGCATAGACATTTACACAGCAAGAACACAAAATTCCAATTTTCTGACAATTATACATTATTTACAATAATAATTCGGGACGGTAGAAGGTGATACGGAGTACTGCACTACTAAACTATGAATCCTATTATTATTTATGTGGAATAATTTTACACACCAATAAATAGTCTAAAAGTGATCTATGGACTATAAGAAATGAGAGCGAAAAGGTGTACTTCTTATTCAAATGATCAATGAGTCAAACAAGAAGGTTATCAGTTACTGCTGATTGCAGAGAAAAGGAAGTTTATGTAAAATTATATACAGAAACACAGAGTTAATATGAATTAAGTACATATTTATATTGAACATGTTGATTGAATTTTTTATCGATGATGGCAACAACTACCTGAGCTGATGGCGGATTTCCGATTTTATATTTGATTGATACAGACTTTCCTCTTTTTTGCAGATTCTATAAAGTATATATAGGTACGTATAATTGATATGTGTGTAAGTTTTAAAAGGATCACAATTAAAAATAAACTGTTTAAGGCATATTGTAAAAACATTGTATGAAAAAAAACAAATTTTAACATCAACAACAAAATTTTCAACTCAGAAACTAAAACAATCAAACCTCAGCATCGGCGGGTGTCCTCTCCTGATCTTCATAGTCAAGGTTCTGATTTTCCAAGTGCTCTTCCTCGGTTTGAGGCATAGATTGAAGCTCTTCCTTTGACTTGAAGTCAAGCTTTTTAATAAATGGAGGGCATAGCAGACCTAATATCACCTTAAAGATTAAAAAAAATCGCTTATAAGCAAACAACACTTTGTTTTGGAAATAAGCACTTCAGACAAACCTTTAAATTTGTGTTCTTTCGAGTTCTTAACCCACCCATCCACAAATCAGCCAAAATCACTTGACTGCATGGATGTGCCAGTAGTGCTCTATGATTAGCAGCTACCGCCAAAGATAGACAACTTTGATTGGACCAAGATTGCAATTCACAGGTAAGTAGCCTTTGTGTACGGTCAGCGTCTTGCCTGTAGCAAAAATCAAGTAGTTTAATTCCTTTGGCCTCAAAGTCTTTAGCATAGCATTTAAGCTCGTCGTAAATTTCCGTATCTAAGTCATCTTCAGCCGCTTCATGCGCCATTGCTTTATACAACTTGCACGCTACCAATGATTTAGCAAGTGCTTCCTCACCATGTGCCCACATTAACAACGCCATTTCTTGGCGTTTCGTTAAAACAGCCCAAATCTGCATGGATAACAAAGTTAAATTTAATTACATCTCTCCACACAATAAAAAAAAAACGGGACATACCAAAAGCTCATTAAATGGAAACTCAAAAAGTGCCATCTCCGTTGTAAATGGCAGCAGGCCGGTGACCAAGCTCATTGAATTTGCGCCCGGATGTCGTTGAAATGTTGAAGATTTCCTGTGCGTATTTACATAGCTGTTCATCACTTTAGCGTATATTGGACGAAACTTTCGTCGCGTATAATACGATCTATATGCACCGCCCATCAATTTATTTATGACAAGGCCGATGTCGTGCAGTGTGTACACATAGCCACGCGGTATGTGGGGCCTAACATCACGTAAAATGTATCTGAAAATGATTAATTGAATATGCATTATTGGTGGCACGAATAATGTAAATTTAAAACGCACCCGAGGGTATTTTGAGGACCATGCTTTGTGTTGTACAACTCCTCGAGTCGTGGAATTGTTAGAAATTTTTTCATCGAGACACCATTCTCGAGCAACAGCTTAACAAAATCGATTCGATCGTGTTCCAGTGCCTGCATCATTGCTTCGTCTAATGCACCAGGAGGCCATTCCTGGCCATAGACGAATATTTCTGTGCGTGCAATGTCCACACGATTCCATGTCAATGCTAAGCTCAGCTGCTCTGGCGGGCTCAAATGTTGAGACTTGAAAAGGGCAGTTAAAATAGTTTGATCTAGTTCTTGGGCTTCGCCTTCTGGTTTTTCTTGTATACGGAATACAGTTATCTGTAAATTTGTGTAAGTATTAATATTTTTTTAAAGATGTGCTCAAACTTGACTTACCAAATTCTTATTTTTTGTGCATTCCAGTAGTTCATGGTACAAGCACTCAGATTGCTCCAACCCAATTTCAAAAGTCTTCTGTATTGTGTTTAAAAGATACTCCCTCATTGACTCCAGTACGGTTTGCTCATCTCCCTCCGAGGCGTATCTGTGTGGTGGTAAAATGAGAACACGTGAATTCGTAATTAGTCCCAAAATCATTATGTTGAAATTTATGGTGCTTTTTAATGCCCAAAAACTATTGAATAATCACTGACTTGTGAACAAAAGCAATCAAATCGGCTGCCCGTCCTGAACCGTCACACACCACAACTGGAACTGGTGGCGTGTCGGTAACGTATTCCAGTACAGCCCTTATTGTGTTTGTGCCACCCTCAATCACCAAGCACACAACCGGCGTACTTGAATGAGTAACTATGTTGAAGGAAAAACCAAACAAGAAATTCGTTAAAGCTCGACTAATATTGTACGTGCGTCAATTTAGTAATATTTTACTTTGACGCTTTTTAATCACAACGTCTATAAATTATATACAATATCCAAATATGCATTAAAATCTGTTGTGAACATTTCGTGATGATACAAATATTAACAATTAAAAGTTATTTAGGGAAGTAAGAATAAAAAGCAGATAAAAATGACGACATGTACGAAATATATATATATATTTATATATAAGTAGCATAGCGAAGACATCTATTGTATAATGTTTAAAACGATAACATTAAAAGATATTTATATAAATATAATTAGTATACAACGGATAGTTTCTACAACATCAATTTATGGGCAATATTATGAAATAATGCTTTTAAAAAATTTTATACGAATAAAAGAGTTATAAAATTATGCAAAACATTTGAAGTTGCTGTTTTTTACTCATTCAATAATTAGTACTCGCCTTTACGTTTTTCTAAATCCGCTGATCTAAATGTAGTCCTGAATCTTTGATTATGTGCTTTACGCGAACAAAATAAAAACAAATGTTGGGGAGAAAAAGAAAACAAACAATTTTTTCATCAAAAAGTAGTTGAGTCAGTCACAAAAACAATAATTGAAACAACAAATTACATAAAGTGCAAGATGAACGAAAAGGATACAGTTAAAAAATTAGTATTTATTTATACCAAAGAAAATTTTGACTCTCAAAAACAGGATCAGAAACAGTATCGGAACAGTCTCGAACAGACAAACAAATTATAACGGTAACTAAATAAGCAATTGAATGAATTTGCAAAAGTGCAAGACTTCAGATCGCTTGGTCTGCAAACTTTTTAATAGTTTTTACCGCTCATTTTTAATATAAACGCAACAACGAACAAAATCCTTTATAATACCGTCTGCCACAGCATCTGGCCAAAAAGACCGCATAATTAACTTACAAGTATTTATAGAACCATAAAAACCAACAGAAGGTAGGTACTCGTATACTAAATCATTACATTAGAAGTACTTACAAGGCTGCAGTTTCAAGTTTGAGATAAATTTCTCGAGCTTTCTCCGCAATATCAACTCAGCGCCATACTTTCCCTGCGTTCCATTGTCGACAAGCAGAAAGTATGCATGTCTATTATTTAAAACCGCTAATTTGGATCTGTTGGTAAGATGAAAAAATATTCAGACCAATGAATCAACAAATGCGCGCACGACACGACAATGCAAAAACACACAAAGAGTCATTTCTCTTGAGGTTTTTACCAACTTGACGCAACTGTATATGCATAAAAGCTCATCTTTTAGGGCAAATGAATATTGTACTCACCTAGGCGAACTAATACTATGGAATGGCACATCTCTGTTATGTCCTAATAATTCATGGTTCCTTTCAACTATACCCCATGGGGCGATACCAATGCTGACGACACGACCAGTGCGCTGTTGTCCTTCCAGCAGCAGTGCATCTCCCACCTGCTTTGTCACACCTGTACGACATAAACAATTTGAGCGTCATTTATTTCACATTCATTCTTGACATTCAAATTATTGTTTCAATTGAAATACACATTTTAGATTTGTGCATACTTATGCCGCACTTGCGGAAAGGGATTTTGCTTGACATTTATTTTATGGTGTAGCGCTGACATTTATTGTCGGAATTGATACGATCTATTTTATTGATATATAACGTACAGTATAAAATATTCGAGCTTTAAAATTGTAGCACAATTTTCTGCGATTTAATACTTTTTATCAAGAATAATTTAAAAATATAGTTTCTATATAAATTGACATGAGAGCATAAGCTATGAAGTAATTAACAAAGTTTAATTAAGTTTCAAAATAATGCTCACGAAAGTGACTACGTACTAACTAGTTAATACATATGCATATTTGATGCACCACACCAAAGAATCAAAGACTTCACTAAGTCAAAATGCATATTTTATAAAAAAGTAACCTATCATATATGAAGAACTGTTTTATTAATAGTATCTACTTTGCAGTGACTCTTACAAATTGCAGTACCACTTGCATTGAAATATGAAGGGATGGTATTTAATTGTAATGAGGTAATTTAATTTCCACTTGCATAAAGGAGACGTCCAATTATTCAGAGTACAATTTAATAAGAAAAGTTAATTGGTAAACTAAATGGAGAAATTGTATTCATTTCAAAATTCAAAAGAAACATACAGATAATGTTCAATTGATGAAATCGTTTGAACAATCAGGGTACAGGTGTTTTTTTCCACATTGTGAAATACCATGCCACTGATTTGATAGAAATTGCAATTGAAGGAAATTAAAAACTCACATCGTGATGCAATGCGAAGTAATTTTACATACCAGTATTTGTGCCGCCGGTGAAGATCCATGCCCCAGTTGTTTTTGCCGCTTTTAAAAGTCCTTTGCGAATTTCCTGTAACAGATTACTTCGAAATGTATAGAAATTCTAACGTCGGAGTTAAACATAATGCACAATGTGAGCAATTATTTAAATTCGCAGAGGAGAGTTCGTGAAGATTGCATTTTAATTAAGTTTGCTTTGAAATAATGCACCCACTATTTACATAAATTAGGAGATAAATTGCATTTTCAAAAGGAAAAAAGAATTAAACTAAAATATTACAGTAGCTTTTTTACCTTCTTCAATTTAGGCTGCAACTCAAAGTTAGCTTTTCCACCCTGCACTGTTATAAGAAGTTTCGGAAGCTCAAGATTCCATTCCTTTGTGAATAACTGCACTAGCAATTCTGGGCGTGTGTCATAAGACAGGCGAACATACTTGAAAAATAAATGAATAATAAAAATTATACAAAATTCGTACTTTATTTAAATCGTGAATTTAAAAACGAAAATTGTCATATTAATAAAAATTGTTATTTAAAAAAAAAAATTGATTCATTGTCACGTTTTCTATCAAACATTTTATAAACTCCTTTCATCCTTCGTCTAAATGAGCATCTCTAAGGACACACAACTTCTGCATTATCAAACAAAAGATTGAGTGTCGCACGATTTCTCTGTAATATTGAATGCATCGAAGAGAATAAGGATACAATTTATTATACCATAACCATAATGCGGTACGTGAACAATAAAAAATCTTTCTGAAATAAATCCTAATTGCGAAGACATGATGTGAGGCGTATAATATACCTGTGCCTTTGTGGGGTGTGCACCACCTTGAAACTCAATAGTGCCATAAGCGTCAGTTGGGTGAGGTCGTGTGTGTTTGAATGGCGCCCATAAGTCTCCCGGTGTGCCGACTTCAATTCCAACAATTGTCGGATGGGTGGTGCGTGACTGGCCGCAACAACATCTGTGGGAAAAGGAATCGAATATGTTAATATAAGCGGTATTTTCAAACCCAATTACTTATATATGGTGTAGCTACTGAAGTGTTTAGTAATTTAATCTACTCAAAGATATGTTAGAAAATAGCGCAGTATTATAAAAAATACAAGTTTTTCAAATGTTTTCAATAATTATAACGTTAATCAAATCACAAACAAAAACACACTTTTATTGAGCTGCTGTTGAATGATTCCATTTTTTATTTATAACGTCTTTTTATTAACTGCAAAATGCGACAACCTTAAAATCAGCTTTATTAAAACAAAAATGATTCGAACATATGCTCCACATTTATACGATTTTGACTCATTCTGTTGTATGCATAAAAATGTTGATCTGGTCATAAAAGAAACCGATAATTCTGCACAATATTTTTATATTGCATGCAAGCGTGTTTAAAATAAAATAAACAACAATCCACCCCATATCATTAGAATTTGAGTACGGTAGTTAATGTTCAAACTGCGGAAAGCATTGTATTTCATTTATGAAAACAATTATGACCCATAGGAATCATATGTTGCTGACGAATCGCCCATACATACTGCAAAAGTAATTATTGTAAAATTTAGGACTAAATTGTCGCCGTTTTTTTCGTTGGATATATATATTTATAGCACTTGAAAGCTTATTTGCGTAAAGCTTTTGCATACGATAATACTCGCATGAGAACAACACTATACAGGCTGCAGCGACAATTAGTTGCGCTATAAATATCAAATGCAATAAATGTCTGTTTACTATAAACAGAAAACAGATTGTTGTTGCAGAGAACAACGAAGGACTAAAGTGTTTTTCGCATTTGGCGTTTTTCCATAATACTATTCGACGCGAACGCAAAACTTCTACTGATACAAGAGAGATTCTTTTACTTTTAAATTTCATTAAATAAATATTTGCAAAGTCCAATGTGCACTGTGCATAAATACTCATAAATGACAGAAGAACATTCTGTTTAAACGATTCTTAAAAAAAATTCGCTAATGTTTAATTTCACCCATTAAAGTTTTAGTTATGAAAGCCCTCAGTAATTGAAATCAAATATCAATAATTTATTTCAAACAACGCTCCCGTTCCCTTTACTTTTACAATTTACAACCGGAATATTCTGAAACCCTTAACTATAACAAATAACGAACGAATGTTTTTAATATATTCATGATAAGAAACAAATATTTATATCACCCCTGTGCCGTGCGGTTGCTTAATTTTAATAGCAATTTACTGCTGTTTCGAGAGCACTGTATACAATGTAATTGAATAAATTTCCAGCCGAACCCTCTGCTGAAGCAATTAACATTATGTGATTTTATTCAATTGCTGCGAAAACATTGTTTTTATCGCGTCGCAGGCTCATGCATAATTCATAATAAATTATTATTAAAGTAAAGTTTTGGATAAAAATTATCCTACCATTGGGACATGTGAATAAGGGCCTCAGTAAGGCGACAAATTGAAACACTCTCTTCTCGCTGCATAAATTTTAATCACAAACTCTTTGTTATGGAATGGTAAATCATTTTAATTTATGTGTACGTAGGATGTACACTTATTTAATATTTTTATTCAGCTAAGTCTAGGATGTAGATCAAAATTAAAGTTATCATATTTAAAAATACATTTTTCCTAATTTCTAAATAATCAAATAATACGTAATTCATGAAAATGAAAGTAGCTTTATTTTTAATAATTATTATTGGTTAGAAATTGTGCATTTAATAAGTTTTTTCGTTCAGTATTTTGTAAACTTTTAATATTACATCGTACTACTCATCTGAAATATGTTTATTTTTATTTTTGATCTATAGAAATTCTATTGAAGAGATCATGCTGACGAGAGACAGATTTAGACAAAAGATGTGCACGTCTACTACAGATAACTAGAAGTGTTAGAAGGCAACAATTTACATCGTGAGGATTTAGTTAGATTGCACTCTCCAACATATAACATACCTTATGTCTGGTTCATTTAAATAATTTGATCCATCAAACGTATACGATTTGCTGTATATATTCAATCAATAATTTTACTTCAATTACTATTTGATTTAGCGATTTTTTTCTTTATGTATTTTTACTCTTTTATATATTTTATGTACTCAATGCAAAATTTTTTTATACCAAAGTAACATATTCTTTGCTAAATAATATGATTGTTTTAGTTAAAGACGGGAAAAAACAATTGTACTTACTTTGATTCATCTTTAGGATTTGGTATAAACTTAATGCAGTCCCTCTTTTGAAAATTCGCTTCAATCCAACTACGAGGAGTGTGCTGTAAAAGTACGATTATTTAAAGACACCATTTAGTTTTATTTTATTTTATAAATAAATGTGCATAATTGCGTATTTTTTTAGTTTTCAAGTTACGTTCTACGAGCACTTTCATTAACTAAAATAAAGTAATTACATAAAAGATTTCACATGCTACACCGCAGACGCTTTATACATTATTTAATAGTAAGACTACGTGAAAACTATAAAAAATGTGAATATTTTGTCGTTTTGTTTATAAAGTAAGAAATATTTATAAATTTTATTGGTAAAAATCATGCACATAAGTTGTTTTTAATTTTTGTTATTAAATTAGTAGGTAGATATATTGTATATTTAACTACAGCAGTCGTACGTATCATGCGGGTTCATTTTATTTTTTATATAAAGAACATCAATGATGTGAAATTATTATTTTATTATTAAAAACAATTAAATACGGACAATAATCGTCACAGAGCACATTTCAATTATATTTATAAGCAAGAATAAGCAAAGATTTATTTTAAATGCACCCTTATAACGAAAAAAATTATAATTCCACCCTGAAAGTAAAAAAATAATGAATGAGGCTAACCAAGTAAACGATATCAATCATTTTGGCCAACTGCTTTCAATTTACGACATAGAACCAACGATCAGTAGCAAAATTTTTTGTTAAATGAAAATTAACTGCCCATAAAATAGACATTTAATCAGATAAATCTAACCATCAAAAAGTTGGTTGATATTGATTCAATTTGATCGGCAAACAAATATCCTCCCCTAAATCTCCCAATATATTAAGCATGGATTGAGGATTCAAGTTAAAATGCAAAAGTTTTTCAAGTATTTAAAAGTGCATTCCCTCTCATCCTCATGGAACTCTTTGCAAACAAAGTTTTAAAGAATTAAGAAATTGAATTAACTTACTTAGTAATTGCGTTGTTTGCCGAACATCATTTCAAACTGCATTAAACAGATATACCCTTTCTTAACTTATTACAAATAATGAAAGATAGAATAATGATAAATGCAGTGAAAGGTTTTCATTAAATTTTATTACAAAAGCCAAAAGTAGGTGTCGACACTCCATCATAACCCATCACAATATTTTATGCTACAAATTACAATCATAATGCAGAGGTATTCTGTTTTTATTATTTATTTGTGCTAGCACGTAATCTAACCTAGAAGAATTTGCTCTGAATGCTCAAGCACACGAATCTAGGATGCTGAATGCTGATGCCAGTTGCTACTTAGAGCTGATTATCATTGCATATCCTCTACAGTATACACAATATATGTTCAACAATATCAAATAAATACCCTGACCTGTATCTATATTTCCTTGACAACTACAACAACTACATTGTCTGTGCAGCAGACAGGTGGATTTCAGATTTAATCAGAAAGCTAGCAGCTCTCGTCTCCCTTATGTTATGAAGATAAGCCGAATGTGGTTCATCGAATTTTCCTTTCAGTAAAAATGACATTTCAGATTGTACTAATACGTACGAATATACAGTAGCAAGTCCTAAGGAATTATGTATTATGTATACTGAACAATGTGCACGTGGGCATGCAAAGCTCTCAAAGCTTTAGTTGCGTAATGTATGAAAACATTTTGAGGTTTAAAATTTATTCATTTGGAAGAAATAATTACATTAATGTTTGCTATTCGCATTGCTTTGACGTAACGTGGAATTATTTCACATAATTTTTCTGCGTAGTACTCACAGGTTAGAACGATGCTGTTTTGAAAATCGTCACAGCTTTTAAATAAATTAAATTGGGATATTTGCAAGATTCCAACGGAATACTTAATTGGCAATTAAATTTGATTCCTCTCTTTGACAAGTCAACACAAATCGTTCAATACTTATGTTAACTAGTTTTAATGTTATCACTATTATTTAATTAAAACGTTTCTAAATTACAAAATATTAATTGAAAACCATTCCCTTATAAAAAATAATAGTTACGAAAAACAACTTTCAGCCAATAGTTATACATAAATCAACTGACATCAACTATCTCTTAAACTGTAAAATTTCTTTCAATTAACATTAATCGTCTGACTTATTTCAATTAATGGAAACTATTTGTGGAATGTTAAGATGAATTTTTCTTTAATTGTCTTTGAAATAAATATTCGACGTCATCAGAGAAAAGTATTTATTGCTTCCAAATGTGTGACATATTCCATTTGTCCGCTTTATAGCTTTGACAAATATCTTATCATGCGCATTCAAGTTTTAATGCTACTCCATGGACATTTTTTAATGAGTTTGTGCTTGTGTATTTTAAATTTTTGTTCTGCTTTTCCAGAAATTACATACCTTAATGGTTTGATATACTCGTAAATATAAAAAAGAATTTCATGTTTGTAACGTTGTGTGTATAATGTTTATTTAAAGTAATCCTTAGGGTGCTACCAAGGAAACGTACCGTATTTTTTGTTGTATTTTTCAACCAGAAATAGGGAAATATAGGAGCTTTTTTAGCCACATGTTAACATATTTTCACACTCTTGAAATTTTTTTAAATTAATAAAATAATTACATATAATGTAACCAATGTGTAAGTAAAATATGATTTTCCTCAAGTATGTGGATAAATCATCATACCACCAAAATTAGTTGTATTATTCCAAAATTAAACAAAATTATCGCACAAAAATTTAAATAAAAAATTGTTAATGATGCTAAATGATGAAAAATTATGAAGCTAAAATCAGAATATCTTGCAATAACTAGATTAAATTAACGCTTAAAAATTATGTTAAATATTAAATGGGTTATTAATTTATTAATGTTCGTTTAAAAGAATATCAAAAGTCATTTTTAGATTTTAAAGTTAAATTCAAAACATGGGATGAATGATTTAAATTATCTCAACGGTATAACACATAAAAAAAAATCTTTAGGACTAGCGCGAAGGAAATTATGACATTCCTGTAAAAAAAGGAAAGTTCTTAAGCTTATTTCTTGTAATCTTCAATGAAAACATAAAAAATGAGCTCCACTAAAAAATACTTAAATAAAAAGTAATTTAATGAATCTTGTTATATTATATTTACAAGTGGCCAACTCTACAATAAAAACATCATTAAAACAAAAGTTACTGTTTGTAAAATCATACACAAAAATTGTGTTAATATGTTTGAAAGCATAGCATAGTTCATCATAATTAAAACAACGTATGCCAAAGAAACGTTGTTCAATCGAAAATGAAATATATGTTAAAATATTTAATGTTGATAATCGTTTGCATAATCGATAATATAAATCATGGTTAGCCATTGAAAGTAATTAAATTTCGCCAATTATACAATAATTAATTCACACAGGTTAATAAAACAAAAATGTACGGCAATCAATGATGTTTTATGCTTATATATTATTACTTCACACATAAACAAAGCTTAACATAACAACAATGCAAACGAAAACTTTTTAGTGGACGTCCCTAACGTTCAAACACAACTTTTTGTTGACTGCACTATTGTGTACTCATGAGTTATCACTGCAAACTTATTCCACTTAAGTCTTAACTATACAACTATTATTATAATACTTTTGAATGCAAAATTAATTTTAAATAGTTTTTAAGGCCAATTAGTTTGATTAATATTATTCAAAAAATGATTTACTTGTTAAAACAAACAAAACGTATTTAATAAACTTTAATCCTCAAACATCAAGTGGTTGCAGATACCACCTGTAGTTCATGGTTAGTCACTTGAAAGTAATATTATTAAATCAAGAGAGACAATAAATCACATCTCAAATGTTTCACATTTATCTTGCCACCTTCAGACGTGAATATCTACGTGGGTCGTAAATTGTCTGAGCATCAGACAAACAAGTGACAATCGAGTCACCGCAAACGTCACAAAATATTCACAACGCAACGCATCCCTTATACACATATTATACGTCTTACTAACTTCTGTACAACAAATTAAACGAGCTTAAGCCTCGTCTGTTAAGGTGCCGTCACTCAAAAGTTATCAGCACGGTTAAATAACAAAAAAATTCACAGAAGTCAAACCACAAGATAATTAACATCAATTTCAAGCTCGGCATATATTATAGTTCTGTTGTTTTGCATTCTTTAATATAGGTACATCCCAAATATTTTTTAATTAAACCATTAAAGAATAATAGCAAAGCTAATTTAATTAGCTACCATCATCTCATTTGTACGCAAACATTTCAATAACTTTCGAGAAAGCTCATTTTGTGAAACGTAAAATTTACGTACGTTGCAACACATATCCTGAACACTTTTACAAAAAGTGGAATTCTGAAGCTCCCTGTCAATTGTGAAAATCTGACAACCAATTCGGTAAGCTACTAAAAGCCATAAACTGTGCATCGACATACATCGAGATTCTTGGATGAAAGTGCAATTTGTGACTTCAACACAATCTCATGCAATTTCCGCCAGAGACGACAAAAATGCAATGCAACACTGCATTTGCATATCGTACGGACTTTTTGTACCACTGCGGCATACTGCTATGTGCCAGTGATTGCAATAAGGATGCTACTATCCTAATAAATGCTAGTAAAATAATCCGCTTTTGAGTTTAAGCATGTGTACTAACATCCGCCCCATATAAATTCATTGTTCATATACAGAAACAAGTAGGTACATACCGATACGGATGTATTTGAAATTGCGCATTTTACATATTTACCACCCACCGGAAATACACATGATTTTTTAATAAACGCTCTGTTGACAAGAGGAGCTACACAACATTGTACATGTTAACATATTTAAAAGTACATGATACATGAATATACCTGATCCCTAGACTGGTGGTTTTGACGTAGCAGATCCTTTGCGCTCAAAATAAATAATTTGGTGAGCGTCAAATTTTTCCGTTTCGTCATTGTTTTTGCATCACAAAGTAATTAAAATGTTCACATTAAAACCGTATTACGTATATAAGTACTGAATTGTGAGTGACGGATTACTCCTACTGATGGGTCATTGCAGTAATGGTAGCAAATACATTCCACAAGCGTTCATGCAATTAAAAACACGTTATGGACACACGAGACGAAACGTTTTTATTTGCCAACCCCCTCACCTCCTTCCCAATTGTCTATGCATGAAAATAAAACACAACGGCCCTTTTTTTTGCATTCACCTGATGACTTTCATTCACTGAAATGGATATCGACTAGGGCGGAAAATTGACTGGCAAATGATATTTCACAAAACACTTCCTATCTTTATGGACACTGTTTCAAATTGCATGCAGCACAGAATAAGAATAACCCGTGGGAAATATGGTGCACGTTTTTCTTTTTTTTTTGCACGAACCAACATAAAAAAAAAATTAACTGTGAAGCTTTTTGCCAGTGAGTTGAATATTTATAGGGTGTCGCAGAGCAGAATAAGGGAATGTCTTGTCATCTCAATATGAATGCGTTTGTCGTTTTTTCCCCCCATTTAAAATTCGCGTATTTGTTCATGCATTCCGCACTCAAGCTTTTGTAGATCACAACTTTGGTAAAACGAAAAAGACGGCGGAACGTTAACTCACAAGCACGAGGCAAATCGCTTTATATTTAATATGACGCGGCGCGGGCGCCCGCATGAGAGCAATATAAAATAATATTGAATTTGGTGCCGCGAGTTTAAACAATCTTTCTATACGACGCGATGTAGCGGGTGTTAAGTACTAACGAATCAAGTAAACTGTTTTGTGTCTGCTTGCGACTGGATAGGCATGTACTGTGTACACTTGTACACTCCCTAAAAACTCTACTGACTAATTTTGTTATCAGTAGAATTCACGCTACAAAATTTGTCCATAAAAGACCACCAACCCAGTGTACGTTTTGTTAATACAACACATGACCAAGTGGTGTTCAAACTGAAGCAGTACAATTAAAACGATCATTAAAATTGTTCACATACTCACACATAATATATGAATAATAATTGAATTACTTATGCTTTTGCAAAATTTTTATAGTGCTACTTTCATTATGAAAATTGAGCCGCTAATTAAAATGCAAACAAAATAAACAGAAAACTATTTTTTATTTTTTTTTGCACAATTTTGTGGGAGTCAATGTCATTTAGCGACTTTATGTTGTTTATCATGAATAAAATGCCACTATCATGGATATGCTTAATTAAATTAATAGCTATATAGGGGCAGCAGTTATATTACCTTTACCAAGTGCCTAATATTTAACATCATTTCGTCACAACATCACTTATCTCGTATACCGTGTAACTACACAACTAAAGCAACACAAATCGAAGTCTCACTGCACTGTATGTATTTGATTGTAGCTATTTATTCGCTCATAATAATTATGAACTGCTGTATGAATGTAAATAAAGTCGCAGTTAGCTAAATATTCTAACACTAATAACCGCATCAATAAATAAACTATAAGACGACACGATGGATTCAAGTCGTGCACATGCAAATCACCCGCCACTAATTAATTATTACAGCTGGTGTTTGTTAACGCACGTCATTCGTTTTATTTTTATTTTTTTGTTTTTCATAACTTTAAAATATTTATTAAATCGTCGATTTTCGGTGAATTTTTTTGAAAGGATTAAATTCATATAATAATGCACAGCACTTCAAATGTTCTTCCAACGGACACTTCCAACGCTCTACTGACAAGTTTGCTAATATTTAACACCTAAATTATCCATTGACCAACATCCGAGCGAGTTCGTCGCTAACATGCAAACAGATGTGTGAATTACTTATTGATTCTCTTTACTTCATATCGATGCTTTGCTTTAAAATCAACCAGATAGACACATTTGGTAATCAAGTGGCAGCTTCAAAAGAAATATGAATAAACAACATTTCAAGCTGTGCGATACTTGATTGTTTTAACGATAATAATCGTTAAGTGCAATCGTTATCATGTGTGATAAAATTTGATAATTAATAAAGCTTTTTTGCCTGAATTTATGCTTTAAAATCACGATGGAATGGAAAAATTTTTTTTTTTGAAGACAAAATTCAGTGCTTTTAAATTGTGACAATTAAAAAAAATCGGGACTTAATTTTATTTAACATTTTTGATTTATTAATTTATTATAGTAATTAATTTTCATCATAAGTTAGAATTTTAATGCAAACTTGATTTAACTAACACAGCTTTTTTAAGAGCAAATATCCAGTTAACCCTTCTAAATTATATACTGTTAAAATATGAAAATTAATACCATTCTTCAAAAGCAACTGTACAATTTGTGCTCACTTAAAACACCTGTTTGCCAAACACCCCGAAGAAGGTCTACATGATTTTATGCGCATAAAACCCCCATTATTCGTATATTGTTGAATTCATTCACAACTCAGTTAGGTTACGAATAACGATCAGTTCTCACACATTTAAAACAATAAGCTTTTGTAGTGCGAGCACACAGTGGCCCAACCGTGAATATCGCTGTTATTTCTATTTAGAACATTCACACGGTGTGTGCAAATGTGTACTCATGCATTAAATGAGAATGCCAAATGTGTGTACAAGTGGAGCAATAAATGCGCGCGAATTTTCACTGCATGGGTCCTAAAGTACCGAGAATGCTTTTAGGGTTAGCAATACAACTGAGGGTAGGTAATTATAAATTAATACTCGTACCACATGTGTTGCCTTTTTAAAATGTGAAAGTCTCTACCGTTGTAAAATTATTCATGTAGCTAAAATGAAGCGATTATTTGTGAAATGATTTAAGTAAATTTATTCTTTGTCAGTAAATGAAGATATTTAAATTCCTTACTTTATATTTAAAATAATTAAAATTTCCATTCTTACTATTACTCAAAGAATTCAAAGAAATGTTACAATATATTAAAACAATTCTTAAATATTCTGGAAATCAAAGCCATAGTCAAACTTTATCATTTGAAGGCTGATATATAATTGCAGTCGATGTCAAAAAGAACATATCACTTAAACGGTGCCAAAATATACTATACTTAAAGCTAATGGACTTTAAACTATCTCAATGATCCCTTGGCTTTTCAAATTGTTGTTTCGGTATGGCAAGAACCCCAATAAACACTGTCAAATTCAACAATCATCTTGACATGTCTGTGTCCACCCCCTGTGGACATTATATCAATAAGGGTATTTGTATATAACGTAAACATGTCAGTCACATATAAGGCAGGTGCAAATTGGTTTATGTGGTCGGTTTTCTATTTATATTAAAGCAATAATATATCGATTTGTATTTTGTATCTAATGGGAGTTATCTGAAATTGATATCTACACGAAATTTTGACACTTAGTTTATAATTTATATTTATTTGTTGCGAGAATTGTGATACAAAAGAATATGGTTCTTGGTTTTCTTCTTAATGTTCTTAGTTGTGGAACATTGGAAAAGAAACTAATTTAAATTTGACTATTACATTTTCACAGAAACCCCTTGAAACAGTTATTTGGAAGCAGGTGCTGTTACGAATTTTGAGAGAAATATTTGCAACGCGAAAACACAAATTGCAATTTGCATCATTATGGTGTGCAAGTACTGTACTTTACTCGAGACGCAGTTTCATGTTCATTGTTCAATAACAATAACACTTCAAATAAATTAGAAAAGCATAAAGTTTTTGCTAAAAATTGCCGGCATCTGTGAAAGTTAATTAATGTCGAGAATGTAAAATTCAATGTAAAGTAAGCTCTTCATATTATATCAGATTTTTTGTTAAAAAAAAAAAAAACAACGAAACAAACACAAATTGAGATTAAATGTTACATAATGTCTACAGTTCAGCATTTTATTTAAATGTGAGAAAATTTGTATAAGAGTATAGTTATGTACATTAAGGAAAATTTAATAAATTCCAAGAAATTATCTTTAAATTGCAATAAAAATTCTTGGGGAGAAGTAAATATTGAAATCTCAATTTATTTCATTTTTCAGTATTTATATTCAATTTCAAAGGAAAACTGCATAGGGAAGCAATGAATGAAATCGTTATACTTTTGATAAAGAACAGTTTTTGCTATGGTTTCATTGGAAATTGAAATTACAAACCTCGTAAAATGCTAAATCATGTCTAAGTACAGCAAGGCATATTATTTACATATTTATAATTGAACAAAACGTTAATATTTATTTTTAGTTCATGAGCTTCCTTCCTTAATTTGCATGTAAGTATTTATTTTATTTAAGATCAATTTATGTTGTACTGATTTATTGAAACAATATATAATGGGAACTTGTACAATGTACACACATAATGCTTATGTGCCTCTTATAAAACGATTCAAATTTGAACCGATTAATCCCATGTCATTGTGTAGTTAGAGAGCTGCATTGTTAATATTTAATTGAAAGTCACGCAACACTGGACTCATGAGAATTTGACTAATTTAAATTAATTGAAGACAATTGAAAGAACATTTTTAAATGATTCATTTTTCAATAATTATTGTTAATCCAGTTTTTGCAAGAAATTTATTGAAAAAATAATGATAAAACACATACATATTGTAATGTTCTGTATAGGCCATAAAATATTAACTACAAACCAACTCCTGGAGATAGAAATGAATTACAAATTAAAATATAATTATAATTTGAGTTGATTAATCACTTTTTAGGCTTTCTGTGTAAATGTTTTAAGAATTTTAATTATTCTTATGTAAAAATAATTTATTCTGCTAACCTTCTTACTTACTTAATTTATCAATATAATCTTGTAACAAATTAGCATTTCATTACCAACATATTTTTGTGTTAATATTTAATCCCTCAACGATTAATCTACTGACAGTTATTACATAAAAATACACTTGTTGATTAGCTACACACATATTTGACTAACTACCAACATTTTCCAACTACCCTTTTAAAACACATTCTTAAACAATTTATTATTATTTTAAAATTTCAATAAATAAATATTGCAACACCTGCAAACTCATCAATCAATTATAAAAAATATGCTGATAAAACTACAAAACCAAAAATTCCCTCATATGCAACAATTCTCCAACCCTTAGTAAATAAAGGTATCTGCTGAAAATGTTCTATACAACAACTGCATTTGAAATTGATTGCATAGTTACGCCCCCCAACAATGGGTGCCTTTACCACAGACATGTGAATGGCGTGCAAAATGTTTAGAATATGCTGATGATGTGAATGTTATTGATTACTGTTGATGAATTGTTAATTTATTAGGAAGGTACTCCTACATATTATTATGGATGAACAATTAGGTTGTGTGAAAATTGGTGCAATTTTGGTGCATACTGCATACATATAATGCATACATTTAGATGATACAATTGCATCGGTATTGCATATATTTGCAAAGGAATTTCAATAGGAATGACGATTCATTATGAGCGTTGACAATAATTACAAACAATTGTATTATATAAAAATAATTTATTTAAATTACAGCATGCAGGTGATATTAATTGTCACTTTGTTATTCATTATATAGATTAAGTTTATCACTATATAGCACTACAGTTAAAATTATTTAAGATTACATAAGTATTTAACATATTAATTTTTTGGGTTAATCTAATTTTGTCCTTATAAATGGTACTTGGAGTAATTGACCAGATTGAAATTTGTATTTTGTATGCAATTGATGTTCATCAAATAAAATTATTGGATGTTATCTTACCCGCGGCACTGTTATATTTATAAGTCCCCAACAGATTTTTTTAAGTCCCCACCGTATCTGCCGTTATATTAGAACAATAACCATAGAAAGAGAGAGAAGAGAAAAAAATATATAGATAAAAAGTAACACAAAAATGATTAAAGACATTTTTACCAACAGAAAAAGAAGTGAATAGAAAAACCAAAACAGCACAGAATGAAATATATAAGTAAAAATAAGGGCGGCTTTTAGACAAATTAAACAAATTGGCCAATAATTTTAATGTGGTCGCAGATTTACGCAAATATGATTGCATCATCAAGTGGTTTTATAGAGGAAAAAAAAATCGTATGAGGAAAAGTTACTCGTCCGCGCTCCATCAATAACATTATTTGTTCTGATGTAAAAATGCTCGTCTTTTTAAAAGGACGACACAATGAAATATATGAAATTCAAAGCACTTTAGATGCAACATCCCGCAGCGGGTGAATAGGCAAAGCTAAAGCAATACATGTTAGCAGTCATATGAATCACTCAACGCATAAAGTGCTTTCAAGATGATGTATTGTTAGTGATACGATACATAAATCAGATTCCGAGTGTACTTAAGTTATGTAATTATGCGCTCCTCACAAATAGTTATATATTTGGATTTAATGTGAATTTATTTGCAAAAAAATTTTATGTGTTGTCTTTAATATGAAATCTGATTAATGAGTTGTCTCAGAATTTTTACGCTAATTAAATTATTTTTATTTCATTACTTTCTGAACAATTAAATCTGAATTATGGAAGAGGACGATTTTTCGGAAAAATAATTAACTTAACTACAATGGATTATTGCAACAGCTCGGTCCACTGGAATTTTAGTGGTAGTTCATGCGAAACAAAAATCGAACATAAAATCACCGAACCGCCTAAAATGCGACCCAAAGTATTTGCAGTTAATTTCGGCAAGCAAATCTCATTTCATTACATTTTATGTCTCCTCTATATTATAGTGACATGGGTTTTGGAGCATAAACTTTAACACTCATTGTCTAGACTAGCTTTTTTTTGTCAAAAAATTTGTTTAATAATTTTTTTTGTAAAGCCGAGATCGAACAAAATAAGCATCAGTTTCAATAACTTTTTTAAAATGTTAACATCCAACTTGACGACCAATTTCATATTGCATAATCTGCAATTTTAAGGCGACTTTTAAAAAAAGGACCTTAAATATTATTCCTAAAACTAATTTTAATATAATTTATTGCATATGCTTCAGCATTCAAATATCTCTTAATATATTAGTTCTTATTTTATGTGAAAAAAAAAACTTAACCTAAAACCATTTTCCAAAAGGATTGACAAAAACCTAAAAGCGCACTACGATGCACAAAAAGGCTGATAAAATGGTCTCAAAAATAATAAAAGTGTTACACTCATTTATAAAGCAGCATTCTTCTGCCCACACACTATTTTACAATAATCAGATTATTATTTTAGATAGTAAAAAAACATTGCCTGAAATTAGTAATGATTGGGTTTTAACTCCAATTTAATGATAAATTTAAAAATTATTCTATTTAATTGTAGGTACCTTTAAATAATTAATTTAGGATTGGCGTTTTCATTCGTGCTTTAGTTTATTTATTTTTAGGTTCACACAATGAAAAAACAACAAATACACACCAATTTAGTCACAATTTATATTATTGTACATTTTCTATGTACATATATATATAATTGCATTTATTAACAACATGTTGGCGTCGGATTTCCGAGACTAAATTAATTAAACACGGTGAAAGGGCATAAAATATTAATTGAGTATTCCCAGAATGCACCAAATATATTTACATGACAAAGAATCAAAAATTTAAAGATAAATGTTCGTGATCGAGTTTTTATTTTATACTATTTCATGCAATTAATAATAAAAAATTATAGTTTGTGTTAATTTAAATATTCGTCAAAAATTTATCAGTTTTTACAAATAATTTTAAATGGTGAAAGTTTAATAGACTACGCCTTATGACATTAATTATCTTGTATTTTAATCCCATCAAATGCACTGTATACTTTTCAAAACTGCATTAAAGAAAGATTTATATATAACTTTTGAAAGCTCTTAATATTGAAGACTTTAGAATAAGATTGAAGCCTGATTAAAAATTATAAAAGATTCCGAAGAAATGTAAAAGCCATGGCCGTTCAGAGATATGAGAAATGGATCTTAATAAAGTGCAATTTGTGCATACTTAAATGATTAAAGAGCTTTTAAGAATCATCTTTTATTCAAAATCTGAAATAATCAAAATTATTGCAATAAAAATATGCACAGAACTGCTATATGAATCCTAAACCATAAAGTGACAATCAACGGAAGTCAAATCAAATTCCAACTCAAACTCCATTCACTCCAACAATATATTGCAATTAAATCGTGATTTATTTGTGACAAGATTAATACGTTACAGAAGTAAAAACAAACGATCATATAATAATAATCGCATCAATCAAATTAGGGTGGCGGAAAAACATTATTCAATCAAGAATCATTCGAACATATTATGAGCGTAGTACAGAATCACAAACACACTTGAATATTCGTGGAACTTACTCAATTATGAAATCACATGGATGGAAAATTATCAATTAACATAATTATCCAAGGATTATGCGGTGGTGACTTAATTAATATTAATCTCTATTTCGTATACGCCAACATAATGTTAAAGAGAACAAATGTTTGCCCCTTCTATTTTTATGTACAAAATTGGTGCTAAAATGGATAGCAATTAGATGCAATGCAAGCATTATACCCAATTGAAATACTTACCGGCTTTGGATGGCGTTTCTGTTTGAGCATCTTCTAACAATGGACTCCCGTCGAAGCTCTTAAAACTTCTTATATTGCTTGAATATTCTTTTTGTTCTATTTACAGACAAATGCACTTTTTATTTGAGAATTCACATCCGTATATATTTTTTGTGAATTTTTAAATTGATTAATTCAATCGTTCGTCAGCAATAATTGATATGCACCCCAGCAGTCACATTGTTTTTTCCTCTTTATAGGCTTTGTGACTTTTTTGGAAGTTTTTGAGGTGGAATTAATAATCTGTCAGCTTCTCATTTGCTTCCATGCTCGAATAATTTGGTTATGCGATTATTCTGAAATTAATTTATAAAAATATTTTATTAATAATAAATTATGGATTTTAAATTTTAAAATTGAATATAATAACACACTAAAACTTTTGTTGTGAATAACAAAAATAAAGCGTTTCTTAAAATTTCATAATTTATCTAAATGAATTTTGCAAAAATAAACAAACATTGACGCTGCTGTGTTTCATTCATTCCGCGAAATGAAACAATATAATGATATCATGTAAATATGTGCCAAACAAATAACAAAACAGACGTTATGCACACTGCAGTGATATCGACAAACAGTAGCTGCTCGCTGCAATTAATCTAAATTAGAGTCACTGCGTCACGCATATGTCCATATATCACACCTCACACGTCATTAATGGCTGTTTGTGTGCACCATAAAATTTGTTTTAATGCATCATAACATGTATTTACAAAGTGATTTCACTGATTAGTTAGCGCCGTTGTTAAAGAGTGCCCCATAGGCCATAACTAGTAGAGTCACTGATGTGATAATGGTGCGGCCAATGAGCATTTATGTGCACTATAAAAAATAAGCTTTATTGGATTCACGTAAATATTTATGCTCCCCCACGTGTTTAATCAGATTTTTTATCAGCGGGTGGTGTGCGATGGCGTTTGATTGAATAAATAATGCGATCTTCTCATACAACTTCTGAAAATAGATGCATACACTTGTACCTACTCAATACTCATAATATTTATGTGTATTAACAAGAGCGGCGGCATTTGCGCTAATTGGAAGCCATACATAATTTGAACTGACATGACGGGTGGTGGGTCCTGATTGATTTTCTCAAATGTACAGATAACAATTTGAATACATGAAACATTGATCAGTTACAGTGTGACGATAAATGGAACTCTAGTCTATAAATAATTTGCTAAATTATGCAAAAGATGAGACAACAGAATTTTGTTTGCCCGATTGATCAAAAATTAATAGTTTAATAACCGTCTCAGACAGGATTTAATGAAAAAATCAGATGGCATCTCAATTATAAAAAAAGGTTATAGAAAAGAAAACAAAAATTTAAATAATTGCAATTGTCATGGGGTGAGGAAATTTAAAATCAAAATTACTTGTTTAATGCAAAATTAAATTGTTTATTGAAAGATGCAATTATTGAATAGCGTGTTAAATGTCCCACAATTGTTTGCACTTAGCACGTATGTACTATATGCTGTTTTACACTGCAAAGTGTACTCCGAGTCGTTCGTGTCAAATTGATTAACTATTATGATACAAATGGCGTAATTGTCCTATACGGTATACAAGACCAAGTGTGAAAGTGTTCTAATTTTACAATGTTCGCTGAAATCCACTGCTTTAAAGCAAATATTTTTAATATATTGTTTGTCTGATAAAAAACAAATTGCGATTAAAAACGTCCATTAATATTGTTGAACGCACTTTCCAGCACGCTTAGCTAAATATATCGTAAATATTTATTCTTAAAATTCCTTAGGGGTTTGTGAATTATTTACAACATTCTTATTTTTATTTATTACGTAAGGACACAACTTTTATGAAAATGATATAATTATCGATTACTTACTAAAGCAAGAGTTTTATTCAACTTATTAATTTGTGTTATCAGGTTCATTCATCGGAAATAAGTAATGCATTAAACAATAATCATTCAAAATCATACGTTCTCGTATATTATAAAATGACGTAAAATCAACCGATATACATAAATATATTCGTTGAGCATATAACTATGTTGAGTTTAACAGTGCTTACAAATTTAAATGGAAATGAAAACTTATCAAAGGATAAAATTATGATACCCGTAAGTTTAATTACAATAATTGCTATAAAATAGTATTGAAATTACAAAATGTAAAACCGAAATATGTCACTCGAAATTGAGATTTATGTTACAATTGTAATCATTTAATTTATGTTTAGAGTCATACTTGTTGTGTGTTCTCTTCATTTTTAAATACATCCAAATTATCGTTGTAATTTGAAACATACCATTTTGGCTCAAAGCATTTTCGAAATAACTATTAAGCCGCAACTGCAATGTTATTGCAATTACATTTGCAATATACAGAATTTGAAAATTGAGAAATTTTAATAAAGTTTACGCTGTTTAATTGCCATTTTATCACGACTCACCATACTTGAGTATGATTGTTTTTATATTTTAATTGTTTGTTGCAAATTCGAACGTGATTAAATTTTAAACAAACTAAAACGCGTTAAAACAACTTAAGCAACAAGAAAGTACGTTTTATGATTTAAAAATATGTTTCTCAGGAAAGACACTTAACATCTTGCACTCGATGTCATTGCAGTTTGACAAGAAGTAATTATGAACGAAATTTAATTGATTCCTATGACCTTTAAAATTCTAGCATAGAATTTGTTTTAAATAATTATGTAAATAGAAAGACATTGTAAATTATTATTATTTTTTCGTAGTAACATTACATAGTCGGTGTAAGTCATGCATACAAGTAATGCAATGAGAGGAACTTAAAGCTTGCAGGTAAATCGAGACAGCAAAATTATTATTATTTTATGATAAGAATCCATAATTCTAATTTCTGATAACATTTTTAAATTTTATAAGACTTTCACAACAAAATGTAATCATTAAACTGAAATGTATTCTTAAATAACATGGACGAAAATTCTTATTTATATAATTAGAATAATACCAACAACAATAGATATTAATTTGAAAAAAAATACCATTTGAAAAAGTCAAAGTACAACAAAATACCGAAATTAATAAACATTAAGTTTAATTATTACCGCCAAGTAAAAATTCACACGTGTATGCCAAATCCAATGCCGAATCGACATGCGTACAAAGAATTTCATTAATTAGAACAATTAGAACACTTGACACTTTTCAACTTGAATAGTCATACCATTCAGAATTCAAATTGAATACACTGTCCAATAGAATACAAAAAATGCAGAACAAATATCAAAGAATTTGGAACGTAACAATGGTCCTCAGAATCATTTGCATGCTGAAAAAATTATCTTTGTGTGTTGTCTTTCATACAGATAGCATGCTTGTACGAGTACTATAATATGCATTTAGATGTGTTAATTTTATGCCACTGAGGAGTGAGGACCGAGCATTGAGCAATAAGCATCTTCTCAGCTTAAAGGGGGCGCTTTTATTTACATGATCATAATAAGGATGTTATGTGAAAGTATCTACCATCTTGTTATGTAGTTGGTGTTTCCCTTACAAATGTAAAACACTTAAAACTTTGACGCTGTTAGTTTCTACAAGAGGTTATACGGGAAAATCTTAAAGAACTAGTACATGTAAAATATGCAAGTGCAGTGACGATGAATTTAACTGCCATGCTGGTCTGTCATTTGCATAAACGGTAAATTATTTTAAAGGCGTCACATTAAGCTTTTATCCACGTTGCTGTTTTTTAATTAGAATTAAATGATTTTATAAGTGGAATAGGTAAACAAATTTGCATAAGCTTCATAATAATTATAATAATAATTGACAACGATTGCGTCAGTAATCCGTATAATACTGAATAATTCGTTTATGTATTGTTGTTTATACATGGCTTTAACTGTCTTGAATACTCGCAGTTGTTGGATTTAAAAAATTTATTTACAAAGTGCAGGTGTTAGACAATTTTTAATACATAACTAATTAAATGTTACTAAATAATTAAGTTGTATTATGTGTGTAAAATTAAACCTTCAAAATACTATGAATATGAAAATTAATAGGGATTTCAATTATTATTTATATATAATTATTATGAATAATATGGAGTTATTGTGGGTGGATTTTAAAAATGCAATTTTAAATTTTGCACAGAATGTAAAATTTTTTTTTTTTGAAAATACGAAGGAACTTCTTTCAGGATTTTACTGAAGAACGATGACACATGAAAAAAGACTTTCGGCGTTTACTTTGACAAGGATAGGTATAATTTATAAAGATATTATTAAGTATGCACCTTCGAGCATAAGACGTAAGCCTATTAAATAAATCTCAAATGGATAAAATCGAGACTTTAAATCTCTTTTTCGATATACATACATAGTAAATTAATTGAATTTTCCTAAAAATGTATTAAAAAACTGTATCATGCATTGTGTCTCCTAACGTTATTCATTCGAAGAAAGAGTTTACAAAATGAAGAAAAAAAATCTAACCAAAATTAGCTGCACCTTTGGAATGTCTTTTTTATCACTTACCAACCCGCAACAGCTATTCTCCTCACGTACAACAACCATTTAAAACCAATCTACCGCACCGGGTGACAAATCTGTCTATACCGACGCGACGTGTCCACCCAATGTACACAATTTAATATGGATAAATGTCACAAAAAGCTCAATGCTCAGATTTGGTGCGACAACATTTTTTTTCGGTTTCTCGTTACATTGCAAACGTCTTTGATTTGTCGACTATAGCAATTTGAAAATGCGGCAAAACAAATTTGTTGAGAAACACAATTGCTGAGGGGTGGTCATTCCCTAGTTTTTATGACCCACAATTATAAGGGGCAATACCCGTAGTCCCACAGTCAATACCTATGGGAATTTGCGATGAGTTTTATTTGTTTGGTTTGTCAACAAAAGCTTTTCCCACTACACAATTTGGTCGGTGGAGTGCTTTTTCAAGGGGGTGGCCTGTAGTATGGTCATAGACGCGCATACACAAAATGATTGCTTGCACTTGACACAAACAATCTTTGATAGTCTGAATACAATATTATGTATAATGTATGTATGCGTATATGCGTTTTATTCGATTTTTATTTGGAATGTTCGCTTGAAGTCTCTGGGGGAAAATGTTTTGTCCAAATATGCTTCGTTAATCAAATTAAAGGAAAACTCAATGCAAACTGAGGGGTAGTTATACGAATGTGTGTGTATATGATACAATATATTGCTGTGCATATTTTTGTTTGCCCAATGCTCGAATATGTGTACAAAAAGTAGACAGGTGCTGCATCATAGTGAGTATTTATACAGGTAGAGAATCGCCTGTAGATCCAAAATTATGAAGAAATGGGTAAACAATTTAATTTAATTATGAATAATTCTTTATGGCTGATTGTTTTGACTGTTTTCAAATTTATTTTAAACCTATACTAACTATCATAGTAGGGTAATACTTTTATCGAAAAGCATATTTATCAAAATAATTGTAATAATTTAATTCGTTGTGACATCACAAAAAGTGACGTATTTAAGATGATTTACTTTGTCTTTTTAAACGATCTATAAAGTTCGAGGATGGCTCAAAGGATTTTAATAAATTCTTTTATACTCTTTCAATTTCCATTGCTTTTTCAAGCACAACATTTTTAACCATCAGTTCCTTTATAATCATTGTTATCAAAAAACCTATTGCAATGAACCTGTGTGTAACAATTTTAAAGGGTGAAAGAATTAAGTTAAAAATCCTCCCCTCTATCCCTATAATTATTTGTTTCTCTTGAATTAGACTATTTCTCAATATTAAACAAAAATGCAACATATTAGAGCTTTGAAGTTTGTCTTCTACGAAAATGTTGTTAAATGTTAAACGGAAATGTTAAATTTTATAAGTTTGAAAAAGTTTAAACATATAATATGGCATAAATTGGCATTGAACTCCGCAATTTTTTGCTGATGGTCTTTTAAGAAACTACAAAAGGAAGACTTGGTTTCTGTTATTTTTTTATACAGTTATTGAGCAAAAAATTAACCATAAGGTTTATTAAAGGTGCAAGACTCTTGATAAAAACACTAAAATGTATAATTTATCATGCACCTTAAAATGCAGACTTGCTCATCTCAGACATAAAACTGTACAGACAAATACGGAAAATTTGATTGTTAACAAAAAGAAGAAATGAGTGAAACCACTCAAAAACGAAATGTGCATCAAATATAATGATTGTCTCTCTACGGTTTGCACTCTAGCAGTCTTACACCCACATAATTTTGCCACTGTATAACATGTCTCCACAAACCGCCCTTGATCGTGCTCTTTATATCTAAGTGTTAGCCTTACGAGTGTAGTTATTTTTAGACGCCCAATCTATTTTAAGTCGTTCCACTGTGAAGACGTGACGAAACTTTTTCACCATATTGCGTATAGAAAAGAAATATTGCCATATGAGACGTTTTATTTTGAATTCAGTCAAGCGAGAATTTATAGCAGAAACCAACCAAATAATAAAATCACTAACAGTTAATAAAAGTTAGTATATACTTTGAGCACAGAAATCTATTATAGGTGTTCAATGTTCAGGGTCACACATACTAAAGTATTTATTACAATTGGAATGTATGTACCTGCGTCTTGCACTCTACAGTACTTAATAAATAATGTAAAGGATTTTAAAACTGATGACTTGGAAACTTTATTATAACTATAGTTTCAAGAAAATAAATCACAAAGGAAATATGAAAAATGTTTATTAAAAAACTATTGATGATTGGTTTCCCGCGTCCCGGTCTCCTTGATCTCGTTTGGTAATAAAATTAAAAAAAATCAAAATGAAAACCAAGCAAACGCAAAACACTGGATTTATTGCAATGTAGTATTGTAAACAAGTTAATTACAAAATATGGATTTATCGGGCTTAGTTCAGTAAAAATAAAGCTAAACTGAAGCTAATTATAATTATATTCTAGAAATAATATATTATTTATGCTTGTAAGCTATACAACATACAAACACAAAAACGTATGATTCAAAGTAAACTGAACCATGCAAACTTCTCTGATAAAATATTATCAACAAAATACAAGTATATGATAAGAAAACAAAAATAAATATATTTTCTGTTATTTGCGTTATCTTTTTATTTCAAATATTGTATATTGCAAATTTAAACGTTTGTACAATTAATATCAGCAATGGAATGTGTACTGGTGACTTGTGTCACTGTTGACTGTGAGTATGATAATTTATTTTTAAATAATCTCCCATTCATTTTGAGATTCATATACATTGACAATGCGTACGTAAAAAATGCATATTGTGAACTTTATTTCTATACAAATGTAGTAAATTATATTATTGCGGACTAGAAAAAATGCAC
This sequence comes from Sylvicola cinctus, assembly GCA_963854165.1. Lineage (NCBI taxonomy): Eukaryota > Metazoa > Arthropoda > Insecta > Diptera > Anisopodidae > Sylvicola > Sylvicola cinctus. Next base: position 55,609,601 of record OY974082.1, read on the forward strand.
TTTGCACTGAAATGATTTCAATTAGTAAAATAATAAACAACAATTATAGAAACTTTGTGGCACAACCCGTTTAATTGGGGACGTTTCCCATATGTGTTTTCCGTTAAGTGATTTTTATTGTTGCTATTTTTAACTTCAAAAATACATGTGCTAGAGAAATGAGCATCAAATAAAAAAATTGTATTTTTGTTCCAATAGTTGCCTTTAAAGTTTTTGCATAAAATGGATAGAATCTAAGATAAAACGGACAAACTAATTTACCCCTTTTTTCAAGATGGCGCCGAGGACATGAACGATTCAGTCTCGCAAATCGAGTTTTAGGTTAGTTTTGATGTGTCCCACAAGGGGTAGCGACATATCTCCGCGCGACATATCTCCGCCGAACTGAGAACGACATATCTCCGCGCGGAGATATGACGTTTTTGGGCGACATATCTCCGCGCGGAGTTAAGTCGCTTTGAAACGACATATCTTCGCGCGGAGATATGTCGTTCTCAGTTCGGCGGAGATATGTCGTTTTAAAAGCGACATAACTCCGCGCGGATATTATTACTATTAAAAAAATTACATATTGGCTATTTTCAAAATGCCGAAAATCCTATTATAAAATAATTATGTATTATGTTTGAAAATTTCGATTTGTTAATTACTTTTAAATTGAAGCAGCGTTTTTGTGCCTGTTAAGTAATTAATAATTTATAGCCTACAAATCACGGATCATATTTTATGACATGAATTTTATTAAATTTTGCATTTAAATAAATAAATACATAATAAAATAGAATATATCTTGGCGCGGATATATGAGGATTTTGAAAGACATATCTCCGCGCGGAGGCATGTCGTTCTTAGTTCGGCGGAGATATGTCGTTTTGAAAGCGACATAACTCCGCGCGGAGATATGACGTTTAGAAAACGACATAGCTCCGCCGAACTAAGAACGACATATCTCCGCGCGGATATAGTACCGGGCGGAGATATGTCGCGCGGAGATATGTCGCTATGCCTCCCACAATACAAAATTAAGTTTTCGAGCCCTTTTAATTCTACTAAACTTAAATACGTAACGTCATGTGAATATTTTAGCCGTTTAAATACTACATATAATATTTAGGGTGAGCATTGTTACACCGTCTCTTTCCCTTATTCCAAACCACAATGATTTACTCTATATTTTATCAGTATAACTGAATAAAATCTCAATATTCATACAAAATTGCCTAATCCAGATAACAATAAATTTAAGAGCCTTTAAAACAATTTTTTGTATTATTTTAAAGGCTCTTAAAACCACAATTCCTCCATCCAATACGTAATTCCCCTAAAATAAAAAGAAAACAAAAACATGGTTCTTTCAAATAAACTTTAAGAAAGGCATCAAATTTTCAACCACAATAAACAATGTTATGAAAGAAAAATGCGGCGTGTATAAGAGCTTACGTACACCAAGAGGAAATGTTAGAATTTTTAACGAAAGCGAATCAACAAAGTGGCTCACCCTTTCAATGAAAATGTATGATAAAATAATGCAATTGATGATGAATGTTTATACATGACAGGAAAATCCTTACGCAGTACAGTCAATTCTCAGAGTTTATTACACTCTTGGGAATTAATTCCTATGCTTAGAGTCACCAATTGGCTTATCAGCGAAATAAAAAAAATCATGTTATGAGGTGTCAGTTTGATGAATTTACGTAAAACATTTAGACACTGTTCTGGGAGACTTTTGGTAATCTGTCTAATAAGTTAAAAAGATTTTGATTGAATTGTATTTTTTAAATTTAATAGTTATTGGCAATAGTATTTCCTTAAATTAACAAATATGTGAAAAGAAATGGCACAGGAAACACTTATTTACAAGCTCTATTATTTTTACTGAATAAATAAAGAAGGGAAATCCTTTATTGCGTGTATATGGGACCAAATTGAATGGAATAAATTCGTTAAATTATGTGATTACGTTGATAAAACCTTCAATGAAATAATTCAATATTTTTTGCTATTGTATTTAATGAATTCAATTTATCGCATATTGGATAAAAATAGAAAGGTCAGTAACAAAATTACTGAATAAATAAAATAAAGCGGCAATAAATATTGAAAACCTTTTACCCACAAAAATGTCGGTCGTATTGGCTGATACAAAGCGGTATTGCGAAATTGTTTAACTACACAGGAAAACAATGAAAAAATGCAATATTTTCAATTATTATGGTTTGTAGGTCTTTAAGCTCATCTTGGATTAACGGAGAAAGCTGCTGGCTGCCGCATTCCCTGCGTAAAAGATTAATAATTAAATATTTAAAGTTAACCATAATCAACAGTATTTAAGCTGCCGACATTACATATTTAATCTGCTTTATTGCAGAAGATGTTCACTTGTGCAAAACGCGTACATTAAGGGAATAGGGACTGCTGTATGGGTAAGCGTTAAATTAAATAACTTGGGCATTGAAATGGAAATGTTACTCCAGTCAAAATCGAATTTTGACACAGGAAAAGCCAAAGAAATTGTAATAAATTCTCGTACTCGTAAGGATCTCCCCTTCAAAGCTGGAAAAGAATTTCAGTACATTTGTTGCTAGGTATGAAAACATCTTAAAAACAAAACAAAAAACATTACTTGTCAAGAAAATTCCCAACAAGTTCTTTATGAAACCAGAGTGGCATCCCTTCAGTGCTCAAATATGTGGAATCACATGAGGAATTATGGGTGAAACAATTTGACTTACACGTGGCATGAGCTTCTCAAGTTCCAACTGAGACATACAACATGATGTCTCAGTTGGAACTTGAGAACCATGACATTTGAAATGTAATTGCAAATTGACTTTCAGTAAAATATATAAAACTTCGCATTCATCAACATTTTTTAACAAGATCTTTTGTCTATTCTACTTAAATTTAATGTATTATGTTTCAGTATCATTATTATATTCATATGTGATTCAGGAACCCAAAAAAAAAATTTACATATCCTTCAATATTTTACATAAATCAAAACCCACATCGATTTTGAATATTTCATCCTAAATGTACATCTTATTCGCAAATACAACAAATTCAAACGCAACGCTCGATCAAACAACTGATTCCTTTAACATATTTCCGTTCTTATTTATCTTCTTTCAACAAGAGAGAAGTAATCGACCAACACAATTTAAAATATTAATTTCATTTCGACCTTATAAATACGATGCAGAATATGCGGCCACCAGGACCGCAAATAAAGGACGACTTTGAATAAACGTGGATGCCAAAATATTATGATCTAATGGCCAACAATTCTTTGACCCTAAATATGTTTAAGGATCAAACGATGATTTAAATAACCACATTATTAATTCTGTATTGTACACTCAAATATACACACTTCAGTAAATATTTACAAGTCGGTAACTAGACCGTATAGACGGGGAATTCACTGAATTTGGGTCGAAAACTACACACAACAAGCCATCTAAAATATGATGGGAGAAGTTTGCCAACAAAACACCCAAATGACAAAACAAGGACACTCAAATATACGTAAAAATGACGACCCATCACCCAACACTACATGTTTAAATGAGATGTAGAATTTTTACAATGCACTTGGATGAAAATTTATGTCCAAGTTTTGTGACATTCCACACTTCGGGCTATACGCAAAATGAACCACAGAACAGCATTCCATTAGTGAGAATAACTCTTTGAGCTGGGGTTTCAATTTGAAAGACACTAACTATTTTTTTTGAAATAGATTAGGACATTAAACCAGGCGATTATTCGCAATTGATGACTTTACGATACTGCATTAAGTTTCAATTAATAGCTAACATTAATTTAACGCAGCAATCAAATGCAGCTGTTGTCGCAATTAAAACTCCAAGATGACAAGAATTGTAATTTGCAGTAAAAAAAAATGCCACTGACGCAATTTTATATAATTATTTCAATATATTTCTATTAATTGTGTCGGGTTATTAAATAATGCAAATGTCAATTTATTCAACATCTTACTGGACTCGTTAACAAAGCCCAACGTTGAAATGGCAATGTCACCCCCCGGCCCCTGCAAAAAATACAGGAGTGGAAATTTATGTTTTTAGGACGTAATTGGATTGAATTAGGTTAACCTTATGGACAGTTAACGGGCCAATAACGATTATAGCAGTTGTTCTTCATGGTGAAGTTATAATCCATGCAATAAAACAAGCGGTTAATGTTTCTTAACGCACTTAATTGCGGAACTTCTTTATCAGGTGGCGTTGATTGGGAATTTATCTTAATGTTTATAGAGAAGTTGTTGTTTATCATAATGTCAAGTAAGTGCCACACCGAAATAATCTGTAATTAAGCAACAGTGGTTTATTGTGAGTATAATGTGGGATTGCCGTGTAATTTCGGTTGATAAAAGGAATTAAGTGAATGTTATTTGTAATTTTGCAATCAATTTTGATTATTGCTATTTGATAAAACGGATTTTATTTTGAGATAATTTAGAAATAACGGCCTTGCACTTTGCTTTGGTGTGACGCATTTTTTGTCAAAACGTTAATATTTTTGTAACAAAAATAAGCAAATATTTGAATGTGGTTTTAAGTTTATACCTAAATTGAATCAATTCTGTTTAAAATGAACACGTAACTATATTACTTTATAGTAATAAAAATCTTTCTTGCACAAACATAATGCGGTATACGTAAAATTAAAACCCCATCACAACGTTTTTTAACCACACGGCCGGCACACTGTTTGAAATCTTGTACATTCTCATCACCCACATTCGGTATTTACTCGTGCGTCTGTTTTCTAGTCACATTTCGCTGGCATTTAAAATTAAATATGTAATAATAAAAAATTTACTACCATATAATTTCTTATCATTTTACGTGGAACAGACAATCAGAATAAAATGCGTTCATTGCATTTATATATATTATTATTAAAGTCCACAAATCTGTTTGACAATGTAAGAGGGTAATTTTATTAAAAAGAGTTTTGCTAAAAAAAATCCGTCAAATAAACTAGTGGCATAATTTTTCAATCAAACTTTACATCTTGCAAAAGGTCATTCATGTATACGTGACGTTGTTTGCAATTCTTTAAAAGAATAATTTCACATTAATTGGTACGTGATTTGAATTCACTAAAGTACGAATACACCCTGGCCATGGTGCACTGAGTAGTGCCCATTGAACGTGGTACTGCAATATTCTTTAAATGAGGGGTAAACCCTATAACAATTTTAATGTAATTACACAGGTTCGAACAAAAACATTTTATCATTATTAAAAACGTTTTATCAAAAGAGTTATCTGCAATAATTTTCATAAGTATAATTAAGGCTTTTCTGAATTTTATCAATTTCGTGGGATGAATTATAATTTTATCAAAAAACGAGCCGCATCACACTCAAATTGGGATGCCATGAACATTCGGTAAAAGTTAAAAACAACTTTTGTAAACCAACAATGTACAATGTACTTCCTTGCGCCATAAATTAAATAATTCAAGAGACCTTTTTAATGTTTCATTTCCATGTTAACTTTTAAGATATTTTAGATTAGAAAAGAATGTATTTGCTTAAAATTGTTAATGAAATTATTAATTATTAATTATTGTAATACAATAACTTTAAAAGAAATTGCTTTTCCTCAAAAAATTAAAGAACTAAAAAAACAAGGTTATTTAAAATAAATTTTCAAGTACATTTTCATTCTCATTCAATTAATTAAACAATAAAAAATTTATTATGAATTTTTACTCCAAAGAAATCTATATTAAAAACAATGAGCAACTTACTTATTTAACACATAATTAAAATTTTAATTTTAAATGTTAACTATACTCTGTTCATGTTGTGTTTATTAATAAATGTTATTGAATTAATTGAGTATAATTTTTAAACCGCCACAAATGATGAGAGATTCAGAATGCATGCGAAAATGTACGATAATTATTAAATTAATTCCATATTTTAATTTTTATTTATGGATATTTCAGGCAAAAACAAAAATCTGCATTTCACTTTTTATATTCGTCGTATTTTCTAGCACCGCATAATTAATTATTATTATAAAATATTAATAAAATCGTCATCTGATAATAACAATAGCGTATTTAGAAATGCTAAACATTATTTTCATTTGTCAATTAAAACATTTAACAAAAAAAGAACTATTTTATTTACATTTGCGCCGAACACATTTCTGGGTCAAATGCAGAAATTTTGTTGATGCATTTAAACAATACATGTATAAAAACGACGCGACAGGACCTTGACAACTTTTTATTTTCTTTATTTTAAAGAACGTTGTGCCCATATTTTACCAAAAAATCTAGAACGTCCTGCGTGTACTGGGTAACATTATGTGCATTGCATAAAAAGGACCTAAATATACTAAAGTATGTATACGAATATTGAAACTTTTTACTAGTTCAACAAAAATTCAAACTTTCAAGTACGAGCATGCTATTCGTACTTAGTCTGCGACCTTATTCTTGTATACTCGTAATACAAGTGAGTAATATTTAAAATAGGAAACTTATGAACAAGTATGTGGATCGCTGATTTCAATCTAATATAGAAGAAAAATACAGTCTCGTTGCTTCGCTTCTGAGATTCGTGCAATTTCTTTAATTCAAGGCACCTATAGTATTCCATTTCCGGGTGAAATACATAATATGCAGTTGTGCATGCATGTTTCGAAGGAAAGCACCGAAATTGGTTCACGGACAAATGCACAAATACCAACAACAAGTTGGGGTCAAATCGATATGCCTGGCCGTTGGTGTATGTATACGACCTTAATGTTTATATGTTGAGCACTGCAATCCATTGGATATGGGCACTGCATGCGGTTATTCCCGCAGGGTGAGTTTATGCGACTAATAAATTAAATTTTCATGTGGTAAATAGTATAAGAAAATAACCGACATATGCACGCATTGATGTATGTATATTGCAATTCAAACTGCGTTGTAAGGGTGTTGCACATTTAAACTTAATTGTTGTTGTTCATCTGTACTTATGCAACCACCACAATCGATACACTTGCGTGAATTCCATAGTTAAAGTACAACCCATTAAAATTATTAAGTTTAATTATTCGCGTATAGTTTGGCGAGCTTTTTGCAAGCACATGTTGTAACTACGCCAAGCACAGAATATTTGTGTGTGCATAAGACGAAGATGCGGCAAAACACTTTACAGTTTAGGCATCATAAATAATCATTATAAAAACAAAATTCCCAAAAGAAGATGAGTTTGTGGTTAAAGTTTAAAATGGCTGCATCCAACTATACCACCCATAGTGATGAAATTTTGTGATACCATCAACTTAACGTTGCATTATATATCTGTTATTTGCAGTGCAATAATTTGAGTTGCTGTTTAATCGAATGCCCATTTCCATTGGGCTCGTAAGTCTGCATTAGGTCTGTCCGAAACTATTCGTGAGAATTGTACGAACTAATGAGAAATACTTATTTCATCTGGATGCTATGAATGCTTTGTGTATTCTGTCTCAGTGTTTAAGCTATCTGCTTTATTTGCCTTTGTATTTGAGTTCAATTTTACTTAAGTTTTGTATTCGGCGAAAAACACACGTTTGTCCTTTAATTTTAAAATTTTCAGAAAATAATTTACTCTCTTATTTATGTCAACTATACAGTGAAAGTTTACCTTTTTGGGATATGAAGTATGTAACCTTCGACATTTTTTTTTTTTGACAAAATTGTGTATTTTCATTACACAAATTAATATTGATAACATTTTATATTTTCCGGAAAAATTGGAAATGCAAGAAACTGTTTCTACGTAAATCATTTTTAACGTAAGGTAAAGATTTTTTTATTATTATTATTTAATAAAAATGTTGGAAAACCTTTAATCAATTTGCATATAAAAAAGGGATACTTTGTTTCTTTTTGTACAAAGTATTTGGCTGCTCTCCCTGCCACTTATTTTTCTGTTCTTAGAAGCCAAATCTCGGTGATTCACAAAATCCTGAATATTGGCAAATTCAGAAAACCGAAATCAAATGTAATCAATTTTGTTGTACATTATGTATAAGAGCGTCTGTCTTTAATTCATTAATGTATGCGCCATGCACAGACGTAAGTCTCTGGCACAGACAACACTATATAATACCTTCAAACATAATTTATAACGCTAAGAAACCACAAACAAGTTTCTGCCAGCATTCGAGTTGCCGTGCCAAAAATGTTTTAACGGTGATATAGCTAAATTCGACGCCAAAGCTTTCAGTGGACGTAACATATGAATAATTGAAGGTCAAAAACGTACTATCAATTCAGTGACATCATCTCTTCAACAATGACGAATTTGCACAAAACAAAAAAACAAAGGTAAATACCTTTAGATAAGTATTTCATGTATACAAAAGCTGATCTTATGCACGCAGTTGTCATAATTAAGCAGTCACGATTGTCAGTTTTGATTGAAAGAGATGGAAAGGTGTGGTATATTTCAGCAAGCAAAATTATTTAACTAAAAATAAAAGAGACAAAGGCGATGTCCGGCATGAAAATTGCAAGAATTATAGAAATGGACCTGTGGGGGTTCATGCATGTGAAACGATAATCAATGAAATTAAATTATCACCATTTAACGTCTGCAGGTACATTGTACATATACATACTTGAATTGGTAAATGGGAGACGATCGATTCATTCGAATTTAAAATTAAAGAAATATGTATGTACATAACAATGTTTTATCATTTTTTTAAATTACATGTCAGGAATCACCATGTAGTAATTTAAATTAATATGTAATGTAGTTGATTAATAATAAAATTATAGCCGTGGGTTTTGACAATAAATAATAAATTAGGAAACACTGATTTTGGACCAGAAACTACTAATAATTGTAGAATAGTTGTATGGACCAATAAAATTAAGAGCTTGGCAAAATTTAGCAATTTAAAATGAGTTCAAAGGAACGGGAATTTCAAAAACAAATAAAAGAAAAGCATACGAAATTGCTGCTAAAATAAGGCAAACGATTCAGTGTCAATATTGAACTTTCAAACTTAATTAGATGCTTTTGAGCTCTGCATTTTTTATTTTTGCAATACTAATTAAATTTCCAAATCACGGAGTGCATTTCTGTTTTTTTTTCTCGTGAAAAACTGTGCTTTTATAAATCATCGCTGAAACATAAACGTGACTATAGTCAAATCCAATGGTTCATACAAAAGTTCATATGGGGAAAAATCAAATAAAGCTTAGTTATGGGAACAATCAACAAAAAGTTCGCCTAACTATATGATTTGTTAGTTTCAAAATAAACTTGTGCAGATGCTGATTCACATAGCCCTTTTTATGTTTGTACACGCATTAAAACAACAATAAAGAATTGAATATAAAACTCGATAATGTTAGAATAATAATGATGGAATGAACATCGAATTAGGTTCCTACTTGAATAAACAAATTTTAAATGAACATAATATCGTGCGTAATGTAAGTATAATAATTACTACATGTAGTTAGAAGATTGCTTTTGTTTATTTAAGTATTCAGAATACACAATTATTTGTAAATTGATTCAAATTAATTTAAACGTTAGATACACACTTTTAATAGTTGTAGTGTGTAACTTAACAATTTAATGTGATTTTCAAATACCTTCCAACCAAGAAATGTGTCACCATATAACTATGTTACGTACCATAAAATAGTATGCTTTTATTGCATTAACCAAATGACATCAAGTCTTATCAAAGAACAAACCATACACCGTTTAGACCTCAACATTTTCTATGCGGGAAGGTCATATTTGAAGCATAATAGTGCAAATGCTTGTGCACGTAAGTCATACCGATACAACTATTATTTAAAATTGCATTATGAGACGACCATGAATGGAAAACAACTTGAACTTGAAACATTTATGGCCTATACAAAATGTATAAAGGCATTCTCACGCATTGCAGATAATTTCATTGAGCCTATCAATCAATCTATTGCATTTAAAATTGACGGTATTCCGTATTCGCAATTTAAATTGTGCATATTGAAAAGGAGTTTAAAATTAATACTGATGCTTCAATGCATTGCCCTGCACGTGGCATGGGGATTGAAGAATTATTCACTTTTTTTTGTTTGCTTTTAATTTATTGAACAAAAGGTTTTGAAAATAATATTATATATAGTAAAGAAAGAACTTTAGGGTCTTCAATTAACGTTATGAAAAAAATATTACGTCTTTTTAAAATAAAATAAATGGCCCATTTTTGTTATAAATTTAAGCCATCCTATAATTAATTCAATTAATAGAAACGAGTAATAAACTGAATGACATTTAAATACATGCATTCTTGAAAATTTAAATGCTCCACCTTGAAAAAAACAAATGCATATTTGAAAATGAAATACATATTTTTAAATCTTGAAAACCAGACAGACTTACAGTAAATTATAATATTATATATACCAACATATGTACATGTTTTCAAAAAATTGTTTACAGAAAACGAGATTCGAGTTTCATAATTTTAAGTGCAAATAAATCATTTTACATACGGCTATACACAGGCATATTTTCCACAATAATAAGTAGGAATTATAATGGTAACAACTACAACAACATTAATGTTTGATTTTGAGAATTGCGTCGCGACGCACACACGCGCCAGCACGAACAAGGCTGTAACAAGTTAGACGAATGTTCTTTTTTTGTGACTCTAATTAATTTGATACAATTTTATACGCAATTTTATATCGAGTTTAGATCCACACGCCTTGTTAGTTGCTACTTGTTTGACTCAGTAATCAGTAAACAATAGTCATTAATCATTATGGCCACTCTATTACTTAACGAGTATTTTTACTCACTGATGTCTGAACTATTTAATTGTGTTAAAGTATATAGTTTTCAATGACAAATGATGACGACTACGCGGCCACGCTCGCGTGCTCAATGATAATACATAATGTAAAAAGTTCACACAAATATGCCGGAAAATTAGCAAACCGCGTGTCTAGAAATGTAGAACTATATATTCTAGACGACCTGTAATCGACATACTCATGCATCATTAACGTAGTCGTAGCATGAAGCGCGATAGCCTTTCCCTCATGAGACACATGACTACAGGTAGGCACTTCCCAATTGGGTCAACAAAATGCTTTTAACGCAATCATATTAGTACATTCTTAAAAGGCATTTTCACATGGTTCTTTAACTATATACAAAACATATTATGTATTCTTATATTTTGAATGAAAAAAAGTATACAAACTAACACATAGAACTCCGAACTGCAAAGTCTTTTTTGCATCTATATGTAAATCAACAGCTCCGTAGGTATGGGGATTATTTCAAGTGTCGTTATATTTCCTGAAGCCGATAACCTGGAAGAATCACATGCACACGCCACAAAGACTGTAGACACGACACAAAATAAACAACACTGCACTTTATGCACTTTCTATGCATTTAGCATTTGGTAAGCATAAATTTTCATATGACAACAATCTGCACTGGAAGCATGTTATACGACTATTTTTAAATGAATGCTTGTACCCTCGTGAGAGTAGTTTCCCTAACTCTATTTTATTACCACAAAGTTCAAACCACCCGGCCTATCCAGGTACACAGTTGTCAGTTGTCACTTTAACCACGAATATTATTTTACTATTTTTAACAATTTAATACACCACCACTGTAACACTCCTGCACAATAATAGAATTTTTCACCAACACATTAAATCGCACTATATTTGCTACTCCCTGATTCCACAGTGCACACTGCACTTGATGACTCAATGAATTCATACAATAAAATATTATGATTAATTTCTACAATACTGTGCACACTGATTTTCACCAAAAACTTTTATTTAATTAGAGACAATAATTATTGCTATGAAAAATCGAAACACGATAGAAGTACAATATTATTGTGATTCTAGAACTAGTAGACCAACACTTCTTACATTTTTACACATGCCTTTTGTGGGCGACCGACATCTAGCGGGGACACGAACAAACTGAGCGGACTTTCATCATTTCATGGGAGAACACTTGAATTCAACTCAAAAATAATTTTGCGTTTAGCATTTTTGTTGTTCTTTAATATACGTATGCGCGAGTTTGCATGTGTTCATATTTCCCCTTTTTTGTGAGAGAAATAAACAATGAACCTATATATAATGAAGGCTATATATACTAGTAACTAGACTGTCCATAAAGATATGAATTATAATTCAAAATAATTATTTTTTTTAAATATTTCTATTTTTTTTTTTTTAACAATTATTAAAATTAATATACCGTACATAGATTTTAATACGTTGTTAACTGCTATTGTCTAGATTGTAGAATGTCATTTATTTCAATATTATGTTACATAAGTAACGGTAAAGTAATTAGTAACACAATTATATTGTGTACACATCTATTGAAATATAATCTTTAATCATTCAAACTGCAAGGGATCCATTTAACCTAGTCTCCCGTAATATGACTTATACATCTGACTCTTTCTATTGCAGTGTAATTTGCTCTTTATGTATCACAAACTTACGCAATTTCGTCTACACACATTTATAACAATGAGGGGAAATTTGCGGCAAACATCAATATATATTCAATTCATACATGAAAATTGGCGGTTGGCGCCTCTCCCCTTCAACAATACAATGAAATTAAATTTCTTGGAATAAGGTATTTAGACCTGAGTATTGAGTACGTAAAAATTGTTATCTTATCAAAATATGTGTGAGTTGCGGCACATGTGTTCACACACTTTATACAGTCCAGTCGAGTGCACTCTTGTAACATAAAATGATTGAGCGGCATGTGTGCTCGCAAGTCGCAAATATGTTGAAACATATCTTTGTTTACACTTTAGTTTAATTCAGGACATAAGTTTAATGTACATAGTATAAAATAAAAATTCATTGATGGGATTTTCCTTTTTATTTTGTGTAATTCCGTGAAAAATGTGTGAAGCATTTTGTAATATATTATAATATATATGTAGGTATGTAGTTACTTTTTTTTTTATTCATGACTTTCAAAAGTATTGGTGATCAATTTTTGGTTAAGAATTTTATATTCGTTTGTAATTTGTATACTATATGCATTTCGTGTTTGATAAAATATATAATAACATACATACAGCGAAGATTTTAAAGTGTGAATTTGTGTGAACTTCGAGCGATCAGCAAGTATATTTTATGTGTGCTCGAGCGTATATGCTAATTAGTAATTGGTGCCTGATACAGTGATGTGTGAACTTCCCCATCTTTTTAAGTGTCACATTTATTTTTTAACAATACAATTTAGTTTTGTTTATGATACATTGAGACCACATTGATCAACAATCGGTGTATTTTATTTATATGTTTATAATTGTTTTAATTGTTTACATATTTAGCTTATTTAGTGACTGAATTATTACAGTGTTAAATTAATTTTTTTTAAATAATTTAGATTCGTAATCTACATCTTTGGTAAGTTATTACTTTTGAACTTGATATTGAAGAGTCCTAAAAGCTCTGTGTCTGTAATCCTTATCCTGTATTTATTTGCCTACGACATAAGTAATGTGAAGTAAAGTGAAATATATATATGCTATTGACTCCTTAGAATAATTTAAATGAAAACAATAAGAGTATTTTGTGTCCGAAGGCATAAGTTGGACAATAATATTTTAATCACATCAAATAAGAGATAATAGATAACCTCGACATTCAAATTGTTGAACTTTTCATGTATTTACAAAAATGCATTATGATTTTTGATTAGGTAGTTTGATTTGCACCAGAAAAATAGTACAGTTTTGATAATATGTACGACATGTTTACTAAATCTGTATGAAAAAAATATTGTAAAAATTAATCATCATTTTAACCAATATTTTTGACGAAAACTGTTGGTAATATTAGTCACAATGTTTTAGTTTTGATTTTAATTAAATATAAGTTTAAGTAAATATTAAAAGTTAAACAATGTGTAGTTATGAAGTGATTATGAACATGGCAAATGTTTTACTTTTCAGTCTATAAAAGTTAAAGAAAAGTGTTTCTTTACTAAATACACTTCTTGCACAATTTTATTTATTTTGTATAAATTTATACTTATACTTATAATACCTTATTTTTAAATATATTTACAAATTTCGTAATTCTTAATGGGACACGCTCTTATTAAAATCAAAGAAATTAAAATTCATCACAAATTGATGAAGTGTAATTTTTTTTTATTTATTCATATTAGTATGTATTATGTATTACTTTTCACTTTAAAAACATTTAATATTTGAGATAATAAATAAACACCATGTACAAAAAGTAAAGTGTTTTCGTGCCATGTAAAAAGGCGCCAAAGTAATTGCATACATTTAGGCGATTATACAGAAAATTTATTGAGTAATATTTGAATATCACTCCAATATCATGAATTGTTATCTTTTTAAATAGTTAAATGATTTAATTTGTGTTAAAAAAAATCTATTTTTAAATTATTTTTTATGTTTTTTTTAACAAATTATATTAATTACTTTTTGCAATAAAATCTACTGCACGTAGGACGAATGAAAACAAAAACTGAGCCAATGGAATTACTTACACTTGAATTTAACGAGTTTTTCAATAAATAATCCTTTGAAAGATATAAATATAGACTTACTCCTAAGTATGAGCGCAACTTAATTAACTATATGGACACATTAATTATTACTTTATGAATACTCATTCGGCATTGTGTTATGTATTTAGTAGTTACAAAGACCGTCTTCTTCTTTGTCAATTTGTATTCTTTTTTGTATTTATTAGTCACTTGATTTAATCATAAGAAAAAATTTTTTCTAGCAAATATGAAATCATAATAATTCTTTATTCAATTATAAACGAGTAGCAGCGTCGAAAATATACTAATGATGTGCCATTACTGTTACATCAAAAAGCATTTCAAACGCTTTCAGAATTTGTATATTTGTATAAAATTCTCAATTTAACAAGCGCACCTCCCCAAAAAAATTATAAAAGAGTCACATCATAGGGTGTTTTAGTGGAAAAATATATATGTAGGTCAAATTTGTAAAATAATAATTATGAAATCAAATTCAAAAGGCATTGGTACTAATTGGGTCAAATTGTGGCTACAAAATTCTATGAATGGTGCTTCAAAATCTTGTGACTAGTCGTGCATTGATTGAATCCTTTAAAGCTCTGTGGTCAGATTTGTATAGAAATGTTCAACACATATTGTGAGTGATATGACTGTAGTTTGGCGAAATCATATCAAGTTTTTCTGTACTTGTTAAATTGAATTGAAATGTGAGATTTTACATTTCGGTATATTTCAATAGAGAGATTGCCTGAGGATAATCATATTCATCAAGGGTTGGGCGGTACAAATGAATTCACACATGCATTTAACATTCGACATGTTGTTATGATGTATGTTCAAGTTAGGGAGAATACGAAATAGAGTTGCATTGATCTGGCAAAAGTTTGTCTGCATGTGGCCACAGTTGACGCAATTCATTCACACTGTCAAGCCAAATAAATCACTTTAATTTTTGTGTAACTAAATTACAGTCTTTGCAAACTTTTGATTGTGTCTGCAACCCTTGTTGATTTAATGCCTTGGCAGGATTTATATTGTGTTTGCAGATTTCTTTGTTAACATCTGGAGTTTCGTAATTATTCTTTATGTGCAGTAATGTTAAGTTTATTGCAATAGTTTTGTAATTTCAAATGTTTCAACGAGTGTTATTTAGCTCCATTCTATGTTTTTGATGAAATCGTATATTTTCTCTTCTATTTATCGGCAGCGACCCCTTCTTAATTGTTGAATTATTTTACTAAAGTTTTATAACAAAATTGTTTTATATGGATTGAAACAAAAATTTATAAAATTATGATTGTTTTTATCAACAAATTAATTATAATTTAAATTTAAAAAATACGATTAAATAAAATTAATAATACTCTATCCAATTAAACCAACAATGATTTCCTTTTCAACCTCATTTCACACACAATTCGTAGGTCATTGCCAATTTAAATTGAATTGTTGTGTTGCCAAACGAAAATGTTATTCCAATTGATGACACCATTACAAATTGCAGCACTGCTTCGCATAAAAACATATGTGTTACATAATGATTCATTGTACCACCGAATGCAGAAGGTTACCCATAATTATTTGCATTGCAATGTATTTGCTAATACGATCACGTTTGCGTGATTAAGAAAACGAAGCCCACTTGGAAGGTGTCCAATACATTTTATCGGACAACTGTATATCGTTGCATAAAATTGCTTAATTTATTGTCACCATTATATTTTGAATAACCATAATGATAATGTACGAGTGTACTTAATATGTAAAATATGAATGCATATAACTTACAGTACCCTGAGAGTAGCAATGGCATCAAAAATTTCTTCACCGGCAAAGGCATCGCTTCGAATGAAAATTAAAAGGATTCTGCAAAATATGTCACCGGAAAATAGAACAACCCAGTCCCAGCAGATAGCGCAGAAGGTAAACTTGCTTTTACAACAACAATTATTTAAAAAAATTTACATTGTCTTTTTTTGTGGAATTTTCGTGGGATGTGAGTTCATCTGGAGGCTGGGACGTTGCACATTCTTAACATGTTATTTATTCCCTCCTTTCTTTACTGGTAATACAAACTTTCATTCCTTTTTTTTTGTTACATATTGTGTCAGGTCATGGCAATGCCGGAGTTTAAACATTCAAAACGGATAAGCATTTACTTGAGCACTAAAATGGAAGTGGCTACTGATGTCATTCTCAATGAAATGTTCCGACTCAATAAAATGGTAGGTGTATATTTTATTTGCCTTTATGTTTAATATTACCTGAAAATCAATATCCCGTTGACACTTAATTTATGAGAAATTGATCTTTGTTGGTATAAAGGACGCTATACCAAAAATTTAAATTCAATTGATTCAAACAAAAGGAAATAGTTGAGTGTTGAATTTCATTACCCAAAAATATAATAAAACTTGGCAATTGAATAAATGGAATAAATTTAAATAAAGGTGTTTGTGCCTACATACAAAGGAAATCGCATGGAGATGGTTCGTCTCAGGGACATGCAGGATTATGAAGAACTGCCACTATCGAATTGGAATATCAAGCAGCCAAGCATTGATGACAAACGAGACAATGCTTTGGAAACGGGTATGTTATAGACTTAAATATATGTGCGCGCATGAACCAAATACATATTGAATTAACATAAAATTCCTTTGAATGAAATCTCAAAACTTTACCCATTAAATATTCATTGCTTCAAAAAAGGATGTAAAAAAAAAATTAATTATTTATTTCAATTTTAAGGACTTGACTTAATATTAATGCCTGGAGTGGCATTTAGCAAAAGTGGGGGTCGTATGGGCCATGGAATGGGATTTTACGACACGTACATAAAACGTTTGTCACAATTGAGTGTGCCACTCACCGGAAACAAAACCATTTTAATTGGATTGGCATTCAAAGAGCAGATACTTTCAGAGGATGAATTACCAATGGAAGAGCATGATTGCTTTTTAGATGCAGTTATTACTAGTGAATAACGATGCCATTAATTGTTGGCTGATCTGATATATTTTAAGCTTATTCGCAAGATTTATTTACGTTAATGGATATTTTAATTAATATAAACAAACCCCTTTTGGGAGCATTCTTTTTTGTAATTGTTTATTGACGTACATTTGTATAAATCGTTTTATTTGTATTAAATGATTATTTTTGTACACTCAAAACAATTCCTCTGTGTTTATTAATTGATTCTCTGTTATTTTATTGATTTTTGGTCCCTTTGTCAAACTGAGGGCTTTGTAATGCCCTCCAGTTAAACTGAGATGCTTAAAGCAAGGTGAGTCATTATTCATTTTATATAAAGCTTATTCTGGAAGCTTTTCACAGGATGGTTGGTCAATTTTCTTTACTTTTTACTCTTTTTATTCTCTTACCCATAAAGCAATATCTAATCGAGTTTTATCTGAAAAAAGGAATACTTGAGACATGAAATAAACAAATTGCATTAGTTTCACGAATTTAAAATTTATTAAAAATCCACTAAATCAAAAATAAAAGTCATCTGAAAATTCTAAATATTTTATTTCATTAATTTAATCATAATAACTAATTTTTTTTTGTGAATTGTAACTATTTGCATACATTAAAACTAAATCACAAATAATTTAAAAACATTAAAATGAAATTACAATTAAAACTAAATCTTTCTGAAATGAATGATTAATAAAGAAAATACTGGTAACATATTTAAAAAAAATTAAATAAGAAATACATAGTTAATATATATTTTTTTAAGGATAAAACATAAGAAAATCGATATAAGGCACACATTTTGCTATAATTCTTGTACTTGATTTTAACATGCAGATCGCAAGCATTGTGATCGCGTTCAACTAGCTACAACAAATTCCTACAAATTTCCTATAAGTACTAACATTTATCTAGATATACTAAAAACTATACACAATATTCATTGTAATGGTATTTCACGTTGTATTGAAAGTCTTAAAAAGGGGAGAGATATTCGATTATTGATTAGAGAAAAAAAATAATTAAGGAAGTGTATATGTGACTCATAACATGCTTCCAAACATCCTTTTTCCACGCGTTAGCACCAAACTAACGATCATAACTGTAAGAAGAAAGAACACCAGACTTAGGAACGTTGTCACAATTCTACAGCGATGCCGAAATTGCTTCTCCTTTTTCATTTTGATGCGCAACTGTTCAGCTCTAGGCAGATCCAGGGTGAAATCTGATTCAGGACGTGTCGATGGCTGCAATTAAAAGAAAATGGTGTTGAAATTATGTTGTAAACTAGTTAACTGAAGGGTCGGTAATTATATTTTAATCAACTTGACTTGATATAATATTATTGATCCTAGAGCAATAATGTCTTAAAATTGGAAAATGAATAAAATTAGTTAATTTATCTTTGGGAAAAATAAAATATTTTTGAGTTCAACTAAAATATTTTTTTAATTGCAAACAAATTATTTGCCGCTAACTCAATCCAACAATGAAACCACGTTGTCGCCAAAATTGTGTTTAAAGTTAATTACAATTATTATAGCAATTAGGTTCTTATCTGATGGATGCATAAAAAACAAAGACAATTATAACTTATTACATACATCCCCAGTTTATATTGTTGTCTTAAAATGTGCAATGTGTTCAAGATGATGAACCAAAGTGTATTAACAATATTAATAAAATGCATATCTAACATTATAAGCCACTAACTATAAAATTTTGTGAGTGGATTTATTTTTTTGCGATACCTGTAATTCAGGTGTTGAGCATGCAGAAAAGGCAACTTCTTTGAAAGCAAAAACCAGTCTTTATTTTGTTTACTGACTTTTTGCCATAGCTAACTAAGTACTCCAAAGTGAATCAAGACGTAAATAGAAAGAAAGAGTTTTCACTTGATGGTGCGAGCAAATTAATTATATGTGTTCGATATTGTAGCAGACATTAAAGTTACATAAACTATAGTGTCTATGAGCGATTTAAATGTCGTTTGCTCTACTTTTCTCGTTGGCACAGTTTTGGTCTCCCTTTCGTTAAGCTTACCGGTTCAACACTTTTTTGCACTTTGCTTTTTTCTGCACATGCGACATGCATGCAGACCATTTAAAATGCTCCTTTTTTACGATACTCA
This sequence comes from Sylvicola cinctus, assembly GCA_963854165.1. Lineage (NCBI taxonomy): Eukaryota > Metazoa > Arthropoda > Insecta > Diptera > Anisopodidae > Sylvicola > Sylvicola cinctus. The sequence continues at coordinate 55,629,310 of OY974082.1, forward strand.
TTTGATGTTAACTTATTCATATAGCATTTATAATTATTACGTTTTGTCATTGCTGTCATAACTTTAATTACCTCAATGTTGTATTTCCTTTTTATTTTTGGCACTCTTTAATTTCTGGTTTTTGGTAATCTTGATTTAATTGAATCTTAATACTTTTATATGTTTTATTGAGAGAGGCTCATTGAGCTTGCACCATTCGAATGTAAATAATTTGTTTATGTTTAAAACTTGTTAAAGAAATTCGTTTTATAGCTTTTTAATCGCTATCACCATTCACTTGGCCTAAGAATTTTTTGTGCAAAGGCAAGGACTCTTGCTTTATTATTTAAAGTTGTTTCTAGACTTCCTATAGGGTTATTCAATATGCACTTATGATGTTTTGGTAGAAAAAAATGTTTTTCTTGAAAATGCATGCTTGATAAGATCCGGGTTAATGACATTTTTCGATTTGGAAATATGAATATTATTGGATTAAAAATTTATAATCAATGATTCAGGTGATTGCACTTCTAGGAAATGTTTTACAATTTTAATTTCATAAGAAAATTAGTGGAATATAATTGGTATCATACTTTTATTAACTTTTAATATGTTAAAAGCAGTAAATGAAATTTACGAAATTCTTTAAATCTCTCACTCCTTCAATGCTATTCAAATTTGGGGCAAGTTTATTGCTTCAAATGTGTTAAAAACTGATTCTTATCAATTCGCATTTTAAAATATTTTCTATCGCCGTACACCCACTATATTATATTATACTGTAATGTTAAAAAAAAAGTAATAAAAATGCCAACGGCAGAGCACACACAATTGTGATAAAAATGTGTTGACAAAACGATTCTTCTTTCTGTTAAATGCATCCATGTGCACACACTTGGAAAATACGTATAATTGTGAGAAAAACTATAATGCTCGTTGTAAAATATCTTTACGGGTAATTGTTTATGTTGGTTGTTTCACAAACTTTGAAAAATTGCCCCGCTGGCAATTATCCACAACATATAATATATAAAAGTCAGCGTATAAGCTTTATTACCGAACGAGCTTAAAAAGGTCTGTGCATACAAAAATTTAAAAGGGCTTTGACCTATGTGTTTGAACGCATAATGCAATACCTATGACAGTTAAATAAAAGCATTACAAAATAAAAATGTTATCTAACACTTGCGGCCTTTCAATTATTATGGTAACAAGAAAAAGGCAAACGCGCTACAGCCCAGTAGGGAGCAACATTTTCAAAGTGTTTCCCAACTGCCCATTGATTAATTGTTAATTGATCAACTTGTCTTGGCCGACACAATTATACACGGAATTGCTGCAATGTGAAAATTATGCTGTTTTGACGTTAATTCTCATGCCGGCTGAGTTGGTCAGACCAGCGGCTTAACTAAGCTTGTCTAATTGAACACACATGATGCAAGTAATATTGCAGCACATGGCATACTCCAATCAAACCTATCAAGTTCAATAATTATTTTGCCACAAAGAGTAAGTTGGCTGCAGGAATGCGCACCCAAATGGCTAAAGATGCGCGTTTTCTTTCAATTATCCGTACAATATATGTTTCAGCATATACATTTAATATATGGCAAGTTTAGCTAAAAGCTTAATAGAAGTTTTAATAAAATTTATATGGTAAATATACAAATAAGTTGAAAATCAGCGGCGTAAAATGCATAAGTGCAGAATTGAGCACAGCGGTGACAACAATGGTATTTATGTTCGCTTGATGAGGCTTATTGGGCAATAGTTTTAGCGCATTCCATTTTATTGATACCCGTTTAAGCACATAACTTCTATAAATGAGTGGAATGCAAGATGCTGTCTGTTACTTCATGAATTTAACTTTTATTGGGATTGTTGTAAAATGCTGCCTTGGAATTTAATTGTAAAACTTTTTGTGTTGTCGGTTACATCGATTTTATGAATGCTGATTTAATTGAATGGCAATCAATTTATGGTAATTGTGTAATAAAGTAATATAAATTACAAAAATTTGCTGAAATTTTTTTTTGATATTTTACATTAATTCGGATGTTATCTATTTAATTGTAGTTGCAGGTGCAACGAATGTAAAAAGTCATGATCAATATGACATAGAATTTCTTATAAACAATTAAGTTAATTCCTTTCAAACTTATTAATCAATAAAATTTATTTACATGAAGTCTTAAATAATTTAAATAATTCAAAACATTCAAAATCACATACTTTACAGACTAATTTCAGCAAGGTGTCGCTGCTTAAGGTAAATTCACTAGGCATTTAACGAAAATGTTAAATGCGATTAATCAACATGCTCCCAATTCGAACAACGCTGCATTCCAAGTAAATGTAGGTATAAGTCAACAAACGAACATGCTATCCATAAACCACAACTTTATAGTCAAAAACTCACAAAATGAGAAAACGAAAAGCACAAAAATTATTTCTGAAATTGTGGAAACCAAATGAAAAGTAATGCGATTTATTATTACGTATGTGTACCTTATACAATTCGCTTAAACTCACATTTTTCCGACTCGTTTAACATGAAAATTTACCCGCTTTAATATTTAATATCGTTATACTCATGAAATATCATTTTATTGCATGCTTGTTATGCTAAACACAATGGCCAACAATGTGTACAAGCATTCCAATTTTCAATTGTTATTTGCATTTGATTATACATGCATTCAATTGCATTTTTAATTTGCATTATCCCAGACATTCGGCTTAATAACAATCCAATTGCAAACTTAAAATATTAATTCACCTAAACTATGAAAAAAAAAATTATTTGATAAAAAAACAATAGTTTTTCCTTTTTAGTTAGCAAAGAGTGGGTGCGATCGAAAGAAAGTGCATCCATTAAATTCAATTTAATTACGAGGGCAAAACAAATAACTTCTATAACTAATGGGGCAGGATGGAAAGACAATAGATGTAGGGGAGTGCTATGCGTCCCTGTAATAAACTTTTCTAAACCCCAAAACTTTTTTTTACAGGTGTATCAATATGTATAGAAAACGTAACGATGAACATTTTCAAAATTAAACTTTTTGCAAGGGAAAATTTGTTGAACCAAAAATAAGTTCAAAAGCAAATCAATTTCGTTGAAAGCTTTATACAATAAATATTTGTTTAATTTGTGATGTTGTCTAACCTCTGTTCTTGTATTTACCGTTGCTCCCTTAAATTGATAATGATTTACAAATTACAATTTTAACATAATATTTTAAGCCTCCTACACAAAATGATTTCAACAAATTTGTGTGCAAAGATTCGAGAAGATCAATTTAAATATTTATTCTCGCTTGATTGATATTAACGAAAATTCAAATATACAATCGATTGCAGTTAAATGGGTAGTTAATGTACATCATCACCACTTTATAATTTTAAGAGTCCTGCAATACACAACATGCAACTGTATTTAATGCATATATTTATTCCTTACAATTATTTTAAAATTAACTTTTAAATAAACAACAGAAAATAATATGGATATTAGTCACAAAGAAAGGATTAGTCATGACTCATATGATATTAGTAAATATGTTGTGACGTTTTATGGAACTCAAAAACAAATCGATTGTCATGAGAATTTTCTCTACGGCATGCACTTTACTTCCGTCTCAAATATAATCATGTAGTACTCGGATGTTGCAATATAGTATAAATAAGGAGAGCTTTTATTAAATATTTAACGGAATAATGAAATGAAGTGCAATTTCTGTGCTCTTATGCGTATGGTTATTATTTTTATAAAAGAAAATGTGGTTTTGCTCCCATATACATTTTGAAATGATATTACGATTTGCATTTTTTGTAAAACTCGATATTGATACCGTTATACAAATTTTTAAAATGCAATCTAACAAAAAGTTATTCCTCGATTCGCTATATAATTATACAGAGATTTCTAACAATAAAATTAAATGACTTCTGCCAAATACGTATTCTCCTGTTAAAAAAGCTTGCCATTTCACAAATTCTTTGAAGGAAATAAGTAAACCAGGCACATACAGCATGACGCATTTATTGGAATTTTATTCAGATATTTACGAGCGTTCATCTTGCGAAATGCCTTAGAATGTTGGATTAGAAGTGAAACAAATTAAATAGACTCTATCCTGCAGGGCTGTGCAAATGAAATAATGCGTAGGTGCACAAATATTTTCCTTTACCCAATTCTGCTTAACTGATTCGTAAAAAATCGTTAACTCTTGGCGACGCATTGAAAAAATGAGAATCAATAAAATACCGTATCTTCTGTTTCCAAACGATTAATCTAAATGATGATAAACAAATATTAATAGACAATTCATTTTTTTATGTATGAGATAACTTTAAAGACAGGGTTTAACATCCTTACATTTAAATATTAGAATCATAATTTGGTATTGTAAAAAAAAGCACATCACTATAAATCAGTTTGACAGACATAGTGGGTGGCCCCCAATTTATTTTTAAAGCTTGAAACTACAGTCAGACAGTTAACAGACAATTCATTGTCATTGAAGTGCAAGCTTAATGCCAACTAATTTGCGTGAAATTGAAGGCAGGCTGGGTAAAATATGAAAAGTGAAATTTATCTTCGATTCATGTAATAATACTGCAAAGAGCCTCTTGTTGAGCCATTTTGTCATACAATTGTGCTTGGGGTGATTTGCATACACCAGCGTGATTTATGTCTCGCATGATTACATCTCAAAAAATGAGCGCCAGTGTCTGAGAGGCATTAATCTGAGTATGCATGAGGTAATCAAATAAAAATGTTAAGAACGAGTATTGTGTTTTTCCAAGAGTTAAAACTACTAAACTACATTTCAAATAATTTATTTTACTGCAGATGATGTCTTCGTATAATGGTCACTGCTTAAAATGCATTTATGTAAAAAAATATTGCGAGAAATTATTAATTTTACTAAGTAAAATATCTCGAAATTTAAGATAATATCGAAACCAAAATGTATTTTTAGGACAGGACACCTAATCCATTTTGAAAAGTTATCAACCGACACAATAATACAAGATCAAACCGAAGTTTTAAAAAGGTACTTTACATTTTATTTATTGCATTTCAATGTTAATACTCAATGTTTTCTTATAACGTTTCCTAAATCAGTCAGCAATAAAAAACACAAGCAATGGAAGCAGATAAAAATCAAATAGAAAAATCCCATTCAAATTGAAGATTATTAGGGATTTCGTTTGATGCACACACACACAGTTACACAAACCAAATCGGCTACCCGCTACCCGCTATACAAATAAAATATTCTGTCTGCTCCCAAGATCGATTTTATTTAACTTACACATCATTAGACATGAATTTAGCAAAACCCCAGTCTCGACAAACAAAATCACGCCATGTGGTTTTTTATTTACAACATCATGAGGAATAATTCACAAACCGATTGTTGCCCCAAGCTAAACGGTCCCTATATTTATCTCAATTTTGATGGGCAAACTGTTTCAATTAAGTCTTTACGGTTTTATTTACCAAATATGTATGTATGTACAAAATTTCTTGTCCAGTGCAAATATTCTTGTGTAGTAGTATCCGAAATAATTATTAAATGGTCAAAAGGTCGTTTTGAAATTAAGCATTAGCTTTAAAGTCATGAAACAGCATCTTGACATTGAATTACTTAATGTGGTGAATTAAATGCAGCTAAAACTAATGCATGAAACCGATTACAGTTTAATACTTAAGCCAATAATGCAGCTTTTATCAAGTAAATATTTTCGAAAGTGATACAAATTTCAAGTGACTTTTATATGTTGCTAATGTGGAAGGAAAATGTGATGATGAGCTAAAGAGTTATGCCAACAAAAGCACGATAAAATTACAAGATTTATTATGAATAAATATCTCATCATGAAACCTTTTGAGCCCTTTTCCTTTTGTGTACACTGTACATACACCACGGGATCAAAAATCGCTTTAAGCTTTTGTCAATAATAAAGAATCAACATCGTTATACATATATCGAGTTTTCGACAACCACTTTAAGTCCACTTCTCCCGACTACCACTTCATAATCTGTGTGTTGAATGGGAGTGCAAATGGAGGGATTTCAGCTGTCTCCTTTTTGTACACATTTTTTTTTTACTTAAAGCTCTTGAATAGCGAAAGTGAGTCTTTTGGAATACAAAAAGATGAAGATACGGCACTGATTGAGGTAAATGCAAAGATGGGATAATTTCTCTTGGGAATTTCATGATTGAAGTTTCAATTTATTTAAGACAGAATTGAATTTTGACAATGATTTATTCTTATGATTATCAATGTAAACAAATAGAAGGTAAGAAAGTCTGTAAGAAATAATTATTAATATACGTTGTTTTTAAAATCAAACAATCCTCGATAAATGAAAGGTTTTTATGAAGTCGAATGTATTCTTGAAAAAATTCTAATCGCCGAAAATTGTAACTAAGTTGAAAGAATTGCAATAAAATATGCTGTATTATCTTTACTAGAACTGCGCCGTATTGCATTATGTATAAATAATGTCTTTCTTCTTTTCATGGTTCTGCCTGAATTACCATAATAGAAATAAGGGTAAGTCATTGTAAATTCTCAATAAAAATGATTCATACTGTATACTCTCCCATATACTGCATCAGAATTTTACTGTATTGTGCACAAGATTAAACAAATACCTATATTGAGATTTAATGTCACAAAATGCAAAAAATCTTTAATTCAATTGCAATGCGTACGATTTATTTGAAAAAAGCAATAACAGTCAATGAAAGCAAAAACATAAATGAAATTAAGGATACTTGTAGAAAACACTTAAAAGTGTTGTACATTTTAATTACAACGAGATCAAAATGTATGTTCAAGTTACTTCACCTGAAGAACTGTTCATCTGACGCAGCACTTTCACTTAAATTTTAAAATGACACACCCAAGACAGGCGTTGAACCTTTTTAGTTAACCATTGAAGAAAGCATGCATTATGTGCATAATTGGCAATGCCTTCAAAAGAGTGCGCGAACTCTCAAAGACAGCAAACTCATTAAAACCGCACACACATCACATAACACACTCGTAGACAATGTGTGCGAAATTTTTCACTTAAAATGAATAATGGAAATTCAAAAAAAAAATACATTACATGATTTGCGTTACATCGAATGTGACCTTTTCTACGTGAGTTTACTTAATTCATTTGCGGCAACCTGTTGCTGGACACGCCACCATCCGACGCAGCATGACACCGTACGCCTCGAAGGCAGATGATTTGTCGTAGATTGAATACGCTAAAAACCTAGCAAAATAGCAAAATATTTTATACCTTTATTGAGTACGCATGGGACAAAGAGCCAATATACTTTCTCAAGCCAAAATTTTTGACATGCCGCGTGGTTGCAATAATTAAAAACTTTCTTCCTTTGTCCATGGATGACGTTCAAGATGTGGCATGTGGCGAGACGCAAAGGAAATCCGTCACTACGATATATATGCGTATTGCGAAATGCCACTATATGCAGACAGCGCAGAGCGTACTTAAATCTCTCAGATTGTCTGTACGTGCTCTTGTGCAATATTATGGCAATAACTGACTAATAATAATAATAATATCAACAATAAAGTTATGGTAATGTTTACATAAAAATTGCGTAAAAAAGTGCAACCGCCACGCCATGCCATGCCCCAGCCCATGAATGATCAATGTATTACATTGAGTGGTTTAAACTTTTAACAAATAGGCACGTCTTATCGCATATTATTCATCTTCATATAAATTCCATCTTTTGACTTCAAATTGTTTAACGCGCATTGTTGTCTTCAAATAAAACAAGATGCCTCTATTTTATAATACCATCCAGTGAGTAAACGTACACATAATATGCATTTAAAATTATCACACGCACAATACGTGTCAATTGTTGAATATGAATATCCAACACGACAATATACTTATGCTGAAAAAACACAATACGTAAATGTTATGCGCCTATTATAAGACGTTGTAACACATGCACATTGCTCTCGTTTTGATAACAATGTTATTATGAGATGTTATGTCATTTATATGTAGATTAATGTATGACACTTGCTGTGTGTTGCACAACATCTATGGAAACACGTGAGTGTCTTCCTATTCAGGTGTTAGCGAAGAGTTCCAATTGCCCTGCAAGGTGTGACAATTTATGACTTTAATTTTAATGGTTTTTTTTTTAAACAACTTCCTCAACTTAATTTCTTTAATATTTATTACACTTTAACTAATCGTCTGTTGACAGAAGGGCCCATTCAAAGCAGATATCTCAAACATTCCGGGAAGAGAGTGAAAATGACGTTATATACGTCTATGTGCTTTGTGTTCGGACGAAGATTTTAGATGAAGCCGATTTTATTTATAAGCTTTCGCTAATTTATGCTCTGTCTAAATACAATTTATTAAATTTAAATACTAATCAATTACTAAAGCGTTTCTGATGTTTCACGTTTTGGGATTTATGTTTTGACATATTAATCACTGCCGCACTGAGATTGATTAGTGATTAAAGGTTTTAGTCTATAATTAGTTAATTTTTTTTTTATAAATGAATGTCACCTTTTAATAAAATCAATAAAAAGTTTTATTAGTTAGTTTTCAAAAGGATCTTATATTTAAAAAAAAGGTTTTAATCGACGTTAGAAATCATGGAAGACTTCTTATCTGACAACAAAATTTAATTTTAAAATAGTTTTGATAAGTTTTTTTTTAATCTTTCGAACCTAATGTTAAAAAAACATTTTTTCTTTAATCAAATTTTCAGATTTGTTCATTATCTTTAGTACAAAGAAAAAACTTTTATAAAGTTTCCTGTCACACCACAATAACTATCAATATCACACGAACCCAAATCAAAATTGATATCAACTTACAAATTAGGTTAAAAACTTTCAGACTGCTGCAAGCGTTAAATTATAACAAAATCTTTTTCTGTCTCAAACTAAACTTAAAAAGCGCTTCATTTTATTAAATGCGAGTTTCACTGTGCGCATCATGAACGGGGCATTCTTCAAAAGTTGATTATGAGACAGAAACTTTAATACACACAGTGAAGTATACACAAGAATGTATCCAATAATACAGATGACTGGCCAGCAATAATGCTCCAGATGCTATGATTCAATTTCTTAAGAAATATGAACTGATTATTTATTATATGAACGTTTTCTGGAAAATGTTTGAATAAAAAAACAATTTCAAAAGTTACACAGCAATGTTTAAAATCATATTTTCTACGCATAGATGGGGAATTTAACTTATATTAATACCATTTAATCAAATTTATAATAGTAAAAGTATTGGAAAACAATTTTATCGTGTTTTAATTAATACAAAACATATTTTGTTTAACGATACTTAGTTAAATTTAATATTAAAAACGAAAAAAAAGTGTGGGGACTTTTTAGGATCACATTATTGAATGAACTGCTACATGAACATTAAATGCAATTATTTTCCAAACTGTTATTCTGTGACGATGTGGGCACAAATATTACTTGTAACCATTTATAATTGCGCTATAGTCTATACAAAAAAGAGTTTTTCAAACAAAACATTTCATTAAATTTTGTTTTAGAAAAGAGTACTAAACATGTATTGTAGAAATAATCTTTTTTTTTTACTTTCCTGCTAAATGACAAGTCTTTTTGAAATCGACCATTATTTATGGTTAAACAAATTTCATGAATACCTCAAACGTATGTAATCACACCGCTATTATGCCATAAGTAAAATTCTCTCTAAACTAACTACAAAAAATCGCACAGAACACTCAACGGAAACAATATCTTAAATTTATATATTGACATTTATTTTCTTTGCCAAATATTGACTTAGAGGGAAAGTTTCCCATTACTTCACATTTTCTGTTTGTTTTTCCGAATCAGTGCAAAATTCGTTATTACATCGTACTTATATGCGTATATACTTATTTGCTTGTTGCGAAATAGGGGAGAGCACAACTCTTATACATTTTATGCACACATTGCGGAAAATATGTGTTTAAATACCAATTATCAACATTCAATATACGCGTATTATATGATTTGTAAGTTCAACCCAACTACAGCCGTAACCGCATGGTCGATGATTTAGTTAACCAAAATGACCACAAACCCCATAATATGATCACAATTATACATAATTAATACCGCAGATGATTTATACATGTATCGAAATGACGATTTGTGTTTGGTCAATGATCTAACTAATGCAAAAGACGCACTCCAAAAATATTCAAGAAATGCAAATGCTATAAATTAACATGTCAAAAGACAAAAATGAATAAAAAACTAATAAACAATTTGTTTGACCACACCCGCACAACACATCACAATATAGTGCTAAAGACCTCTTCCTAAACATATTTGAATAAAAATTCAATTTAACAAAAACTTCAATAATTACCACACTTAAAGACCGCCACAATGCGTATGTGTTTACTATTTATGAATTGCGGAAAAGCTTCTGAAGTGTTTCCAAAAGATGATGCCTGTAGAGTTTGTGTGTTTTTAAACAAAAAAATAATTATTTCAATTTCCTCATCGAATTTCAACTAATAATATAAGCTAACTAGCTGTAGCAAACTCAATACATGACAAATATGTTGTATCTTCGCTTTGCATAAACATACACACCATATGGAGACATAATATGGCGACTGTTTTAAGTATTCACGGAAAAGTCCTTGAACCATGCGAATAAATGCCAAAAGGCGACTTATTTTATTGACTCTATTTGGATTGTTTAAAAATTGTGTTTAAACTCAACTATAAATGCTTGATACAATTAGTTTATATAATATATAGTCGTCTTACAAAATGATCTCAAATACGCGGCATTAAATCGGAAGTTCTCACAGCATTTACTGTTGCAAAAGTCGATATAACCACACCTCCTCTTTTTAATAATATAGGCAAACGCATCAAGTTTCCGTGTGCGTTCAAAAAGTTGAGAACATCTTATGCTCAAGACAAAATGAATATTCTTATAATAGTAATTTGTCATTTTATTAGCTTTTTTATTGTCTATTTTATTATAGATTTTTTAACATTTATAAGGTGGATTACCGCAAGGTAAGCGTCGAGTGGTTCCAAAAATATAATTGACGGTGTGAATTGAGGAAGTGGATTGCCAGTTAAATTGCTGATGCAAGAAGCACAAAAATACACCAGAATAATGATGCTGTAACAAATTTGTGAACTATAATGAAACAACTATGCGTATTTAATTCAGCATACTATAGTAATTTCATTAATGATGTATTTCACATTTAAATCGATATTTAATTACAGGTTGTAATATTTAAAATCACGTTCAAAATGTTGAGGCACAAATTAAAAAAGCACTTTGTGCCAATACGTTTTGCGTAACAAAATTATTTATAGGGTCGTGGTTTAATTTAAAAAATTATTGCATAAATTTCGTTTTAAGTCATCTTCAATAAATTTATCATTAACGTGATATAAATTAGGGCTTTTAAATCAATTGACACCTTTCATAAGCTGGATTATTTGTGAAGGTCCTTTTAAAAACCAAATTTAGCGACCACTTTTTCATTATGCCAGATGAAAAAGTAAAAGAAGAAGTTTTCATTACGCTTCATTAGCCTTATACATAATATATTGATTTCGCACGTTTTTTAAATACATATTTACTTCTCCCTACACATTTCCATATTTGCCATTTTATTATACAATTTCACTAAATTTGGTTATGGGAAACGCTATTTTTAAATCGTAATTGGTATTCACGTGAATGTATCAACAACATGTAGTATGTAGCGAAATAAATCAAAGAATATAATACGCTAGAATGCTGTTAACAAGTGTACATACTTTTTGAATTTATCAACTACATTTAACAATATTACTTAAAAGCTTTAACAAACAAATCTACTTTTCCTACAGCATTTATTAAAATATGTTAGTACCAGCTATCATAAATACAATCGGATTTGATGCTTCAATAAGTAATTAAAAAAGGCATACAAATTTTAAAATAAATCGGAAAAGGTATCCGAATTATTATGCCACTACAGGGAAGTTATATTATTCACCGTATTGTTATCCATAACAAAAGTTGTTATATTTTAGTCATGCTGTAAGCGGTGTATGCTTTGTAGCAAATCATTAAGATAGCCGGTAATTGATATCGATTTATGTGTGAAAAAATGATTCAGCAATAAAACTATTGGTTTTAGGTACTGATTGAATGTTTTGTTCAATTCAATGCACAGCATCATACAGTTGGTAATGAATTGGCGCTGCAAACAAACAATCATACAATTTTTGTAATGTATATCAATATTTAAAAATGTACAAATGAGAACTAACAACTAACAAAGAGTTGGTGTGAAATAATAAAAAATAATTAAAGTTTATTGAACCATAAAACTTTTGATATCAAATTGTACTGAGCTTTTAAATAAGTCGAGTGGTTTTTAAAAATTTTAAATTGTTATCAAAACAGGAGCTTTCGTTCAACTTTGGAGTTTGATGTAAAGTAAATTTATATAAGCATTAAAAGTTTGGTTTCTGTGAACAACGAAATCAATTTAAAGAAAGCATTTCTTGAAATAAATTTATGTCACAAGCATGCGTGTCAACAAAATTATATTCTTATTTCGTTTATCCTTTTAAAAAATATTCAAATATGAACATAATACATATTTACTTCCATTACAGAACCCATTTTAAACATGTGATTTTTTAAAAAGTAAATTGAAATATTATTTAACATGCTTAAAAAAATATATGTCCATTACACTTTTAGCGTTTCTTTAATGACAAAAATTAAAATAATCAATATTGACTAGAAGAATTTTGGCCACCGAATGCTGTTTTTAAACTCGATGCCAACGAAATAAAAAAGGCGACGTCTGCGCAAAACTCTATTCATAAATGAAGTAATTATATTGGCAAAAAATAAACCAAAATTGTATACAAACAATCAAATTTCTCTTCTTACAATTTTTTAAACAACCATGCAAGACACAAAATGGAACGCGCACTGTAATACACTTCATTAATTGCATCTTCAGACAGCAAAAGATGAAATGCAGCTATACACAGTGAAATCTTCAACAAAAAAAAAAAAGCTACAACATGGACATAGTGAAAAAGCATAAAAAATCAATGAAAACAGCTTTGAGGCTTATAAACAGTGCAATTCACATTAATATAAATATAATTAGTTGCAATACGTTCAAAAAAATAAAAATCTCCTCAGACCACAACAATCCAGTACAGCTGTATGCACATTTTACAATTTACGGTATCGTCTGTAATGTGCTGCGATCACTGTGGCAACACTTACTCCGCAAAATTAATAGTCGACTTTCCAAACTATTATCAATTCGATCAAGCACATATCGACCATTTCAATAAAATTGATCATAATGTTGACGTGTTCTAAATTTGCGCTTAATTGACACATCTTATACGCTCGCACACACAATTTGGTGTGCGGGACATACACCACCAATGGATTATGTAAGTTAATGCGCGCATAAAAGTGCTACACTTTTTCTTTCTTCATCTTAAATTGCCCGCGCAAAAATGTCTTGCAATTATGTTTGCTTTTTTATGCCCCCCTCCAAACATAACATTGTTTTGTTTGTGTGTTCTTTAATCATACTGTACAGTCTGTAACCCACCAAATAAGTAGTGATTTGCTAAAGTGAGACCATTTTATTGCAAAGTGTTACATCACTTCAAGAGAAATGGTACAATTGAAATGGGCAGTCTAGTTGCGACTTAAATGAAAATAAAAGTTCGCAACGTTGTTGTTGCTGTATTACAATAAAATATGTTTGCAAGTACGCACGTACTAAGCACATAGGCAATAAAGTGGAATTGCCTTAAGGATTTGAGAGATATTAACATGACCAGACGCATTCCTATGTGGTATGTGGAAGATATAAAATATAATAACCTGCGCAAAGAGTTGCAACAACATGAATATACTCGTATGTTTACCAAACAACAGCAACTAGCACATGGTTGATTCCAACGTCCTTTAAGGTCGTTCAGTATCAGTGTTTCATGTGATTTTTTTTTGCTCTCTTCTTGCTGCTATATTCGCGTTTTTTGTTTTTGTTTTTAAAATCTGTCTTGTGTGCCTGTTTGTTTTGATTTTTTCGATTGCTGTTTTTGTTGTGCCTTGCTTTGGCTGTTTTCGTGACTTATATATTCGTCTCATGTTAATTATAAATAAAAAATTTACACATCTATACTTTAGTTGTAATTAACGTGGTTGCGAATTTCTCTTTCATGCTAAGAGTAACGACTTTTCGAGGTACATATTTACTTACAGACAAACTGCACATAATGTATTACAATATAATAGTATATTATGGTGAGCGTCCTCAATAAGCTTAAGTATCGACTAAGAAATTTAGTCAAAAACTTGTTTTTAATAGTGACAAGCCATGCTATTTTTTTTTTACCAAGTGACGCTCTTGAGCTTTATTACAAATCACTTTCGTTTAACGTTACATATTTGTTATGGTCTGATTTGCTTGTTGTTTTTGACAATACCTGCCTTTGATCAAGTTGTACTTATATTGTAATAAAATGAAGAAATTAATTTTAATGGCTGGTTTTTCAGCATCCAAGTTACTTAATAATTGTATAGGTAATATGAATTAAATTCATATTAAATATAAACATTACCTTTATTTAAATTTCATCAGTAAAATCATTGCGTTACATGATAATTGCGTGGGCTTTCGGGGGACACATTATTGTTGTTATGACATTAAAATTGCGTCCACAATCATTTTAAGTATTTTTAAAAAGTATTTACATGTTGTTTTGATATGTTAATTTCTTTACGAAATGCGATCTGCGATAAAAATTCAATGGAATTTAACGAGCTCCAATATTTTAATTGTTTGGGGAAATTCTTTGTAGTATCTCATAATTTTATGGTTGCTCATTAAACTGAAAATTTCTCTATAAAATGAGTTATGTCACCCCAAATGTATTCAGGTATTGTGGTAATAAAATGAATTCCTTAAAATTTAATTATTATTTTCTGTTAACTACAAAATTGAAACTGCCATTATAATTTAAATTCGGAAAATATTGCTTTTATTATGAAAGCTACTTTACAAGTGACATGCGGTAAGCAATTACTTTTTGTTGTTTAAAATTTTAGAAAGAAGTCAAACAAATTGTTGGGAGCGTATACTTTTAACAACAAAATAATATTGCAAACTCAAAATTAAATTTGTTTTAAAACTCTACTGTCTTTAAAAATCAGAAAAAATGATCCAAAGCTTAAAGTACTGTTATGTTGAATATCCTTGAAATATTTTAAAAATATAAATGAAACTTTTATTTTACTAATCCAATATTTTTGGACCAAGGGTGTACAATGTACAAATATTTAAATTGAGGTAAATTACAGTCTAAATATGCTCTTCAAACACTGCGCACCACCACAAACAAAACCTCTTTAAGTTACCTAGGTCAGTGCCACAAGAGAAATGAAAAAGTGTGTTACTTTAACAATTAAAAAAAAAAGATACGATCTACACACAAATATTCAAGACTTGTAAATATCAAACTGTGGCTTTCTGCAATATTATTCCAAGGTGATTCAAATGTTTAATAATTTTGTTAGATTCTTTTGTAGAGATT
Source organism: Sylvicola cinctus (assembly GCA_963854165.1). Lineage (NCBI taxonomy): Eukaryota > Metazoa > Arthropoda > Insecta > Diptera > Anisopodidae > Sylvicola > Sylvicola cinctus. Next base: position 55,644,959 of record OY974082.1, read on the forward strand.
GGGGTAAATCACTTAATCGATTCATAAAGTCACTTTAGCAATCTGGCCACGACTCTTACTATTACGAAACTCAACCAATTCAAAAAGATATATTAATTGGAAATCCAAGTGATTGTGGACGGTAAGATTGCAACAGCGAATTCTTTCTATGGTGTAACAAAAGTGGTGCAGTCTGAAGAACGAGCGTGCCACCATTGAAGTCCAAATACCTGTTGATGCCAATTTTGTTACATACAACCATAATTGTAATGAATAAGTAATAAATGCATAACGTTCGCCATAATAATCCTATCTAATAAAATGTACCAAAACAAAATTAACAAGATCGATATCTGCATAGAGTCCGAGTAACGTCTTGTCATAACATAGTTAAGCTTTACTATAATACAACGCGCATAACACCTATAACTAACCCTTCATTCAAGCCGTATATACTTAAACAAGTATAACGTCTTAAATTGAGGTCACCTTGAAATGACTTCCTTTTGTTGTGCAAATTTAAAATGTACACAATTTTTTGTCATGAGTAATTGTAGCATAACTAAGTAGTTGGTATAATGAAATAAACATTAACGGAGAGCTCTGCGCAAAATGTAAATGTCCACAACACTTTTACCCCAAAAAAAAAAGTCAAAAAACATTCCGATTGACCACAAAAAGTAAAAGTCAATTTGCGAATGATGCCGAAATGATTGTCACATGTACGTGGCAATGAGTACACAGTACATAGTTACACACAGTAGCACTTCGACAATCTGCCATGCGGGGTTGCAGTAGAAATGCTTTATGTGTGTGCTAAGTCGAAACAGAGGTGAGAGCTTCCCTCCATTAACTTAATAAACCATTAACGAAATGTTAATTAAAACTGACAATTTAAAAGTTATTGCACCAACAATATTGCATTAATCATATAAAGAGCTTATTATTTGTCAAGATTTTAACCTGTTACCTTGTTAAGATTTAAACTTTTTCAGTGTGATTATGCGTGATGTGTAATGCATTAATGTAATTTGTTTAAATGTCAATTATTACAATGAGTGACACAAACTAATTTATTTAATTGCTTTTATTAAACATGGAATGAAGTGTTTAATTTAAAACATTCATTATTACATTGTTTAAATTATTTTTAAAGCTTAATGTTTAAATTGATCCGTTGTATTTGAGGGGAAATAACTTAATAAATTCTCTTTGTAAAATGTACATACAAATAAGTTTCAACAGAATTGAGTTGAAAAATACTTAAGTAACTAATAACTTGTTTGAAAATGCATCAACATTGCAATTTGAATGCATCATCGGAAGTTTTATAGCTTCCTGTTACACATGCAAGAGGAGATTTTGTATTATTCAACGGATATTGTGAAGGTGTTGTAAATACAAAAATTTATTGCAATGTTTGGAAATGTTCATTTGATTTATGCGCCAATATTTTAACAATTTATTTAGGTGTATTTTGTAAAATGGAATGATTTTTTTTCGATTGCAACAACATGCAGTTTTAATTTTTTTTAATTGGTGTACAGCGATTATTATTAAATGGTTTTCATTTTATGTATTTTGAACATAATTGTTTTATAATTAAGCAACATAAAATAATCATAATATTATTTTTTTAATTACTATAAACATTGTATTTTTGAGAGTCCAAAGCCATTTTGAACAAAACGAATAACAATTTTTAATTCATTTTTATTTGTATTTACATGCTACCACATTAATTACTATTTCTATGTCATCATCAGCTTAATAATTTAAAGTTATAAATACCAACAACAATATAAAAAGCTTAATTCCTAAAACATGATTGCTCTAAATGAACAATTATAGTATTATTGCTTTAAGCTTACATGTTCAAATTCATTACGCTAATGCACGACTAGTTATGTTACAGTTTATTATTTAGCTTAAAGATCGGGTTAAAGGCGATTGCAATTGTTCAAACTTAAATTCATGATACAATACTTCATCATTGCCGCAGCACGACAATCACATAGATGAGCAAATAGCAGTTACGCGTTAACAAAAAAAATCATGCCACAGGGGGAAAGCGTAAGATATGATGGAAAAAAGAGCCGGAAACACAAAAGGAAACCAAATGAAGATGATCGCATCGGATTGTAATGGAAGTCGGAAAGACTCGCATGCCTTTAAATACTCTCTCAATTGATTATATTGCAGGCGTGCATAACCCATTGCCCGAACAAGAAAAAAAGAAGTGTTGTAAATTGTTTACGGAAATGTTGGCGTGGGAAGTTAGGCAACAGGCAAATTATTTTTAAAAACATATATTTTTAAAGATATTACAGTTGTTAGATTTTGAAATGGGTAGAAATACATATTATGTTTATTGTTTTTAAAAATTTATAAAACAAAATTGCATTCCAATTAAAAATGTTTAAATAAAAATTAAATCATACGGCATTAACAAAAATTGGCGATTTAAATCACTTATATTTGTGGATATTTAATATCGGTTTCCCGCATCAAATATCAATGACTTCAAATATAAGATGAAAATATGCAAATGAATAACTATAATGCACCTGAACCTGCTACCCAACCCATATTATGTGAGACCAACAAATAATGAACGTGAGAGTTTACCACCATTCTCGTATTTTGTACATAGTTTTAAAATGCGTTTAATTAAATAAGAATAATCCTTGTGAAGGATGACTGCTCATAAATTGATTTTATTACCAAATTGCAATTTCACGCCAAATAAATCATCTTACATCATAGTCTCGCTTAAAGACGGTGAAATTGGCGTTATGGACATTAAACAAATTTTCATCTATACATTAATACAAATTCAGCAAATATGCAGATTCAAATGGTTTATAATCTTTTTTGTCAAATTCCATTAAACTCGATCGATTCATAATCATGCCACCTTGGAACGATGAGGCTGTATACAAATACCTCGATAATATGGACCATTGGAGTCTTCGCGCTACTATGCTATGCATATTTCCAACAAGTCATGTGGATGAAAAAGAAGAAGACGCGACGAGACGTGCTTAAAAGTGCGAGCGTTTTTTGGAATATACATATCTTAAAGACAAACAACATAACAAGATTTCAAGGTTCAATGTTATGATCATCGACATACTATACGCGCGGCGATTTTTCTGTTTTTTTGTTTTTTTTTTGATGATTTTTTGGGGAATTTTTATCGATTTCTCAGTTATATTTGCGATGATTATTTATAAGTTATAACAACACACTTGTCAATGGAATTTCAATGACTCCGTGCCCGAGCAATGGAGTGTGTGAGAAAGCACGCCTTTACCAAAGAAGTCATTTGGTTTTATGAATTTAACAATGCGGCTATTTTGTATGTCGGTGTTGGCATCGTGCGGTCTGACATATTATGGGACGCGAAGTGTGTATGATCACCCTTTGAGTAATGAGATCTGAGTATATTCAGCACGAAATTGGCACACGACCGCCAGCCGCATTGACAAGTGGCTTATACTTGAAAAAGTCGGCTTTAAGTTATGCAACACAATTGTAATACTTATTAGTTATTTCACTTATTTATACTAAAGCTCATAATATAGCGTATGTTTGTAATTTGTTTATCAACAACAATATAATTGAAGAAGCATACGCAAACCCAATGAGAATACACAAGTAAGCTGTGTATGCGCTTTGTGAAGTGGGCTTGGATGTGGTTGGCTTTTGAGATGAAGTTAACAACCGCAGCTTTTTGTGTTACACGCTGTGTAACTAACGAATAAATACCGCAAATAAGCGCGTGCGTATTCATTAGCAAGTCATATTGTCTTTAAGATTTATTTTCACTTTTCTTTGATGCCGTTTTCCCATTGTCTTTAAGTGTTAATTCACAACATCGCTTTAGAGTTGCTATAAAGCAATTGATCTCACACCTAACTAGATTTTACCTACGCTTCTTTTATAAATTGGATTTGATTGTTGTTGCAAAACAACCTGTAATTACACATGTAAAACATTCAATTAGCCATTATTTACTTCCTGGCACTAATTCCTACGATATATAATATTTAAATGTGTCTTTCAAAATGGCATTATACGATCATAAAATGTAATGAACTTTTCATAGTGCGTGTGCGCGAGAAGATTCGTGTCGCATTTAATTTATAATTCATAAACATTATTTATGGGGTTTTCCCCAACCAAAATTAGGTGCCTACAAAGGTGAAGAAATTAACATCACACCAGACACCCAGTATTTATACGCAAAATGAAATGGAGAGTTGTCACTTTCATTGCATACCATGCTAACGGAAGTTGTAAACTTGAGGTTTCATTCACTCCCTGCCCGTTAATAAATATGTTATATTATTATGCTATTGCATATAATGTCGAATGTGTCACGATATCAAAACCAAGATTATGCAACAGTGATACTTGACTTCATAATGTGTGACTTTCAATTAATTTTCATTGGCAATTTTTTTATTTAAACGTATTTTTATTATGCTTATCTAACGCACTTTAAGTATGTCATAAATTATTGTTGGCATTTGTATAAACATTTCATTAACCTTTGATGCAGTTTGTTGCAGACGTTTAATGAAAAGAAAGATATTTGTGTTGTTATTCTGTGCATGATGTGTTTAAAATTGTAGTTTATAAAGCTCCGCACCACTGCAGCAATTAGTATGAAGTTATCCAGGAAATTAATGTTAAATAATTTTATGAAATACCAAAAATATTATTTAATATCCGAATTTGGCGCACTTTTAAATATTTATAAATCTCATGCCTATTATAATTAGGCTGCATACATCTACCGCGAAATCTTGAGGCATTAAATTTGTCTCGCCTGAGTTAACGGCTGTAAAATTTCATGCAATAAAAGTTGAGTTCGGTGTATAATTTTTGGTGAATAAACCATGTAATAATACGCCTACTGATGCGTTGGTATTTCATATTTTGTTGTTTGTTTATGGCTCATGTCATCTTACTGAACGATGACGTGGTATTTCAGCTGACAATTATCTAATATGTTGACCATTTGACCACATTTTAGTTTTACAAATAATTGTATGTTATGGGTATTGACCTATTCTGCCGATTTATGATTGGAACGGACAGGGTGAATCAAAAAATTTGTGGGAAAAATTAATTGCATATTGTTTCACTTTACAATTGGTTGAATGAATTTAGAAAAACTTTGCTTATTGGTTGGTTTATTGTTTTTGTCTACTCTCAAAATAAAATTATGCAATAGGCAAATGATCATTTTGGAAATGAGGAATGAGAAATAAAATTCGCAAATACATTTTAAAATTTATTTGGCCAATGGCCATGAGGCACGTGGTAGCAAAAAAGAGTGATTATAAAATTGTGGGCATAAAAACCAGTATAAGTAATTAGATGCTGGTTAATGAATAAATTGAATTGAAAACATTTCCATCCAATTAACAATATAAAAACATCCAAAAAAAAATTTGAAATTAAAAATTGTGTTCAAAATTATTTTACATGTAAATTAAAACGAAAAGTCTTTAAACTAATTTAATCAACTAAAAGCTCAATGTAATTAAGCACAGCTATATTATTCAAAACTAACTTTGTACTTTATTATTAAATATTCAAAATCAGTGATATCGAATTATCAAATAACGGTTCTTTATAAATTGTTGTAAAGATAAAACGCTTTAAATTACGATTCGCTATTTCATGTAATACTGAAAAACCAACAAAGTCATTAGCACTGACTCTATTCGAAACAAAATCAATTAAGAAAATATATAACAGGGAGAGCAACATTGAATTGATTCCAACTCCTGCGTGAAATTCACATAATATCCATTGCATTACATTTGACTTTCTTGCAGTAAGCCATAAAATATAGCCTTAATAACATTAAACCTATAAACTATGAACGTACAGAAAAGAATGCAGCACACAATATAAAATAGAGCTCGTGCCAACAATCACATTCACAGCCCATTTCCTCCCTAAGGCTTGAACACTCTCTGCACCTAACTCACAACCAGCATTAATAAAAAAGAATGTATGTGCAAAGAAAACACACCTATGTGCATTATGGTAAGCAAATGTGTGTGCATTTTATGATGTAACATTTATTCATTGCGCTACGAAGCACCCCACCATCATTCCCCCTCCCACCAATTGTACACAATATCGAATATACACTAAAATTGTGTGCCAGTTAATAAGAATATAGGTACATTTATTGAATAAGAAAGGGGAAAAAAATAGTCTGAGACGCTGGAAAAATGAGTGCTGTTCAAAATCAAACCAAAAGAAATTGTTATCTAATCGCGGTTGAATTGAAACCGCATTTTTCTAAATGGTCAGTGTTCCACAATACGACCATTGGCTTTTTCTTTTATGCTTTTGTGCTTTATACATCATTAAACCGCGTGCATTATTTCGCACTTTTGCTTTAATCCTATATAGACCTGTGTATATTATTATGTAGGTGCATATTAATATTTGTTTTGTTTCCTTACGTGCCTGTCACTAACAATTTTTGCGATCATATTTAACTAATCGTGTTTGTTTAAAATATAAAAGTGTGTTACTTTTGGCATACCTGTTGAGTGCAGTTACTCCGGTTTTTATATTCACGTGCTTTTAATGCGATGTAGACGGGTGGTAAAAAAAATTGGACCGCCAAGAGTAATATGTGATTCATTGAAATTAATATATTTTTTAACTAAACATATGTGTTCATAGTAAGTGATGATAGACAACAACAAACGGGCGCAGCACTACCACAAATGATTGATGTTCAACGGTCTCAAACCGAATTATTTAAAAAGACTTTTGGTTAAAAATTGCATAAGACGTATTGGTTATGAACTGGTTTGATTCATTCGATTCTGACTTTTCCACTTTATAGCAATATTTTAATTTTACTTGACCATAGAAATTTCTTCCCCAACCATGCAATTTTGCAATTCAAATCCAAAATGCGCAATTAAATTCATATTAGATTTGTTAAATAAACCGCATAGACTACATAGTGGATAAAACAAATACAATTTAAAAAGTTATGCACTTTATGCAATATTTATTCAGTTTTGTTTGAATCAACACAAACAAGAATGAAAGTAGCATGATGTCAGTCTTTTATTTCGAACGACACACGTATTGGAATAATACTTTTCTTGGATTAAACTCGTCCACTTAACTTAATTTTGTGCTCACAAAGCACAAAATTTATAAACAAAGCTGTGTGTTGAAAAATTAAACCAGTTTTTCAATTCAAAAACTGAAATAGAACCATTTTTGAAAAGCCGGTTTAACGACATTACAAATTAATATTTTTTTTACAAAATGTCCTTATTATTCATTGCTGGCTCAGAATCTATGAACCCATTATAAAATAATATAAAATTTGTCGTGTTTCATAAAATTTTTGTTTTATCAGTACAAAATATTCTCAATTTGTTTTATATTATTTATGAAAAATCACCTGAAAAATTTGCTTTCGGTAAAAAATTAACAGTAATTTTTTAATTTAAATTAATTTTTTGAAAATGTGGTTCGCTCAACATTTCATTTAAAATTTAATTCAATTGCTATATTTGTGAGAATGAAATATTGTGATTGTAAAAATAAAACCTATTTATGATTTATGAAGCTTTTTTCAGTTTTCACATTATTTCAAATAAAAAAAATGCAGTCTGAAAACTTGCTGATGTACAAGTTTCTATTTAATGTTCTTGACCCCGAAAGCACGCACTACGCTCCAACTAAATTTAGATTGCGCACACAAGTATAGTTTAACTTTAGTTTCATGCCAACTAATAAACCGCATTTACACTCTGTCACGTATAAATCTTCAAACAAGAAAGTATCAAGTGGCAAGTCGATGATAGATTTCATAAAAGTTTGTTAAAATCGTATTCCACCGAGGCTTTCGGCCACGACTTAATCCCAAACAAGAAGCACAGGACAAAAATGAAAATTTATAATAAAGTAGAAATTTTATGACATCATACCCAAGAGTCAATGACTAACACACCGCAGTGAAAACTGAAACCAAAAGCGATATTTCTGGCTAACTTCCATTCATTGACGTTACAAGTAATTTCGCCCAGATAAAACACCCAGGCATACACCGCGAGATATGCCCCGCATAAAATGTAAACAGTTGTCGCATACGTGACATGACGTGTTAATCATGATTTCTGTATGCACAACTCTCCATTATTGTGTCATTAATTGCATTAGAGCAGGTTTAATTGGAAATTGAATTTAATGACAATCCCATGTTGAAAATGAATTTGTGGCAAATGAAATGACTCCAACGCGCGGTGTTAATGCTGGCTATTAATATCATTCCAAATGGGGTAATCTGAGAAAGGTGAAAGCTTGTTGTGGGAATTTTCAAGCTGCACCAAAAATTTCAACAAAATTGATAAAAATCTTTGAATGCGCGGCATTCGCCGGCACACAGCAACAGTCTACTTTATAAGTTAAATGCCAGTCAATGTCACGAAGTTGAGCACCAAAATTAACCGTGGCAGATTCATCATGTTCCCAGCTGTACGCCGTACGGTCTATTGTTGACCTTAGCGAAGATGATTGTTTTTAAATCAACGGAAGAGCACGCGAAAACTTTCGTCTGACGTTCATGTACTGAAATGGTTGTGGGAAGTTTCGCTTAATTTACAATACTAATCCCGAAAACAATGAACAGCATTTAACTTGTAGACGTGAGCAAATATTTTTGTAGCACCACAGGAAAAACAGTTTTAGCGTGTAATTTAATTGTCGACCGCTGCGAATCAATTATCAAATTGGAAGCCGAAAAAAGTGAAATTGAACATATCCATCAAGATTCATTCTACGCATTTGGTGTTTTCAATCATTTCTAATTACCAATCATTCGCATTCATTGAAATAATTGAGATACGATCACAACAGTAGCTATTGAACTCATCAATTGAGAAAAATGGAAAATAAGGTCAGCTCATGATTAGTCGATTACATACAAAGATCTCTGAATAGTGAAACTTCTTTTTAATATCTTGAATGAGCAGAGTAACTAGGCTAAATTTCCAATTACCTGAATGGTTCTAAAATTGCAAAGATTTTTCCTCACACAGTAACCGCGAACAAACATTTGTGTAACGTTTCAATTTCTATATAGTTATGAATAGAATTCCACCAATGAAAGTGTAAGCTTTCGAATGTTTAAAAGCTCAAGAGCTTGTTGTACGCTTTTACTTACTTTACAATAATAATTCAATTAGAAACTGGAAGTTCTTCTACTTACATACGACATTACAGATGAAACATCTTTGGCGCCTTTTATTTTCTTCATAAGCGAATGATTAAGCCTGTTCGTTCCATAGTACAACTCCCAGATACTCGGCTTATTCTTATGCCATTCCAGCATCAGATCTTTGTCTTCACTTACCTCCTTCTTTCCATTCAACGTCCCGCTCAACGTTGGTCGTTGCATCGCAATGTTCTGCTGCATTTGCGTGAGACTCACATCACCGCCATCATCACCGCTTCCTCCCCTATGTGCATCACTCACATTGCTGTCACATTGTTCTGAATCACAGCCGCCACTGCCGCCACCACCTGCACCACCACCAATACTGCCAAATCGCTTAGTTTCATCACAATTTGTGTAATACACCGAGCACTCACTATTACGTTTTAATTGGAAATTGGCACCGATGTGCTGTGGCAATGCGAAATTATCATTAAACTCACTATTATTCTTGTAACCAAAACTGAATCCCTCACGAACATAAACTGTGTCAAACGGTGATTGTGACTCGACGTCACGATAATTCGACAGTGGTTTATGGCTGCCGTTCGGCATCATCACGGGCTCATAGTTGCTGTGTCGCATCTCGAACACATCATAACTGGCATCCTCGTGGTGCACTGATGATTTATCGTCGTGCCGTGCACGATTTTCGAGGGCATTTCTTAATGTCATGAGCTTGTAGTTTTTCGACAATCCCGTGCAGAATTGCTTGATTTCCAACTCATTAGTACGATTCATGATTTTCAGATACTCATCCAAATCCTTTCTCAGACTTAAAATGTTACGCTCCAAATCCAGTGCCGACGAGGTGGTGGAACTACTGCCACTTAATTTGGACTCAAAAAATGGATTTGTACTCGAGGCTGCAATACTTTGTGCCGCACTGTCGCTGCCAACCATGCTGCCAACGACACCTGCACCACTCACCAACAAATCATTCAACTTGGTACGAATCTCTTCGAGAATATCTTTTGTATGTTGAAACTGTATTTGATCTTCACACTTGCTGAGATACAGTGCCAACGATTTGTCAATGGACGGTTCCACTTCTTCAATGACACCCTCCACGTTGTAGGCGTCATCTGGACACGAATTGACATACTTGCTGCACTTATAATTGTTCTCTAAATGTTTGTTTGTAATTTGCCCATTTCGGTCAAAAGTCGTGTTGACAACGTCCTTTCGCACTTTATTGACGGCCGTCACTTCGCTGGGCAGCATAAATGAATCCAAATCCAAATCCATAAGTGAGTCATCGAATTCATTGGGCGGCCAAAGTGAGTGTGGCGATTGACCGTCAACACCCTCCATTATTGTTGGCAACTTCGCATCAGACTTTCGCTTTTCACCCTTATAGTCGACAGCACCACCGTCACTGCTGGCGGTTAATGGCGAAAGGATGGCGGTTGACTTATCAGTGGGTGGTCGTTGAAATGAGCGCAGGTGCATTTCCAAGTTTTTGATGCTCTTCTCAAGATTGTGAAGACCCTGCTTTTGTTCAACAACATTGAGCGCCAGCTTACTGGTGTCTATGCACATCTTGGGCGACGGATTTCCAATATCAATTACGGGCTCACTGTAGATATGCTCATCAACTGATCCCGTCGAGTAGATGTTGGAGCTGTAGTAACCCGATGAACCACTCTTCTCCGTTGAATAATGAGACACCACACGTTCACGTACTGACTTTTCGTAACATTGTGGTATAAAACCTGAGTCTTGGTCGGTGGCACTGGAAAGACAAAAGAGAGGAAACAAATTATTATTTAATGCAAAACAGAAGGGAAGTTATGCAAACGTTTTATGGGTATTGTATATATTCATTTTATCTTCAACGTAACATGTATGATAACTAGAATTGGCATCGTTTACTTTTCAAACATCGTGCACGATTCGATGTATCTATAAAATTTGTTTTTCCTTTTTCGTTGTTGTAATTTTGTATTGTAGGGGGTTAGCGATTTTGCAAAAATGTTTGTGCTTTTTGCACATGCGGATGTGATGCTGTAAGACTTTTCCTTTTAATATTTTCATCAATAAAGGTAGATTGTATTTTAATAACAAAGTTTAACGAATTTAAAAACCTCTCTTTACTTTTTTAAATTTACAAAGCCCATATCAAATTTCTCTCAGCATTTAATTTAAATTCCTCAAAATAAATGGTTTGACCTTGAAAAAATAGAAAATATTTGTAAAAAGTGACGGTTTCCGTAACACAAATTTGCAAAATTCAATTTTCTAATTAAAATCGTTAATAATGCAGGTCAATTGCATCAATTTATGAACAAACTTACACACTAAGGCATGTAGGAAAAAAATGTTACACGCTCTCAATCAGCTGTCTTTCTTGAATCTTCGTTTCATGCATGTAATGTAATGTAATAGGTAAGCATGCAGTGTTCATCGTAAACGACATCGGATGTCTCGGAGTAGGTCACGCTGAACATATAAATTATGATCATTAGCAACAAATCGCTTTATACTGCATAAATGATATTGAACATATAAAACTTGATGCGAAACATGAATACTTCGCGTATGTGATATTTTTATACCCGCGACTCATACTTTTAGCTATTCACGAGCACATAATACATGTTTTGCGATTTTGCTTCATATGCAGCAGTCGAGTGAATAAAGGCGTCTAACTGCAGAAGTAGGTCTGCAGACCATAATTCGCTTCAATTTCCTCATCGAGGAAATTTTAATCGATGAAACTATCTGCATTTTACTATTTTACATCATATTAAAGTCTTATACCGACGACTTTATTATAACTAGTTCCACCTGTTTGAGACACACACACACACAAATTGGGTATAGAAAATTTAGATTCAATTTGTTTTCAAAATTCGCTTCAGTCTCACATAAGCTTTTAATTTGCAATCCCAGTATGCTTGCTCGAATGACCGACAAACCGACATCAATTCAGTTCAGCTTAAAGACCATCGCAAAACTAATATCCTGCTGTAACTATAATAATTGTGCATAGCATCATAATCGACTTGCCCAACTGTGCAGGTGTAATTATGTCCACTCAAAAAACACTGAAAAGGTTTGATATTGCTTTATTGCTATTTTCATACCTTGTGCGATTTCAATTTCAAGCATCATTTAACTGATTAATTTATATTGGGCTTTTTTGAACGGCCGCATAACTGACCTGTGGCAACATTATTTCAGTATGTTTTTGCATATATGTTATGTACGACCGACGCGTTAAATTTTTCTTTTCAAATTAGCGCCAAATTTTTTTTTGTATGGTTTGTTACAGTTTTTGTTCCTCTGGATACGAGAAAAATAAATAAATTGTATGTAAAATATGCAAAAATATCTAAATCTTATAATGGTTTTTTACAATTGTTTAACTAATGACAGATATTTAAAGACGCAATAAATATATTTTATAGAAGTATCCCATAATTTTCACTGAATTAACACTAATGTTTAAATGTTCACACATTTTATTGAATTCGAATCTCTAACGGAAAAAAGTTTAAGGACATCATAAAGGGCGACATTACTTCAAAAAAATTTTCAACACAAAAGCATTTCTTCATTGACTTTATAAAATTTAGATGTAAATAAATGTTTTAAGAAAAAAATTAAGTTTTTAACAAAACTGTACGAGGCCAAACTATAAGATAGACACACTCTATAAACTGGGTTGGATGCGGGATTATAAAAATTGCATTAGATAATTGCAAATGGCCTTCAACGCAGCATTTTCTCTCAACTTTTCGTTGGATTTTTAAAACTTTTTTATGCATAAAATTTTAATTTATTTATGCTGCTATACTTGAACACACTAAAGCATTAGCAAATTTTGACATATTTTTAATTAAAATCGTCCATAGCATTCCTTCAATTAAAAAGCAATTAAATGTTTTACAAGATAGTAGATATAGTATTGTACATGCAACCACCTGACTGTACTTAATATGCTCGCACACCGCAATTACGCACACTTAAAATGGATAATAGAGCATCAAATTCGGTTAAACATTACACATGCACGTGCGGCTGATGATGAATTTGTAATTCAGGTGCGCGTGGTCACAGCTGAAGAAACAACCGCCAAGACGTGCACTGTAGCTGTCTGCCGCAATGGCGCATGCATTTTTCCAATGTTGCTCCCACTATTGCACGGATTGCGTAAATTTTCGTTATAGTCATGCGGCATGCCTGTATGTTGTTGTACCCATTGATCAGTAACACAGCGGCTGACTGTTGCAAGACAAGTGACAATGCAATTTAAGACATAAAGAATCGAAATGTTCGTATTTAGTATTATTGTGCTAATTTTACTACAGACTGAGCGAGCACACAATGGATTAAATATTGCTCAAGTGTCAATTTAAATCGTCGCTAAAATCGGCAAAATGTTACTAAACAGTTGATCGCTCATGCATTGCACTTTGATTGTAATGGTTAAATTTATGCCTTGCATGTTTTTTGTTTGGACACATGTGCCCGCGATTCTGTTTATTGTCAATCGCGACCTTGAATTGTTGTTGCTCAGCGCTGTTGAGCTTTGTGATATAATTCTTTTCGACATAAGCTTTAATTGTACTGCCAATGTTTTAGAGAAAATAAATGGTTTCCTTCCGTTTTTTTTTTTTTTTTTGTAAACTTTACAATGAAATATATATGAAAAATAACAAAAACTACGTATAACTTACAATTTATCATTTTAAAGAATGTTTTTTCAAAACTAATTGTTTCCCATTATGGCACCAAATAGATTCAGAGAATAGATTGGCTCTTTGTTCGAAAACGTAACTTGTTTTATATGCAAGTTGTTAGCACCCAATTATAATTAAAATGTTTCATTGTTTCCACACTTATCTTGTAATCAAAAAGTCTTCAATAGATTTTTTCATTTTCTATACAATTATGCATTATGGAATCACATTTTGCATTCACGTGTCTAACATAATCTATGTTTTTTTTTCTGTCCGAATAGCTTTGAAGATTTGATTTAAATTTTTTGAATTACTTTTTTAATTAAAGATTTAAAAATGGATTAAAGAATAACATTTTGATTTTTGTTTGTTTAAAAGTGTTTGTCACATATTAAAAAATATTAAACTCCATTAAATTCTAAACAACGAATTTGTTAAAAAAATACGAATTTTAATTTTTTGGTCAAACTTATACATTTCAGTTTCATAAAAATAATTTGTAAAAAAATCACTAACGAAATACGTGTTTTACAACTTTTAAAATTTGACATAAAGAGGTATCCTTTAGATCTGCAGAATTGGAAATACTTTTTTTTAAATATCATGAGAAGTTTACATAAATGTTGTCAAAATCAAAATTCTACTTCCAAAAAACACAAAAATGTTTTTTTTTAAATTCATACGAAAATAAGAAATTTGTGTTTTTTCAGATGCAGAAGTTGCATTCAATATTTTTTACAACATAGTATTATCGACATATTTAATGTTATCTAAAAGTAGTGCAAATGAGAAATAAATTAAAACGATCTAATAAATTAAAACACAGTGCCACTGTGAAAACATTTTCTCGCATAAAATTATTGGATTAGTGCTCGTGGAATGACACCCACGTCTCTAACTCATTTTCTCATGAATGTTTAATTTTTCTTTGAGCACAACCGACGATGTCTTAGTTGAAATTTAAAATCCATGTGCCGACAAAACCACCAAAACAACAACACACTTTTATAATGCTTTTCAACACCGATTCAAGATACACTTGTACTTTCGTGCAGTATGTATGGCATAACGTTACTTTACTGATCGTTAACATAATATGTGGCGCGAAAGTATATATTAACCAGTGTAAAATATTATATCGGGACTGTGTGGTGGAGATTTTTATACTCGCATATAGAAGGACATGTAGTCGATTAATTTAAATATTGCAAAAGTTTTTGGAGACATTCTCGAATATTTTAAACATTAGGTCAATGAGATGAGCAAAGGTGAAGGTTGATCAAGTATGTATCGCTCGCGTCTTCACTCTTGTTTTCTCAAATGTTGCATGTACACAGTCGTGTAATTTGTTGTGCCTACCAGATTATATTGTGTCCGTTATTAAGTGGGTTTAATAGCGTTTTTATTTTTTGCATTTGTTGTGTCGTTGTGCATTGGTCGAACGTGAGCGTGTGCATTCATGCGCAATTGGGTAAAGAATAAAGAAAACAACAACATGACTATGATCTTGACAGCGTTTATCAATTCGCGTAAGTCAATTTTAGTTTGGCGTATCATTTCATTAAAACATGTAATTACAGCGATGTGCAGAGTTGTAATTGACAGCTTGTTAAGGTGTACACACACTGTGTGGTTTCGGTTGATGCGCCCAAGGAGGGCGCTTAGCGATTGTTTCCTCTGTGCGACCGCGACACGAAAACTCCAATACGTATATAATTATACTATTGCAATTTCCAGGTATATGTTTTTCTTTTTTAAGCAGAACGTGCTTTTGATTGATTAGCGCATCTGGGTCAGTCACCTGATGATATCGGTAATTTAATAACATTGAAATGCTTTAAAAATAAATATTTTTTTAAAAAGCAGACGACTGATTCGTGATTTATTAGTTTAATTGATTTTGTGATCATTGACCAATTTTTTTAAATACTTTATATTTGCGTTCGTGTTTAACAAAATGCTGGTATTCAGTTTTAAATATTTAGATACATAGGAAATTGTACGGGTTTCACAAAGACCTATATTATTTTCACGTGCAAACTCAATATTTATTAATCAACAATAAAAACTCTTCATATACATATTTTATAAACTTAAGAATTTTAATTGTTTCCAAAAATACGCTTTTCAAAATTTAACAAAAAAAAAAAAATTTCTATACGTCTGAAAACACTTTGTCCTTGCCATTCTACTTAATGTGCGAAATCAATAAAGAAATACAAAATAGAGCATTTCCTCTAATGAATGAACGATTTTGAATTAAATAGAAATTCTTTAGTTTTGGAGGTTTCTTAAGATATTATATAACAACACTAATTTGTTTTGTAATGAGGAAAAAATTGAAAAAACAGGCTTCTATTCAAAATAATGTAAAATAAACTTCGAAGTTTTATCAACAGTTTGTAAGTATACACACCGCCATTTTATTTGACTATTTAACATGAAATATAAAATATGTATAGCATCTGATTATCCACGACACCCGAATCTAAATACACAAATTCAAATAATCTTGTGTTTTACAAAAACTTGACAGACCTTGCCATCGCTGATAACCAGTTTCAATATGATCTTCATTACCACGTATTTACATGCGAAACCATAAAAATTCGTCAATATTAAATCATGGACGCTTAGATTAACGTCCATTCAACCTAAAAAACTTGACTGAATATAAATTTCAGTAATACAATCTGGCTATATCCTTAAGTTTAAACAATAACACATGTCACATATTAAAATAATTTAAAAATGTGACAAAATCAATAATAATAATTTAATGAACAAAACAATTTTTTTCTGGTTTATTCTCAAATAAAATTAATTTTAAAACATTCCCACATATTTTGACATTTCAATGAAAGGACAAAACTGCATATACACACTTTTCCCAATTTGTATGGTCAATATATTCATATTCAAAACAGTCAATTGAAGCTTTCAAATTTCCAGTGAGACTGGTATATCTTGAATACCATCAGCTGCATCATACATATCGAGTTTATTGCTTTGTAATTTAATTTTTAGTGTGTGTTTGTATAGTCAGAGGGAGAACGGGATAAACAGGAATCAAAAAATTGGCGTCGATAAAATAAATTGGATTTTACTTTTTAAGGAAATACTCTCACGGACAATGTCTTTATCATCAGTGTGCTGCATATTGTGTAACGATATTATGTCACTTGCTGTGCCGAGACGAGAAATTCCTTCAACCTGTACAGCGCAGCGCAGCCCCTAGTGATCTCATTTATCGCCATTGATAGCCGTAAATTGGCGCTCAATGGCGCGCCACAATATTAAAAAAAATATGATTAGCAGAATGCAATAAGTATAACTGCATAATAAACTCAACGAAAACACATAAAAACCTATTTAATTTTTTTTAAATAAATGAAAGGCAAATGCAATCGCATATTTTTATTGCATTTACATGCATTTAATTAGTTTTAATTCCATAATTATAGCTGCATATTTAAAGCGTGTCGAAGTGCGGAAAGAATTGGTTATATTATTGGCGCGAATTTTATGTCCTTATTGATTTATTAATTAAAATAAATGCAACAGGTAGGCGCCATCGACTCTTTTCGCCGATTCAACATTGAAGAGCCTTAACCTTCTTTAACTCGAGTCACATACAACACAAGTTATCACCCTCGCCCTCGTGTGGCGTGTGGAATTTCGGTCAGTAAATGACTTCAAAACTCCATAAAAGAAAAACAACATCAACACGTCTGATTGGAAACAAATTTCCATACGAAATTGCGCGATTGGTGGCGCCGCAGCACAAAATGAAAAGCCTTCAAACAAGGTCGGGATGATTTTTTTCGTCATACACACACACACACACACACACACATCACACATCACAACTTTAAAATTTATAGTTTTCAGGCGCATACATTGAAGATTTTATGTTTTCCCGCAAATTTTATATGGCAACGAAGGAGCCTCTCAAAATGCTGTTGCAATCATGATCCGCAAATTTATTAAATTGCTCAATAGACGCCGCGCCGAGCCGCACACCACAATTGACAACGACGCAGAAATCGCAAATGCACGATCTCTCCAAACAGCCACACATCAATTATATGGATTGAACCTTCCAAATAGTATTTTTGTGACGCGACCTTAAAGTAAACAAACAAATGTATAAAGGAATTAGGCACCGATTTGCAATTGCCGATGAGATTGCTATCGCAACTTTAATATACGATGCATTGAGTTTTTATTGCACAGTCGGTAGCTACGGTTAATCAGGTGGCATTTAAAGACGCAGCACCAAGATCATTACTGAAATGTGCATAAATCATTTGTGTGTGCTATATGCGACTGCAATTCCATTTTAAGTAATACGATGTGATTTTGTGCATTAAATTACAGCGGTAACTAATTGTTTGTAGATAAAATGACAACATTTTGTCAGTTATAACTTATATATTGCGAAAAGAATGGGAAATAAATGATTCTTAAAGTTTTTTACATAAATCTTATGCTAGTACGAGTGTGTTTACGAAGCGTGATGATTTGTTGTTACAATTATAACTTGTGTGCTTTTAATTTCATTTAAATAAGTATATCAATATATTATGCATTTTATTACTGACCATAAAATTGTAAAAACTTTATATTTTATTGCTTGATACCAAATCATTCAAAATAATAGTAAAGCTTCATTGTGCGAGTATATAGGAAATATTCGCGAAAAGGTGTGCCTCGAATATGTGTAAGAGTATTTACGTAGAAAGCTGTGGTTAGCACTCTGTACTCTGCAGATTAAAGCTGCTACAATAAAAGCTTACAAATTTATCGTGAAACTCTTCAAGTAATTGATTTTCTTTCAAAAGCGATCGTTTAAATAATAATCTTTGTGGTCACTTCCCTTTTTCATATATTTGATTTTCATTTAAACTTAACTGGATCATTTCCTGTGTTATTGTATTAGTTTTGTTTCTCAATAATTTTGTGTGCAGTAGCGATTTCTAAATTATAATTTTAATGTAACATTATTTATGCTTACTTGTTTGACTATGTCTTGTACAATAATTTCAATTATTACCGCATTTTATTGGAGATTTTCTTTTTATTGTACAAATTATTTAGTTTTATCACTTTTAAATCGATTATTGTGTTTTCTGTAAGCTTTAATTAGCAATTATTTAATTGTAATTTAACGCTATTTTAACTCAAAATTTTGAAAATATTGATTGGTTATTTTTATTAAAAAATAGCGCACAAACATACATAATATGTAATCATTGAAGAATTCACATGACTTTTTATTTAATTATCAACGACTTTCAAATTATGTACTAATTAGTGTACTCTTATGAAGATCTATTTTTAAATGCCAATTCAAAAATATTTAATTGTGTGTCTATTTTGGGTACAAAAAAAAAAGTTGAATACACACAAACCAGTTAAAGTTTTCAAAAATAAACCCAAAACTTTACACCGCGCACATGAATTCTCAGTCCAGACAACAAGGACACTCCTCGTTGATTTCATCCGATATAAAATCAGTTTAACCACTTAATTGATTTTGCAAAGCATTAATTTGATTCAAAAACATTTCATCAACGCATGCGCCGTTATATGGCATTTTTTGCCACAAAATTTCTTCAACCAAGAGATATGACTTTCTACTATGAAGACATAGCAAACAAAATGTTACCGCAAATTAGGAAACCACTGCGTGCATCAACATTAATAATTATTAATCGGGTTTGTCGAAAGAACTGCCAATATACACGCGTATATCGAATTGAAATTCAAACACAGACCCATACATACGTCACTGCTTAGAAGCAGTTATAAAAGTGAAAAATAAGCTTTTTCTACCAGGATATGTCGCGCTTATTGAACTCTGAATTTTATAACCGCTTCGCAAACCAGCCCCAAAACAGAACGTTATGATGATTTTAAATGGCCTTAAATGTGTAAATTTGAATACGCGTGTATTTGCAATAAAATTATATTCAGTCGGCCATTATTGTGTCTGTCCAAAAACGGCCACACCGGCTGATAGATCAGATGTCATCGCCACAAATTTACCACCTGTCGGAATTCACATAAATTTACATGAGCGCAAAAAAGTCAACTATTATTTTTAGTCGAGATCGTTTATCATTATGCACAATAAATAACAACATGAAAAATTCTAGTCGAGCATACAAATTACAATGATTGATGATAACACCAAGAGTTAGTGTTTAAATTTTACCTTGCTTTTAAAATCACTCTGGGCAGTATAAATCCACTTTTGTCGCCACCTTGCGCCGCAGATTTCCTTAATTCCACTTGATCAACACCATCCACAACAACATCACAATGCACACAATCACCATCACTTTTATGCCCACCGCGATCTTGAATTTCTTGACCACTCTTTTCACTAATCACTAAGTTTTTACCACCTTGCACACAACACAATTCCTTGGAGCTACCGGCCGAACTGATACTGGTGCTGCGACTTGTTCCACTATCCACACCAGCTGATGGCTTTAGTGGTGGTGGTGCGGTGACGGCAACTGCTGCCACCACTGTTGCCGCAACAATTGACTCACTAACAAAAGCTTTGCGAGTTTCCGCTGCTGCAGTGAAATCGCGATTAGCGGATGGTTGTTGTGCAGTTGGTTGTGATTTGTTTGCACCACTAAACAATGAACCGAATCGCTTCAAATAGCCACGAGATATTGCACCCAGTTTGTTTGTCTTTGGTTCGTGTTGATTGATGGTGTGTGCATGTGAAGATGAAGAATATGCACTGGTGCTGCGATCACCTTGAGCCACACCGATAGACTCCGCGGTTTCCGCGATGCAGATGCTACTATCGCTAACACTACCACTAACACGGCTGCAGCTGCTGCCACTGCTGATTGCCTCAATGGGAAACGCATGGATTGCATCGAAATCATATTCGTTGTATGGCAGTTTTAGTTGTTTTGGTAAAAGTGGAGGCAGTTTGGCTGGTGGTGGTGGCGGCGGCGGCGGTAGCTTGTGTGTTGTTGCACCGATGCAAATCTTCTCAATCGCTTCTCCACGCACGGGAGATGTCGGCGATGCACCTTTATCCCATATCGACATATTCTGTGTGAGCGATATCTGGTACAGTGATCAACTGTGTGGTTGTACACGCATCAATTGGATGGCGGTTTCTTTCGTGTCGATCTCGTGCGCATGTTCAAATGAAATTAATCTGAAACAGGAATATAAAGCTTTTAGTATTATGTGGAAACGTTTAGAAATTAATATAATGATATGCTTCTTTCGAAACACAAAACTAGAATGCGCGATGTCGCTTGGTTTGATTTTCTTATCGCGCTTATTCAAGCAGCCTGTTTTATCACAATCTCTTAAGCAATTTATATATATCCCTAGCACAGATTTCACCGCTTTCAAGACAACACAGCACACTTAATTCCCAACTTGTTTTAATACTGGTCGCCTACAATATGATATGCATATTAGAATGTTTGTGAATGGCTTTGAATGCAAACAGACACATACACAAATCAGTTAGGTTTATTTACTTTAAAATTGTTTCACATAAGTTTACATTTTGAATGCACCCACGGCATCAGAAGAAATATACTTTTACATATAGACATTTCGGCGACAATACTATTGTTAAATTTTGTCATCAGTTCATTGTGCACCTGGAATTTTTTATCATTAATCTGGCGTCATTGGCGGCTTGTTTGTATTCCTAAATATTGCATTAAAATCTATACTCTATAGTGTATAACGAACCACACGTTTACAGTTGACATCCTGTTTCAAATTTATGGGTGAGAAAATGGCTGGGATTTTCGCAACAGAACTTGATGTTTTATGCCGTATTGAAATGTCTCTCACCAATATAGGAATGTATTGAATATCTTGTTGAGCAGAAATACAAATATGTTTAGGAATTTTATGCAAATATTTAGATCAAATTCGTTTTTTCTATAAAATGTTTCGTTACAGTTAAAGCATTTTGGTGGGTAGGCGGGCCAAATACAAAAATGATTGCAAACAATCAACTGGTCCTACGAATGAAGTGGCTTAAATGTCAATCCTAAAAGGTTCAAAGTTCAAATCATTATATTTTCACACTGAAGATTCTCATGTCTTTTTCATTTAAAATTAATCACTTTTTAACAAATTTTGATTTGGTGTGACTTTTAATTCTTAATCACACAAACAAAATTTTTTCTAATTTCGTAAAAAAAAGAATTTTTTTTTATTAGGTAATTCTCAAAACCGAACAATACTTAGAACCATATTTCTCAAATCCTATATTTGTAGACATTTCAAAAGTATTAAAAAATTGCAATAAAAAAAAAGAAAAATAATTACAAAATAATTGACGCGGTTATAACAAAGCTTTTTAGCATTTTAATCAAAAACAGGCACATTACGTGTAAAGTCTTTTGAATTTAAAATAGTAAGCGCGTTGCATTTTTCATAGCCACTCAAAAACGAAACGACCGAAATCATTTTAAAATTTACAAAGAAATTTATTAAAACCGCAAAAATGTGCAACGAACAATTTTACATTTACAGCAAAAGCTTGATAACAACAATGCAGTGTATTTAAGCTGTATACAGTATAGTTAATATAACGAAATATACATATTTAATTATGTACCCATGTCTGGCGATAAAGTTTGCTCTTTGCCACATAAAATTTAACCACTTTTTCACTTTAGTTTAATATATAGCCCATTCTCGAACGCACACACATTGAAAATGTCAGACCAAAAAGAGCACAAAAAAAACATAAAATCAGCGAAAATGTCTAAATTTAATAATTGCGAAATTAACAATTTTAACTATGCTGACAATAGGTAAGTGACCACATCAATAATAAATAATAATTGATTGAGCTTTCTCCCATATTGACGACTGATATTTGAAACTATAAGGCTGTGTAGCAGGTAAAGCTCTGGACACACAATGCTTGATTTTGGCTATAACTACCTTGCATTGAGTAATGTTGTGCGTCGCGACTATTATGGTTTGGACCAGCCTTGTGGCATGAAGAAATCACAAATTGATAAATGTTGATTATGTGGACCAATGTAAAGGAAAATGCTTGGACTTCTTCTTGTATTAGGTGTTGCGCGATTTTTGTGATGTGTCGTTTGCAAGTAGATACACTTAATCATAAATTGCATGCGAATATTCTTATTACTTTAAAGTTATTGTTTGAATTCCATAAGTGTTAAATAAAACTTGTTTTTTTATAGCGCAGCAAGAGAAAGCTTTACTTTAAGTTACACATTTTTATGTGAGGTTTTTCGCACATCACTTAGTTAAAGCGCATTTATTGCATTTATTACATTTACTTATTTATGTACATTTTCTATGATTTGTTATCAGATTATATGGGCGGCTAAATACTTCCTTTACAAAAACCTATGCGTTTGTATTTATTTCCTTATGGCGTGCCTATATACACATAAGTGGATTTAATGCATCAAACCTTACTGCTCTAATTCCATGCAATGAATATTGCATTGTTCCGCATAGTCGAGCGTAGATGTAAAATGCATCTGATTTAGAATATTACTTCATATGGTAATCGCCGTGAAGATGCGTTTGAAATGCTGTACATTAAATTAACTCATTAAATCTGCTTAAGATATAATTATTGAAGCGGCACCCAATGCATGCAATGTTCAAGAATTCTGATGGAATTCATGAAGTGTAGTGCAGTGCGCAGTGCATAATTCCGATCGTCGCGGGAATTTATTGTTTACCTCAATTAAATCACTGAACTCATCTCAATAACTATGAATATGTGCATATTAAATAAATGAGAATACATGCACTGACTATAGCATCCTCTCGCATGATCCTCACTTTCTTTGCCACAACAAACAAACACGTTCATACTATAATATAGACAACTTTTCGAATGTCAAAAATATTACCATAAATAAGCTCAAGATTACCTCGTTTCGTTTGTATTTCACTTTTGTGTTTTTATCCGCATGAAAAAAGGTTAATCTCTATACCCAACAGGAGGTATGTCAACGCACACGGCTAACTTAAAACACTTGCACTTATGTTATACACTCCCGTGTGTAATAATTAAACTGTTTTAAGTGCACTTTTTTTGTACTGATAAATTTCTTTTTAAGTTTTTTCACCAGCTTAATTTGTATTAAACACACCACTCAAAACATTATCACCAAGCTCCCCCGAATGTATTTTCAGATCACAAATAATTTATTGTCAATCACTTTGGTTAATTGCACGAATGAAAGTTAAATTTCTTGGTCAATTGTTATTGTGACAAAATATTTATGGATCTCTTTGCCCGGAGAATGCCTGCAGTGTATATGAATATGTGCAATTCTGGTTCGATAAAAAAATATGTACAAATAAACCCGCGCGATCGTGGAGAGTACAACGCGACGCGACACACGGCACAGCATAAACAACCGAAATCGAGTAAATTGTGCGGAGTGGCAACGTGATGAAGCTCGAATACCAAGTTAAACCACCGTGTGGTTTATTCGTCTTGCCCGATCTCTCCCCACCTTCTGCAAGCAAAAGACTTCAATGGAGCGAGGTGAATGTAGTGGGATTTACACCGTATCGCGCGGTTGGATGCCACCAACTGCATTATTATTAAAAGTAGGTGTATTTTTAAATATTTTAAAATCATAATAAAATTTATTAAATTAAAAATATTTATTTTTGTTTTTAAGTACTATTTTTTTTTTAAATCTCCGAAGTTTGTGTTTATTGTGACTCTAAGCACCTTTCTCTGCTGCAATACAAACTTTTTACAAAATTCCTAAGCGTAAATAATGAATTACTGTTGGAGAAAATTCCAAAGCCCTTTTTAAACCTCATATTTTAGAGATTTAAACTAATTTAACTTATACTTGATCCGACAATTTTAGAATTAATATTTCCGGAGCATTACAATACTTTTTCAACAGCACAACAACTCTCGATTATTGCATACTTTTGATTAAGTTCGTTTTATTTTTAAAAATGCATGGCTTTTAAAGACTTTAGCACACATATTCAACATTCAGCCAGTTGCTACATAATAAAACATGCCGACTATACCATACTAAGTTCATATCTGTAATATTATGATTTGATACACTGCATTATATGTGCAAACGTTCGATGAGTGCTCACTCTCATACACAACTGCAGCAGCGCAGATTGAATGGATTGGACATCCAGTGTACGACATTTTTCCGAAACCGATGTAGGCCAAACGACACACAAAAATGTATTTCTCCTATACGCTGCGAATTGCCCGGTGGTGGACAGTGACCACCAGCTTCACTTTACTTACTGTCTGACTTGGAACTTTATGCGCAATACCGCATAGTATAAACACAAAAAAATTCGCTCAAAAATTTCACTTTCAGTATAACTGTGGGTTTGATGAAAAACGACAACATAAAAATACACTGAAAGGAAAAAAAACAAAATATGACGCTGTGTCCAGAAGTCTACCGCAATGGATTCTGCGTGGGGGGTTATTAAACAATGTGATGTGCAAAAGTATTCAATCACACTGCACTGAATATATTTAATGCCAATTTGTGGATGATGTTCAATGCGGTCATTTATTGTAACTAAGGTTAAGCATGCGCCTTTAATGATGTGTGGGAAAAGTGATCGTCTGTGAGAGCTTTTCAAGCTTCGTTCGAGTATCTATATATTAATATACGTGTATACGTTTGCCATTTAGTGAAAAAGGCGCGATAATTTTTGCAAATTTTTGACAGCTTGACAGAATAATCACATTATATAACATACAACAATTACTGTAATTAACGGCAAAAATTTCATTTAATTACTAAGGTTAAAAAACACCTAAGTGTGTTTGTTAGTAGTGAAAAAGGTGTAAATTGTAATGTGGTAAGAAGCATGTTAGCAATTTAGTAAACTTGGTTGTGTACATGCGCCAGGCTCATTAGAAGGAAGACTGTTATAAGCTTTGGGCTCAAGTTGGTCAATGCGAAATCGTGCAAAAATTGTTTCTAATTCGTTTCTCCTCGCTATTTATAGCTCGATGAACTACTTTAATTTCTTGCCGCACTTATACCAACTTGCATTAAATCATTAAATATTAAAATTGTGTGCGTGAAAGCCTTGAGACGGAGAATAGCCAGGAGGATTACACTCCCACCCACGCCGATCACGGCTGTACGCAGCAAACAAATTCTGGGAAAGTCCGTGTCGGCTGCAGCTTCACACATTTATGGAGTACACTTGTGTATGTTGCATCAAAATTCCTCGGCCAACATTTTACCAATGACCATAAGCTGCGTCCCATGGTGGTGGACCCAATTCCTTGAACTTATCACAATTGCCGCGTGTTTATTAAGTATAAACCGAAATCAACGGACACAATCAAATGAGATCCCCGATGTAATAAGACCTTATTCAATCCCCCAATTAATTCAATTTTACTTTGACCCCTTGACACGACTATTTTTAATAATCAACATCCATTGGATTGAATTCAATGAAACCATGGTTGGCGTTTGCAACAAAATATCATGACAATTCCTGTGAAATTATGCTGAGCGTGCGAGTGTTTGAATGGAACAGATGAAGCTTTTGAAGCTATTACCAGTTATGAAGTTAGATTTTGTTTGTTTTTGCATCAGACCAAGCAACGCGCACTGAACGAACGACCAGACCACCTCTCTACATGATATACTCGTATAATAATATGCTCCCCGTTCACATCGTGAAAAATATTGTGTGGATTGTGAATTGTGTGCCTTTGCTTTGGTAAAATTTTCGAAAACACAGAGCAACATTAAAGAGGAACATAAACATTTCGCATTTTGCAATATAACCTTAAAACTCAATAGTTACAACTTTGTGTTTTTTTATTCGGTCGTTTGTATTATTCCATGGTGCTGGAAAATCATGCAAATATACGATGGACGAGTTCACATTTAAAAGTTTTATTATATACGTAGTTTGTGGTTTGGTGCCAGACTGTGGTGGCCGGCCCGTTAATGATCACTGATCAGTGTCACTTTCGTTTGGCGCACAATCTTTAATCTTTATGATCGGGTTGACTGATTTGAATCTTATTTCTTTAGTGTTTTTTTAAAATAATTTCTTAATTTTTTTTAAACATTCGATAACTGATTGTAAAGTGAAGAAGCCTTTTTAGATGTTTCAAAAATATTTAAAACACTATTCACCCAGATTTATGAAGTTATCATTTTTATTTGCGTTTAATGCCGATAGTTTTTGTTACAAACTTTTGTAACTTTGAATTTTTGATTATTACAAAGTTAATCGTTTTAAGCACAAGTTTTACATGCAAATATTTATTAATATGATTAATGCATAAAATTAAGATAAAGGTATTATGTATAATTTAACAAAAAACATGTGTAAGGTCATTGGACAGTTGCCACCTGGTTTATTTGTGATAAACATAAATTATAACTTACCACTTTGACTTTGACACCTATTTACAATGTGTAACTGCCATATAGACGAACAGAGATGTTGGTTTTATTAGTTCATCAGCGAGTTTTGTAAATGTGCGTCGCGTTGTCAACAATAAATTACTTTGTATTAATTGGTAATAATATTTCGTTCATGAGTACAGTCATTAATATTTTTTGAAACACAAAACTAAAAAAATTCTCACTACAAGAAATGGGAATAGAATAATATCACTTATTGTGTTTAAATGCTCTTATCAATAATATAAGGTATAGCTTATCTAATTTAAAATGTAACCGTACCATAGAAAATAGGAACGTATAAAACGTTTCACATTTTACGAATTTTTTTCTTCATTTTTATTGAATGGTCGATTTTAGAACTATTCTAAAATCTTTTATGCAACAAATTAAACTGAAAATGAAAATTTTTGACACAAAATAAATTTGCTCTTTTTTAAAATGAAGTTTTTTTTAAAGCTCAATGAATAACACTTTTTTTTCAATTTCTTTTTGCAAACATCGACATACCTTCTCTTCAAAAACCATTAATCAGAAACATAAGCCACTATATTTTCATTAAACTCACAAGGAATGTGCCACTACCTTGGCCGTTCCATAAATGATTAAAGGGGTGCTTTAAAGCTTTCAACAATAAATCACTTTACTATGTAGGTGTATAAGCTGTCTATCACAATGCATCATTGTTAGGAATAGACGCCAAATCATTGTATGAAAGCACAAAAAGTCATTTCGCCGGAATCAACGTTAAAAGCTTATGCGACGAAGCACCAATCTGTGCAATGTATTGTAAGTTAAAGCGCATCGCCAGACGCCAGACATTCTAAAACTGTATTTCGAACAATGACTCAATTCTATATAAATATGTAATACAGGTGCATGTGAATTTGTGCATCATGTTTGCCAAAGAATTTTTTCATGGCTCACATACCTGGAACATTTATCTTGAGTGCATTTAACATAATGAAGTTTCCACTCAAAATAGATTACAAATTTAAAGTGTGAAAAACTTTTACTTCTGAGTACACTGCATCAATTCTAGAGCAAGTTTTTAACGTATCTCTTCTCGTGGTGAAACGCCATAAAACTAAAAACTACCATTACATAAAGATGGCATGATACCATAGCCACAATATGCATACAATCAAAAACCTAATCGCATCTTAAAATGTAAACAAAGCCACAATTTACACTTTCCAAGTTCAGTTAAACAAACCTAAGTGCTTCCCTGTCCACCGTAAGGTTTGTGTCGGCCTGTGAATGACACAATCCACCCATTATAAACACGAATACGCACAGCTTCAACACACCATTCGCGCACACGATCATTATGTAAGCACCAGCAAATGGCACACAACTTAAAACACCAAGTTGAGGAGCATTATAGCTGTTTAGAAATGAGCGCATAATTGTTGATTTTTAATTATACAATGAACAACCTGTCAAACGGTATGTGTTACCCAATAATCTTACTCGGCGGGTGTACATGTACAAAAATTAGTGGAATCCAACACCAACCAAATGATGTGTCTCGCATTCGTAAAAAGATGAAGATCACTGCACGTGACTCCACATAACCATTGTTCGTAATGTTTTTTAAGCCTGCAGGCAAATCGGTTTCCCATCGTGTGATATAATTTGCCACCCAAAATGTGCAAATTGCCGAAAATGTAATGTTCCGTGCATAAACCAAAAATGAATTAAAAACGCACGAAGAAAAAACAACCGGAAATGTTGCGGCTAAATTGGATTCCAAAAAATGTGACGGTGCATGTGCGATATTATGATTCAAAATCAACTGTTATAAAGTTATAGAGGTGGAGATTTTAAACAAAATAGTTATAATTCATTTTTTTTTTGAAAAACATTATGCAAGAGTCAGATATAACAGTCCTTTATTCTCAAAATCAGATTAATGGACTTCCGGTGAAGGTTGCAAGTGTTGCCCACTTTGAATCCGTTTTCATATTTATAGACAACGGATGCTGCGTGTGACGGAGTGGTACGAATTGCAATACATCCGACTCAAACGGTGACTTACCATAATTCCTCGGCTGTGTAATTTAATCTAGTTCACTGGGTCACTTCCTTTTAACGTTATATGGTAATTAATATTATGGGTGCAAGTATGCACACGTCAGTCTCGAATAACATAACGCATTAAATTTAAACATTTTAGGGCACTTACTTAAATGGCGAAAGGCTATTAAAATTAATAACAATATGTGTTGGTTAATTATAAATGATTTTATGGTTGGAATATCATGGTAATGTTTATATTATGAAGCTTACATCATATTATATGTAAATATGCAATTAATTACGTGAAGCTAACTAACTTTGTTAGTATTTAATAATTGGCGTTTAAATATGAAGCATTAAAGTGATAATAATTTTAAGTAGTAGTTTTTATTTTCGAGTTTGAAAAGCTCCGATGTTTTCATTTTAAAATTTTATATTTTGATATTTTTAATGAACAATTTTAGCATCCTTAATGTCATTTTTATTCCTTTATCTAAGTTTCATGTTAATTTTTTTTAAAGTGAATTTATGCATGTTATAAAGATAATTACTTATTCTCCTGTTTTTGTACTTTAATTATATTATTGATTTGGGCTAAGCTTTGCTTATTATAATTCCTGACATTTAAAAAGGAAGCACTAATCTACTTATAACTGGGCGTGCCGATAAAATCATATTTTTATTGTTTAATCTCAAACAGCTAAACTAATGTTGCATCAAGTATATATAAGTTGCACTCATTTTCATGACCATGCTCACCATTCCTTGAAATTCGATAAATAAATCACACAATGAAATATCTCACTTGTATTCGTTAATTGTACATTATGGTTTGCCTAAAATACCTTTCTCTAAGTGATTTTGTGATGACGGTCAAATTCCACCCGCAGCAATTCACAAAAATAACGTCTCATCGACACATTATTTGCCGCCACATCACTCCACAGCCCGCACACACATGAGCCCAAAACTGTAGCATTGGCCATTGGGTTGGTGGTGTGATGAATTTGACAAACAAATAAATTGTGTTTCATCAAATGAGTCCCCATTATCTTAACGATGCTGCAGCATGCGGTTTCGATTATGCCATGAAATTTTTATTTAATTGTGATTTCTGGCGCGGCTACCATAAACCCACTAATAGTTCACCGCCTGATTGATCGTATCAATGACGACGCCATCCCACCATCTCTGACTGCTATTTTTTACCAATTATTGTTTTCTTATTTTTTATTAAAGACATCTCGTCGTTGTTTTTTTATAATAAAGTGCGAGATATATTTTTGATATTGAACTATCTGAACTTTAGCCCGTGAAATAATTTATATGGCGCAGTTTTATATTATTTTGAGAATCAGTGTGCATAATATTATTGGACTTAAATAAATTGTAGGCAATTATTCACAGCAGATGGATGGCATTGCAGTTGCGACTTCAGTCTTTCACATCTCAATTCAAATCAATAACTCTATGCTGAACTGAGTTAAGCACTTTAAATTGTTTAAATGAAAAAAAAAACTCTTCAATCTATGCTTATTATTGTTTTTCCCGGTAAGCAGCAGTTGAAGTCCTTCTAAAGACAACGCCGAAATATTGCAAAATCTCACACTTGATGTGTATCGCTCATCAATGAAAATATTAATGAAGACGTATTGTACACTATGTACGTATATGTTTATAAATTAATGGACGTTTTTCCATTACCTAATAAACAAATTAACTAATTAATTTCAGAAACAGTATTTAGTTATGTCGACAAATGTGGATGGGTTGCGCTTAAAGAGCAAATCTTGTTACATCATTACATTTCTTAAGATGGTTATTTTTTTTGTACGCATTTTTATGTTGCTTTTTTTAGAGAAATTGTTCACACAAATACGTGTGTATCTTTAAAATGATTTATGAGATTGTGATGCAAGTTGCTAGACGTTTAGCCGTTTGACAAGCACGTAGGTATAATGCCTTAAGTTGTATGCGATCAAAAGTGTGTTTTATAACAAAATTGCGTTTAATGTTTTCGCATGGGGCTGGGCCGCATTATGCCGCCATATGTTGGATTTT
This sequence comes from Sylvicola cinctus, assembly GCA_963854165.1. Lineage (NCBI taxonomy): Eukaryota > Metazoa > Arthropoda > Insecta > Diptera > Anisopodidae > Sylvicola > Sylvicola cinctus. The sequence goes on from OY974082.1 coordinate 55,676,449, forward strand.
TGAGAGGTTGAACACATTACAAGTAGGTCAAGTTTCCAAGGAAGTGTTGTCAATAAGTACACGTAGTAATGTGACTATGCGGAATTACAAAGATTCGCAAAAGTCGAGAGTGCTTTTGACGTAACTTTAATTATTTAAAAGAAATGCAATTATTTATTCAGTTATGAAGAGCCCTGCAAACTGCCATACAAATGAGTGTGAATTGTGATGTAACTGTGTATGCCTGGAAATTTTGTTATTGTTCGCTGCATAAGGAGTTAAATTCTTTAGTACTTTAGGGTTTACCATTGAAAAGTAATAACAACAAATTTCATTTAAATCGCCTGCAAAGAGCTTTTTATGTTGCAATTTTGGAAGTGTGATTATTACTAATTGAATATCAAGAATAACAAGATTAAAAAGAATTTAACAAGTAAAAGTAATTGATCTTCAAAGTCAAAAAATTATATTTCATCAATATAACTAATTATAAACATTAGCATACAAAATTTGTATGTTTCTAATCGATAAGCTTATGTCTTACTTGCTTATGTTCTTCATACGGAAACCTTGAAATAAAGTTTCCGGAAGCTCTGCAGTCTGCCTGCGGTCATAAATAAAATGTTTTGGCATAGTTTAATGTAAACAGACACATTTTGATTAATATCTGAATTCCATTTATTGTACATTAAACATTATCTTACACAATCTCAATTTGAATAATGCGACGAAATAAAAGCACTTACGGTAATACATGAGATCATAATACGTGATAAATATGGTAAATATGTATACAAAAAAGAATATCCACTATATCCTATACCATTTGAATTTTTTATGTATTTCTAACTAATTTAAAATTAATTTTAAAAAATCAGAAAATATTCCACTCATTAGCCTGGTCTTCCAGTTTCGAAATATTTTCTCAATCTGTTTTATTTCAAACAATTGATTTAATCCGGTAAATCACATGTATTGTCAAATAGTTCTAGACTGAATAGAATAATATAGAGTTCATTGGTTTACCTCCCTCATTGGTTTCAATGGCCAATGGTTGTTCCATTCAAAGGTTTTCATTATGATTACTGTTCTTACCCAATGGTTAACGCTTTATGTGTTTGGTTCGAATAAAATCATTTTATTTCTGAAACTCATTTATAATTCGATCAATAATAACCATTACCTATTTTAGGAAGTCCATAATGGAATTGATAGAACATTGTTTTACTGATGATTGAAAGAATATATAAATTCTTATTTATTGTAACTTGTAAGTAAATAATGGTGGATTTCAGTTACTTATCGTTAAGTCAAAACTTTTAAACCTTATCAGACTGGGATGACACTATTTCGGGAGAGAAATTAGTTCAATTAATATAAAGACATTTTCAATACAAACTTTAATTAAAAATACAATTTTTTCTTAATAAAATACATTACAATTCGCTTAAGGTGTAAATACAATCGCTTTAAGGCATTCAACACATAATTATTACAAAAAAAAAACAATGATAAAAGTGTAAAAATATAGCCGCAATGGCAAGTCGAGTAAAAACAACTTCATTTTAATGCTGAAATTTCATTCAACACATTTCAACAGGCTTCCAATAAGACAGCGATTCCTTGGCCACCACCAATGCAAGCTGAGCCGACAGCATGCTTCAATTTTTTGCGTCTAAAAAAAAAGTTAAATAAATAGGATTTTGATTTCAAGTATTTAAAAAAAAATTACTGAAGTTCATGGACTAAGTGTCCAGTGATTCGGGCACCACTTGCTCCCAAAGGATGTCCCAAAGCAATTGCACCACCATTCATGTTCAATTTGTTAAGGTCTAATTTGAGGGCTTCAGCGCATGCCAATGTCTGCACTCCAAATGCCTCATTGATCTTATGAACAAAATTATTGCTTAATATATTTTCAGTTTTGATAAGGCAACAAAATAAATTACCTCAAAAAGATCGATATCGTTGATTGAAAGGCCACCAAGTTTGAGAGCTTGTTGAATTGCGGGTACTGGGCCGATACCCATAATCTCAGGCTGCACACCAACAGTTGAGTATGAAACCAATCGTGCAAGTGGTTTCAGATTGTATTCTTTGAGTGCTTCTTCGGATACAACTATAAGAGCTGCGGCTCCATCGCATATTCCCTATTTAATTAAATATTTACTGTATTTAATTTTATTCTTCTCTTTTAATCTCACGGATTATGTTTATAATTACCGAAGACGAACCAGCTGTGACAACACCATCTTTTTTGAAAAGTGTAGGCAATTTGGCGAGTCCCTCAATTGTAGTTTGTGGTCTGGTTTATTAATATATATAAATAAATAAATAGAAAAATTTGAAATGAATTTGATCGTTTTCACCTTGGGTGTTCGTCAACAGCAAAGTCTACTTCTTTTCCCTTAACCTTAAGCTTAAATGGTGCAATTTCAGCTTTAAATGCTCCCTCATCATGCCCTAAAATGTAGGATATAAAAATAATTTTGAACATTTGGATTGTTTAAAAATCAAACCTTTCTTCCACAATTGCTGCGATCTTAATGCAAACTTATCAACCACTTCCCTTGGAATTTTGTATTGAGCAGCTAAATTCTCGGCAGTAAGTGCCATAGGTAATTTGCAATACGAATCAGTTAAACCGACCCACAAAGAATCCTCGAAAGCGTAGTTTTGTCCCAAGCCTGTGCCAAACCTAACATTACGCACCACAAATGGGGCTTGCGACATGTTTTCTACGCCACCTGCCAACGAGACTTTAGCTGCACCCACCAGAATATCCTGAGCACTGTTAACAATAGCTTGGAATCCAGAACCACACAATCGGTTCACAGCGAGCGCTGGTTTTTCAATTGGAATACCCGACTTCAAGGCTACATGACGTGCCAAAAATCCACCATCTGAAGATGATGACTGCAATGGGATTTTGAATTAAATACTAATAATTAGTTTATCAAATAATATTGACATACGGCCATAATGTTGCCGATATTGATGGTATCAATTTGCTCTGGCTTAATTCCGGAAGCTTGGATGGCAGCAATGCTAGCAGCTGTCTGTAGCTGTGTGGATGACGTGTTCTTGAAGGCACCACCAAATGCACCGAAAGCCGTACGCTTGGCGCTTACAATGTAAATTCCTATAATTCATAAAAAAAAGTGAGAGTTAATATATTTTCCGGTTTTTGAGTACATCGCCGAAAGTCCAAAGTACAAACACAAGCGATAAGAAAATAAGTAAAGTTTTATTGATCATCAAGATTTAGACTTTAGACACTTTGGAATTTCTTAACTATGCACAAATAACTATCAGGAATTCATTCTTTTTAAAAATTTGTCTATTGTTAATAACTAAATAACCGTTAATATATTTTGTTAAACCGCATTACCTTTTGTAATAGCCGACATTTTAAATTTTTTTTATTAAAGAAAATATAAATCTTTACTAAATTATGGCGTGGACCTCTACGCCAGGGAAGACAAATCAAGACTGATAACTGTAAACTGATTGCTTTATTACACGTTTAATATTTACAGACAATTTGGAGATAACTGATAAGGATTTAGCTTTGGTCCAAAAAAAAAGTATAAATAAACTTTACTGTTTATATCGCGATTATAAAAAAAGAACATTGAACAGTCCCCCTTGGCCACTGGATCCAAATTCCAATTAGAAATGTCAAATCAGGGTTGCTGACTGCAGTGTTGTTATTTGTAACTAGGGTCTACATAATACCAACATTTTGGGTAAATTTATTTCTTGTTTTTCAACACTTTCAATACCCCACATTGATTATTAACTCATATTTATTTTTAAAATAAAAATATTTATTTAGACCCAATATGATAAATTCTAAACCGTTTATTCTTTAAAAATAAAAATGTTCAGGAATTGACACAAGTAACGAAACTATCAACACTACGCTTTTTCACCAAGAATACCAAAGAAAAACATTCAATAAACCTTACACACCATCCTGAACAGTGAATTTAATCAGTGGAATCTAATTCAGACGTTCCAAAGGCCATATTCAAAGCATGCAAATCTTTGTTATCAATATGAACTTGCAAATCATGCCGACCCAACAAGGAAATGGCAATTCGCATAGTGCTCCAAATTGAATCAGACATCTGAGCTGCAGATGAGCTACCCAATCCTCCTCCCACAGCCTGAACACCAGTTACAGATCGACTTGCCGTATTCGATTGATAATTCAACGCCGACAAAAATTGCTCAACAGCTTCATCATAAGACTTTAAATTTATACAAATGATTCCAACATTGTAGCGTGCACGTATAAACCCAGGCTCAATGACCAGCGCCTTTTTATACGCGGCAACTGCCTCCTCCGGGCGATTGCCATTTGCATTACTTGCACCCAAACGATTCCAGAGTTTTGCATTGCCCGGCTGCACCGACAAACCAGCCTTGTAACACTCCACGGCCTTATCATATTCAGAAGACAAATTATACATCATCCCGAGGGCTTCTTGCACTTCAGGATCTATTTGTTGCGGATTAAGTTGTACTGCCTGCTGAAAAATTGCCTCCACCTCACGCAAAGTTGGACCATGTATGGCCGACGAGGTCATAGCGCCAACACCATCTTCACTTGGCATAAAATTTTGCGGCACCAAATGTTTGTACTTAGGATTGATTCGCAACCAATCCACCAGCATTCGAAGTGCATGACTCTGAAGGCTTTCATTTGTGTAGGAGAAACCCAGTGCCATTAAAACCTGTGGATTGTTTGGGTTCAACTCGATGGACTTTTTTAATGCCGCTATCGCTCTGGGATCGTTCTCATTTTCGGCCTGCGTAGTACCCAACAATTGCCATGCCTCCGCATTTGAAGAGTCCTGTTTGACAGCAGCCTCAAAACAAATAACAGCACTTGGGATGTCACCGTTGGCCAAAAATTGTTTGCCCTTCTCCAATACATTATCAACGTTTGCCATGGGATTGTCGTCGCTGAATGGATATTCCTGGAATGTATTAACCTTTTACGGAAAAAATAAGTTTTATGTTGCATAACTACACCAACCTTGTACGCATCGTGGTAGTTAGTAAACTCAGACAACCACGGATGAGCAGTCTCCTCCTCGCGTGATAATTTTGTCCACTCATCTTGCAAACGTTGCCAAAATTGTTGATTGTAGTCGTCAGTGGATATTGCATTGTTAGACGTCGATTGGTCTATCCAGTCCATGGTGGTGCTAGGGCCAGCTTGCATTTCACGTATCTGACCATTGCTGTCAAATTGTGTGTGTGCATCTGAAATATTTCCCATTAATCTATAGAAGTCAGAAAATTTATTCTGTTCGCCTGTTGGTTGGACGTTATCCAGCAAGGAACGAGCAGCATTTCGAATATCATTACCAGCTATTGCTTGCTCGAAGAAATCATTTGTTGTCGGTTGTTGTTGTTGTTGTTGTAATGGCAAGTTATGTTGTTGTATTTGCATTGGAATGTTCATTAGTGGCGCTCGCATTGTTGTCATACTCCATGTCTGTAAATTATTTTAAAGAATATTAAATATGTGTATTAGGTGAAGAGCAAAATATTTACTGACATTATCACTAGGTGCCATTGCCATGTTTCTGGCTGTAATCTGCTGATCAAAAAAGGACGTGTCATTGTTGTTGGAGCTGTTAATGACTTCAGCGATAACCGGTGGCGCACGATTAATTATCTGGTGGCTATTTTGGCGATCCATTTCGCGCATCTCATTAAGCAAAGCGTCCATTTTAAATGTTTGTGGTGGTCCAATAGCCATTTCGGGATGTGGGCCAACCAGTGGGGTGTTAGCACCTCGCGCTATACCATCGTCCTTGTAGGCTACATCACGAGTAAAGTGATTGCCCATACGCATCAAGGGATTGGCCCCACCACAGTCCGCATCGACCAGATCACGGAGTGACATTTTCGCTACTGACACGACTAACACGAAATTTATTAAACCAAATTTTTAATTAAAATGATAAAGTCAGCTCATCAGTCATCAGTAACTATAGATCTCAGTTTTGTTAATTATTTTACTATAATTGGTTATAGCTAACAAAGTACAACTTTCAATTATACAGTATACTCATCACGATTAAAATCACAATTCACAATAGCCGCGTATATATAAATTATTTACACAATAGTTTGCACAACCGACACTATACTTTTCCTGGCAGCACATATTATGATTTTTGATAATCGCATACGCTATATATTTTATAATATATATAACGAGTAATCGTCTGTCAAATTTATTGGAGAAATAATTTTATAAATAAATTTTCACTTCAACTTTATAGTTGTAAACAATTTTAGAAACTAATTGCTAGTTTTCTCAACAATTAAAAGCCTTTATCAGTATAAAATGGAATGAATCTGATATGAAATAAATAAATAACCACGGCCAACGACACTATTCGCAAAAAACTCCATAGATTTATAAAAAGGCGCCTCAACAATACAAACTGTGCCCTAAATTAAGTTTTAAAAAACCTTGAAAACCTGCTATGGATAAAAATGGGACTATCATATCTTTCGAAACAAGATAGGGACGTATTATTTAAAATTATTTCAAAATACAGAACTCAAATTTGGAACAAAAAAACGGATGCGAAGACCAACAAGATAAAGCGTGAAGCTTGGCATAATATTTGCAGGGAATACAATGCCAGTTCAGAGAATTCTAGAACAGTTCAGCAGGTAAGATCCTTTTGGAAAGTCTATGGAAAGCAATTTAGAAAAGACATGTCTTGGGAGAATGGGGAATGCTTGGTGACTAAGGGAAATCCATGCAAACCGAGGGAAAGTGAAAATGAATCCCTTTACACATCAATAGTTGCTCCATCGACGAGTTCATCTAACATTAGGAATGACTCAAGTTCGTCATTGTTTCCGATTACTAAGCACAACTTTAGGGAAGCCAATTCCGAAATTTTGACTGAATGGGATGACAATGAACCATTTAATGATATCAGCGGTAAGTACCTAGAAACCTTAGATAAAACTAGTTTCGTTATTAAAGAAAGCACTTTGTATGTTCTTAGCAACAAGTTCAGGAAGTATGAAGAGAACTCCGAAACGCAGAAAACCCAAGACTGATTCCAAGGATATACATGAACTATTAGGGGCTGTCACGGATAGCCTTATCAAAAATATTGACATGCCTCCACAATCGTCAAGTACCCATCGATTGATGGCATCTTTTGCAGATAAAATTGTATCTGCCAAGTTGCCTGGGGACATACAAAATTTCTTGGAACTGGAAATTCTGACTTGTATTTGCAAAGCAATTAAAGATCATAACGGTACTGTCGTTAAGGCACAGTAACTTGCTATAATTTAATTTTGATTATCATTTTTAAGTTATTTAAATAATTATTAAAAAATAAAGAAATCCATGAATTTCTTTCCCACGAAATTGGCTTATATGTGGTTAAAATTGTAATAATGTAATTTTAAACGGGGATTAACATCGACTAATTTAATTTAAATATTTGTGACCTTTTTAATTTACTTTACGTAACATGGTGGTTACAGATGCTATAGAAGTAAGTTCAGGAAATTTCCGCATTCGGAAAAAATATGGCCCGACAATTTAAATGAGTTTATAGAAGAAGTTAAATATTGTATGATCAGAATTGTTCATGGCAGTCGCATAAATTAACTTAATGTTATGCTATTCACCTAGCAAGTAGCAGAGTGGAAAATAACCTTAAAACGTACAAAGTAATCGTCTGTCAAATGAATTGGAGAAAAATTTTCTTTTCTAGTTTTTATTTGTAATATTTTGTAAACAATTTAAACACATTTTTGTAAATGGCTACTTTTCCTAACAATTAAAAGCTTTTATCAATATAAAAAAAGAATCGATCTGATACGAAAATGCATTTTATTAAGTAACCCCCGTCCAACAACAGAGAGCACTCGTTAAACGATCATTCGTAAAACAAAGTGGATTTATCATAGGCGACTTAAAAATCTATACTATGCCCTACTAATTTAAGTTAAAAAATATAAAAGAAAAATTATAATGGAGCAAAAGGGACGAAATTTTTCGATAACGGATAAAAAAGCATTGTTAAAAATTGTTTTAAAATACAGAACTCAAATTTGTAGCAAAAAAACGGATGCGAAGACCAACAAGATAAAAAACGACACTTGGCACATAATTTGCAGGGAATACAATGCCAGTTCAATGAATGGTCCTAAAACAGTCCAGCAGTTAAGACCCGTTTGGAAAGTTTGTAAGAGACAATTTAGAAACAACATGTATTTTTGGAATGAGGACCGTTTAGCGACTGTAGGAGATCTATGCAAACCAAGAGAAAGTGAAAATGAATGCCTTTACACATCTATAGTTGCTCCATCGACGTGTTCATCTAACATTAGGAATGACTCAAGTTCGTCATTGTTTCCAGTTATTAAGCATAACTTTAGAGAAGCATATTCCGAAATTTTGACTGAAAGGGATGACAATGAACCATTTAAGGATATCAGCGGTAAGTAACTAGAAGACTTAGATACAACTTGTTTCGTTATTAAAGAAAGCACTTTGTATGTTTTTAGCAACAAGTTCAGGAAGCATGAAGAGAACTCCGAAACGCAGAAAACCCAAGACTCATTCCAAGGATATACCTGAACTATTAGGGGCTGTCACGGAGAGCCTTATCAAAAATATTGACATGCCTGCACACTCGTCAAGTACCCATCAATTGATGGCATCTTTTGCAGATAAAATTGTATCTGCGAAGTTGCCTGAGGACACACAAAATTTCTTGGAACTGGAAATTCTGACTTGTATTTGCAAAGCAATTAAAGATCATAACGATACCGTCGTTAAAGCGCAGTAATTTAAATTATATTAAATATACTTTAGATATTAATCATTTTTATGTTATTTAAAATATTATTGAGATACGTATTTAAATACAAAAGATAAGCCATGAATTGTTTTATCTAATTGCAGTATATACATAATATGATATGTATATATGCATATGTCAGTTAACCAGTTGTCAAATGTTTTTTAATCGCGAAGTCGATTTGCGTTTGTGTGATTTTGGCGCGTAACTTTTTTTTTGTCAAAAAAATTGTAAACATACCCCATTCCACATTACATTTTAAATATACACATACCTTGTCACTTGTGTGTAACAAATTTAATAGTTCAATTTTCTAAATTTTTTAATCCACAGAATTAATACATTACAATAAAATATTAGCATAGTATGGATAGTGATGACCTTTTTATGGATTTTGAAGATGATGCTTTGGAGCAATCAATGATTTTCGTAGAAAATGCAATAAGTCAAGGTAACAAGCATTGAAACTATTGGCAAAAAATTAAGTACACAATTTCCTTTTTTGATTTTAACCTTCAATCTTCCTTTTAGATAGCCGACTTTTAACAGAGTTTACTTGTTTTCACTGTGTTGGAAGTGATTGTCCCTCATCCACTTTCCACAAACATGGATTCATTAAACGAAATGAGCTGCAGAAATCAGATCCAATAATCGTAGTTGGTCAACAGTACAACATCATGGACATTCAATTTGATGTCACTTTATTTGATAGATTGTTGCCAGTTTTAATAAACAAGGCGAGGTACTGTATTTTTATCATCTTCAATATTGTATTTAACGTTAAACTTAAATAAACAGAATGTCAATTGATCGCCTTGTTGAAAAAACAAGCAACTCTAATCCAATTAAATCTATGGCACCATCTAAAAGTATTGGGGATCTTTGGAATTTTGAGGACGATCCTGATTGGAACATTGTGCAAGATCTACATGTTGACAATGAAGTTGAGAACAGTTATTGGGAAATGCGTTATGAAATCAGCTCCTTGTTGCATTTAGTTAAAAATTCGTTGGATTATATTTCGGAAGATGCTTTGGGAAAAAATATTTTGTTGCTGCAGAAACGGCTAGAAGGAATTACCTCAATTCCAAACATTGATATTAATTTTGCTGCATTCAGTGCTATTGGAAATGCTGTAAAATATTTATTTATGATGTTAAAATTGTACTTATAAATGGTATTTTAGTGTCCGGATGCAGCATTTCATCTACTACACGGCCACTTAGAATGGAAGCTCTTGCATTTGCTGATCCTTCATAAGCAATTGATGAAAGCTGACAACATGAATTGTGATATTCAACGACAATATGAGGAACTGTTACAGCTATTAATCTATGACTTATCTTGTTTGTCAAGTTTTAAATTTAAAAAGGTTTGTTGTTGGTAACTTTGTTTTGTTTTATTAAATTACATAATATTAAAGCTCTCTTCAATGGATGCAATAAAACGAACCCCATTTCCATGCACATGTGTTAAAGAGGTGTGGCTGGCTTTGCAGTTACTCCTTGAAAATCTGAAGAATAAGTTTCAAATGAAATCCTTTTGGTTCTATTTCAATTCTGCAATTTTTGCAATTCGGGATGGAAAAGGTTTAAATTGTTTTCAATTTGTTTGTATCACGAAGAGCAAATATATAAAAAAAATTATGGTTTTAGATATGTATTCAAATTATGAGACAACTCAAGAATTTTCACATAATCAAGTTCCCAATCTGGATGGTAATTGGATTCAATTCAGCCTTTGGATGTTATCAGGAGTAGCTAAATTGCATGCCTTTTCCGAGGATGGCAATGATGATGGAAAATTAAGCTTTAGAATTGATTCAAATTACACGCTGTTAGAGTCTTTAATAAAAATGGTATTTGAAAGTGATCCATCGGAGGATCAACTAAGGTTCTTCTGCTGTTTAATGGTTCCAATTGTAGCCGATTGGTATGTTGGTTATCTTTAAATAATTTTTTTTTTAACAACAACAAATGCTTTAGGTGGGAACCAAAAGTTGAAATTGCAATGATACTCTGGGAGTACTTTTATAAAAACCTTAATAGTTCATTCTTCATTCTGAATGCATCTTTGGATAATTTGGCCGTAGCTAGTCCTACAGCATGGGGTTACTTAAACCAAGCCCAAAATCAATTGGGCAGCAATGAGCTAATGTTCAATCAGTCAAGCTTCTCAATGTTTACACATTTAATAGGACACTTGTTTCAGAAATTGTTATCTGTTGGCCAAAATGGGCAGATTTTGAAGATTATGGGTATGTTTCATATTTGGCTGATTATTGGTTTATTGCTCAATTAACTACATTATATATTAATATTCCAGGACGAATTTATTCAAAGTTTACTGCAGCCAAAATGATATCACTAACAGAAATGGGATTCCACAATGTTATTTCTTTATTTTTGATGTTATGTCTTGCTGGTGATTCTCCAGATATTGTAAGTATTATTAGCAGAAGCATATTTTTTACCTTTTTATTCACTGATACATATACTATTATATTTTTAAAGATTAAAAGAATCCAGGAACTTTTACTGCAAATAAATTTAGATCGATTGGATCACTTGAAAAAGGTTGGAGTTTCGAAGGCTCATATGGCTCTTTTAATTCTAAACATTCAAAAGGGTATTAACATTAAAAGCCATGCTCAAAAATTTATAAATCAAGTCAACAGCATTAAAGATGACTACAGCGCACTTCCTGTAATAAAAGTGTTGTCTGATGGATTAAAAGACGTTCTCAATGTTTCAGACACATTCGATTCTGGTCAATCTGCATTAATAGGTAATTTTCATTCTCAGTATCTACCTATAAAGATTTAAATATATATTATTTACTTTTGTTAAAGATTCTTGGATCTCTAAATACCTGCAAATAAGTTCATCAGCAGAGCAAGAACGTTTATTGGAAACCCTTAATATATTGTTATTGAAAAATGCATCTGGATGTAATATGGATTTAATAGCTCTTAAATTCATCTACCAAAAAATTGTACCATTTCTTAAAGTCCGATTCACGTCAGAACCCTCATTATGGGCGCCCCAATTGGCGGCAAATCTATGCTTGTGTGCTTCTGGCGATAATGGCCTTCCAGAATTTAATGATCTTTTTAGAAGTCTTACTGAAATCAACAATGCTAACATGAAGTAATTATTTCACATTGTTGTTTAATAATTCGCTAAAATCCATTTTGTTTTTGTAGGAATGTTTTGAATTTTTTACTAGCTCTTTTATCTTCTGAAAAGTCTGATAAACTTGATCAATCTGTTATAATTCGACAATGGATCAAGTGCTCAGTTTTATTGCAAAATGCCGAAGTTGCAAAGGTAAGTAGTATTATTCGTTTCATCAGAAAATGCGTCAAACTAAATTCACCAACAATTTAGGATCTTAAAATTCTTGCAACCAAAGTGGCCTCATTGGAAGAGTTTAAAGCGATCAGCAATCTTCAAATGAATGACATCATAAACACAGAAAATCCAAGTGCAGCATTTTTTGTTGCAATCGGTCAGATGCATCGCACAATGGTGACCGATGTCAAGAAGCAAATGTGGATTTCCGAGAAGTTGCATAGCTATCTCCAGTCATTTGAGAAGTGGGCACTACCCGCTGCAGATATGCCTCAATCAATTGTTGACTACATTTACAAATTTATTACAGTTGTGGTTTTTCATTGCACGTCTATTGTTTATGTTAAGGTAAGTGCTTTAACCTTAGCTTCAGTAGTTTACTTGTATTCATTGAAAAAATTGCTTTTCAGTCAAAATCTTCATGTTTTTTTAATGCATCAGTTGTCGAGTTTGTTCTGCCATCGCAGCTTTTGATTGGAAAAACTCCAGCACAAAATGTGGTCCAAGCGATGCATAAAGTTTGGAACGCACTGGTTGAGGCGATAGGGAAAGTAGATTTCAAAAAAGATTTTCAACTATTGAAAACGTTGAGCAACCTTGTTGTCAAGTGGTTGCCACATTTTCGCATTGTGGGTTCATTTAAACGATTTTTTAGTAAAATTTTCTTAATATATAATCCAATTTTTTTTTCACAGTCAGCAAACATTAGTATAGTGGCTAAACCATACATCAAATGCTTTATGGGTAAAAATGACTCTCTCACATATTTTGTATTTGAGACAATCGCCAAAGAATTTATTATTGTCCAGGACAGGCGAACTCACGATCACGCTTGCTTAGCGTTAACAATTGTGACTCAAGTTTTTACAAGTATTAAAAAAGACTTTTCAAAACTGGATCTTTATTTGCGAAGTCTAGGCGAGAGTCTCCTAATTCATGCAATGCTTGTTGAAGATTTGGCAATTGTTCCCAGCCGCAAAATAGTATTTGATTTGCTGAAAGAAATTTTGCAGTTCGATGGTATGCGGCAATGCAAACAATTAAGGTACATTTCTTTTGATTTGAATTAATTAAAAAATTGCCGTCTTTAAATTTACTTTTGTTTTAGAGATGTGTTTTGTATTTCTCTCCGTTCTCTGGCTGAAAAATATATTTCTCATCATGCTGTGCTTTATTTTGCGTAAGCATTTTAGTTTCTGTTTTTATAATTTTAAAAACAAAATATTAACGTTTATTCTCTTTCAGATTATTAACACAACTTATAAGGTTGAATCGTAAAATTGTTGAAAATGTTATTGGACATGCACGTGATCAAGTTGCAATCGTTGAACTTAACAATGGAGTTGGATATGATCCTAAATTAAGGTAATTTTATAAATTTATTTTTTTGCCACTTCTTTAAATATAACAATTTTTTATTTTCAAAAGATCTTCACTGGAGAGGCTTGAAGCAGCACTTGTGGAAAATAACAGAAAATAGTATTAAATTAAGATGTAAAATAGGTTAAGTAGTTAATTTCAGTTGCTACACCTAGAAATTTAAAATTTAATAATATACCGTTTTTAAATAAAAGACCTTTTTATCAAATACTAATTCAAAATTTTATTTTGTTTAAACGTAATTGAAGCATCACAATTGTTTCTGTTCTCATCTGTAAGTAATTCCTATAATATGTTTAATAAGTAATATGTAATTGTAATAATTATTGTTGTAAAACTTAGTATCGCTTTCGAATAAAAACCAGAAGTCGCTTTAGTTATTATTGCACCAAATCGAAATCTTGGCTCTTCTCCACTCACAACTCTCTAAGTGTGTATTGTATTACTTAAAATTTAAAATGTCCTTAACTACTATTTTGCATTGCTCCCTGACTAGCCTAATTAACTGTATTAATAGTTATATCATTTTGATTCAATTGAACGGATATGTCAAAATTTATTCTAACAGTTGCATTGAATTTAAAGTTGAAAGATTTTTTTTTTTTTATATTGAGAACACAATTTGTTCCTATAGTAATAATATAGTGTAGATATTATTATGTCGAACATATTATAGCGCATATCTCGAAACGATTTTAATTGACATGTGAACAATATAATATCGAAACAATTAATGTCTTTAAGATAAAGTATCTTCGGGGAATTGTGATCACCACACAATTAAGATGTTTAAGTGTTATATTTTCAATAATTAATTTTAAATTTAATCCCCGAAATGACACTTTTCCTTAATAAAAAACCGTACAAGAAAACTTGAAGAAACCGAGAAGATTTAAAAACGCCCGTTTAAAGATAGGAGGCCGACCATACAAGAGACAAGAAAATAATAAATGTTCTTTGTATTTTGTATGTATATTGTAGAAACGATTCGAAACAGATGCTGAAAAGACGAATAACTTAAAATGTGCACTCGTCAGGTGTGGTTGGAGTGTTTACTTTCAGATAATTAGCCATCATTTCTTGTGAGGTGCGCTCAAACTCCTTGTGATTGTCAAGGAGAGCTACCGCAAAGAACTGGCTAAACAGGCGACCCATGTACTGGTCCTTTGAAGGCCACCAACCGTCGAGAAAGCCAATGTGGCCGCCTCGAGCAGTGATTACAATCGCTACATGGGAAGACTTTTGGGCAGCTTTTGTAGGTATCGCTGGACAATGAAATTTTGTGGTTAAAAATCATCACAAATAATGGAAAATGTACATTCAAGTGTAAAGTGCATTATTATGTGCATTTTACATTGAGGACACACTTACCATCCAAAGGCTGGAAGGGATCATCAGCTGCATTAAGGCAAAGCAAAGGCACACAAATTTTGTGCAATTTATCGTGTAGAGTGGCGGCTTCGTAGTAGTGATCGACATCCTTGAATCCAAAGTGCTTTGAGGTGAAGTGTGAGTCAAACTCTTTGATTGTCTTACTCTGAGTGAATTGGAGGCAATTTAATTTAAGTGTTGTATATAATATCGATTTCGGAAAAATTATTCTAATTGATTGTTCATGGTCTTCTGCAATATTCAAGCATTATATCTATATCATACCTGCAAAATTTTATCCATATCATAACCACTCTTGAACACATCGTACTTGCTAACAGTTGAGCAAAGATTATTAGTTAAATGACGTCCTAAGAAGCTATTTAAGTAAGGTTTCTCTATATTTGTAGTCCCTATAAAAAAACAAAATGTTATCAAATTCATTCTAAATCCACCAACATGGTCACTGCCTTTTTATCTCTTCAAATACGAGCGCAAAACAATTCAATTATAATCAGTAAAAACTGAAATCACTAATCACCTTTGTGAACATCCCACGGGACTGATATTATCTTACACGCAGTTAATATCTTTTTGGCCTCTTCACTGTGTTCGGCCAAATAATTGCCCAACACCAAACCACCCATAGAGATTCCAGTCGCACCCAATCTCACATCTGGATGGCATGCCTTCACATGCTTTACCACCTCTGACAAATCATCACAATTGGCCGCACAATACAGGCGCGGTGTCTTCAAATCCACACCCCCAAGACCGCGATTATTGAACACCACTGCACGAATGCCAATTCGATTCGCCGCAATTACCAAACACTTGATGTACTCGGCCTGTGATTCACCAGTAAGGCCGGGCAAAATGATGATAATCGGTGTCTCCTCATCACAGCCACCCTCAAGCCAATCCAGCGCCACTTCACCACCATCTTTGAGTGTAAGTACTTCCCTGCACAATGTGGACAAGAATTTCAATTGTAATTACAAATTTATTCACCATTATTATGGCTTATATACGTACCGTCTGTACTCTATGCGAGGATGAATTTGCGCCCGCAATATACTGGCGAAGACAGTCTGTGCACGACTCTCAACGCACCAAAATGTGGGGTAGAATTTCAACTCAAGCGTTGGAATGTTTTTGAGTAGGAATGTCTTAAATGGTCCATTTGATACAGCCAGAATTGGACGCTAAAAATAGAATATTTGTGGGATTACATTTTAATTCATTTCATGTGTTCTTTAACTGATATAATGCGAAAATGATAGATGTTCCAGTAGGGTTTATCAGCTGATTCTTGTGTTTAATTTATATCAGAGAAATCACCGTTGAACGAATAGTAAAGTTATAAATTGTGCGTAAAGTCTTATCTTGAAACAATAAATCCTTTGTTGCTATGTTTTTAAATTTACTTGTACAGATAATCTTTATCATTATTTAATGAGCAATTGAGTAATGTTTTCAACATGATATGTGAACACTGTTATACATAAAATCTTGATCAATGTTTTTTAATACAAAGATTAAATGAAATCTTCTGAATGTAATTTAAAATTTGCATATGAATATTTTAATGGACTCAATTTTCTATAAAGAATCAATTATAAAAATATTTAAATTGAAAGTTCAATCCGCAGTTTAATATAGAAAATAATGCAAACAATTTTCCACACCTTGTAGATATGTATAAAATTGCAGTAAAGCGTAATGCAATTGTTATATTATTATATGAATTGTTGTAATAATTCTGGATATCTGCCCTACTTTAATCGATAAAAGTTCATTCCGTCAATCGATAAATCGGAAAAAGGAGTCGGAAAATCGTGTAGTATGCAAATTGACGATGCGGATTTTACGTCCACTTAATGCACTGATACAAACCGTATCCGATAGCGAATAGTCGATATCTGATTATATGAATTGTCTATGATGTGAATAAAAGTTTTGTATGATTAAATCCTTACTACTACAGAGTCATCAGTCATGTCCACAATCCCCATGGTAATATTAGCAATAACGGCTAATGCTTTTATACCGCATAAATAAAATAAATAATTTATATAGTTAGTTAATGTTCTGATTATTTTAGTAGCCCGACGAGTGTGCGTAATTTTTTAAGGCTGCACCTTCCGCATGACACAGTCCACAGAATGAGTAAGGATCACTTATGAAATGGCCATATGTTCTTGTTCAAGTATTTTGGTAAATTTAACAAGGACATATGTGTCTTATTTTGTAGGTACGGAAATTAAACACATTATTTAATTGCCAGTTAGTATTTTCAACTACATTGCACATTGTGTTTTAATTAACATCTTTAAGTATATAACTACTTATAAAATTATGCAATACAAATTAATTTATTAATGTGGCATTTATTATAATAACATTGGTTGTCCTTTCTTATTGTTATGTTTCTTATCTTGAAAAAATACAATGTATGAATTTAAATTTTAATGAATGTACACAAATTAACTAGCATAAAATGAAAACATGAAATACACAAACATTTTACAAAGCATTGCAAATTGTTAAGTAAATTAGGTCACATGTTACATGAATTTGGAACATTATTGGCTCAGGTGAGATTTCCATTCGAAATGGCGCATTTTCAACATATTACAGCCTCTGCAGCAAAATTGCGGAATGCATGTAACATATTTTGCTTGATATTTAGAACATTCTTTGACTCCATGATCTCTGTTATCGAAGTTGTAAATTAAATTGGCCACAATTTCACGAGTTGCGAAATAAAATGCAGTGAAAAGGATGTAATGGAAAAACTCTGTGACTGCGCATAAATATAATGGCATTAAATGTTGTGTCGATAAAGGAATTCACTGCTTTTTTTGGAGCGTATTTATTTAAAATTTCGAACAAAAATGCATTGGATTTTAAATGTAAAACTACACTAAAATTGTAACAAATTAAACTTGACATGACTTTTAATTGACAATCCTGAAACTATATTGTGATAAACCAAATTTAAAACACAAAACTAATCATTTAAGTTTAAATGAAACTTTAAATTTTGTTCTACGTCTACGCCTAAGTATATCAATTTTTATTCTTCTTCATGGTTATTTTTTAGCCAAACGAAATAGACACACATTAGACCGTCTACTACAATAGGTATAAAGCTTGATTAAAATGGCAGCTTGAGGAGTTGGACAACGTCCATGCTATCAGCTCATTATCAAGCAATTTAAAAAGTGCAAATTGCTGACAAAATGTGACTCGCCAAATTGAAATGCATATGTTAGAAGGTGATAAAAATAATACATATAGTTGGGCTGTGTTCACAAAATTAAATAATAGCACAACACAGCAATTTTATTAAATTGTAAGTTTCCGTGGATTTAGTAACAATTTAATAAGCAACCAAAATAAAACAACTCACCTTAACAACTTCAATGAGGTAATATGTTATGTATCCTATGATGAATATCACAAAAATATGCCATCTGGGTAGATTTGATAGGTACACGTAAAGATCGTATAACATGTTGTTGATGTATGGTTGACTTTAATCAGCTCTTGGCTACCTATGAAAGGAATAAAAATGCATTTTATAATTTATAAAATATTAAAGAAACTGAGCTATTATTTGTACAAAATACAACATTTTATTTTGAAAAAGTCGGATGAAAATTGCTTAACGACATGCAATTTGCATGAATATAATGTAACGTTGACAATTGACATTAGGCATTTTAACATACATACTTTGCAATTTACATTCTATTTTAATTGTTCTGCAGTTAATGAATTATTTTTCAGAAAATATGACACAAAAATTTAGTTCCGATTCATTTGATAGCTGTGCATTTGATTTAAAGGGATCTGTTTTTAAAGCTGATAATACACCTAATATAAACCTATTTATTACAATACCACCAAATAAAAAACCGAAGAAACAGTTTGCAATAGCAATACACTTGCAGTATTAAAACAAAAATACAAAGAAAATTGAAACATAAGATAAAATATAGTTTACTTGTATATAAAAAAAAAGGAAAAATGATCCGAATTCACACTCAAGTATGAACCATAACATAGTACATTCAAGCAAATATGGATTTATTAAACCTTTAGGTTAGTACATACTTCCTTAATTATTAAAAATTTGATATTATTCGTATGCGCATGAAGCTATAAAAATAACACAATAAAAAATAGTTGATTTAGAGGGCTTATTACTTATAGTAAGGACTAGGTACAAAATCCAAGATTCAATCAATTAAGTTATTTCATGTACAATGTACATATTAAATAAATGAATTATTTTAATTATAAAAGTACGACTATTGATAGGTTAATTTTGTCTAAATAAAACTATAGTTATTTGAATTTTGAACTGCTTGTGAAACTTATAATTGTAGTAATAAAATTAAATTAATAGTTTCATTTATAATAGATGAAACTATTAAAAGTCGGCATAAATAATCAATAAGACACGATTAAAAAATCAATTTACCGACACAAATGTGGCCAAATACACACCTGCAAACAAAACACAACGATTAGAGTTTGATAAAAGATTGCATCGGCAATAAATCAAACCACGGAATATACGAGGTTTGTTCAAAAACTAAGGTGACGTTTTATTTTTCTTGCGAAAAGTATTTATTTAATCACAATATCGATTTTGTTACTTCACATATTTAACTATGTTTCCATTGTTTGTTTTAAGTGGTTTTATATAATATTTCGAAATCATTGCACCACACTCATTATTAACATTTAAAAAAATAATAATTTGAAGACTTTTGTAAAAAAAAGTATGACTTATTTAAGTTCTTAATTTAGGATTGTGTATTTTTTGATTGAATTTTTAATGTTAATAAAAATATTTGATAACATTATAAATGCTCAATGTTACAAATGATTTTACTACAGCCTACAAAACTTTTTAAAGGAAGTTTAATCAATTAATGACCAACATTGCTTAGTCATTCCGACAAAATACAATGTACGACAAACTATGAAATGATGATCATCATTCATCAACGTCATCACTATTGATTCCCATTGCCAGAATACCGAAATACACCTTTGAAAGTGTTCTATTTTTAGTTCAAAATGTATATATTATTCAATTGAAAAAGCTTTCAATACCTCTTTACATAAACGAGAGTATATATAATAGCAGACGACTGATGAGATAAAAGAAGTACGTATTATATTCCGAGCAAGTTTTTAAAGATATATAGCGTAGCATCTGTGGGATGTCTTTACTAACCCTGATCCCATTTCAGTGCCTTTATAGCTTGTCATTTTTTCTTTAAAACATAGCCCAAAATATTTTATTAATCGTTTTTTGGTTATGATCTGTGGAATATTTAAAATTTGTAATATGTTTGGTCAAATAGACTTTAATCACTGAGCAAGTGTTTTATGTTTCACTTAGAAAATGAATATAATTGATACATTTTAATACGTAATGATTTTACTAACACACTTAATTCAAAAATTTATTCTAGCCTCTAGGCCCTAGAATGTAGGGGTGGTTTTGCTTCCGAAAAGCAATCGAAAATGTGCTTGAATAAAGAGAAAACTGTACTTAAGTATCGAAAATGGATCAAAATCTTGATGATTGAAGAACAAAGCACTCAATCTTTTATAGTAAGACCCTTACGTCAACATGCTAAACGGATTTCTTTTGATTGTTGTCATCGTTGTGATGGTGCCACCCATCACTTAAATCAGTGTACATTCTTCATAACTATGCATGTAAATTGTAATGTATATACAACTGTTAAGTGTTAAGTGATTTCAATATTGATGCTTTAAAAGGTGGAAACAAAAAACCTAATGAATCGATATCCGGACACAGAATGCATAATTTTACAAATGTTTGGCGATTTTCCCAAGATTTCGATGTTTGCTATCGCCAATTGTTATCGACGCAACTTTTCGATGCCAATGGTAAAAAAATCAGCAGTATTGATGAAAGATGCGCTTACAAATTGTTTTTAAGAGTGTGAATTGCGTTTTTTGTCTGTAAAAATGCTTAATTTTGTGTTCTATATTTATTGATTATACAAAATTGCCTGAAAAATTATTCTAAAATAAATCTAAACGGAAACAAAACTCTAGGTATACGACGAAAAACAGTTTTGGCAAATGCTCAACGTCTTATAAGTTGTTGGTAAAATTCAAGTAAAATCGTCTGAAGTACAATTATATAAATATATATTAAACTGGTATTGTCAACCCTAAAAGCTTTGTCCGTACTTGAATATTTAAGGATAATCAAGAAAAGAAAATTTCCAATTAATTATTTACGTTCTTGAAATTTGTAGTCTATTTATATAATTTTAAAAGTAAATTAAAGAATTGTTTTTAGAAAAAATATCAAACTGTTTTATAATTGAGCCAAACAATTACATTAATTACATTACCACGAATAAATTGTGTTTAAATTACAAATGTACAAGTTTGTGTTTAAATGGCATAAGGGAATATTCCTTCAAGTTTTCAAATAAAAGCAAACAAGAAATCGTTTAAGTAATTATTTATATAAAAATAAAGTGACCATCTGCTCAATTTTTCCAAAACAAATTTATTTACTATATATTGTACTGGTATCGATCAAATACAAACACATATATAATAAAAGGTCTAAATATAGAGAGCACTACTTATTGCGGTAAATTTTTGGAAAAAAGAATAGCAGGTGGGAAGATATTTTGAATAGGAAATAACACGCAGTGTAAAGTTAAATTATTACTTTACTCTTGTACTTTAAAAAAATGTGAAACTCGATTTATAAAAAGTATAATTTAGACCCTTTTTCTTGAAACAAAATGATTGTCAATGCCTCCGGTATACTAATAACAAATAAGTTTTCTAAAATCTAAAAAAACATTTCAGTATCCCTCATGGACTTCAAAAATTAATTTTGGAAAAATAAAACAATATACCGGATCTAAACGTTTTTTGATTTTATTATTAGTTTGTAGTATATCAAAAGCGCGACTTTTAAGATGTTGATATAATTCTAATCTTTACTTGAAATGGGGTTATCTTGACTACGCGTCTTTGCAACTATAATGAGTACATAATTTAGGTATGCGTTAAAATCCCATAATGTGAATGAAATAGCGGATGTGTTACAAATTACATTTACAACGAATATGTGCAGATTGCACGTACAAAAAGATGTTCTTAAAAAGAAATTGTATTACAATTTAAAACAACAACTCTAGAGTTGAAATTAAAAGTGAATATTCTTTAAAAGCTACCGCGCTTTCTGAGTAAATAAAATTCTTTGACCTCAAAATGTTGCTTTTATGATATTGAAAAGTATAAATGAACAAATAATGTGCTAGTACATGAAAATAAACGACTCTGATTGCACTTTTGAAGGTAAAGTATAAAATATCTATATAAAAAAGCATTGCGGTCTATCGCATTAAAAGTATACTTATGCCTACTTATATATTCCCATCAAGGACATAAAAATGAGCAAATTAGAGTTTGCGAAATGGGCATAACCCAAAAACAAGTTCATGGATTTAATAGCACATTCATTTCGCAGCATTTAGGTCATCAGGAACTTGGCATGAAACCTTATAGTATTTTGGACGTTTGAGCTTTTTTTGAGTTTCTATATGTATTTGCGGGAAAAGAAAAAAGCTCTTCTTTGTAAAAGATGAAACTATATTTAAATTTATAAATGTTGCCTAAGTTCTTGATAACACAACAATTCAATTACGATTCAAATTGTATAGATTAATTATTTAAATTATTTCAGTTTCATTCGAAATAGACCAAAACTAAATAGGGAAATTAAATGATAGTCTAAAATGGCACGTGCAGTGCAGAAAATCAAAAGAAAATCAAACATTCTTAACAATCATCAGTGCTCTATTTATATTCCTTACGAGTTACGTTTAGTTGGTTTATTGTGGGGGCACGAGTACGTTGTGATTTACAACACAATGTTTACTAAAACGCAAATTTGGCGAACATTTGAAATTCTAATTTTTGGCTCCTGATCATTATTTATTTACCAAAATAGTTGTCCCAACCAAAGACATAAACCAACTTTAATTTGACATAATTTAAATATTTTTTGCAACCCTTGTACTTTTTCGAAAAATTTCAATTGCATATATGTTTTTTTCAATATAAATTAAGTTTATTTTCCGAGCTTTTTAACATTTTTTAATATGACACACGCTTTTATCAGTATACCTACACAATAAGAAGATAATTAATTTTTTGGTATAATCTTAAAGCGTATAAGTGCGTTGAACATACGTCTCAGTGAACACGCCATCAAAGCCGTATGGCGATAACATTAAACTTATCGAACTAAATCAATTCATTTGATAAATAAAATACTGCGACCTTTGATATAGCACAAAAAAAGGTCTCATTCTCGACTCCAAATTAACAAATACCGGAAATACATATATATTATTAAATTATCAGGAACTTTAAAGCTTACACCCGCATGACATGCACGATTGCGTTTTTATTTACATTTGTATTCTTGCAATACACATAATATATTTGAAATGCACGTAACTTCTTAAATAAGCTTTGTAATAAGAGCTTATTATGCGATATCGTAAGTGTAACTCATACATTTATTCAAATTTTAAACAAGGGTAAAACAATGCTGTAGTGGTAATTGTAATGTGTAATCCATAAAGCTTTCTCCAAGAAAGGGGTGTTACTGACATTTCTTGCATAATACTTGCACGTATGTTTAATGCAAAATTTAAAATAAATTAATTATTGAGAAATTAAATTAAATTATGAATCAGTGGGTAATCATAATTACGATTTTATTATGATGTCAACAAATATAAATACATTTAGTTCTCGTGTAGAATCTCAATTCTGTGAGGCTGGCCGAAATTATAAAATGGGTCATTCATTATTTGGTGCACTGCAGAGTGCAGAGTGCAGCAGATTCGTCGGATTATGGGCATAAAAGCCGAACATATAAGTATTTTGTATTATAATATTATATATTAAATTGTACTCGTTTTTAATTCTGATTGCTCCATTTTTAAACCTTTTTATATTATTTTCAAAACACATAAAATGATATCACCGTAATAAATAATAATATAAAAATTATCACTATTTACAGTAGTTATAGTAGCTAATGTTGTGCGAATTGATAGGAACTGCTTAAAAAGCAGCTTTTGAAAATAAATGTAAAACACGCACATCTAAAATTCAAACACAATCTTGCGAATTCCTAATACATATGTGCATGCATTTAGACTTTTGTATAAAACATGTGTAGTTAGCTTTAAATTATGTAAACTCACAGCATAAGATATGACTAATTGTCTATTTCACAGCGATTTATAATCCAATTTGAGTCTCGATAGCACTTGCACTGTCAATTAGAGACACTTACAATGTGAACTATCTTCAATTAAATTGCAAAAAAGCCACATTAAAGTACATTTACATCAAATTTGAACTTATATTTTCGAAAAAAAATTTGATGCATGTGCCGCCAGCCGTGTTTAAAATACAACTGAAGTTATACCCGTACAATTTAAAATATCATCTTTATTTGAAACGAGTATTACGACGCATGACGTCTGTGTTCTGTCTGTATACTGCACGAGTATAAATTAAATGTATGAAGAAAAGAGCACCGCCAGATTTGAGAATAAGCTTCATTGAGTCGATTGTTCATGGTATTGATATTTGAGAATTGAATCACAAATCACACACATTATTGAGCCTTTTTTGTCAAATACACACATATTATGTAGAACGCGAATTTTACTCTATAAATAATTGATAATCGTGTAAGTTAATGATAAGTTAAGTCGCGTTTTTTTCACCGTGAGGCGTGATGTAGCCATTCTTTCGTGGAATACACGCATATGTCGAGGTCGAGGCGATACCGCGTCTCTCAATTGTGTATATGTTATTAGTTATTACTTATTATACTGACTCAATTCTTATATGTATAGTAGTAGCAGCTGTATAGTAGATAACACGTTTTACTAATATACGAGCAGGAAACATTTAATATTTTTAATTATGTTTAAATAACGAACTAGTATTTGTTTTATTATTAAACAAATTTTGAACAGCTGATGTAAAACGCAATTGGATAAAAGTGTATAAATTTTTTTTTTTTTAATTTTGATATTACAGATTTAAAATTTTCTTAAGGAATAAATATGTTCGAAAAAGCGAGGAAAACGGGTATGGTTTTTATTTAAATAACTACTTATACTTAAGTAAACCATCCCCAACATGAATTTAGAACTACTGAATATGTTACAGTTGTAAGCGTCAAATTCAGTAGTTTGAATTTGGCGCTCATTCGTCAAAATCTCCGGCGAGCCAATTTGCAACAAAGCGTTAAATTCGCCTGCATATGGTATTTCTGGCTACTGGAAGATCATATGTATTTGGCGCAATTGTAAGATCCGTTCTTTCTCCATCGTGCGGTTATGTAGTACGAAACCCGGTATAGGCGAGATAGGGTGACCTGAGTGCAGGGTAGAGATATATAGAACAATATATATCAGCGAACGGAAGTACAATATATAGATACATGTACAAGGCCAATATGACAATGGACAAGACAGACAAAAGAGACAAATGAATAAGAAGTTAACGGAAAGTAGTTTTAGAGTGGACGTGATAGAACGAACGTCTCGTCGATAGTGAAAAGTAAGGCGAACATAACTGGAGCGTGCGGTGGAGTTGGGAAGTATCGAAAACCCTCATTTAGAGATAACGGTAGCTTCTACTTCAGTCCTTACAATTCAGATGTGGGGTCGTGACGCGTAAACCCTTAGATAGAAATAAAATAAAATAATCATCCGCCATTGTGAGTGACGCATTAGTGTCGGAATACTGCGCATTTAAAAAAAAAAAAAAAAAAAGTGGCCACATGTGAGTGAGTAAAAAAACACATTGTGGAATTCGCACATCACGGTTATAGAGATAGCTGGCCATTGCGCGCTTCGTTGTGTTGTGAACAAAAGAATTTTCTAGTGAAAAATAACGTGTAAAAAACGTGTGGTTTCTGTATTGTGCGACGTCGAAAAAAAAAAGAAAAAAAAATAAGAAAACGTGGTCCTATCGAATGTGCTGTGCTCTTTGGCAATAAAGAAAATAAGAATAGCTCGCAATTATAAACTTTCGTTTAGTTTCGGTGATCTTGAGTGTTTAGGATTCAACACGTCAACATCATGGCACCGCCAAGAAAGTCATGGCGACGGGATATGGAGCAGAAGCTAGATGCTGCCATGATTGAGGTAAAGAGGCTGCAGGAAGAGAACGAGAGCCTCAAGAGGACCAATCGTGCGTCTCCAACGTTGATATCTGATACGTCAGACAGGGTCGAGCCGGGGCAAATCCCCACCATTAATCCAGTGAAAGGTGGATACGGTGGTCCCATCCGTATGGGCATATCTGAGGTGAGTGCCCTAATTTCCGAGTTTAACCCCGAACAATACAGACGAACATCGGCAAGGGCATGGATTGCTCAAATCGAGCAGATGAAAGACCACTACGAGTGGGACGAAAAAAATGGTGTTCTTCTACGCGTCTCTGCGGTTGGCAGGACCTGCTCGGTCGTGGTTCAACTCCATTCAATCTACAATGCAATCGTGGGAGCAGTTCAAGTACGAACTAAAACGAAGCTTCCCAGATGCCCAAGACGACGGCGATGTAATGTTGCAAATAATGCAACGGAAAAAAAGAGATGATGAATGTGTAGAGTCGTACTTCTACGATGTGGTCGGTTTGGGAAGGAAAATTAATCTCTCAACTGACTCCATCACACGATACATTATTTCAGGATTGCAGGACGATAACCTGAAATCCATGCTCCTCGCTTCAAACTGTTCAGGTTTTCCTGAAATTCTTCAACAAATAAAGAAGTTTGAAGAGGTAAGAGCGCAAGGCCAGGCAAGGAAAAGATTGATGGAAGAACACAATCGTCCTACCATCGGAACAAGCAACCCGTGGAGAAAACCGGTAACCTCAATGGGTAAAACACGTTTCATGCCATACGAAAAGACGTTTGCAGAGAAACAGTTTAGGCCTGGTTCGCAACACATCGCCAATACTGATCAAAAAAGGGTGTATAACTGTTTTGGATGTGGAAGACCGGGACATCTGAGAATTAATTGTCCAACTAAACCAGTACACCTGAGGGACAGTGGTCCACGTCAACCCGAAACGAGGAAATGTTTCCAATGCAACAAGGTGGGACACCTGTCAAAAGAATGTCGAGTCCCTCGCAACGTTTCCAACCTCTAGTAGCCACAGTGGACTTGGACACTCATTTTAAAATATTACAATGTATTGAACGATTCGTGGTTCCATCGGCAGTTCGGTGGAGGGTGATCAAGATGACTCACGACGATATGGGACATGCAGGGCTGGACAAAACGCTGGAATACCTGAGAAGAAATTTCTGGTTTCCATCTATGCGACACGTAGTTGAAAAGTACATAAATAGTTGTGTTGATTGTCTGTACAACAAACGTGGACCGGACGAGACCAATTATCATCTCCACGTGGTGGAAAGAGAGCTAGTTCCCTTTCACACAGTGCATGTGGATCATCTGATACCATTTCCAAAAAGTCGAAGTGGAAATGCATACATCATGGGACTTGTATGCGCCTTTACAAAATTTGTTATACTGAAAGCAGTGAGAAATACTTCTTCGAAATTGGCAGTCAAAATGATTACGGAATGTACGCAATATTTTGGAACACCCACAAGAATAGTCAGTGATCGTTGAACAGCTTTCACCTCAAAAGAATTCAGGAGTTATTGCAAGGAGAATTTAATCAAACATGTGATGTCTGCGGTCAGAACCCCAAGAGCTAACGGACAAGTAGAGCGCTATTTTCGGACTATAACACCGGCGATTGCAGCTATGGCAAAAGAGGACGATGCAAAAGACTGGGACCGCAATATAGTCGCGATCCAATGGGGATTGAATAGTTTCAAACACGCAGCTACGGGCGTATCACCACAAGAAATGTTGATGGGATATACGCCAAAGAGCATTCTTAAAAATAAGCTTTTGTTGGCTCTACAACAGGAGAATGAATTAGAGATCGACAAGGAAGAACAAATTCCGTTAACCGAACTAAGAGATAAAATTCGGGAGAAAATGTATTACCAGCAGCAACAACATGCGGAGAAGTTTAACAAGAAACATCGATCGCCAAAGGAATACAAGGAGGGGGATCTTGTGCTGCTACGACAAGTACCAGTAGCAACAGGACAGCCGAAGAAGGCTCAAGCCCGCTTCAAAGGACCATATCAAGTTAAAACAGTGCTGGGAAATGATCGTTATGTGGTGACGGACACAGTGAACACACAAATTACCCAGAAGCCGTACGAGGGGGTACACTCAGCAGAACATCTGAAGCCATGGTGTAGGTTGGCGGATCTGATGTTAGAGGATGAAGAAGATGATATGGATGTAGATGAAGACGAATGTTAACGGGTAAAGTGTGAGGAGAGGAAGGAACGATGGTCGGTAGGTGATTTACAATGAGGTAAGCATCTGATGATGAAGACATACGAGTCGAGGAGATAAAATGTGAAGTCTGGAAGTGACTGGGTGAAAAGGAGAGTCTGGTGCAAAGAACTTGCAATCCGAAAGGTCATTCGCGGTTTAATTGGGAGCTATTGGGCTGTCAGACTTGTGAATGGACGTCGGAAAGTAGTTTAATCTTTGATAGCCAGTTTTCGGAGTGATGTGTGGAAGTTTGGCAGATCTGTTGCGGGGCAAGCACTTAGACGGACGTTTAGAAAGGTTACTTCAGGTATTAATTGGGAGCTATTGGGCTGTCAGACCTAGGAGTGGCTGGAGCTATTCGTCGATGCATCTTTGCTGTGCCGTTTTCAGAAGTCTGGTTGGGGAGTGTGCTGATACAATCTCAGGAGGAATCGATGGATGCGATTCGTAAAGCCTGGTACACAGGTTGAATCTGCAACACGATTCTATAAGCCTGTGTGTATGAGTGTGTGTGTATATGTGTGTGTGTGCTGATACAGTCTCAGGAGGAATCGGTGGATGCGATTCGTAAAGCCTGGTACACAGGTTGAATCTGCAACACGATTCTATTATCCTGTGTGTATGAGTGTGTGTGTGCTGATACAATCTCAGGAGGAATCGGTGGATGCGATTCGTAAAGCCTGGTAAACAGGTTGAATCTGCAACACGATTCTATAAGCCTGTGTGTATGAGTGTGTGTGTATATGTGTGTGTGTGCTGATACAATCTCAGGAGGAATCGGTGGATGCGATTCGTAAAGCCTGGTAAACAGGTTGTATCAGAAAAGATCATATTGGATGATGGCCCTTGGCATCGTCCAAGCATACCTTCCAGGTTGTGGGGGTGAGTCCTCCAAACCTGAGTTGGTTGTATGGAATTCAGGTTGAATCTGCAATATGATTCTCTAAGCCTGTGTGTAAGTGTGCAGGCCCAGGTCAAAGTGACGAGTGCGTCTGTCAGGCCTGTGGCTGGTCGGCTGTTTGGTGACGACCAAACCGAGTCGAGTGATGATATAACTTCAGGTGGAATCAGCTGAGAGCGATTCGGAAAGCCTGTGTTGTGGTTATATATGGTTGAGATTGTGATGATATAACTTCAGGTGGAATCAGCTGAGAGCGATTCGGAAAGCCTGTGTTGTGGTTATATATGGTTGAGATTGTGATTATATAACTTCAGGTGGAATCAGCTGAGAGCGATTCGGAAAGCCTGTGTTGTGGTTATATATGGTTGAGATTGTGATGATATAACTTCAGGTGGAATCAGCTGGGAGCGATTCGGAAAGCCTGTGTTGTGGTTATATGAGGTAGAGAGTGATCTGCCGTATTGGTGTTAAGGGTGTGTAAGGGACCCGGATGGGCATTATTTCACTCTTCCACTGAGGACAGTGGATATGTAGATTGGCCGAGTTGTAAGCGTCAAATTCAGTAGTTTGAATTTGGCGCTCATTCGTCAAAATCTCCGGCGAGCCAATTTGCAACAAAGCGTTAAATTCGCCTGCATATGGTATTTCTGGCTACTGGAAGATCATATGTATTTGGCGCAATTGTAAGATCCGTTCTTTCTCCATCGTGCGGTTATGTAGTACGAAACCCGGTATAGGCGAGATAGGGTGACCTGAGTGCAGGGTAGAGATATATAGAACAATATATATCAGCGAACGGAAGTACAATATATAGATACATGTACAAGGCCAATATGACAATGGACAAGACAGACAAAAGAGACAAATGAATAAGAAGTTAACGGAAAGTAGTTTTAGAGTGGACGTGATAGAACGAACGTCTCGTCGATAGTGAAAAGTAAGGCGAACATAACTGGAGCGTGCGGTGAAGTTGGGAAGTATCGAAAACCCTCATTTAGAGATAACGGTAGCTTCTACTTCAGTCCTTACACAGTTTAGTTACTTAATACAAACGATATGAAGATTTGTTGCAAAGATTATCCAAAAATAATTTTTCTTTCAATAAAATCAAATTAACTATAATTTGAAGTGATATCTTACAATTTTTGTGGAAATTGGCTTAATATAATATATGCACAATATAAATCAAATATGTATGTGCATAATTATATTACCATTAGTAATGTAATGTAGCGTCCTTTTTCCTTCTTTGTAACTCGTATAATAAAAGTCGCATGCGGAAAATAAAGTAGAAGCAATATCCAAATACATAAATGTATTTTCTGAACAAAAGTTCAACGCAATGAAAATGCAAATCGACTTTATATGTTCAAAAAAAAAACTGTACTCGAAAATAAATCGATATCGGCGAAAAACCGGGAATAAAGATGCCCAACAATAATTTTCCATAACAGGTCAAAGTCTAGAATATGAAAAACCCCCCCGAGAATTGTGCCTACACAAATGGTGTCGCGCCCTAGAGGATTTTTAACCGGCACTTCACATCGCCCCTTTTCCCATCCAGCCGGGGACAAACAGGAATTATGTATATTAACACCCGCATCCATGTTACCAGTACATATGTTACTCTCAGCAGACAGAATTATTGCAAATGCCGGTTTCTCACTCACGAAAAAGCACACACACACGTTTTTGTTACTAAATATTACCACCACTTTTTGAGAACAGATCGAAGGTGTGACGTAACTGTATTCATGTAAATGATGTCACGAAGAAGTAAGAACACTAAATGAAATGTTTATAACAATTCTTTTCTTTGTATTTGCACCGGATAACCATTCCAATTGTAACAAAAAATTTCAAAAAAATCAATATACATAATTTGAATTTGCTTACCTTTTCATTAATTAGGTTATGTTGTGCAGATGGCAAAAGGTGTAATTCAATAAAAATTGAACTTTGCTGCCCAAAACACACAACTTTAAACCACTGATTTGTATGCAACGACGTACGACGACGCTCCTATTTCTACGGACAGACGGCCGGTAATAAACTGAAGCCTAAACTAACCCACGAGTATGTCGATTTTCATATTCTTGTACATGTTATACGGTGTAGAAATACACGCTTTTCATTGAAGGTTCACGCTGCTCGCACTCACGTCGCGACGCCTTTTCCGATGGATGTATATGTATACGCAACCGCGCTTGTCAAGTGAATACATTTTTATGCGGCAAAAGCTTCACGTGAGCTTACGCAAAAAGTTCGCTTCCCCGGTACGCTCGTACTCCAATTTTGCGCCAATTTTTTTCGAATGGAAAGACGCGAGACAAATAGTGGTGCTTTCTACACCCAATATGCGAAAATGAAGTAACTGCGCGCAAGTCTATCTTTCAGGATTTGAATTTATAATATAAGTCGGGTTCATGTCATTTAAACGCTTTAATACATGAATGAAAGGCTCACATGATAGAGCCACAAAAAGTTACCTGTAAATACCTTTTTAAAAATATGATCTTGAAACTTTTTAGATTGATATATATAAGTTATTAGTTGATAGTATATTATTAAAACTGTGCTTTAATCTGTGCTCATATCATATGTTTAATCTCTTTTTTAAATAAAATGATTTTTGCTATTGTTAACAAATGTTAATACAAAAAATTCCACGAGAAATAAATTCATATAATAGTTATAATTAAATTATATAACGAAACTCATCAATGAGCATTAATTCTTCTATTAGTTTTGATTTGTTATCTGTCTCCGTTAAACATTAATAACAATAAAAACGGGGTTGAACAAGTTTCAACACGTTGAAAAAAATAAAAATCGAACGGAAACATTACGTTTTCATTTGCAAATAAGACTCATCAGTTATCAGCAAATTATATAAAAAATAATAATCAGCTGCCGACAGTCGTTGTGATTAATTAATTCGGATTTCCGCAAGAATAAAAGTTTTTGCATCATTTCCTATGGATTAAGAAAACTTAATAGCTACATATTTAAGAATACAAACGATTAGGTTAAGTCAATATTGTATATTTAAAAATAAAAATAGCGCATGGGTGTAAATAAAGAATGTATGATAATGTGCTACATTAAAATTACTTAAATTAAATGAAATTAGAAATCATCGGCTAGCGAAAATCCAGTGTCTGTTTGTCCGGATACACCCATCTTTTTGTATTCTCCTACTTTCTTCTCGAAGAAGTTTGTCTTGCCTTCCAGTGAAATTGTTTCCATAAAGCTGAAAGGGTTTGGAGTTTTGTATACCTGAAAAAAAAAGCAAAATTTATAAAAAATAACATTTTGATAAAAATAACAATTTCAAACTTTACCTTGTCACAACCCAATTCCTGCAACAGTCTATCAGCCACGAATTCAATGTACTGAGACATGAGTTCACAACTCATTCCCAACATACTGCATGGAAGGGCTTCTGTCAAAAATTCCTGCTCAATTTTAACAGCATCCGTCACAATGTCAATGATTCTTTCGGTAGATGGTTTTTGTACCAAATGCTTGAACATAAGGCATGCGAAGTCACAATGCAACCCTTCATCGCGTGAGATCAACTCATTGGAGAATGTGAGACCGGGCATAAGGCCGCGCTTCTTCAACCAGAATATGGAAGCAAAGCTACCACTGAAGAAGATGCCCTCCACAGAGGCGAATGCAATAATACGCTCACCAAATGTAGCGGACTTGCTGCCAATCCATTGCAGTGCCCAATCAGCCTTCTTCTTGATACACGGAAGTGTTTCAATTGCGTTGAATAAGAAGTCACGTTGATGAGGATCCTTGATATATGTCTCAATCATTAAACTGTACATTTCCGAGTGAATGTTCTCAATGGCTACTTGGAAGCCATAAAAACAACGAGCTTCAGTGACTTGGACCTCTTGACTGAAACGCTCAACCAGATTCTCATTAACAATGCCATCAGAGGCAGCGAAAAAGGCAAGCACGTGTGAGATGAAATGACGCTCATCCTTTGTCATCCGGTTCCAGTCATCCAGATCTTTTGTTAAGTCAACTTCCTCTACAGTCCAGAATGACGCTTCAGCCTATGCCGGGAAAAAATTTGCAACATAGTTCGTGAGCAATTTGTTCATTGTTTACAATACAGATTGTACAATATTAAACATTATAGACATGCAGGTTTCGCTTTTGTGATTGCAGTTAAAAATTATAATATAAATATTTAGATTAGATAAGAGAGTAACGTGATCCGATGACACTTTTAAATTAATTGCGCTAGAATACATTCCGTGGATAACCTTCTTGCACTCAAATCAAATTGAAAAATGCATCAAACTATATAGTCAGTAGTTTGCACCAACCAATAAAGTGGCACTCTCGTGATTTACAAGTGCGATTTCTATTTAATTTTTTCTTACACATTGGAGCGGAACATTTTTAATTACCTTTTTGTACATTGCCCAGATGTCGGGATATTGAATGGGAAATACAACAAATCTGCGTGGATTGTCACGCAGTAACGGTTCTAAAGCTGGATCGAAATCCATTGTCTTCCGTTCAATTGATAATTTTTCATCTTTGTCAATTTTTACTGTTGCTTGTTGGGTTTTTTCCGACAAAGCTTTGCGAGGGCTCTGTAAAATTGAATAAATACATTTCCAATCAGTTATTCATAAAAACAACTCGTTATTTCAATAAAAAAAAGTAAGTAAGTAATTTCATCATGCAATAAAATGTAAAGAGTGAATCATTACACATAATTTTTATTCAATAAAATGGCGTGGCAACTTTTGTTCCCGCCAAAAAAAAGAATGACGCTCATCATTTTTTGGTTAACTACAAGAACATTTACCTTAATGGAAATATTTTCCAGATTATTGGTGATGTTTTCTTTGTTTAAGAATGTATTTTCATCAAAGTCCATCATCTTAAGTTTTTAAAAACGCCAAATAAAGGAAACAAAGATCAATTTAACTTGGGGTACGTCAAGTATGAAATCGCACAACTTTGGGGAGGAAAATTTGTCTTCACTAGAAAGTAATTGCGACTATTTTAACTATACAAAACACTTATTAAATTTATTGGATAAAAAAGAAAAATTACTGCACTTTAATTTTAAATAACAATTTGGTTTGAAAGCAACAAGCGGAATGAATTAATTACTTGACGAATATTAACTTTAAATAGCTACTCTGTCATCTGCGGGACTGGGGATTGTGGCGCGAAGTTGCAATTTGTAAATTTTAATTTGAAGGTGTAGTAATCTGCGCGCGCAAAATATAAACCACCAGTGCTGCCCAATTATAATTTTAAACTTATTATTTTGACATTTTTTGCCCAGGGTTTTCAACTTACTATAATTTTCATAATTACAGTACATTTTGATATACAAAAAAAAAAAATAGCAAAATTTCAAAAATGATCAAATTTGATTTGTTGTAGATTTCATTTAAAATGTTATAAACTTGTCTGAAAAAAAATTAAAATAAGGCATTTTGTAATTATTTAACGGACATCATGCAATCTGATGAATGACGATAAATATTTAATTAGAATTGTGAACATATTGTGAACATAGCGTGACAAAAAAGAAGAGTTTAAAAATTAATCCACAGAATTCAATTTTGAGAAAAGATAAATAAAAAATGTACAAATTCGATTTCAGGATAAATATTATTTATTTTGATTCTATCAAATTCATTGTGTTATAAATAAAGGCACTATAAAACCCTAGAAAGTCACGGTATGACTTTATTCACTTTAAATTAAAAGTGAGTTCAGGGAAACACATAAAATGTGACGCCACGTGACTTTAAAACTAAAAAAACGTATTGAAAGAAAAATTGTAACATTAAATGGAAATTGGATGTAAAACCGAGTCAACATTAATCATGGTGATGATACTTTTCAAGATGTTCGGCCACATAAAACACATAAATCAATGGAATAGCAAAGCACAGCGCAAGAATGCATACAAGCAAACAGATCCAGGAAATATCACAATCGGAACCGTTACAAGAAAATTCAGTACGATTACGCACCGGTACAGGATGCGGCTGCCTTTCATCGAACTCGCCACTCAGCAAAGGCTGACTGAAGCTTTCACTATTATTGATGGTGTTTGCCATGGTCTCAGTGTCATTCTCATCAGCATAGCGATTGCTTATGATTGTCGTATTAAGTATTATATCATTAATGGTACGTGCATCCGAGGACGACACACTGTTGGCTTGTGTAACCGCAGCAACCATCAATTTTTCGTCTAGCGTGTCTTGATTTAGAGATGCGTTCGTTTGTGTGATGCTTGTGGCCTCAATGTGTTTTGGGCTGCTTTGGCCACTGGTGTGTACTGAAGGTAAAGTCTCAAGGAGCACAGAATGAGCTGTGATTGGCACTTTAATTGTTTTTCGCGCAAAAATCTCAACGTCCTTTTCAATTTTATTCAGACGTTTTAACTCGCCTACCTAGATTTAGAGAAACAAAATGGGTTTAATGTTGGAACTTTACAATGAAGTTATTGTGTCATTTACAGTGCAATTAAATCGTAGAGAAATGGATTGTAGTGAATCTCCATCTTGAAGTTGAGCCACCAATGTGTGCTCAGCTGTTCGGGGACGTGTGCGATCTTCCAACTGTACATCTTCGTAATTGTTGGCTGACAAATCGCCGAATTCCATAAAATCGCGATTTCGTAAACTATGAGTTTTTTTTGAAGGACAGAAAAACAAAAAATTAATGTTAAGTCAATTTGGAGCAAAGCAATTACGTGTGTTTTATATCTTATTATATATTATACTTACTGTTGTCGTTTCATTTTGATGGATCGTCTGACTCTAATTCAAGATTCGATCGGAATATTTTCAATTAAACTATTTCTTAGATTAAAATAGAAAACTAGGTAACATGTTATAATAATTTAAACTAAACACGACAAACGATTGAGGATTACATTAATTTAAAAATTGTTTTGTTAAAAAATGTTACATTTTAGGTGCCCGTCTTTATACTTGTTATGTTGTGGTCCGTGGAAATATTTCATATTTCTAAAATCCAACTCGTAAACTAATTTCATTGTGACAGTGTGTCAATATTTTTATAAGAAAAAGAAAAACCCATTTAACTCTTTTTTTTCTTCTGACATAGAAATATATATATATATGTTTAAAGGTTGGGATTTTTTAGCGTAACGCTGGGATATTTTATTCAAAATGTAACTGCATTTTTTCAAAGTTCTTTTATATACTACCATTGCACAATAATTTTTATCACAAGTTTTTACCGTAATTTTCTTGTTTTATTTCAGTTTCTAAGTTTTTGTTAAAGATGGAAAAGTACAAAAAAAAAGCTGTAAAGCTTGCGAAAAATGTAATCCCATATCGTTTACGGTACCACTATATTACATTCTAGCGCCACCATGCTGTGTGAATACCTCGCATATTAATCTCAGTCGGAAGTTCGTCAGCTATCATTAAACTTTTCAATTGTTTGTACGTATCGTAAATGTACGGTGTCCCGTCGCGATCAGTCGTATTTTCAAAAATACAAAAATAAAATTTTCGTAGCAGAGGTTACCGATAATATACGCTATCAGCACAAATTTAGATTGGTGGGGACTGGGGAACCACAAAGCATTGGTCGAAAATATTTACTCGCCATTCATAATTGTTTGATGCCATCATTCTGTAATTGACTGTCGCGTCGAGATGATGAACTCAGTGAAGTGTTGTTTGTTTGTTTGCTGGTATTTTGTGGCTATCAGCGCGTACATTGTTGATCCGGGACCTGTTGTAATCGCCACCAAAGGTTTTTTCCCTTGTGAATTATTCCATAAAGATCGCTTTAAATCTAAATTACATTTATTTTAAAATAAGGTGCAATATGGCCAAAGCCCAAGGAGCAAACTATTGAGAAGTCCTATAATGTTATTCGACCAAGTGTTTTAAAGTTTGAGGTGAGCTTGAATTTTATTATCAACATATAAGTGATTTTTGGTATAAAATATTCAATTGATTGTAAGCGTGTGTGCATGGTCACGGATCACGGTATATCATCAGAAATGGTCTGATCTACTTCGGAAACAGGCCAATAAACGCAATTGGATCGTTTGTTCGCTGTGCATTGTGAAATATAAAATTAATGCAATTAAGAATCGTCCAAATTTGTGTGTTGAGTGGCGTGCACAGCTATTTAAATTGCCAGTGTTGCGAGTTTAAGCGCCACTGACTATTATCAATCACTAATCTCTACATTTTGTTGTTTTACATCCCAATTCTCTGAGTATGCTGGCAAGATTGGAGATTGTTTACAAAAACATTTGGTGTTAATTTTAAAAATGATTATGCTTTCAGAACCATCGCCGCGAATTTTATTTATTGTTAGCATCATAAATCCAATGAGCTAAATATATATATAGTTAACTAATCATTAGTCAACTTTTATTTAGTAACTAAAGACAATGTCAGCCTATTTTTAATATTGATGTTTTCAATTTATTAAGTTTTATCGATACAATTGCAAGATAATTATAGAGAGAGGTTCAGTTATTCAAATTAAGTAAAATGTCTAATAATTATTTGTACAGGCATTAAATTATACCTGCCCTACTTTGGATGCAGCTTTTAAAAGGTATGGAAAACTTATTGCGAGCACGCATCGACTTAGGCGGAACCGGAAGTCCAAACATTTACGCCACAGCAACGGCTTGACGACTAACACTGATTTTCAAGTTTGTGTTACCATAAACATTGTTTAAACACAATTAGGAATGTTTTAATTAAGTGGTCTCACATTTCAGGGTTTTTTGGATGTAGTCTCAGTAATTTTGAAAAAGCCCTGCGAGGATTATCCTTATCTTGGAATGGATGAGTCTTGTATGTATTCGAAAAATGACTGAAATTTAAATTTGGAAAATGATTTTTTTATGGTTTAATTTGCAGATGAACTAACAGTGAGGGAGAATGCTGCTACGTTGGAATCGAGTTCAGTGTGGGGTATTCTTCGAGGCCTTGAATCCTTTTCTCAAATGATTGTTGTAGCTGATGATGATGATATCACGGTAAGTTACTTTTTTTTTAAATATTGAACAAATTAAATAGATTTTTAATTTTAAAATTTACTCTTTTAAATGGGGTGAACAGCTCACTATCAACTCTACAAAAATTGTAGATGAGCCGAGATTTTCCCACCGTGGATTGCTTTTGGATACATCACGCCACTACATTAACCTTAATGTTATTATGCAAATCCTTAATGGAATGGTATACAACAAACTAAATGTTTTCCACTGGCATATAGTTGATGATCACAGCTTCCCTTACCAAAGTTCTGCTTTTCCTGAACTCAGCCAAAAAGGTGCATTTCATCACGAAATGATTTATACTCCAGAAAACGTGCAACGTGTTATTGACCAAGCACGTCTACGTGGTATTCGTGTAATCGCAGAATTTGATACGCCCGGTCATACAAGATCATGGGGTGTGTCCCATCCTGAGCTACTCACAGAATGTGAAGGAACTTATGCTGGTAAATTGGGACCCATGGATCCCACAAAAGAAACAACCTACGAATTTATGAATACGCTTCTAAGCGAAATAAAACAGGTGTTTCCCGACAAATACTTTCACATTGGCGGCGATGAGGTAGGATTTGAATGCTGGAACAGCAGTTCCCATATTATAGAATATATGAAAAATCGAAAAATAGACACGTTTGAACAATTGGAGGAGAAGTATATTCAGCGTGTCGTTGAAATGGTGGACAAATTAGATATGAAATCTATGGTCTGGCAAGAGGTACTTCAGTCATTTTTTTTAAATTTCAGTTTCAGCCTTATTTGACTACTGTTATCTTTTAGGTTTTTGTCAACGGTGTTAAATTACCAACTGGTACAGTTGTTCATGTGTGGACAGGAAATCGACAAGTTCTACTTAACTCGATTACTTCTAAAGGCCTTCCAGCTTTAGTGTCATCTTGTTGGTATCTGGATCATCTCACCACAGGTGGTGATTGGAAAAAGTTTTATGATTGCGAACCTAATGATTTTCCGGGCACAGCAGCCATGAAGCGTCTCATTATGGGTGGTGAAGCCTGTATGTGGGCCGAGGTTGTGGACAATACCAATGTGTTGCAACGCATCTTTCCGCGTGTCTCAGCTACTGCTGAAAAGTTGTGGTCTCAGGAATCCGTCAATGATTCGAAAAATGCAGCCAAACGTCTGGAGGAGCACACTTGTCGTATGATAAAACGCGGAATTCCAGCGCAACCCCCCAATGGACCTGGATTTTGCTTGTAAAAAATTATTAGTAATTAGTTCTGATTTAAAATTATGATACTGCGGAAATGCCATACCGGTTATATGTTGTTTCTCAAATATTAGTTATTGAACAATAAAAACACAAATTTCATAATGAATAAAATTTATTATTTCCAATATTCTTGCAAAAATATTTATTTAATTCTTTGTAAGTAGACTTTTCATGGAAATAAAGCTTTCAGCCTTCAACTCAACAAATACTACAGCTGTTTCTTTTATTGTCTGGTTTTTACTGATGATTCAAACAAAATTATCAGGAAATTATTTCATAATAAACAAAGAAGTTATATTTAAAAACAGATGCAGTTATTTATTAAACTCCGTGTTTAAAGCGTTTTATATAACGATAAATTGAAAGAATTACAAAAACAAAATATTTTGGAAAGAAAACAATTCAAAATATGCGCCAAACAAACAATATCCAAAAAAGATAATTTTATTTTGAGAAAAAGGCGTAAATGTATATATGTAATATATAGATAATTTAGATCTGTCAAAAATTCTCAATTTGAAACAGCTGATTCGGATCAGTAATGCTTTAGGTTTCAATGATTTCGAATAGTGGTCATCATTCAACAATGTTAATCGACAATCAGCACGTAGAGCTGGCTTAATCATTACTGTTTTGAAGAATTTGACAGTCCAATTGTCGCGCATTTTAGCTCGTGTGTTTCTTTTTAAATGCGCACGCCTGCAAAAGTTTGGTAAAAACATAAAAATTGTATATCCTTTTTTTAAATAAATATAAGTGCTGTTATTACTTAAAAATGGAAGCACCAGTTGAGAATGCAGCACCACGCATTTTCCACAAACTGCCACCACGGGAGCCCATAGTAAATATTGGCGATGACGGAGTAGTGGATCTATTTGATTCACGGGAGGTTTTTGGTAAACATATTAATTTTTGTGATTGTAAAACATTTTTACCATCTTATCCGTTTTGAACTTTAGATTATATTTGTGGCATTAAAGATCCAGAGCATCCACTTACATTGGAAGAGCTGCATGTAGTGCAGTTGGATTTAATCACAGTGGATGACGAACAGAATACAGTCAATGTGAATTTTACCCCAACGATACCCCATTGTAGTATGGCAACATTAATTGGTCTATCAATTCGTGTGAAATTGCTTAGAAGTCTTCCTCCACGTTTTAAAGTTACTGTAGAGGTGACACCGGGTACTCACAGTGCTGAAGATGCTATTAACAAACAACTTGCTGATAAGGAACGAGTGGCGGCCGCTTTAGAAAATAATTACCTTATTCAGGTAATCAATCAATGCCTATATGGATGAAGTCAATTGTTATATTTTAAATTGGTATAAATAAATGTTTCGTTATTTTAATTTTTATTTGTATTTTACTGTAAAAATTCAATTTACAATATTCTATTTTTATATGAAACAACTTAAATGAACATAAAATCGGTAACTTTATCGGTTCTTGGCTTCGAGTGTATCTTTGTGAGCAGATGGTCGAGATTTCGTTGGATCGTGTTTGTAAGTCTTGATCATTGGGCCCTTTCCTGCCTTCTGGAAAATAATTTCATCAACTCGTGCTCGTTCTTCCAATTCCTTTGTAATCTTCATGTTCGTCCAAGCTAAAACAATTAACGTTATAAGATAAATTATCTTAAAAATACATAAAAATTCAAATTACAGTCTTTAACTCCTTCTCCGAATCCCTTTTTCTTCATTGGCAACGCACTAGGTGCGTGCGTTACCATTTTTTCAATCTTGAAGTATTGTCGTACGGATGGAATCCTCAGGAATCCAACCTGCGCCAGTGAAATGAAGTTGCTGCATGCCCAATAACACAGAATAGCCCCCGGGAAATTCATCGTAAACGGAAAGATTAAAATTGGCAAACCACGCAGCACGTATTTCATTATCATCATATTCTGTGCAGACAAACGCGCACTGTCCGTGCCAATTTCAATAGTCAACAGCAATGTCGCACTAGTGATGATAGGTAATAGGAAATACTGATCAGCCACAGTTAAATCTGTGAACCAAAACAGACCACCGTCTCGCATTGAGTCCACTGGCACATTTGTCATACCGCGAAGCCCCATAAAAAATGAAATAAATAAAGGCGCCTGCGCTAATGGCACCAACATATTCTTCAATGGATTCAATTTCTTTTCTTTCATAAATAGCATCATTTCTTGCGCGTAGCGTGCCGAATCAATCGGATTGCCACTCTGACGCGCTTCGGTCATCTTCATCTGTAGCAGCTGCATTTTTGGCATATTATTGTTCATTATTGCGGCATTACGTTGGGCCATTATCACCAAAGGAAACACAATGCATCGCACGCACACTGTAGCTATGGCAATGGCACCCCACCACGGTAGGTCGCATCCAATGTGCAAAAACTCCATAGCATTTTGTACAATGCCAACGGGTGAGTATCCACCCAATCCTATTGATCTAAAGGCAGGCTCAGCGCCTGCTACAAGTTCAGCAACATCTAGCGCTGGAGCTATTGGTGCTTCTGGTATGTCTGCTATTAGGGATGATGTGTCAATATCGGTGCTAGCATTTCGGACGTTTATTGCGGAGATTGCAATAGGGGCACGCAAATATTTGGACTCAGAAAATGTGGGTCTTCTGAATACGGTTTGTGTTTGACGAGGTAGGACGTGGAAGTTCCTGCTCTGGGTGTCAATCTGTTTACACATTTAAGTTATAATTTTTATAAACAATAATAAAATTAATTTTACCGATTTTGAGGTTAAAAATTCTGAAAATTTTATTGCCTTTTTGAATACATACCTTTATGTGATTGCTGGAGAGGCGAGCAGTGCTTCTTAATAAATTGCAGTATCTGTACATTTTGTAATCTGATTTAAATATCAAGGACTATTTACAGGTTAAACAATATTTTTGAATTCTGCAGAAAATACAGGATTCAGGAATTTTTAAAAATATATTTCAATTTTGGTTACGATATATATAAAAAGTATATGTTTGTGTTGCAAATAATTTTGACACCCCGCGATTATAATAATATATATGTAAATAAATATATATATAATTTTGTTGGACGCTATATCATACATATATCTGTATCAATAATTTTAAATTCTTCAATAAACTTAAATTTGCAGCTTTAAAAGCCACAGTTTTTAACCTCTTTAAATGTTATAAAATATTTTAAATAATTAATGTTTTTTGCGATTATATATAAACGATAATAACAAGCTACAACATCTTAAATAAAAAGATTAAATTCGACATTCCAACAAAAACAGAAAACTTTTTTGCTTGACGACACCCAACTTGATGAATATTTCCATGATCGTTCCATAAAATAGTAAGAAAACTCAACAGTTTTTAACTTATATTTTTGATGCAATAGTCGTTTTTGTCTGGTTATAGTGAATAAAAGAATGAAAGAAAATGTTCTAATACTTTCCATAAATTACTTAAAATAAAAAATAAAAAACATATTTAACAGTTAATTTGTTTTTTAATAGTTTAATAACAATTTTACAAAAATTAAATATTAGGAACAATGAATTTAGTCAGGTTATTTTCTCGACTTAAGTCAGTTTTTAGACTTTTTTTGAATTTTGAATTTCAATAACTCAATTTTATGGTAATCGTTACCGCCAATGTGACAGTTTTCGAATAATTTCATTTAAAATTACACGCGCATTTGACTACAATGCCACCAGAAGCACACAGTTATATGACTAAACAAATCATTCTAAGCAAACACACTTTAATCAACTAAAATATTGATGTGACTTCATTTTAATTTGCTTTAGCAGTGTCCACTGTCTCCATTCTGAGTTGCACCTCCTTATCAACGTCCAGGAATCGCTTCAGCCTGCTGCCGTTGTATGGAGCATCGCTGCCTGGTGGATTTTTACGCATCTAGGGGAACATACATACAGTCAGTTAAAAAATGGCAAAACAAGTCATCGTATAGGTAATTGTTTGTTTTACAAAAAATTATTATTGATTGCAGTTGTGTTTAATTGTTTTATTTATTTAAATAAAAAATACGATTACCTCTTTAATATTTTTCTATTGCGCACGAAAGTCAAAATGTCTGTGTCCGTTTAAAGAATAAATAAACGAGATTTAAAAAAAAAAGAAGAGTGTTCATTCATGCAGATTTTTTGAAAAAAATTCTAATTTTGAGATCCACTGAAGATTGAAATGAGAAAGTGAA
Organism: Sylvicola cinctus; assembly: GCA_963854165.1. Classification (NCBI taxonomy): domain Eukaryota; kingdom Metazoa; phylum Arthropoda; class Insecta; order Diptera; family Anisopodidae; genus Sylvicola; species Sylvicola cinctus. Next base: position 55,720,293 of record OY974082.1, read on the forward strand.
GAATCTTCATGCAACAAATTTTTGCCAAAATAGACTACAAATATTTTTGGGAATAAATACGAAGAAAAATACAATGCATACTTTTTTGAACGAATAATTTTAAATTATATTAATAAAATGTATTAAACGACCATTTCAACAAATCATGTACCAATTTAATTTAACTATTTTTGTTTTAGTATTATTAAAGCTCAAGGGAAGTGATGGAAATAAATGATAATAATTTGTATGTAACTGTAGTTAATAATTTTAATAAGCATTTATTAAAATAAAAAAGGTAAGGTAAATACAATTATGTTTAATAAATTTAGTAGTTAATTGAATAAAATTGTTGTTTGTAAAATTCTCTTGTTATTGGAAATTAGTTTATTAATTTAAAAAAAGCTATTGGTATTAATTTTTACAATTCTAAATTATTAATTGTGTTAAAAATATCATATAAGTGAAATTAACGTCGGCGTGTGTCACATTTGTGTCAACAATTTTAAGTAAATGATCCCATTTTGTGCCAATATCCTTTAACTTTTAATTTGGAATTATTGCATTTCGTGTTGGATGAAGACTAAGTAGGATGTTAGATGATATTTGTGTGTGGGTGTTTAAAAAAAATTGGTTTTAGGCGTTGCTCTTCTCTTTGGCGAATCGCTTCTGCAAAGATTAATAAATAAAAATGATTATTTGCAAGGGTGTTCCACCAAACCGCTCTTATTGCCTTATTGATATACTATTAAATGTATTTGCGTTGAACAATTAAAATTAATTTGTTTATTCTCAATGTTATGTATTAAAAATACCATTCCACCGCGCACGCCAAATTCAGCTCAATTTCAAAATAATTACCATAATTCTGTATTTCTCTTTACAGGCGTAGTCGGTTTCGTCGACATCTTGGTAGCAATCGGACTTGTATTCTTCCGGGAGTGGTTTACCTTCGAATTCACACAGTTTTGAAAGCGGTCGTGATCTGAAAATGTGATATAAATATGGTTAGAATGTTAATTTGTGATTTATGTTTAGTTTATCAGCACGACCAATTATTTCAATATCTGGATTAAAAGAATATGGCCTCTTGGTTGGATTTGCCATTTTCATATCCATATTTGTTTTTTAGCAGTAGATACTGTTTTACTGATAAATTAATACGAATATCATGACCCTTTTCATCAATATTCAAAAAAAAAAACTTAAACTATATGTGAAGCCATAAATAAAGATTTTATTAATGGTTCCTCCTTCAATTTTCACATAGGAAATGGAAATAAAGTATAATTTTTTAATTTGCCCACAAAATTCAGAGAGACAATGAAAATTTTGAAGTTGAACTTCATGTTCATTTGCATAATATAAATAATACTGCAGTTTTAAGGTAGATCAAGGTGGACGCCCCATCACTTCTCAAGTTCATGTGTAATGCCATACGGCGTGGAAAAAAATTTAAATAAATGAAACAAAAAGAAAGCTGAAAGTTGGTTGGTATATTATACCATAGAGTTTTGTAGATGCAATTAAATTTGAAGAATATTGATTTTTTCTGAAGCAATATTCGCTTTAATATTAAAGTAATTCAAACTTATTAATGGCTTATTATTATAATCGGTCGATAAACTGTTAAATGTATTTTTGTAAAGTATTCACTCTACTTAAGTACTTTAATAATTTAACTGTTGAAAATAACCTATTGGGGATTTTACTATAATTATAATGACGTTATTGTTTTATAGAAAAACTTAAAACGATAATTTTAGAATGTTTTTCTTAAACTTCATACATGCTTAAATAAAATTAAAATTGTATTAAAACTAAAAAGACACAAACCTCACAATAAGCTTATTAAAACTGGTCGGTTTCTGCATGGGGCAATAAAACACATCAGGTGTGTGTTTATCAAAAACAATTGATTTACGCATCATGTCCTTTTCTTTGTACTTCAATTTGTCAGTTGCTTTGTCTTTGGCCAACACCACATTGGCGAACAGCCCAATAGAGATGATAGCTAGCACAATTAGTTTAGCCATTTTGTCACTGTCGTTGGTTGTCGGTTTCTCTTTTTTTCAAGCTGTAAGTAATATTGATAAATTCAATTAAAAAGACAGAAAAACCTTAATACATAAATGCACGTACACAGATATAGTTTAGAAAGTGTTGCGAGAAAAATTTCTACTAACAATTTAATATGTGAGATACAAATAATTATGACAAGGTGAAGTGCATTTATTTTGAAAATGCATTTCAGTAATAAGAGAATTACTCCACATTTATGAGATTTTATAGTTTAAATTTGTATTATTTATCTGTCCTTGGAATTTGTATGTCTCCCTCAAGCATTCAAATTGAACTCAATCTCTTAACATAAACCACTTAATTACTCCACAATAAAAACCGTTTTTCATAATGAACACAATCACTTTCATTTCATCCGCAATGCAAACTGCAAACTTTATTGATTGTTTCTTTATATTTGCAACACGATCACTCTTGTGGATTCCAGCATTTTTATAACCACATTGATGTGAGTTGCTTAAGTTACCATCACAGGCAGCTACCAGCGAAGCTAATTTCAAATGTCATGCACCAATTATTGATGGAAATTTTTTGCAGTTTTTTTTCCTTCCTAATTTATGCGAAGTAAAAGTTGTAGGTATACGAGTTCTATCCACTTGATCGCATTTTTTTCTGACAAAGTTTCAGTGTTACGATTATTATGCATATCTCTTTGTGCATAGTCTTTTTAAATTAGATAATAGTATAAATTAAGTCAATTTCGCAATGTCAACACAAATCCATTTCCCGAATTCGTAATATGTGACTTACTTAATGCTAAATCAATAAACAGCTAAATTAAAATTATAAAACATAACTAATGGAGATGTCGAATTGATGTTGACATTGACACAGATGGATGCAGATCTGTACACAGGTGCATGCTCAATTTTGCTGCATTGTTTTTATTAATAAAATATTTGTGTGAAATTTTTTTACAAATTTTTGTCAGAATATTGAAATGTATTATATTATATATTTCCTTAATATTTAAATTTCGTTCTTCATAACTGCACATGGGTTCAACATATCGTTATATAGTCGCTTTCCAATGTGAGTAGTCAAGGTTGAGTGGGTGAATTGTATTTGTATCTTACTTACGGTGTAGTTAATTGTAAACAAGCTTGTTTTAATGAAATTATATCTTACTCATTTCAGCTCAATGCTTTCATAATTTAAATTTAATTTTTTTTTTGAATATTTATTATTTAAATATTTTTTGTTCAAATACTTTTTTTAATTGCAAAATTAATTTAATTTCAATGAAAAATTCTTATTGTAAATATCCTATAAAACTTAAGATTTATGGTCAAAAGAAACGTTGATTTTTATGCGTAGCGTCAATAAGTAACTAACATTTAATATTGGTTTTATTTTATCTTGCAATTTTATCTTCAATGATCATTTACTTTTATGTAAAAAATTTCTAAAATAACATTAAATATGCTTGAGAATAAAAGGCTTCGGTCAAACTAAACATTCCAGAAAATACAAAGATATTTAAATAAAAACATTAATTTATATAGAAGACTAAATCGTTACCATAACAAAGAAAAAGAAGAATTAATTTAAATATTTAACCCACAAAATATTTAGCAAATATTTGACCGCTGACCTCATTTGTAACTGAGGTATGAATTATAACGGCTCATTTTTCTGCACAAAAATGTGTGACATGGTATTTAGTTAAAAACAATCACAAAGAAAAAACAACACGCCTTAGCCTTTTCATTTTGATTGCACAAAATTCGTTTTCATAAAGCACTTTAGGAAATACAGGAATTGAGACTATGTTTGCATTATCCAGATTGGTTCATTCTCATTAGTCATAACTTATTTTAAATTAAATGGCAGATGTGATCATTAAGTTAAGTGATTGGTAATTAAGTATTTATAGAACATTATAACAATTTTAAGTGAACAAAACAATAGTAAAAAACGTAATGGATTTACGAATAAATATTTAAATTACTCACTAAGACGACGCATACTAGCGTATCACATATGTATGCTAAATAATTGGCGCATAAACTATAAACCATGATTAAATGTGCAATTATGCTCGTCTGTCATATATCATATTCTTGTTATGCGTACTTTCTTCTTCATATATAAGTGGTATTAATAAGAAGGCGTAGTTCTTTGACTACTTGCGTTTTTGCGACGGTATTATAATTTGTTAACGTTTCTGCAGCTATGTAGGTACGAGTGTCGAGTAAGTATGTACACAAATTATAAATAAACAACATAAACAACAGGCGTGTACCCATTTGGCCGGAAGGAAGCTATCATGACACACAATTACATGGTTTTAAAAATCGGACACAATTTTTATTTCTTTTGTGTTAAAATTTAAATATTTCGGAATGATTTTTTTAAACTTAATGACTTTAAAAATAACAAATAATTTTTGTTAATGCCAAGAATTCATGAATCTGATAATCTATAATTAATCTATATATAATGACCATAAAAATGGTCATCAAAATAAATTGTAAGTTTCACTTTATACTATTGTAGTGTGACATAAATAATTTATTTAAATAAATGCACCGACAAGGTAATTCTCATCCTTTTCATGAATTTTTTTGTTGCAATTGAATTGCTAGACAATTGTTTGAAAACAAATGGCTTAATTACATCGCACAATAAGTAACGTGCCTTTGACTGAAAGACTGAAAATCACACTGCAGCACAAAGCTGGTTTGTTATTGAAACTTGCAGCTTTGCGTTCTTTATACCACGATATTGATACTCTATCCGTGGTTTTGATTTCACTCATTTAGGGACACAATTTGTGACCTGTTGAATGTAGTTAAAATTGTCTCACATTAAAAAAATCATCATCATTCAAAATAGTTCACCACATCTTTATTAAAAAAAAAAAGTGTATTCGCAAAAAAAGCAATGAGAATTCGTTTTCTAAAATTAGCTAAACATAAACGCATCATCACTAAGCGGAAGGTCGAACAAAGAAGACAATGCCTTTAGAGGTAAACAACCTACACGTACCAGTTACAGCTTCGCTATATTTTTTGTAACTACGAGTTTATTTAATTGTTGGAGTATTACTGGCAATCTCGTGTGGTATAAAAATTACGTCACACCGTACGTTCTGATTTTCAGTTTTCGTAAATCGTCTCAAAGTGAGTTACGTGTTGGAAATAAACACCTCACTGATTAAGTTGTATAAAATATATCTAATTGACAAAGCTGAGGCGGTTTAAAACGGTTAATCAAATACGCGTATTTCATGTAACCATGAATGTAAAGTTCTTGCGTGTTTCTGTTTTTTTTTTGAAGGCATGTCTTTAAGAAGGAGAGTGGAATGGCCAAATGGTATAAACTACGAGAATATACATAACAGACTTACTATATGTGTTCAGTCTATAAGTAAGTATATTTAAAACAAGAATTCTATGCGAAATTCTTACTGTTATATTTTTCATTTAACTTCGGTTCATGGTTTGTTTTCTGTGTGGTTTCCAACAGAACTTTGTTTAACTTTTTTTTTTTATTTCTTAATATTTTTAAAACCATTTCTACGAAATTAAAAAACAGATTTTTACAACATCCAGTCATTTAATTCACATCTTATTGGTTAATCTCCGTAACAAGTGGGCACAAGCTGCCTGTACAACACTCCATATTTAGTTATCCAATTTGAGTTGGTTTAGTTTTTACGTGGTGCCTTGAAATGAAGCTGGCCATCGGCCTTTAAATGTCAAATTATTTACCACAAACTTTTTATGTAGGTTAGCTTAACTTTGATATTAAAATTAACAACCAAAGATTTATTACAGAAAAAAGTAGCTTTTTTTCCTGCATAATAAAGTGCATTCGATTATTGACCAGTTTTTGCTATTTTAAATATTTTAATCACGTTCATTTTAATATTATGTGGTTGCCATTTATATTTCACAATAACAGTTTTTGAGAATTATACACAAATTTATTAATTGAATGTTTTAATGTTTAATTAAACATTTATTGTGTTATATACCTTTTATTTCACTATGCAACACCAATAAAAGTATTATATTCCAAATGGAATATTAAACTCGCACCAAAGAAACGCGACACACCTCTGTTGACTTCAGACTTTCAGCTCAAACTGACTCACTTCGCATTTTGATTTGCTTCAGGCAGCAAGAGCAGGCTTCTTGCAAGTCGCTATGTCATATACAAGCTTTTTCAGGTGTACGTGCACGTTGCGTTGTGCATATAAAGGCACATATAGTGGGAGAACTTGCGTCAGTGTCTGTTATGTTGTATTTCCCAATATCTCAGTGATTTTGTTGTTAATAAACGCAGTTAATGCAATACAATCATATGAGGAGTTATTACTTATTGTCTTTATACATGAAACGTTAATTTGTGTTAGTTTCTTGTGTACATTTTTTTCAGATTTATTGTAAATGCATTTTATTTAATAGTTTTTTTAGGAAGTGTTAGAAACTATAAAAACAAATATTTTACATCTCATTATATGAGTTATTGCCGATAGATAATTCATTGTTCAATTTGTAATTAATTTCAAGGAGCATAATAAAAATTTAGCACTGCTAAAAATAAAAATAAAATGAAAGACTGCATTGAAAATTATAAGCGAGAAACGTTTATCTGATTTCATAATTTTGTTTTGCTATGATATTGGATTATTTTATGTTCGTCATGAGAATTTTACACGCTATCATTTTAACATATTTTATAAAGCAACATAATAAGTTATTTATTAATATTATTTTTCTGTTACACTTGCCATTTAAATTTAATATAATATATTCTGTTCTTAAATTTATGAAATATTACTTTCTAATTTACTGAAATAACTGCATTTGCAATTAACCACAGAAATGAAACATACTTTCAATTTAGAGCAAATGAAGAGTTTTCGAGTATTTTAATTAATACGTAATGATCAGGTTTACGGAATACCGTGCGTACCTCATCATCGCATTTATGTCGGAAGTAGCATTTATTTAAAAAGGAGAGTGGTATTGACATACAATTGAAGACCTGTCTTGTTACTAGTAATTGATATCCCAAAATGGTATAAATATAGATCATGCCATATTTGATGAGTGATCGAGACAATGTACTGTATACAGGTACAAATATGTATTAATTTTTTTCCACAAAATAATGGAACTAAATACTTTCTATTTTTAATTTCATAAAATGAGGTAAATACATTGTTACTTCAAATTTTTTTACAATAATTATTGAATCAATATTTTTTCGGACCTTTAAGATCTAAGTGATTTTTAATTGAAATCAGAAATTTTAAGCCAAAAATTAATAATTTATGCGAACTTACCTATATTTTTAGAAGAGATTATTATTATTTAGATACGAATCTTTATAGTTTATGATTGTTTTTTAAGAAAAAACAAAATATATTGCCTTAAAGTCGTGCGTCTTCAATAAATAACAAACCTTATTGTCAAATATTAAACCAGAATTAGTATTATTAAACAAATATTAACAGACACACACCTTATTTAAAAAAATAAATGTTAAAGTAGATTAAAAAATACCTACAGCCTGAAATTGACCAAGTATTAACGCGGTGCATATGTCGGAGTAATCCAACTTTGAAGAATATTTGCATTCTCAATTCTGGGTATCCCCATTTTTGTTATTCGCACTAAATTAAGTATGTACATAATGTTTTGCAAAGTATATAGTCAGTATAATGCTGTATATAAAAGAGACGTGACATCCACATGCGGTTATCAGAGTAATTTTAGTTTTGAACATGGCAGTTCGCGGGTATTTTGTCGTCATTGTTGCAGTGTTTTGTGGTAAAAATTAAAATACAATTATTAGTGTGACCTTAATTAATGTGCATAATTTGAATTACATCCATTTTATAATAGCTTCTGTATTGGGGTATGATCCACTGGTGGATGATGAGGTATACAGAGTGGAAGCCAGATGTTACCTAAAATGCCAAACCAATGATGATCCGGTGTGTGCTATTCGTGATGGATATTGCTACACATTTAAAAATTCATGCTATTTAAAGAGCTACAATTGCCAACACTTGCCAGAGTATGAACTGAAGTCGAAAGGAAAATGTCCAGATGATTGTGGTTGTGAGGATAAGCCAGTGCCCCCTCCGTCTTGTGATACTGAATGCTCAAAAGACTGTAGGCCGGTGTGCGGCTTTAGGGATGCTGACGATACAAAAACCTACAAAACATTTGATAATTATTGTAAATTTGTTAAATTCAATTGTGTCGCCAGGCCTGGATTTCAGTACTTGAGTAATAGTGCTTGTCCTGGTGACAAGGAAGAGTGTTGTGATGAATAAGAAGAAATAGCTTTGTGTTAATTTTTGTTAATAAAATGCAAATTAAATGATAACCCTTGAGTGAGATTAAAAAATGGTTACATCAAGCTATTTATTTATTCACTTTTTGCCTGGTATGGTCATTTACTTTTTAGTTATAAATTTCGATATTAGAGCAGGTATTCAGTAGCATCCTTGCTTTCCAAAAAATGTTGTAATGTGTGATGTGAAAATATGTAAAATTTAAAAATTATTGTTTTTAAAGCCATAAACTTTACACATCAAAAAAATTAATGTTTGCCATAAACTCAAAAGTCGTCATCGTTATCAGTAGAATAACAACATTTGAACATTTTGTGTTGATTAAAGAGCACACGATATGCTTGGTTTAACTTAAAATTTAAAACCAATTTATTAACTTTAATCTTGTGTCAATTTTAGGTAAATTTAATTTGTATTAAACCCTTTGTGTAACATAAAACTGGTTGTTAAAGAAATTCAAATTATTGAAAATCCACTAAACCAGTTTATACCAGTGTATACGAACTTATTATTATTAAGCTCCAATGATAAGATGTTTTGAAACTGAAAAACAACCATTGCCAAACCGGCAGTTTTACTGAGCTTTTAATTAACGACATTTGTATTTAACACGAATACAACCACATTTTGCTGAATTATTAATTTTTTCTTATTAATACTTATTTGTTTTCCAGCATACACCGAAAAATATTTTGAATAATTTTTTAACTGTTGCTCTTATCAGTAGGTTTGTGAATGTATTATACTCGTTCTCAGGCATTCGCTTAATGAATACATTTGAAATTGCGCAAACAAACTCTATTAGTCTTTTTTTTTACTATGATTTTGCTGATATAATGACCGTTTGTGTATTAAATAGTAATAGACGGCCTTGTTGAGAATGAATCACCGAATCACATAAATTTAAAATTTCCCTTTATTTAATTACATCGCAAACACATTTTATCTGTTACGCCGTTTAAAAAAAAATGGGGATTTATTATATTATAAAATTTGGAAAAAAATATTACATGCCCAATTCTTTCTCTCTCTGAACATGAAGTATTGAGAACAAATAATTGAAAACTTAAATTAAAAGCAATCGGGTTTTGTGTCCCATATTTTAAACTTGTGTTCAAGTCAATAACTGTATTTTTGTATATAAGAACGAAGGTAATGTTCGAAAGGTTGTCACAATAATTCTGGAGTTCAACATGGCAGTTCGTGTTTGTTTTTTTCTCATCATTGCTGGTAAAGATTTTATATTTATAATTTAACTTAAATACTTTTTAAACAAAATAACTTATTTTGCATTCCTTAATATTTCAGTAACATTTGTGTTAGGATATGATCCTTTTGAAGACGATGAAGCATATAGAATCGAGCCACCGCGATGTGCTGTAAAATGCCAAAACCTCGATGAACCTATTTGTGCCATTCGTGATGGATTTTGCACCACATTTCGCAATTCATGTACAATGAGCGGCTACAACTGCAATCATTTGCCGGAATATGAACTACTTCAGAAGGGTAAATGCCCCAAAAAGTGTGGATGTGAGAAAAAGCCAGTGCCTCCACCAACGTGTACATCAGAATGCTCTGATGCATGTGAACCGGTTTGTGGATACAGGGAAATTAATGGTGTTGAATCCCAAAAAACCTTTAACAATTATTGCGAATTTTTCCAATTTAACTGTGTTGCAAAGCCCGGTTATGGATACCTCCATAATGGCGCATGTGATGGCGATGATCAAGACTGTTGTTGAATAATTTGAAGGATAATAAAAACCATAATTTAATTTTTTTTTTTTAATCACAATTTCTGGATATTTATTTATTGTTTTTGTTTTAATTTAAAATAATACTGTTTAAATTCTAGAACTATGTTTATTTTCGGCTCTTCCCTCAAATTAAACAAAATTGCACGAAAATGCATTTAAATTATTAACTGTTGCAAAAAAAACTAAAAAAACGTGTTGATCGAGTGTGTTTGCGCAATAAACACTGCTATATAAATGCCTTTTCTTGCCAATAGTTCACACATACCGAATCCACTTTTGTGAATATCAGTTTCAAAAGTCTGACATTTACCTGCTTTGGAAATGCTTATCCAATCGTTAGTTTCACTATGATACCGTTTTACAGTCAGTGAGCTTCTTTATTTGTTTCTCTCAGTATTTAAATGTCATCGCTTCATTAAATTGAACCGCATTTTTTAATTCGCTTGCCTCAATTTGTAAAAACTATAAGCATAATAAAAAAAGTCCTTGTTTCAGAAGAAAATTTTCAGTACATTTACATTATCAACAATAATTTCTTAAATGTTTAAAATTTTCAGAAGCAAATTACATATTGTACACTTTGGCACGTCTGACTTATTCATGGCAATTCCGGTTCATTATGACAAAAACGTGTGGGCCTTCCATGGGTCAAAGAGGCTATAAGCAAATGCCTTTATTTAATGTGCTTGTGCTCCCACACAACTTACGCTATTAACGAGTAACTTTAACTTAGCAATGACGAATGTTTACAAAGTGTCTGAAAACCTAAAAGTATTTAAAATTAAAGAAAAAAATTTGAGAACTGGGAATATGATCAGATAGATTCATGTAAAAAATGCATTTAGAAAAACAAAGAAAGTTATGGTCTTTCCAATTATTACTTTATTCAATTCATTTGTTTACACCAATTTTTTTTTATTGCAATTTCATAAAATTGAGTGTTGTGTCATACATACTTATAGCAATGTTACGTGACAGTGCAAAAATGAAAGGATCTCGCAAAATAAATAAGCATTTATTTGTGATTCAAGTTAATAATTATTATTTCTCACCATTAAAGTGTAGTTAATAGATAACTAATTCCAAAATAATAATTGCGAATCAATCAATTGAAATGTTGCATATAAATTTTCGTGAATTCTCAATCATTGTTGTAAATTAAAAATACAATATTTTTCACAAACATATTTTATGAATTACAATTTTAATAAATTGCATATACATACACATAACACACATACATCCATACATACTAAGTATTTAATATACATAAAGTTTTACAAATGTTTCACATTAAAAATAGTTTGCTTATTTATTATTATTACATATTGATTGATACTTATTTTTGTCTTTGTCAATGACTACATTTATCGTATTTCTGCAAAACTAAAAGCTATTTCGGAAATTAAATTCCAATGATTTTCTGCATTTAAAACATTTATATGATTTATTTTATGTCATAATTTGTAATTATTGTTTGTAGAAAGAGACCTAATGTTGAGGAAAAATCCTCTTTCGAGCTAGCCTCCTATTTTGTATGTTTCATTTTAAACCACGTTAATAATATACATACATACATATATGAGTAACAACTAATTAAGTTCGAATATTTGCATATGCATTAATAAAACAAAATAAAAATCTAAAAGTTGTAACAAAATAATATACACAATTGCTTAAAACAAATAAATTATAAATTCAATTCCAGTTTTCTTGTTTCCTATTAAATAAAATATTTATTTTAAATATATCTAACAATTGCTTGCAGAACAACTTACAAAAATTCTAATAATGATTTTGTCTTTTATTTTTGCTAAATACCACAAAATATGAAAACAAATGCATTAACTCAAATATTTTTAACATATGTACCTACTTAAAAAGGAACTTTAAAATATAATAATAGTCATAGTATAAATTTTGTATATATCAACGACATGTTAATATAAAAAAATATATAATAAAGCCCTTACTTACGTATGAATGTACTTAAATTAATTGAAATTGGTTAATCGGACAGAATATTTTATGAATAAATTATTTGTAAAGTTTAAGGCATAACTTATGACAATTTCACATCAGTGTTGTATAATAGGTCTTTTTTATTGATTACTTAAGTTTGCTGATTGCTGATGAATATAACTGTATAATTTGTAAAAAGAAACAGTTAATTGGAATGGAAAGAACACTATGATTATCTTTTTTTTATGCAAGATGAAAGACAGTAAACATTACACTTATTAAAAATAACCACGAGATCAACAATATGTCAAATGTTAAATGATTTACACAATAAATAAATACATCGAGTTGCGGGAAGTGACTTTTTTTTATTGGTTGCGTTTGTGTAAAAGCTAAATTGTCAGTAGTGTTACATAGAAAGTGTATCGTATTTTATTGTGTTATTTTAATGATTGATATTGAAAATTAAGATTGTGTATCAGGTTTTTAAACCTGCTATTTAATGAGTTTAATGGAAATTATACATCAAAATACATTTGTATGAGATCGAAATTTATGTGTTAAAATATTAATCAAAATTGTTAAATCTTACATGTGTTAATTTAATATATAAAAAAAACACATTTTTTGATCCTCCATAACCGTTAATAAAAATTGGGGAACACTGACCATATTTTCGTTGAATTAAAATGACAAAATTTTAGCAATAAAAATTGTAAGTGACAAATAATATTCGTATTAAATCTACTCTAAATAAAATCAAAGCTTATAAAATAAACGCAAAAATTGACAACATTTGTAATTTGAATGTTAATTTGTAATGTTATAAAAATAGAAATTAATTCGGAGGCATGTTTTAGAAGACCCTGTTTTTTTTGCATATAATAATTTGTAGTGTCAAAAACATATGTTAAATATTAAGGATGTAAATGGGAGTGTACATATTAACGATAGAAGCTCATTAATGACCTTTCAATTTGTTTCGTCTACACCAATATGTACTTCAATAGAAGTCACCTCCTAATTATACAATTGAGCATGCAATTTTTTCTTGATACCATTTCAGTACTTAAATATAAGTAAATCGTATAATCGAGAACGATTTTTTTTTTCAAAAGATAACAAAATACATAAATATTGGGTAAGTGGGATGATAAGTCTGATAATCATTCATTAAGACTAGCCGTTAGTGATAAAATAATTCTACATACTTGACAATCATTCACTATACAGTAATCGCTAAAGGATTTCAATGATTGGTTGACAAACAAATTACAAGATACAGTAACACATTGCCGGCGTTATTTAGCTACCAATGAATGCAAACATTTATAGATTTCCATAATTGTATACGATATAATAGGTTGGATTTGATATTGTTAGATTGTACAGTGGTTGGATTTTTTTTTTTGTTTAACATTAAATACATTCATCCTCGGTGATGAAAGTATGTTGACAAATATTTAGTTTTGGAATTTAATTACCCTATTTTTTTATTTTTTTTTATTTTTCCCAGGTCAGCTTCATAATTAAATGCAAACAAACCATCTGAAAAATTCTAATCATCCAGGAAATTTATCTTACTTGATTTTTGAATCATTCCTTTACCATATTGCATCGTTCCTGTTCTTAGATGAATGGAAAATGAATGGTGATCCAAGTGCTTTCAAAAAGTAGAAGACATTTGTTTGCCACAAACTCAATAACACGTATGACTTCAATACGTCATAAGTCAGGGAATCTAAAAAATAAATAAAACGAAAATGTTAGAATTTGATTTTCTGTAATGAAAAATATTTTTCAATTGTACCTCATACTATCTTCTGTATACTGCGATGGAATATCAAACATTTCCGGCTGAATATTATCCCGAAATTCAAACTTTTGGAAAGTTATCTTGGCAGAGACTGTCGGTAATATGGGTATGTCTATTTTGACTGGAAATCCACTCGGCAATTTTAATGTAACAAATTCTCGTAATTTTGTAAAATGCTTAAATGGAGCAATTACTTCCAAAACATTTAGCAGCATATCAACGCTCAGTGGAAAGTTTTTACTCTGAAAACAAAAAACAATGGCTAAGTTATTGATCTGCAGATTGGGAGTTTTCATTGTTTAATTAATAATCATTAAGATTATCCGATGCTAAATAATTAAAACGCAGTTAATTTACAAAAATAATCCAATTTTAAATTCAGAATAAACAACAGCAAATTCTGGTAGCACTATCACTAAGTTATAATTAACAATTTTAAACTTTGATAAAGTGACTTTAAATAAAACTTACCATTGCAACAGTGGCTCTAAAATTTTTACTCGACTCCTTGTATACGAATTCTCGTCCTAATTTGCAGTACTCTCCTGGTTTCGAGTTGATATACTCCAGCCATGTCACATGACACTCTGGCGGTGGATCTAATGACGGCCGCCGCACAATCTCTCCATTCTGATCCATTCCATGTGAATGTCCTTTGGTTAATGACTCCATCAGAGCTTTATTCTTTTGCAAATCGTCCGAATTGAGGTGCTCACGTCGTTTTCGTGACTCCAACACCAATCCATTAATAGCATACAGATCACACTCAAATTGTCCGGCCACTGTTTCCGTACGATCTTCACGGAATATCCAACCGGATTGAGCTCGCGTAAAATTTATACTCTTAGTGGACATTTGCGCCGCCAGTATATCACTGGACATGAGAATGTCCACCTCGTCCTGTATTTCGCCTTCTGTCTCTTCGTATCGCACACGTTGGTAGCATTGATACTCATTGTCAAGAACGGTTAAAGACTCTCTAGGGGACTTGTCCCCACGAAAAATGAATGAGATGTCGCCGCGTTCCCAGCGCATGTCCGAGAAATCGACTAAAGTGGTGTCCAGCCGAATGGAGCAACCAGATTTGTGTATTTTGCATATGTCTGATGGAAGAATGCGAGACACCAATGGCACTGTAAGAAATAAGAACCGAAAAACATAAATAAAAAAGGTCGAAAAAAAATCGATTGGATTAGAAAGCATACCCCATGAGTGAAAATCCCATTTAAGTTCCATGTAAAAATCTCCCATTTGTCTCAGGGCTTTTACCAAATTGGGCCGTCGTTGCTCCATTTGCTCACGCGCTTGTTGCTTCAATTTTTGCAGCAACGAGCAAACTGTAATTAATTGTTTTTTTAATTTTATTAGTATTGCTTTAGTTACAAATCACTGACTACTTACTTGTTTGTCTGTCCCCATAGCTGATGGCTTCGGCAAGTGGGGACCATCCCTGAATATTTTTCACCTTTACGGGAGCTCCATGCGCCAGCAGTAAGTGTGTAAACTCTGAAACATAACAAAAAGAGTATTTGTAACATTAAAATTGGTCATACGATTGGACATAAACGTATATTATGCATAGCGTATATAGGTACAACAACAATTCACAGGTGTGTGTGAAAAATCAATTATTTTCGGATAATTTTTTTCAAGCATTCACCAATTTTCATGAATCACATTTAAGTGACTCAACTGATAGCAAATTCTTATCACAATTGCGTTGTTATGAAAACACTTTCGCGGTAAAGACAAACAACATCATTGACGTTATCCGGAGTAAAATAATTAAGGGGCGGTGATTTTTATCTAATCTCATGTGGTGCAGTGTGGTCCTTTCCATTTTGAAACAGTGATGGCGACCCAAAATGAATGATAGAATTACCTTTTCTGCCCAACATGACTGCCAAATGTAGCGCTGTGTTTCCTGCAATCATAAAAAACGTAAAATTTTAAAAATATTTAATGATTTTGAAAAAAACTACTAAGCTATAATGTGAACGTGTATGTCGAGGGGGTGGAATCAAACCGCATTGTTTAGATGTCTGATGTGGGGTAACGGAAAGAAAGAAGTTACTTATATGTGGTACTCACCATGCTTATCCTTTTGGGTAACATCACTCGTCCTCAGTAATTGGGATAGCCTTTTAATATCACCAGTAAATATACATTCGTGCAAAGGATACGCGGAGCTGTCATCATCGCTGTCAGCCATGTTTAAATTAACTTTTCATTTCGCAGGTAAAACTTTTCTTTTATATTTATTTTTCTTTGCCTTTTGACAACAAACATTGCAGCCAACATTAAAGTTGTAAAACTAAAAAAATATTTATGGGGGCGTTCGTTATTATTATTTTAGGGTATTTGATCAATTTAAAATTTTAACTGTTTTTGAATTTTTTTCGTCATCATTAAAAATTGAAACTGGAAAAATGGTACACATAGCTTTAAATAATATAAAAATGATCACGATGTATCTCGAAACACAATACCAAAAATATGATATTAATAAGCAATTCCAGATTTAATAGGTATAAATATTAAATAAGTGTAAAAATTAAAAAGTAATCTGAGGAATTGAATTTTTAAAATTTAAGAATAGCTCGACATGGACTTCGAATTTTCTTTAGTTAAATATCTTAAATTAAGTATTATAAAAAAATGAAACATAAACATATAAGATTTATTTGTGTAAAATTCAGTGTCGCAAATATAACCAAAATTAAAGCAACCTAACCTAAAATTTTAGTTTTATTAATATATAGTTGTTACTAGTTATACAATCTATCCCGATTGTTTATGTTGTTGTTATTTTAATTCAATAATCAATAATAACGATAAAGCCATTAAACTGAAATAGAGTTTTGTTCGTAAATTAAATTTATTATAAGTAAAAATATTTGATGACATCGCAGACTGATAATGACTGCTCGTGGAATGATCGGCAAAAAAATCCTCCACCGGACGAAGTACAGCCACCAGGATCAAAACTAAGTATATACCTACATCTTCTGGTTGTCCAATAATCGTATGTTTAAAATATAATGCAGAGTATAACACAATAAATTCGGTTTTTCTAGATTATTCACTTTTCAAACGGAGTTTAGACAGTCTCTGCAATACTCTCCAAGACGACTCAAAATTGGCCGAGTCAGCAGCATTGTTGTCCCGTTTGATGGCTCGTCGTGCTAATTCATTTCGCGGACAAAAAATGTTTCAGGACTTAAAGAAAATTCGGACTGCTCTATGTCGTTATCACGAGGTCAATATAGTGAGCACTTCAGCTCGGATGCAGGGTCTTGTTTCAAATGAATCAGTTCCGGTGCGACAGAGTTTCAATTATTTTTTAATGCGACTTCAAATAACAGTAAAAATCCTTCTACGCATTTATTTGTGTTCGTCGCGGGCGTCTAAAATTTGTTTCCAATTGATGAAGATGAATCATTTCATGGAAATCAATATCCTGATTATTAGCATTTTGGCCGAAATTACAGCCTCTTGCTATACGGTTATGAAATCAATAACAACATTTTTGGGTGTAATACTTCCGCTAAAGGATGATCTTCCCAAATCGTTGGTGAAAAACAGCAACAATGATGACTTTAGAGACATTTTATCATCTGATCGTGAGGTACTGAATAGCATTTTTAGCAAAAGAAGTCGACCTGTCGCACCAAAGCCGATAAATGTTGTTAAAAGTTTAATGGACTTTAGTGATGATGAGGAAAAGGAAGATGTCTCATTGTTACCAGCAACTAACGTTAAGTTCGAATCAGAGGCTACACAAAAAAGAATTAAATCCAAAGTTATTGACATTGGTGAAGCTATTTCCAGAAGTTCTTTTGAAAATAAAAAACGTAAAAAGTAAACTTTTTCTTTGTATTTTAAAATTTTAACGAAAAATAAAAAGCAAGAACAGATCAAATGTGTTTTTTAATTGATGGGTGTAGGCACAAGTTTATGCCCAAAACGGGTAGCATTGTAGACGTGTTTCTGTAAAATTGGATTTTTTTTTTACAAACGAAATTAAAATTAAAATCGGTTTAATTACCTTTTTAAATGCCTTAAATCCCGGATTACCATTAGCCACATTTCCAACTTCTGAATGATTTACAAACGATCTAGCCGAAAGATTAACCTTTAGTGTCTTTACCTCAAATCCATCTCTAATAGATTCCACCCAACCATGATCATCATCAGAGCCTTTATCGGGTTCAAAATTATCTTCCTTTTTATTGCTACGCTGTGACATTGAAATCCAGCCATCATCTGTAATCTTGATGCGTGAAATGAAGCTAATATCAGTGACTGCAGCTGGTGCATTGTCGGTTGTATCAACTGCGGGGGGAGGCATTAATGCAGCAGCAGCCAACTTTTGACGCAGCGCCCGTCTGCGTTTGGAAGGCCCTTCATTGTCATCGTCAAAATCGAACATATTGTTCGTCGGCGATGAGTCAGAGGCAGCTTCGTGACGTTGTCGCTTACCCGATTCGGGGACATTTAAATCTCTGGATTGAAACGGCTCTGGGAACTTGCCTGCTGTAGGCAACTCAGCTGCATTTAGTGGTAGCCGTGCAATACGCCTTCGTGTTTTACGTGCAGGTTCATCTTCAAAATCTAGATCGAGGCCAACTTCCTTTGAAGTATTTGAGAGTGGCCGTTTTGTTTCAATATTTTGTGTCTTGGGAACATCGTCAGTCGGTTTTTCAATTTGTGAAGACTCTTCAACCGTTTCAATTAAATTTTTTTTACGAGGAGTTACATTGGCAGATACTTCAGCATTTGCTGCTGCTGCTGTTGCTCGTGTCACTGACTTTCTTGCAATTGGCACTGCCACAGTGACTTTAGCTTTTGTCCTAGCAGATACTCTTGTAGTTACCACTGCGTTGCTATCTTCAGATTCTTCCGTTTCCTTTGTCGTTTGTTTGGGAATTTCTTTTAGGAGAGCAATTGAACTGCCACAAGTACGCTTAGCTCTTACTTGAGAAACTGGACTATCTGGTTGCTTACGTTTTGAAATTGTTTCTCTGCTCGTAAGTGACGGTTCGCTTTCAATGACTTCCGATTCTTCACATTCAATAACATCCAAATCCTCATACACTGCACTCATTGGTGCAGTCTTTTTGGCAGCTTGAATATTCGAATTAACCGTAGATTTTGAGAGCATTGCCGAATTGACATTGGAATTTTGTGATTCAGAAGTTTGATTTCTATTAGTTTCGATTACTTCACATTCCATAGAATTTGAAACAGTTTCTGGAACAACTATAACATTCTCTGTTGAACATGTAAAGGAGTTATTAACAACACTGGGTGTGCCATGAACTAGCACAGATAGTTCTGTGCTTGGTGCGGTTGAGCTATTTGTTTGTAAGAATTGCGGTCTGTGTTGAGGATTGCAATTCCTTGTTGTTGAGCATGTTAATATTGCCATTCCGATTTCTCGCTCTGGAACCACGCGTTTGTTATGCTTATCCAGATAGCCTAAATAAGAAAAATATATTTAATAATTTAAAATAATTGAAATCATAAAATATTTACCAATTACAGACGCAGTTACAGACGAACGTGTTTGACTGCAGCTTTCTGTCGGTGCGCTTTGAATCACCACCGTATTTGGTTTGATAAAGCTAGACTTTGGGATAGGTGTACTGTCCAAACTTGAACACTGACCACCAGCAAGTTCAATCACAGATTTGTACTTTGCCATTTGTTTTGATTGCATAAAAACAAATTGTAAGTTTTTAAATATTTTCATTCTATTTGGATTTGGATGAAGAGTCACATCCACTCCGAGAAATTTATCCACTAATACCGGAAGAAACTCCTTGGCATCCGGAAGTGATTCATTGGTGGAAACACAATTTACAAACGCCTGCCAATAACTCGGTGTTACAATCGCCACTTGAGAGATAAGCGCTAACAAAACTTTGGTTGTCACCACAACTTCCTTCATTGTTAAATGAGTACAGTCATTCTGCCACTCAGTAACAACTGTACCCTGAATGGCTTGAAGACGCGCTTGCAACTCATTTCGTGATAGCAAATCTAGTGTTGACGTAACAACAACGATTGTTAGCTTTTTGACCGTAAATTCATTCTCAAGTACGCCAAATCTTATGCGAGATCCATCACGGACTTCATATGGAATTTTATGTGGAATTCCAACCTTTGCCTCAATGTTATCGTTCACATATGTTCCGTACTTGGAATCGTTGTCAATCAAACGAATTCGGTCAGTTTCAGGAAACAGGAATGCATGTTGTCGACTAACAGACATGTCCCCTGGCAGATGCAGGTTGCAATCCTTTCGTCCGACTGTGTGCTCCTTTTTGCTTAGCAAAATGTAGTACACCTTCTCTGTGATAAAAATTAAAAATTTCAGCATCTTAACCAAATGGAACAAAGGAATATTGTTTATAATATATTCTTACCTGGATTGGTTTTGTTTGTTAATACCCACATGTTGATTATAATTTCATAAACTTGGTTTAAAACAAACTATTATGCAAACATCTCTAAAAGATGAATTTTTATGTTTTATTATGTTATTTTTGTCAGCCGGTGCTGAAGACTATGCGTACTGCGCATAATTGTTAATTCGCAAAAGATTTAAATGTCATTCTGCAAAACAAATGTGCAAAACAAATGAAATCCGGATGATCATGATTAATGACACTGGGTATTTATGTTGAATCGTAAATCGTTTTCCAGTCAATTCACAATTGTCTTAAATTGCAACCTACAAGTTAACATTATAAAAAAAAACATAGTATTACTGCAAAAACTTTTATATTCAACTCAAACAGAAAAGAAATCTAAAAATACGTCCGAATTTTTTTTCGGCTTTCGCACAGCTGCGATTTTAAAAGTACCACATGCCTATCGCAGCTCACAATTAATCATGTGGCAAAAGCGAGAACTCAATTTGTTATGACATTAGCTTTTTAAACAAAAATTTGGCGTTTATTTCTTTGATGTTATTCCGCTTTTTAAAAATTGTTATTTCGTGACTTTAATTATTTAAAAAGTAATATATTTAGTAATTTTAAATTTTTGAAGCTGAATGGACTTTCCACAAAGTGTTGCGTCGGTGGATGTGACAACATTTTTGTTCCTAAGACTGCAAGTCATATCATATGTTTCATTCGTAATTGTTTTTACTATTTTAATGTAAACATTGTTCCTAAAAAATGTTTTATTCACAGATTAAGATTAATTTTATATTATCAGTTGATCGAGAGGTTCACAAAAAACTGTTAGAAAATTACAAATATTACTAAGCTAAACAACCAAGTTGAAAACCACAAACAAAGTTTATTATTGTGCTCAAAACACTTCGAAAAGCAATGTGCGTTTCTCTCGGACTTCACAAAAAATTAATGAAATTTGCGTTTTTTTTAAATAAAGGTTATAGTTTAATTCATATTTTATTTCATAGTATCCTATTTTATTGTATAAATTATAATTTAAAAAATAGGTAGTAGGGCTGCGATTACAATTTTGCAACAGTATAAATTATTTTTTAGCTGGGGACATATCAAAAAGCTCCACGTTTTCAAATTGCTAAATTGAAGCAAATGCTGTAATTGTTTTAAGAGGATTGAGAATAAATACAATTAAGGACTACAAGTTAGTTAAATTTCAAAAAAAAAAAAACATCAAATGAAACTTCGAAAAATAGTAAATATGTGACTCATTTTTAAATAATTTTATTAATTACGTTTTTTCTCTAAAAATGTAATGGGTTATTTATGAAATTCTTTTTTATTAAAATAAATAGTTTTCAAAATGTTTAAATGGCAAAAGCCTAGTATTTGGTTTTAGTTTTAGTGTAAGTTGGAGCTGTTAAAGATGCCGACTTAATTGGTATTGTCTCTGAGCACGGCTGGCACGCACAGATCCGTGGAATATCAACATTCTTCTTAAGTGTGAAACCATCAGCACATTTTAATGTTATTGCTATTGTTTCCATTTCCTTAATTGCACAACAATCACATTTTTTATCTTGAGCAAAAGTTTCTGGATTGTATTTAGAACCAGAAGAGCATGAACCGTGGCATTCAGTAAATCCTCGAATGGGTTCAATGTTTTTACACAGTCCATGAATGGGTTGAATTTGTCGCACAAGTCCAATCGTTTCAAGTTCCGTTAAAGACGAGGGCATGCAATTTTCTGAAAAACGAATTCAATGGTAAATTTTTTTTAAAAACTTCAATCTAATTTTTTAGTTACTCTGTGCTTCTGGAATTATTTTACAAAATTGACAGCATCCTTTGAAATATCTCAACTCTTGTGGACATTCTAGTACCGGACATGTTTCTTGTTTGGAATTAATTATAAACTGATGGTCTTTTAGACTGCAACTAAATTCGGTGCAATTGTCGGCACTGAACCAAATCCTGCCAGGCTCAAAAACAGTGTCACCCAAAATGCATTGAACTTGCACACATTTGCCACAGCATTTGTCGTCCTCAATTTTTAATTCATAACCTTTTCCACAAGAAGTGACTTCACATTTTTTGATTCTGTCCTTTGTTGATGTGACACCGTTTAATTTAATGACGCACTCCTTTTCCAAGCAAGGATCTTCAGTAGGCCATACATCTCCAACCTTCTTCAGTACCGGTTTTCCATTTATAATTACTATGCATTTATCCTTGGGCGGGACTGTAAAAATATTTATTAACAATTTAAATAATAACCAATATTTGAAATAATCTTTGAAAATGATAACTTACCGCATTCAAATTTATCGCAACATTTCCAATTACTTTCAACCTTCACAACCTCATAGAATGGCTTTTCACACTGTTCCGGTTTAGTCGGGCATAGCGTTTTATCGCAAACCACCTTTTCAGTTGGACAACATCCCGACGTATCTTTCACCAATTTCTCACCGGGAGTTAAAGGAGTCGTTAGTTTCGGAGTTGGTTCACAATCTTCAATTGGCTTGCATTCACATATGAACTTAACACAACCATCATCACTGGTGATCATCTTTTTGTACTGTCCTGGACCACAATCTGGCTTAGGTTTTCGAGTGCAAGTCAATGACTCACTTATTTTGATCTCTTCTGATACACAAATCACTTTAGCACAGCACTCACCAGGAACCTTATCCTGGACTTGTGGTTTCATTCCCTTTTCGCAAGCTACTTCAAGAGATTTACAATCTTTCTTCATGCAAATAACCTGACCGTGATCATCACATTCACAACTGGTGCATTCATTGGGTTGCCATTTGTCACCCGCATAGTGTCCATCCTTATCGCAGGGTTCGCATTTTGATTCGGGTATACATAATCCATTCTGTAAGACCTTATTTTGGGGACAAAAGCATCCTTCAGTCTTGCCTACAGGACAACTGTCAATTAACTTTATGGGTTTGTTTTTAGTGAATGAAGTCTTTGTAACAGGTTCTTTGGTTGAAACGACGTCACAAGTCAACGGACAACCACATGGACTATATTCTAGATTGGAAGGGCTAAAACCGATAAAATTAGTATATTAAGTTCCATTGAAATGTTAAGAAAAAAAACATACCATTCAAATGGACAAAGCGCATTGCTTCTCCAATTTAAGCATATTCCATTCTTCTGACACTCTCTAGCATAAGTTGCCAGCGATTCACATGCTCCTTGTTGATTTGGACCGGTTTTACAAATATCCCTTTGGCAACTTTCAACGTACATGAAAGGATCTACAATCATGTGACATTGTCCGAAAAGATCTTCCTCCAAAAATTTTAGACAAGGGTCACTTTCTGGTGGTAATGGAATGCACTCATCCATCACTGCTTCTTCACTGACACAATTTTGTTCATCTAAGCCCAATTTTGGTTCATCTGCCAACCATGATGAAATTACATCATTGACTGAATCTTTTCCGGGAACGGCTGTTTTAGGATTTGGTTTAAGATCGTCATTTGGATTTCCATTACAATTTCCACAAAGCCCCTCAAGTTTTTGACCATACTTCAGACTTGGCAATTGAATTGAAAATGATAGATCATCAAATAAGCTAGAGATTGCCACTTGAGACTCTGGAAGAATGAGATCAATTCCTTTCTTCTGCACTTCCTTCACTTGTATCCATTTTTTATCAATTGGAAGTTTGGTAACAGCGATTCCATCAATAAATGTTTTTATGTTTTTGTTAGGTTCCCGTTGCAAATGAATCATATGTTCTCCATAAATAATGTGCAATGATTTAGCGCATGTTGCTGTATTTTTGGCAGTCTTTTTATTTTTCGCAGGATTGTTGTCGCATGGTCCAACACTAACGTACACTTGGAATGTGTGTATTCCTGGTATCAAAATATCTCTTGTCAGGAGGTACGTACAATTTCCATCAACTGTAAAATTCTTTCTGTCGTAGGTGAGATATTGTGATTTTCCGAAACCATCGCAAACACAATCTCTACAGTCAGAGATAGGGACACATTTTTCACCTTTGCGAACATACCCTTCAGGACAGTAACAGCCCGAGAAACATTGTCCTGGAATTTGGGGACAATCATCTGCTGACAAATTTTCGCACGATGGTTCACAACGGCGACGGAAACAGTCCTTGTGCACTAATGGTGCATCGCAAATCGCCTCACAACTATAAACCGATCTCCAGGTATCCAAATGGACACTCGTGTCAGATGCTAGGCATTCAGTCACGAAATTTTGCAGAATATTACATTTACAGTCTTTTATTAAAGATGCATCTTCCAGTAATGTTGAATTCTTCGAGGTCTTCAGACAATCGCATGTTGTCTCTAAACAACTGGACACAAACTTATCAATGTCGACAGCTTTAACACAAATTCCAAACACTTCATCACGTACAGCGTTACATATTTTCCATGCCTTCTCCTGTAAATCCTTTGAGCATGCATGTGGTTGACATTCGTCTTTCAGTGTTCTATCTACCAACCAGCTGTCTCCAAAGTCAATTGTGGAATCCGATGGATCGCCATTTGGAAGGCGCTTATCGTCATAAGCCAATCCATTATAATACCCACAGAGACCATCAACTGAAGATATTTTAGCACTGGACAC
This sequence comes from Sylvicola cinctus, assembly GCA_963854165.1. Lineage (NCBI taxonomy): Eukaryota > Metazoa > Arthropoda > Insecta > Diptera > Anisopodidae > Sylvicola > Sylvicola cinctus. Next base: position 55,745,259 of record OY974082.1, read on the forward strand.
ACCCACTTTAATATCAGTGTCCTTATCAAATGACACCCAAAATCCATGCAAGTGGGAAATGTATAATAGCGTATTTCCGATTTTGGAAACACTGAACACATTGGCCTTTGCAGCAATAGTTTGCTTTAGTTGGTCGACTGTGTATCGGTAGCCATTTAGATCGACAGTAAGATCTGAATTTAAAATCAACTCTTGGCTAGATTTTTTGTCGTTAATTAATATCTTCTTCGTGCACACAAAGTTTCCGGCACTACAATCTTTCGCAACTGTGAAAGAATAAAAGTCTTTTAAGAATTTGTAACATGGACCATAATATGAAACAACTTACCAATCACTGCCCATTCATCATAGACCAAATCTCTTGCCAGAATATGACTGCAAATATCGTACTTAAATTCAGTGTTGTCAAATGTCGTAAATGTTCGGCCAGTAACATTGCAAACAGCATCCTGATCAGGAACGGTTTCACATACAAATTGGGCGCATCCACTGGCGGAATTGCTGGGAATGATCACAACGTCATAGCCAGGAGGACACTGCGAAACAGGACACTCCAACATTTGTGTCTCTTGATTTAAGAATTGAGCAGCTGGTGTGCACGTGTATTCAGCGCATTGCTCCTGAATGCTGGGAGCTGGTGTTTTATCAGGAACCGCCAATTGTGCATACTTGCTGGACTTACGATTTTTGTATGAGTTTTTGGTAGATGTCTGCATTATTAATTGGTCCTGCACTTGTGTACTTGTTTGAAACATGGCAGATGTTTTCGAGGTTTTTGTCTTTGTGCCAAAATCGGATCCCGATTTTAGGTTCACTTTAAAGCCCGGCGGACATGTTGGTTTTGGACACTTTTTAGTAACAGCTATTTAAAATATAATATATAAAATTTAGATTGTGGTTCACTGCATAAATTAAATTCTTAAATTACTTTTAATTGTCTCAATGGTAGTTACAGTTTTCAAACATTTCACTTCATCATCGGGACAATCTTGGATGCCATCACACCACGAACTTTCTGCAATACAAGCACCACTGGATGGACATAGCATGTGTTGTGGAGGACACGGTTCACAAAGGCACGTGCATGATGTTGATTTTACTCGGCGTAAATCTTCCGGACATTTTGGACACTCTTTTGGTTTGCATTGTGCTACACCACCTAATATGCAGACACATTCAGAACAATCATCGGACTCGTATTTGGCGCCCACGTCATATCTATAACAATTTGCATAATTTATTAATTGCAATAATTTGAGTGAAAAAAAAAATGATCTTACTGAATGTGTCCAACCATGCAAGGACATTGTGATCTGGGTACACAGGTTTGTCCATTCCAATAATTTGGAGGACTACATTTGCAACCAGTTGTTGTAGGAATCATAACTCCGGGACATGTTCCACACTTTGTATCCACTATTTTTATGGGTGTTGGCTTTGTTGGAATTCTCTCAATAGGAGCTAAAATGAACATTACTGAATATTAATTTCATTGTCCAATTTTTAAAAGTGTTATACTAACGGTATGATTTAAAGCAACCCAAAGGTTCCACTCTAAGTTCAATAGTTTTGTCCCATTTAACTGGTACTATTTTCAGGAACTTTGCTTGAATCGGATACTTAAAGTAATTTTCTTTTGGTGTGTCTTTATCAAAATTTCCCAGGAATATTTTGGGATCCCCATTTGGAAGTTGTACCAAATTCCAAACAAAGTCATCTGGTGAATACAATACATTAAAAGCAGTCACCCATCCATTGGGGCCACCCTTTGTCTTAAACCCTGTTAAATTGCGGGGCTCCAAAAAGTCAAACATTACATATTGACTGGGTGAGTCAATTGCTGGACGCCATGCAACTGGCGATGATAATTTCAAAACGTCAAATGCTTCTGGTTCCTTTGATGTTAAAGGCTTAGATGAGCTAATTTTTATTTGAGTGGGATCCAGTTTTCCATTATCCAAACCCATCGGGTCGTCGCACAATGGTTTATCCTCTTCAAAAATTGGAATCGGAGTTGTAATAATTTTTTGTTTACCTAAACTTGGCATGGGGGTGGACATTGGAATTATGATAATTGGAACTGGTGTTTGTTTGACTTGTGGTGAACATCCAAGGAGTTCAGCGCGTATTGCTATTGACTCATGCCATGTGAGTGGGTATATTCGAACGCTTTTGGCTTCAATTGGTATTTTAAAAGTACTCTTTACTGGTGTTCGATTATCGACCGGTCCCTTAAATATTTGTGGCTTCTTTGATTCATCGATTAAATAATGATAGGCAATGTCGTCCATGCTGTAGAGTATTTTGAAGCTGGTTACATACTGATCAAATATTGGACTACCACGTAATATTACGCCGAAAAGAGGTAATGGTTTTGGCAATGTTATTTGAAGATACTGCATTTGGTCATTGATCTTAGGTGACCAACTTCCACCTGTAAAACAAAAAAAATGTTTTACAAAAAAATTTTATGTTTAATTACTTATATTTTGACATACTGGAGGTCTCCGTCGGTTTAGAGTCCAATCTAGAGTATTCTGGCTTAAAGGAGGCGCCTAGGTAGGAACTAGCCGAGAATGCCGCATCTGATAGTGGATAATCTCCTTCAATAACAGGGACCAACCTGTATTATAGAAATTAAGGATCAATTAGAATGTATTTATTAGATAAGATCAAATCAATTACTTGGTAGGGTCACAATCTTTAGGTGGTGTTACTGTTGTGGAAACAACAAAAAGAGCCGGTGCTTTTGTAGTTATAGGCCTCTCGACTAACAAATCATAAGATTCCGATTTGTCGATAATGGGTTTCTTAGTTGATATGTGTTTTGTTTTTATAACAGTTTTAGTTTTTGTCTTCTCAATTATGGTTTCAAAACTGCTGCAGTCTGAATCATCACAGATGAATGTATTCTCCACGCATTGGCAATGCTCGCAATCATTTTCCGTAATCTTATCGTTTGGTTTAACAAAAATGCCATTGTTACTCAGGCACGGACAATCAGCCGGTTTGGTACACGAGGTTCTGTCTCTCCAATAGTGTCCCGGTGGGCAAGACATCACCGTTGAAATGTCGTCCACACATCCGCTAACGCATTCAAAAGATGAGCCACTGCATTTTCCTTCCTTAATAAGAGCCTGGGAAACAAGCATATGTATGTAAATCAATTTAGTATAAATAAAAAAATATGTTTTGTTAAATTTTCTCACCTTTTTGAAGAAGTGGCATGTTTTGTCGCATGGAATAATACATTCATTCCACGTTGAACCTGGTGGACACTTTAATTGCGATGAACTTGATGTAACATCTGGGGTTTTTTCTAAAACAAAATAGTTAAGTTAGAAGTTCAGTGAATAGTTTATTAAATACATACCACCACATGATGGTTTTGTAACAAGCACAGAATAAATCCAGTCACAAATCATTGACGTTGGATTAAACATCATTGTCGGACCACAAGTCTTCTCTACAAATTCCCAATTTCCATCAATTGTTGGCTGACAATGTAAGAATTTGTGACAATCTCCCGGAAACTCAACATGTGGCACATTTAAATCGCATGACTTGTTGATAACGACAGGTTTCTTTTGGACCTTAACATATGGTGTTGGAATTTCAATGTAAGGTAAGGATGTCGTTGTTATGATGTTATCGCAATAAGGTTTAATTGCAACAACTGAAAATATCCAGTCACAAACCATTGCAACTGGATTGAACATCATTGTAGGACCACATGTTTTTTCTACAAACTCCCAATTACCATCGATTGTGGGCTGACAATGTAAAAATTTGTAGCAATCACCGGGATACTCTACATGCGAAATTTCAGGATCACATTTCATGGGCTTTACAGGTGTCGGTGTGGTTATTATGGGGCGTTGCTCTTTATCTACGTCTCCCACCAAATGCCCGATTGGTTTTGTGTACTTTTCGCTTTTTTTAAATGATTTCGGGGTCGAAATAGGGAAAATGAACTCAAACATGGCTTCTGTTGTCTTCTCATCACACTGGCAAAATACACGAATTTCATAGTCGGAGCATTTTCCAGAACAAATAAGTCCGCGCTCCAATGAACACTCAGTGTTCTCGCCAGTTGCTTTAGGAATTTCATGTTTATCCACAGTACGACATTCAATTCGTGTCATCATCTCTGATGGACATGCTGCGGATGATCCTTTGTTTTTCAACAAAAAGTACGACGGTACTGGCTCCTTATCACCATTCTTCGTTGCTTTAGTTTTGGTTTTAACGCCAGTTTTAACACCAACACCACCAGCGTCTTGATTGATCCAGTCGGACCAACCAGGGGCACACTGATGATCCTGTTCACGCCACGGCTGGTCTGTTACCACATTTTCTATGTATGGTGCAGGCGTCTCTTTACATGGTTCACCACTACAAATTTCCTTGCCACGAGTGCAACTACACTTTTGGCACTTATCACTAGAAATTAAATCACCTTCATAGTAGGTGACACCATTCTTTTCCAAACATACTGGCTTGCAAATCTGTTTCGAAACGCATTGTGAATAAGAGCTATTAAAATAAATCTCATCCGATGCACAAGGCTTGAATTTACATCCTTCAACGCATGTATCTTCATTGCACATTCGCTGGTCTTTCGCTTGATCTAGAACATTGTCACATGTCTCGATTTCACAAGTTGACACACATGGGCTGTATGCCGAACAGTGAGGGTCGCATTGCATGGCTGGTTGCATAAAAAGCAATTGTTTAGTACATTTTGATAAGAAACTTTTTCATATAATTACTTACGACACAAGTCAGGGGTCCTCCACTTAATAATTAACCCACGCATGGTACAGGCATAAGCATATGCAGACAGAGCAGTACACAAACACTCACAGTCTCCTCCTTGGTCACAGGCACAAGTGTCAAAAATGCAACGCTTCATGTATGATTCTACAGGAACTTCGGAATGGCATGACTTAAAAACATCACTCTTAAGAATTTCACATTTTCTTTGCGACCAAATTTTACGGTGCGGATGTTCTTGGCATGAATTGATTTGTTCAGTGGAAGCTGCAGCATATAACAGAAGTTATAAAATTTATTTAAGAAAAAATTAAATTAAATTAAAATTACGTTTGCAGAAGTCTTGTAAGCGCCAAGAGTCTCCAAAAAGTGTAGGACTGCTTTCAAGCCCAGCTGATGGTGATTTAAAATCGTCTAATGCATTTCCATTGTAATTACCACACAGACCTTGCACTCGTCCCTTCCAACGTGATCCTAATTGGACATACACACGGGTTCCACGATCCCATTTAATTTGCAACTCCAAACCGGGAGCTTCCACGGTTATAAAAACTCCAGCTCTATAGACAACTAAATTTTTCAGCGTGGACTTTGCAACACCTAAGTAATTTTTGAAATAAACATTTATATATTATTAAAATGATTCTTTAAGAAATCATAAAAACAGATTTACCTATCAAATCCTTATTGTCTGACGTGAGGGTAATGCTTTCTGCCTTCGGTTTTAATAGCGACACGGTAATTGACTTGGAACAGGTGACACCCATTGAACCACACAAAATATTTTGAATCACTACGGAATATCCATCACCGCCTTCCAGCACACCTTTTGACAGGAGGTAATCACAAGCCCCCTGAAAATCGTATTGTTTTCCATCAAATGTTTCAAAATGGGAGTCACCCCAAGCCGAGCACGTAGATGCACAAGCCCGAGTTGTACAGCTCCACTTTCCGGCCTTGCACTGACAAGTGTTGCATTCTTCTTGCATTTTATCGCCATCGTTGTAGCTTCTACCTCCATGGTGGCAAGAGCAATCAGTCGGAAGGACACATTTTTTTAGCGATACATCAAGTACGAAACCTTTTTTGCAAATGCATCCTGGAAGACATTCAGCAGCAGATGACGGTTGATAGACGTGCATATTTTTACATGTCATTGGTTCAGATGGTTCGCATGTTGTGAAATCTTGATTCTGACTTGATAAACATTTACTCTTCAAATCAGCTGCTGGTGGATACTTTTTGGCATCGCCATCTTTAGCCTCCTCGCATATCCATTTGCCCGAACATTTGCTATTTTAAAATCACACAAGGCAGTTATTTAACAACTAAATCAAACAATGGAAGTCATAACGTTCTGACCATAATTCCAAATGCTTCGTTCCAGGACGAACTTCTTTGTAACCAGGTTGGAAAGTAAGTCCCTTATAGAAACATGGACACAAACCAACTGGAATGCATTCATAGTTTTCATTTAATATTTTTCCCACAGGACATCTGCATCCTTCCACGCATTCTGGTTTGCAATCTTCATCGTTTTGCATGTCTTCGCATGTATTAGAGCAACTGTCACCACATTCCTCGTATATTTGTCCAGCCGGGCATTTTACTTCTGCAAGTATAAATTTACAGGATTTAAATTTTTAAGAATTTATTAATTTAATGAGTTATTAATTAACGAACCACATTCGCTGACTTTGTAGCGCCAATTAATCACGGATCCCTGTCTCGCACATTCGGTGGCATATGCAGCAAAAATAGGACACGAACAAGAAGCACTATCATCTTTGCAAGCGCACACATCATACATACAATCATCGTAGAATGGTGAAGGATCCACAGACCAATGACAATCTGATAATTAGACATGAAAAAAGTAGATTAAGTATTGGGCAATTTAAATTTTATAAAAAGGACATACCGTCAAAAACGACATCACGGATTTTTTTACAAATTTTTTCAGCCATTGCTTTTTTATCAACATTTACTTGGCAAGGATGTGGAACCTCAACAGTATCTGTAAGATATGGGCATGACTCCTTGGTCTTCCATTTGTCCGCAAATGGATGAACAGATGATTCAACATCACCTTCTGGTGTAAGGAAATCATCTTGTAGGTTGGAATTAAATGTTCCACAAAGTCCTTTCGTTTTACCACGATATGTCGCCGGTGCGTCGATGTAAACGCGAGTCTGACCGTCCCACCATAACTTGAGGCCATCCTTAAATGTCACTGTGAATTTATTAATTTTTTAAATTATATTTAAATACATTTAAAAATATAATAAATTACCAGTTGCAAAATTGGAGCTAGGTCTTCTAATTTTGGCCAATCCGTTATTAATAATGCGCGGAGTTTTTTTCAATTCAACTCCATCAACGGCAATTTTTCGTCCCTGCTTAAATTGGATTTGTTTAACTTCAGCTCCTTTAGCATTTGGGAAGTTTATGGTAACCGATTTTGTACATGATGGCATATCGGTGCTAGTTGATGGTGCAAAGTCCATTCCCTAGAATGATAATGGTAATTATTAAAATATTTATATTTTATCAATAAAATTGTATATCCGTACTTCAGAAATACTTCCTGGACACGCAACATTTTCTGCTTCTATTGAAATGTTTGACGTCTTCATTAAATGATACGAGCATTTTCCCATGAAGTCATATCGTTTTCCATCAAATGTAATGTAATGAGGATCACCAATGGCTCCGCAACGAGAACCACAAGTAACATCCGTACATTTCCACGAACCGTTTTCACAAGTACAAGTATTGCAATCCTTTATAATTTGTCTGTGTGGTTTGAATATCTTGCCGCGAAGTGTGCATGGGCATGACTTCTTTGGAATGCAGTTATTTTCATGAAGAACGGTTCCTTCAGGGCAGAAGCAACCTTCATTGCAGGTGGTATGAGTTTCCTATAAATTTTAATTATAAAAAAAAATTACTTTAAATGCCTTAAGGGCTACAACGCTTATAAATTTACATCAGTAGCACTTCCACAAGATTGTTCATGAGCTGGGCCACATGCCATGTAGACCCTTCCATTTTTGCAGGTTATTGCTGAAATTTTTGATTTTTTAGAAAAGTATGACGCTAAAATTATTGCTTAAAATCTTACGGCATATTTCCATATCCCTCCATCCCTGCTCCAAGACAATTCCTTGGAATTGACAGTCCTTAATGAAAACAGAAACACTTTCACAGGCACATTTATTCGGATTTTTAGTGTCCGTGCAAAAGCAGTAATCAGATATGCAATTTTGAAGTATCGATTCTTCATTTAATTTCTAAAAACAATAAAATAAAATAATTGATTAAAACTAAAAATTACTTGTGTAAAACATTGTACCTCTAAACATTTCGAAAACGTTGAGCTCTTGATTAATTGATTACAAATTTTCAACGCATTTGCGTGCACATTCTCAGGACACTGCATCTCCATAGCTTCATTTAGTTGAGAAGGTTTGCAAATATTCTTCTCATTTGACACTTTCCACGAGTCCACAAATGTCTGAGACATTTTCTGGACAGCTCCATTTTTAGACATAAAGTCATTGCTAGTATCTTGATCCAAAGTACCACAAAGTCCCGCAGTCCTATTCCACAGTGCTGCTGTGGCCTCTACAGTCAGATAACGATCAGCATCCCAGACTACAGTTAAACCAACTGCGTCGAGGACAATTTTTAAATTAAGCCCGAAAAATGTTACACGCATTCCAGTAACTTGGGCCGGTATAGGAAGCTGCTTTTTTGGTGTGAAGAGTTCAATTGTTCCATCTGTAATAATTAGTAAGTAGTTTTCGGTTCCCAATGAATAGTCTAAAAGTTAGTAATTTACCATTGTTTTTAAAAGTGTACAACAAATCTTGAAGATAAATTTCCAACTTTGTGACGCACTGCGCATTTCCATATGGGCATATCGTCTGCACGACACTGAAACTTCCGTCCTTGAAGTCTTGCGCAATAGTGTGGGAACAACTTAAATCTGTATTGTAGATAAGTCCGTCAAATGTTTTTGCTTTGTTTCCATTCCAGATAAGGCAAATTGCGGGGTTCGGTGTACGATGTTTGATAGCGACACCACCAGTCATGTAAAGTGAATAAACGCCCGGCATTTGAGATTGTGACTCCTCAAATCCATCATCAGTTTCATAGTACATGGAACCATCCTTCTTTGTACCTCCTTTTTTTCGCATTTTTATGATCTTTGTTTTTGTTATAACTTTCTCCCAAACTTCATCGTCTTCATCCTCCTCCTGTTTTTGGACTTTATATTTGGTTTTTACTCCAGCTCCATGTCCGCTTAAGGATGTGTCAAATGCTTGATAGAATGTTTGTGATGTTCCAGCCAATGGAACTATTTCCATGTTGGCACCTTTAAACATTTTTTTGGTTTTTAAATAAATTTAACTTTTCTTTAATATAAAATCTTACCAAATACGCATTGAGGAATTTTCTCTGGTATAAATTTGCCAACAGCAAATTGGCATGTATAAATAGACGCTGGTGAATATTCAAATTCAATTCCAGGCGGACAATAAACAGAACAACTCATTGAGTCTTGTGTTCCCGAGCAATTGTATCCACCATTAAATTGAAGACGTTTTGATGGCGCACAAACATCAACATTGTACTGACATTGACCACCCCTAAAAGTTGGCGGACATTGGCACATATTGAAGGACAGGCAATTACCGCCATTTTGGCAGGCTGGACTGCAAGTTGCTGTTGCCCAAAATCATTTTTGTATCACTAAAATATGTCGCCCAAATTTAAATGACAAACTAAATACCTTGACAATCTGGAATAACGGTCATATCAGTTCGTGTCGGCACCCATTGTCCATCCTTGCACTCAATATTTGCCATTGTGGAACCGTCTGGAAAACGATGTCCTTTCATGCATGTGATCGAGCAAGTTGTCTGAGTGCATGATCTTTTCGAGTTTTTAGGTAATGTCGGAAATGAGACACAAAGTTTCTTTTCAAATTGACATTGTGCACCCATAAAATTCTGTGGACACTGACATTGTCCCGGAGAAATACAAATTCCCTTATTTTTACAGGATGGCATGCAAATAGCTATTCAAAGCAAAATTTGTATTTTTATTAAATAATTTCACAAAAATATAGATTAATTAATTTTGCATTACGTTCGCATGATGGAGGCTCAGCCCACTCCGAATCCTTAAGAGTCCATTTGCCATTGACGCAACTAAAGAACAACGACGTTTGGCCATTTGGAAACTGATATTCTTTCATACATGTCGCCTTGCAAGTGTTTGTTATTGAAGTACATCTTATTGATGCATTCATTATGTTGTAGTTTAATTTCGCTGGACATTGTGGTCCGACGCCCTTTTGAGACATTGTCATAAACTGACTACCAGACATTTGTTGACCACCGATAAGATTTTGGAAGTCTTTAATTGCTGTTTGTCCGGTATGGAGTTTGGGGTCAAAATGAGTATTATACTTCGACATTAAATGTGGCGATAGATTTGTCGGAAATGCGAAATCTCTTTGGCTGGTGAATTTGAAAATAACATTTGGATAAGAATAATCATAATTTTACAAAGTAAAGCTATACAACTATAGCACTGATAACAAATACATAATTCAAAATTTTTTAAGTTCTTTGAGGCGTAACTTGTAAAAGCAAAATAAAAAAGATGGCATAAAATTTAATGTTTCAAGAAATAATTGTATATTGTATTTAGAAATAAAATGTATTTCATAAACTACAGTAAACGAAATTCAATTAATTCCACTATGTTTTTCGTTAGTAACATATGGAAACCGTTACAGAATTACGGTTTATATATAACACCATAATAACAAGTCCATACGGTTAAGTTAAAAGGAAACGAATTATTTTTCTAATCGGCATAACGGGCTAGATGATTAGATAATAATAGTTTTTAAATTTTTGCAGTGCAAAGTTTAATTAATTCTATGTACTTTGAAGGGACTCTTGCTGAAGTAAGGTTTCCCCATTTTAATAAATTTTATAATATTTTTATCTGTGCTTCTCTTTACTGCCTCATTAAGCACACATTTAAAAAAAAAAAAGCTAAGGCCAAAAAGAGACATTTTTAGACTGGTCTCTAAAAACAAAGTCTCTTCCAGAGAGATTATTAGCAGGGTCAACGACATTTAAATGGAAAAAATGTACTAAAAAATCACCGTTAACCGCACACCATCGGAAGAAGCGCCTAGAATTCGCAGAAAAATATAATTCATTTCGTGATAACTGGAAAAACATTATATTTTCGCACAAAAAAAAAATTAATCTGGATGGTTCTGATGGTTTTAAATTTTATTGGGAATTAATTGAATTTCGTTCACTGTTTTTTAAAGGCTAACACATATTATGATATTACACTATTGGAAAACATCGGCATTACTATTTGTCAGAAATGGATAATTAAAATAACTTACATTTGAGCACCATTATTTGAGAATAACTGTTCAATTTGATGAAATTGATCTCCTTGCATTTGATCAAATTCACCAGTGGGCTTTTGATCTTCCGATAAAGATCCTTTTAATCCTAAGAGGAAAAGTACGAAATACACATTTGCACTTCTCATGATTTTTATATTTTGAAACAACTTTTACAATTCACTCATTGTCACCATTCAAAGAAATATGTCCTATCGTTTTCTATATTAATTTCAACACAAAAACTTCACTATTCAGTACTTTTACTTAAATATTCACTTTTCACAGATTTAAAAATAATATCCTCAGTTTAATTTATGTATTATTATTTTTTTTTGCACAAATTTCACTTTTTTAATCCAACAAACACTTTACAACACTGAAATCCAACTGTTCCAAGCACAGCATCCACAGCCCTTTTTATACAAAAAACTTATCTGAATTAACCGTCAATTCAGGCAAGTTTATCTGCAATATTATAATAATATTGTTGGTCCCGACTCCGGATGGAGGCCAAGATTAAACTTTTGCCCCTCAAACATAAAAATAACTGCCCTCATTTCACCTAATCGCAATGTGTGTTAAAAGTGAATTTTCCATATTTTTTTTGAAAATTTGCAAAACACCCACGACATAAAAGTTCGCGCAGTTGTACGAAGCTTGAAAGTCTCAAGGCCATGCTTATCAATGTTATTGTTGTTTTGTCGTTATGATAAATTTTATGCAGCTCATACGTAATATGGGTAGTTCCATTTATTTTGAAAAATGAATGAGTGGAAAACCAGTCAGTCCCAAATAAATTCTGGAAAACTGCTAGGGGATTTTTTTTGGTATTGTAACTATAATTATAAATATACCATGTTTAATTAAAATGTCAAAAAAGATTTAAGTAGTTGACCAATATTGGGTACATTAATATGCACTTATAATTATATAGGCATGGTTAACACATCCTTTTTTCTTGCTGACGCTCTTCCATATGTATAAAACGTATCAGATACATTGCAAATTAAACCAAAATTTGAATGCTGCGTATCATACAGATAAAACAAATTTAGATTTTTTTTTGTGATTAACTTATAACTGAAACTTTCTATTTTTATGCCAAAGTTCTTTAATCTACAAAGTGACCCTGACCGACTTTTACGGTATAGTACAAAACATGACTGATGACCGCGTGCATAAATTGTTTTTGTGGAAATAAAGCATCAACCGTTTACTGGAATTTTATCACAGCTTTTATGATACACCAAATATTTAAGTGCGTATCACTGTTAAGTAACTGCTGAATATTAAAATCCTAATAATTTGAAGTAAGAAGAGGAAGTTTATTAAATGGGTGTCCTCTGAATATATAAAGAAAGGCAACTTGGTCCTCAATCAAAAATTTAAGCTTGGGGACTCGGTATAAGGAAGATGTAAGGTCAAAACTTAATGTGTAGTGGTTAAGCTTAAAAAGCAATTTTAGTGTAAAAAAAAATCTGTAACATTAAAAACTGATAGTGGTATAGCAAACAATAATTCCATTTTTTAGTAAATATTTGATATTCAAGGGTTGTATGACAATGATCGACTGATGACAAATCAGTTTTCAGAATATTTAATGGCTAAATGACTGACGATTTAAATTGTCATTTGACAAAATCCAATTAGTTAATAGCCATAATTATTCACCGGTTCAAGTGGTTTTAATAATTAGGAACACAATTCCAATATTTCGGTAGTTCGTCATTGCAACGCAGAAATGAAACATCGTGATAAAACGGGTGCAGATAATTCTCCGAAAATTTGGGGATCTCAAAAACCATCAAAAAAATGGAAATCCTCTCCAACATATATAATTGCTTATGTAAGTAAAATTAAACTATTGCATATAAATTTACAAACAAATAACTTTCTTCGACTGTATTTTAAGTTTCTTGGACTCGCTCCATTTCAAGTGAAGGATTCGCACCTTCAGACTACTCCTTGGAATATTGTCTACACTCTTATCTGCTGTTTGCTTTATTTGTTAGTGTTTGCTGCTACAATTTTAAAATCTACTTCTAGGGCTTATCCGGTAATTATAGAGGTTGGTATGTTGGTAAAAAAAGGATTTAGTTAGACAATTGTTACAAGTGACCATTTTTCTAGGACACGCAATTCACATTACGGTTGGTTTTCTTCTCTGTGTTCCCACTTACATCATGTGTTTAATACACACGAAACAAATGAATGGGGTTTACCAAAAGTTAAATCAAATTGATTCGGCTATGGAACCATTTATGAATTACTCGAAACGGGAGTTGCAGCAAAGTAAACTGTTTCGTGGCGTTATATTCTTTGGCATGGTTTTCTTCTTTGTGGTTGCATCGATTTTTGAGATAAGTGTTGCTTATAGGTATTGTATATTCATATGATACATATATTGTGGGAATGAATGAATTTTAATTGGATTAATATCGATGTTAATAATATTGTTGTTTGTCAGTATTTATGGAGAGTACGTCATTGTTGTCTGCTTGTCTTACATATTTCCTTATATGACGGCGGCCCTAATTATTTCACAATTTGTTTTAATTGTGCTTGCAATATGCAAATGGTTTGAGCAAATTAATCTGTAAGATTAACGACTAACTATAAAAAGAAAATGCAATTCCAAAATGCTTTTTATTATTTTACAGAATTTTGAAAAAAATTGGAAATACCAACACAAAATCATCTGAGTTGGAGACTGGCTCAGTTAAGACTCTTATTGTGGCAATAAGCGCTCAGGTTGGTGCATTAAATACATAGAAAACAAATTCCTTAAAATAAACTAATGTAATGTATTTTTCTTCATCTTTTTTGCAGCGTGTAATTCATCCTGAGAAGAAGCTCTACCAAAAATTGGAGTTCTTATTCAAGCTACATGATACATTAATGGATTTATCGGAAACGGTTAACCAAGTTTACGCAATTCAAATTGTTATTTATACAACAGCTGCCTTTGTCATTATCCTTTATGGATTTTCTTTTGAGTCTAAGGTATAAATATCAATTTGGTTGTGGCTGTTTGATTTTTCAAGTTGTTAATCAATTGCAGGTCGTTTTATGGGTATGGGGCTCAAGTGTGAAAGTAGTGCTCATGGCAATGTCATTCATTCTGTGGGGTGTTGTTTCTGCGATCGTAATGTACACCGTTTTACGGGTGTGTGCACGGACACGAGACGAAGCGTATAAATCAGCTATGATGGTTCATATTATAATGCACAAACGGCCAGAGTTTATGCTCAAAGATGAAATATATTACCATAAGATGAAGTCGTTTACTCTGCAGATTTTACACCGCAAGAATGATTTTAACTTTAATGCCATTGGTCTCTTTGTACTTGATTACACGTTTATATTTTCGGTAGGTTTTTATGTTTAAATATACATTTTCTAAAATATAATGACTTTCCTAAAATTTTATAATGTTTCAGCTTGTGAGTGCAGGAGCTTCATATCTAATTGTTTTGCTTCAGTTTGATATTTCATCAGATGAGCGCTTTTTGCAATTAGTGAAAAACAGTAACATGACATGATCATTCAGAGGAAGTTTAAAATTATTGAATCTTTATAAATAAACATGGAATTTTAAATTACAACACTATTAAAATGTAGATTTGCATAACACGAAAATTGATATTTTTTTAACACTTTTTTATTTTTATTTTAATACAGTACTAATGTGAGAATAAATTGAGATTGCGATTTGGTGGCAAAAAATGACATTTGTAGGGTTTAATTTAATTATTTGTATGGTTTTGTTTCAGGCTTTACTCCGTAGCACAAAAATGCAAACACATATATATTACGCATATTATAAATGCTAGCGCTCTGAATTTTGATAAAATTCAATGAGTGCGAGTAGCTAGTGCCCGATACCACACCACTAACTAGGGGAGTGACTTAAGTTACAATAACAAGAAAATTAATTTAATAGGAACATAATTAATATTACTAAATAATACTGATGTATTAAGTTAAAAGTTTCGGTCTAATTATTAATTATTGATTCTTAAAATCAAAGTTTTTACAATAATGTGCTAATTTTTCTTTAAAACCTAATTGTAGAAAAACTCACTACGCCACTGATTGTACTGTCTTATAGAGTCCCCGCCGTCGTTTTGAACACATAGAAATATTTTAGGTATGTTTCTTTCTTAATTTTATATGGAATAAGCTTCATCTATATTTCTATTATATGAAGAGTGGATAATAGCATCGATTTTATATTAAATATCCACATCGGCCCCTCCAACTGCTCGCAGGAAATAATAAAGTTTTGTTGTATGATATTTGACAATTCTGAAAATTCATTAACATGTGTGAACATGATATAATTTGGTGTGCATGTGCTGTACATATTAATATTTATGAATACACAAAATATAGTGCGCATTTCAATAAAAATTATTATAAATCACAATAGAAGAAAAAGGCGGCTAGAGAAAGATCAAAAGTAAGTAGTTCTTTGACATTTTTTAACACTTATCAACAAATGGAACTTAACCTCACTGGGCATTGTTTGTGGTATCCCTTTTTGTTTTTCAGGTTAATGCAATTACTGATGCGACAAAAGAATGGAAATTTGAATAGAAGAATCAATATCGCAGAATCAATCTTCCATATGTGGGTAAGAATTTATTTTGCATCCAAATTTTGATGGACTTTTAAAGCAATTTATTTATTTCCAGAAAAAATCAATTAGACACATTCGGCGTCTACAAATTTATTATTCAATTTCATTAGGGCAGTGAATTGAAATGGGCCAATCGTTCTGGGACAGCAATTCTAGTTTCATTATCAAATTTTCTTGTATGTTTCCTTTTTGTTGTTTTTGTTTTTAGTTCAAATACTAAATTTAAAATGTCAAATATTTTTATATGTTTATTCTTTGTGTGTGTGCGTGAGAATATTTTTATTTATGTTGGCAGCACTGAAAACTCAAATTATAGATATATGCATATAATAGATTTTATTTTTCATATAGATATATACATTTAATATTTTTCACATACCTTATCTAGGTTGATAACAACGTGGATTTCCATCCTGGATACCAACGTGGAGTCAACGTGGAGACGGTTACGGGGCGTAGTATAGTCTATCCGATGCCGTCTGGTAAATCAGCTAGTGGTATTGGACTAGCGAATAGCGACTACCATTTACCAATACCGCCAATTGCGGCTGTAGCGCTAACGCTTTGCAATTTGCAACAACGCGCTAGTTGGGTTAAATTTATTTGCGCACTCAGCACTGTTAAAATTACTGTGTGGTTGACAAGTTGATTTTTGAAATGCAGTGTTGAAGGGAAAAAATTGTTAACGTTTGTTAAAATTGTTTGAATATGACCAAAAATAAGCCAGAATTGATGTGAAACTCAAATTGAATTGTTCAAATTCAATAAATTGTGAAAACTTTGTGTTCTTCTGTGTTTGTTTGTGCCGCATTTGACTCTTCAATATATCCAGTGCCCGCGCAAATTCCTCTTGCCTTGTTCGGCGACGCAACGTTCATTGCTGTCAATTTTGTATATTTCCTTCTAAAATCTTCTCAAAGAGTCATTAAATTTTGTGAAAATGAGTGCTGATAATGATATGAAATATATTTTGGTGACTGGTGGTGTGATAAGTGGCGTCGGAAAAGGCGTTATTGCCAGCTCATTTGGTACATTGTTGAGCTGTTGTGGCATCGATGTGACATCCATTAAAATTGATCCATACATTAACATAGATGCTGGCACGTTTTCACCATACGAACACGGTAAGTTTTTGACCTGCATCTGGGACTTCACAAACTTGTTTCTGCATAGTAGTTATCCTAAATGTGTGTAAATGAAAGAAAATAAAAATGTCATTTCCACCATCAAATTTCTTTTCTCATGTCGCAGTTGATATAAACATATTAAGATTAAATTATTTAGAGCGCATGTGCGTAAGAAGCCACGTGGTTTTTGAAATTATGCGGAGGTTAGAAACTCATCTTATCGCTTTGACGACTTTGGGGGTTTATGCAAAACGTGATTTGGATTTGTTTGAGTTTTTAATTTGATCTGTCTGTTATTGCCTGAAATTTGTATTACACAATGTTATTAAAATAGTAAATACGTGCTAAATTTCTTTTAAATCGCAAACGGCATAGCCGCATAACAACGCATTGTTGTGCATTAGTATTCACTTTTCACATTTGAGCCGTAGTGCTTGTCGCTGCGATAGCCGATATATCTTTTACTCTGACTTGTTAGTGTGAGTAAAATTTAAATTCCCATGTATTTGTGAAAGTGGCGTGCGGCATACCGATTACCGCTATCGCACTGTGCGATTCGCACCTCGCATGTCGCAACTGTGTGTACTGTGTATTGTGTAATATGCACATTCATAGATGATAGAATGATTATATGTAGTTTGTTTTGACAAGTTCAAACACGCACGAGCACATAAAATTCAATTTATTCAGGGCTAAAACAAATGCAGGTTTTTTAAGACATTATAAATCATAATTCATAGTTCATATATACACATAACATATAATTATATTATATGCAAAATAAATTCGTAGTTATTAGATTAAAAATTCCTGTCAATTAAAATATAATATTTAATTTTATCAATAAGTTTCGCAACCAAAAAGTGAAAACAATTCAATCAATATTTGTAGGTACTCATTCATTTTAGTACGTAACATAATGCGGCGCTATTGTATAATTGTTTCACATGGACTACGTTATCTACAATATACATTAGACATACATTATATTACATATGTAATAATGTATTTTTATTTGTACCTTTCTCTCTTCTAAAAATAGAAGTCGTCTATTCTGGCTAATTTCTTTCTTAACATTATTTTCTATTTGAAAAATTTTATTAGTTACTCGAAAAAAGTATTGATGTAAAATTCTTATATGTACATGATTATTTTACACTTAATTATTTATATTTCCGTTCGGTCAGATCATAACTTTGTTTTAACTTCCATTTGTTTCAAAAATCATTCATACCACAAAAGTTTAAGTAGTGTTGTTAATTACACAGTAGTTTCTGCTCGATCACGTCGGTCGGTCGCAATCTATAAAATGAATGAACTCTCAACCATAATATCATGGATACTGAATTTATTTATTTTAATTCATTGATTCTTGTAATCAGTTACATTTTTTGGTTTGTTTACAAACTCTGATTTGTTGTTGGACATGGCCAGATGTCATTTTATTTATGATCTTGCAAATAATTAATTGGTTCATTTAATTTATTAGTTAAATTTATTGATATGTTTATAATAGCTGTGAAAGATTATATAATGTTATCATTACTTACATTATTTATTTTTGTATGTGTTACTACAGTATTGACTATTGAGTATATATACTCCTTATAGTTTATACTTTATACCATGGTGCAGCACCATGAAAAGTAAAAACGCCTGCAAGTTTTCTTCTCATCTTATCTTAATCAAAAAAAGCGTCCCTGTGAAAAAAATTTGTTTAAAATATTATATTAATATATTATAATAATAATTAATTCACTTTGCATGGTACAAACTTGAAACTTAAGTTAAGGACTAAAGACTATATCATATAGGTTAAAAAAAAATTAAAAATTAAAAATTATGTTAAATTAAAAAAGTATTATTTAAGTATGTATATTGTATATGTCTATTTCAGCGAACAAGTTTATATTAAAATTTTTTTCTATTTTTCAATTTTATTTGTCATGTTTTTTTTGGGTTCGGGAAAGAAACGAATTCATTTTTTCTTTGAGTAAATATTCCTGTATCGTTGTGGCAAAGTTTTCTGTTTTCCCTGTAATCCGTTCAGTCTTAACGATTTCGCGTGTTGTAGTTCGAAAGCGAAAATAAAAACTCTCAACCTTAGATAAATGTTGTTTCAAATTCAATTGAGTTTAATAACATGAAACATCCGTTATTTTCAGATTACATAATCGTAGTGTGTAGCTACACAGTTTACTACGAGTGTAATAATGCATTCCTTCGTGCATGCTATTTATGAATGCGACTTGTGCAGCAACTTGTAAACATATGATTAGAGTTTAGACGATGCACTGATCGTACATGTGCTGTATATTTTATTAATTACATTCTACATCCGTGTTGATGATTTCAGGGGAAGTTTACGTGCTCGATGATGGCGGTGAAGTTGATCTTGATTTGGGCAATTACGAACGATTCCTGGACGTCACACTGCACCGTGATAACAACATTACAACTGGCAAGATCTACAGTGAGGTAATTGATAAAGAGCGCCGCGGTGATTATCTCGGCAAAACTGTACAAGTTGTACCACACATAACGGATGCAATTCAAGAGTGGGTTGCACGTGTTGCCAAAATTCCAGTCAAAAATGATCGCAAACCACAAGTGTGTATCGTCGAGTTGGGTGGTACCATCGGAGACATTGAGGGTATGCCCTTTGTGGAGGCATTCCGCCAATTCCAGTTTCGTGTGAAGCGTGAAAACTTCTGCTGTGCTCATGTCTCATTGGTCCCGATGCCACGTGCAACCGGTGAACCGAAAACAAAGCCAACACAGTCTAGTGTTCGGGAGTTGCGTGGTCTCGGCCTAAGTCCTGATCTTATTGTATGCCGCTCTGAAATACCGGTCGGCCAAGAGGTCAAGGATAAAATCAGTAATTTCTGTCATGTCGCGCCTGAACAAGTCATATGCATTCATGATTTATCATCTATTTATCATATTCCATTTTTAATGGAACAATTCGGTGTGGTTGATTTCTTGCGGAATCGATTGCATTTAAATATCCCAGCGGAGCGCCCCAATCGTTACATGCAAAGTTGGCGAGATTTGGCACGTCGCTTCGACAATTTGCACCGGGAGGTGAAAATTGGACTTGTTGGCAAATATACAAAGCTGGAGGATTCGTATGCATCAGTGGCTAAGGCATTGCAACATGCAGCAATCGCAGCGGGTTTCAAATTGAGTTTGAAATTTATTGAGGCTTGTCACTTAGAGACGGCGACGAAGCTTGAAACTCCTTCGGTGTATTATGAGGCATGGAAAACATTGGCTGATATGAGTGGTGTTGTGGTTCCTGGTGGATTTGGTGCTCGCGGAATGGAGGGAAAAATTCGTGCAATCAAATATTGCAGAGAGAAGAAATTGCCATTCTTGGGCATCTGTCTGGGATTGCAAGCCGCAGTTATTGAATTAGCTCGGAATGTTTTACACTTAGAGGTAATAATAAATTTTAAACAATTGTGTTGGTAGATATCTAGTTTTCTATTTTTAAGGATGCAAATTCTACGGAAATTGATTCAGAGACTAAGCACCCATTGGTTATTGATATGCCTGAACACAATACTGGTAATATGGGAGCTTCTATGCGTCTTGGAAAACGCAGAACCATTTTCAATGAACATCCAAGCGTTTTACGTAAGTTTTGAAACATCACTTAAGTTATTTTAATATTTAATTTCCAATGTAATGCTTTCCAGGAAAATTATATGGCAATCCTGATTATGTTGAAGAGCGCCATCGTCACAGATATGAAGTAAACCCGAATTATGTGAAGCAACTAGAAGACGCCGGTCTTTTGTTTGTTGGCACGGATGTTGATGAAAATCGCATGGAAATTGTAGAGCTGCAAAATCATCCCTATTTTATAGCTGTACAGTTTCATCCGGAATATTTGACGCGTCCGTTGAAACCGTCGCCACCATTTTTGGGTCTGATTTTAGCATCAACAAACAGGCTCGGAAATTATCTGAATCGTGGATGCCGTTTGTCGCCGCGTGAACTAAGTGATGGCAGTTCAGGTGGTTAGATAATAGTTTTATATTTTTACTGTAACCAATATTCCCATGTTTGCAGTGTCTCAGAAACGGTTACAAATCGGTTTATTGAATGATATTTTATAAATATTGTACTCGTAAAAGTATATCTTAATTAATGTGATTCAATTAAATCGATTTATGAATATCTTTATCAATTCGACAATGCTAGGTATTTAAACAACAAATCTAAAACTATAACTAATACAGAACTATGTAGCTTTGCATGCGTTACTTTTAAATGCATTCTCAATTTGTATTAATTTCGTATTATTTTTTTACCCAAAATTTAAATTGTTTAAGTCTTTTATTTAATTATTTATTTTACGAAAAGTTTCATTTAATGTATTTTCTTTTACAGATGACGATTTGAGTGAAATACCTATTAATCTCTAATTTATTGGTCCCTTCTGTAACGCCATGAGCACACTTTGACGATTACGTTATAAGTCTATGATGCATTAAGCAAAAACTTTTGCTACATACATTTTGTAATTGTAATAAGCAACAAATCATCTTCCATAATAATTATATATTTTCCTGTGACAATAATTTATTCGGAATCATGTAATTTCTGGAACAAACCCTTTTTTTCAAAATTAATTGTATTTTATGATAGTTTTGTAAGTTATAAACGACAACGTGGATAATGAACAATTACAAGTTATGTTTATGTTATAGTTTAAAAGGTGTTCAGCCAGGACTTTATTTCATTATTCATTCACTTCCATTTTATTTTATATTTGCATTATATTAAAGGAAAATAAAAATTATTTTCATAATAAATTAATGTATATTGTTATTATTTTAATTTGGAATTTTCATATAGTTTTCATTCATATAATGTTGCACTATTTATCAGCTTCTTTAAAAAACTATTTTAATTAAACAAATAAAATTTAAAATGTTACTTAACTAATTTAAATGAGTGATGACTTCCATCCATTTTACTAAAGTATTATTTCATTATTAAGAAACTTAAATATAACAAACTTAACTTATACTGCACATTTTTTAAAGCAAACATTTTTGTTGGTAAGCTTTTAAAAAACATATATCTTACTCATCAGCCTGAAACGTAACATTGAAAATCTTTTTTTTAAATAATAGGCAGAGTCATACAGTATTCATACATTTTTATTTTCTAAAAAGATCATATAAAATGCATAGGTATATAAATAATAGAAGCGTGCGTCTAGTTGCATTTATCAATTAGGTTAAAATAAATTGCATAAAAAAATGGTCATCAATCTGATGCCGACCAAAAATTGAAATTTATATCGGCATCAGATCAAGGATATTGCATTATTTTAATTTTAAATAAAATATAATTACATAAATACAAATACAATAAATTACAAATAATTTAAACATAATAATTTTGTGACTCTAAACACAAAATACAATTCATGCGTACAATATGTAAGTAGTTATTACTTAACTACTAAAATTTCACTAAAAGTCTTTCAAGGAAGTAATCGTGGATTAAACCGTCCCATATAAAGAATAACTCCAGTAGGATTGTGACGGGCAAAATACAAGAATGGCCGATCAAATCTTAGTCTTGGTGTATCAGGAAGGCGTGCCTGTCGCGGTCTCAGCGGAAGTGGCAACTCCAAGTATTTGGTGTCAAACAGTGGATCATAGAAATATGCGTCAGCAATATCGGCATCAACTGGAATCAACGGTCTTGTTAATGTTTCTTCAAGCATTTTCTGTCGTAATTGAGGTGCTGGATAAATTTCAACATGATGATGTTCGTTGATTTTGTCGTCACCGCATGTGCTAAATGTATTCATTTGCACCATGTCTGAGAGGTACATGTCACGATTAGATGATCCGGTGACACCTCGCAAGTCAGCCTTGTCAGCGTCGAACACATCTTTTAAACCCATCTTTTGCAACGCAGATGTTGCATTAATAAATGACCTATGTGAGAAGCGAGGTATCTGCACTTCCAATCCAGGACGATCAATTAAGGTTTTTAATAAATTGGACCAAGCATTTTCGGGCAATGCTTTTTCAATTAAAGCCTGCTCTAATCGTTCAAGACTATCTCCCGGTGCGGCTGATCCTTGTTGCCCTGGCATAATAAATATAGTGCTCACTATATTATTTTGGGCACCAAAAGCTACAGTTGTCGCATCCAAAGTGGGATCATAACCGGCAGTGAAACCAGATTTGTAGACTGCAGCCGGAATTGGTACTAATCTTCTTTGTCGTATGGTTGGCAAAACTTGGAAGAACATCTCTCCATCCTTATCTGCTGTGCTGGCAGACGAGCAATCTGTTTCATAGATATTAACTGACATCGCTGAAAGTGGACCATTTAACCAAATACTGTTTGTCTTTAGGTATTCAGGCATCTTTCCCCACGTATGTCTTTTTACCAGCAGATTTGTCCTTCTACGGATAATGTCGTTGATGATGTTGTAACTAACCTCCTCCACGTGTCCAGAATATAATTGTTGCGCCTTCTCTTTGTAAAATGAAATTACTTTACCACGGTTCCGGTCCGTGTACAGCTCGCGTACGAACACACTATTTGCCAATCCAGCCTCCACTGGATTCTCAACCGAATCGGTGATATTTCTTAAAATCAAGTGCGGATTAAATGTCACCATATCGTCTAACTGCAGAATCTCGTTCATTTCACCAGAAGTTGCGCCTCGGGCGCCCAAAAACACCATCGACAGCATTGACGTCATAGCGAATGGTGAAACTACAAGACTTCTCGCGGAACTGATACCCTCTTTCGTTAATGACTTCCAGAAGCTAAATGCCAACTCATTGCATAAGTCGGCAAATTGTTTAATGTCTTCACTCAGTGTTTTTGTGCTCTCTTCCAAGCCCAACATTTCTGGGGCTGGTGACTCCAAATTAACTTGAACTGGTTTGCGTTTTGTTGTTGTTGGAAGCCTTTCAATTTTGAGTGGATTGAGAGCAGGTATTTTAATGGATGCCATGGACGGCCTTTGAGTGTTAATATGACTTATTACTTTATCATTTTTGTTATATTTAAGTTCAATTGATTTGTCAGATGTTAGAGGATCATCAATTTTTGGTGCAGAAGGCTTCAAAGTGGTCTCAACGTTGACGTGAACAGTAGTAGGTACTGCTGTAGTAAAACTTGTTACAATTAATGGTGCAGTTGTGGTTAATTTTGTTACTTTTTCTGTAATTGGTTTTAATTGGGCTTCCTGTGATAGCTGGTCTTTTACCAAAGATGACTGTTTTATTTTGGGACCCTCAAAATAATATTCAGTTGTATCTAATAACATCGGTGTCACTTCGTCTGAGTAATCTAACATTTCATTTGGCTGCAAAGTCGTTGTAAATATGACTGCATCTTTTGATGTAGTTGTAAAGTATTTCTCTGTGGACTCATTCGAAGGAGGTGTGGGTGTTTCCGTGGTTGTGGCATCTTCGATTATAACTTTTTGGTCTGTTTTTGACTCAGGGAGAGAAGTAGTTGTTTGTGGCGAGTCTTGCATCTCTTGTTCAGTAGTTATTTGTTCTGTTGTTGTTATTTCAGAGTCTGGGTAGCTTGTAGTTCTAATGTTTGAGCTAGATGCTGGTATTTCGTCGAGATCAACTGAATAATTATCCGTTTTGGAAAGCAAAATATCATAATTTAATGTGGTTGCTGGGAGATCATCATATTTTACGGTTGTTGTGTCGACACTTGGTGTGTCATCAGTTGGGGTTGTAAAATATTCGTATGTAGTAGTTGATGGTTCTTCAGTAGTCATTTCATTACTGACATAATCATCTGATTCTTCTTGGTCACTAGATTCCTCATCAAAATTTGATATTCTAACACCAGTTGGAAAGCTGTTTTCGTCAATAGATCCAATCAAACCTAAAATGTCTTCGGCAATAGTTTCAATTGGTTTTGTAGTTGACTGCATCTCCGAAGATACTTTTACTTGCTCCTTCATGACAGTTGTTGATTTACTAATATTTTGATTGTTATTAAGCATTAGTTGACTCACTTCCATACTCATTGCCGAATTGTTATCCCCGGAAACTGTTTTGTTGTGTTCCGGTTTCACATTATTCGCCACAAGATTAGGATTCTCTGTATGTGTTGAAATAGACGATGTCTGCTTAACAATTGAAGTTACGAATTTTATTTCATTTGAGTCATCATCTTTATTCTCCACGGAAGCCTCAGTTACATGAGAAAGTGATTCAAATTTATGGAAATTGTCTCCAGGCATAACTGTTGTCGGAGTATCATCGCTTTTTGCTCGAATCGTTGTCATCTTGACTTCTGGTTTATATGTGGAATCGGCGACCTGTGAAAGAACATCCGATAGGGAGTCTTGCATCTGCTCAATACTGAAATTTTCATCGACTATATCATTTGTGTTGTCGCTTAAAATAGAGGCAACAGTCGCCGCCTGTTCAATGTATTCCTCCATTGATGTGACATTATTGCGACTTGGTATGCGGATACTTTCCAAACTGATGTCAGCTATTTGTGCAGTCTCCGTACTCTTTTCGGAGCTGAATTCAGAGACCATGTCTTCGATTTGTTGCACGACGGGATGCGTTCGTGTGAGCAGTGGCAACATAGTATCTTGTGTTTTAATTACTTCCTCGTCGAATGTAATATCAGTGGTTGTGGGTGGTTCCGTAGTTGTAGTTGGTATTTCGAAAACTTGTGGCTCTTCTTCGTCCACAATTAATAAATTATTTTTGAAAACATGCGCAACTGCTTCCTGTTGGTTTGACGTATCGGAAAGATTATCAATTACATCATCAATTACCGGCAGTGGATTAATAGTGGTGGTAGTGCCATCCAAATCGTCATTTTCTGTGCTTTCGCTATTAATCACTGTGGTTGACTGTTCAACACGTTCTTGTTCTTTGCTCAGTACGGGTGAGGCATTTGTTGTTACAAAACCCAGATCATCGTTTTGCTCGTTGATTGTCACGGTTGTGATAGGCACTGGTGATTCTGTGGTAATTACACTTTTCAGCTCATTGATTACAGTGGTCGACAGCTGCTCAGTCAGTGAAGTGGTTGTTGTTGTTGTTGTTTCCTGATCGCCTATCAAACTGTTTTCTGTGAAGTCGCCGTTTTCTTGCTGCAGTGATTCAATTATCTGATTGAAACTTGAATCCGTGTCAAATGATGCCGTGTTTTGTTGCTCATTGCCGGTAGTCATTTGGTGCGGTGTCGTTGTTGTTTCGATGAGGTCATATTGATCGGTTTGGGCGAACTTAAAATTATCAGTATCTTGTGGCACTTTCTCTTCATCTTGCAGTGTGGTAGCAGCAGACAGTGTGGGTGATGTAAATTGTATTACTGGCATTTCTGTGGTGATTTCCGTTTCCTTATTGAATTCTGCTTCACTTTGGGCAGTAGAAGATGTGGAATCTGGTTTCTGGTTCGACGTTGTAATTGTATTGAGGTCATCTACACTAGCGACAGTTTTTGTTGGCATGCTTTGTGTATTATCAGAAAGCATGACTGGACTAACGGTTGTGTCAGACTGAATTTCTTCATTCGAAAGAACCTGCGAAATTTGATGGATAAGTGGCTCAATTTTATGACGGTCAAAGTCATTCGCAATGTCATCGTTTACATTTGTTGCTGAAACAAATGAATCGGGTATGGTTGTTGTAATCGGTCTTCGTTTCGAATTATTTGTAGGTGCATTCGTTGTTGATGTTGACATTATTGTGGTTGTATCAACTGATGTTGTGGGTAGTGTTGTTGATTTAGTAGAAGTTGTTGTCGGTGTCATTGTAGTAGTAGTAGTTGTTGTTGGGGTTGTTGCAGGAGCAAAGGTTCCAGAGTTAGTTGTGGTTTGTGTTGGAGATGGTGTTGACAGTAAAGTAACAGTAGTCTTTTTCAGATTTTCTCTATTATAAACTGGTTCTGCTTTTAGGCTTTCAATAATCTCTTCTTCAGCTTCATTAGATGATTGATTTACAGCAGATGTTGATAATAAAAGAAGAGCAGAAGTAGTTGACTGCGTCGCGACTTCTGCAGTGGTTGGCTGTGGCGTCGTTGTAGATGCAGTGGTTGATCTCGGTGTAGTTGTCCTTCTGGATGGGGAAATTCTCACCGTAGTAGTTCTTCTTGGTCTTGCTGTGGCTGTTGTCCTACGCTTTGTGGTAGTTGATTCTTCTGTAGTTTTAGCAGTGCTGGTTTCCGTAGAAGTAATTGATGAAGCTGTATTCTCTGCTGCAATATTCGCAATTGATGATGTTTCCAATAATTCATCAGACACAATTCGATTTTCAGTGGTAGATGAAATGGCAACTGTTGCCGGTGCACTAGTAGTTGTTCTTCTAGTTCTTGAAATTGTACTTCTGCGTGTAGTTGATGTTCTTGGGGTTGTAGTCCTTCGTTCTGTTGTTGATCTTGGCGTAGTAGTTCGTCTGGTTGTAGTAGCTCTGGTTGTAGTACTTCTTGGTGCATTTGTTTGTCTAATAGTTGTTGATCGAGGAGTAGTCGGTCGACGTGTAGTAGTTGATCGAGGCGTCGTTGATCGACGTGTAGTAGTTGATCGAGGTGTCGTTGATCGACGTGTAGTTGTTCTACGCGTTGTTGTACTTGTTGTTGTTGGCTCAACTGTTGTAGAAGAAACGTCATCATTATCAATGTATAACAAAATTGGTGTTGCAGATTCATCATCAATTATAATCGGAATTTTTGTAGGCCTCGTTTTCAAATGATCAGCATTCACCATCTCACTCTCCGGCAGGTGAACATATTCATTATCGCTTTGATGATTATGCCACAATGCTGGTGATATGGATGGAACTGATGTCGCAATCGTCTCGGCTTGGACATGATATGATGTCTCTGTTGTTGTTGTGAACTTCTCAGTGGCATTTGGTTTAAGCTCAGCTGTGTTAAGTTTGTCAAGTGAAATTTTGTTTGTACTGTGTATTTGTACGGTATTGCCGTCGAGTGCAATGTCCTCACTACCTGGATTGCCAAATATTGCAGGTAAAATCATACTCCAAGTCGATGTGACATCTGGTGTGTCTAGAACTTGATTGGCAGCGGAATTATTTTTTTGTGAGGCAATCTCTTTGTTTAGAACATTTTGCACGCTTGATACAATCTCTTGGACATTTGTGTTGGCTTGATTGTTGGCAGCAAGAGATTGTAGCAGCATTTGTCCGTCTGTGTCACCGCTGGCTACTATACTTTGGATCTCAGACATTGTCATTAGACGTTTCACTAAATCGCCTTTGTCGTTGAATGTATAGAATTCATAACGATCGGGATTTAATAAGTTAATGGGACTTCCTACTTGATTTGTGGGACGTTCCACGTGCTTTCCGACTGCATCGGTGTATTGCGGATCGTTACCATTGAGTACAACAGATACTGATGTCACAACACTGAAATCAATTAAGTTTAATAGTTAGTTTTAAATAATTATTTTTTAGGCAGAAGTTACAATTTGGCGAGTTCAGCAAAGTTAAAAGTACATAAACAACAGAGCATTGAAGAAAAGGAGTTTAGTCATAGTTTTTCAATATTGAGTCGAAAAAGAAAAAATTGACAAGTTTTGCAAAGTTTGACATTTATTTGTTTAGAAGAATACTCACAGTAAAAATAGTTGGACAATGTAGCTTCATAAACTAAATTATATTTTCGAAAAAAAAATACTTGGAGCATTAGAATTTTAGACCAATTCGCGATCAATGCATAATTGTGTGGACGAATATGTAATGACTTTCTGTGGTCAGTAAACATGTTCGGCATAAGTGATTATTGCCAATTTCAGCTCTTAGCTTTTTTTTAATTCTCGTGGCCTGAACCGGCATCTTAAATATTTGCATATCGGTCACATATACGCGTAGTATAAAAAAATGTACGTAATCTTATACAATACATTATTATATAGTTTGTTGTATATACGTTTTCTGAGGCGGTGTTTGGCATTTTTCTGGCACGATCAATACCGTTAAAAGTTTGCATGTTTTCTCTGTTTATTTAAACACATCTTGTGGCCAGTTACACATATAAGGTATTGTCCCGTGCGTTTCTTAATCCCAATAAACTCAAGCCATTTTATTTTATGCAGCACTCCACCACGGGAATGCATACAAAATACATCACTAAACACTGCATTGAGTAACATACTGAGATAACATAAAGTAATAAACGCCGATGGCATATTATGTGTATGAGTTGTGGCAGGTCTTGTTTGCACATTTCTTTGCTGGTTTGGCCTCTGTGCGGTTAAATACATACTTTTATACGCGGAAGACTTATAATTACAACAACATAGCCAGCAGGCGTTAATTACCAAAGAAATGTATAACTTGTGGATGTAAAAAGTTACTTGTTCCACAGACAAAGTCAAAATTTTGTTTTAAAATTGTTAAAATTGTGTTAATTGGGAACGAAATTTACCAAAAAGAAACAAAACGACCTGTTGAAAGAAAGTAAACCAGATAAGAAGAATCACAAAGATGCGGCATAAATTTGTTTACCATGACCTAATGCTTTTTCCAGTTTGTCTCTTCTTATATAGCAATCGTTGTTTTACCAACAAGACTGAACTTTGACCATACACATAACTACTAAAATGCAAATGTACTTGAACAAGTTGTACGTGTGGACGAGAATAAGTGGTTAAACAAAACCATAAACTTTTATGCACATTTTGTTAGACACATTCATTTGTAATTGTTTAAACATTAAAAGATTATCAAAGTGTGTAGCCAAAATACCAATTGTAACGCTTGCGAGTATAGTCAGTCTGTCAAAGTCGTCGCGCGTTTGTGCCCACCCTATAATAACGTACATAATATGTGTGGTTTTATGAGCTTTCGTCACAAGTTACCTTGATCCAATTATTTTTCTAGATGTCTCGCCATCGCGTTCCCCATCCGGGTCATGTGTTGCTGGTAATGCTGCTGATGAGCATATCAACAACGCGATCACCATAAACGATGACATGATCGTCGTCGTTGGTGAACACCGCTCTAAATATTCTGCACGCTTTGTTGTCGTATGCGGTGTTCAGTAGCTTTAAGATGTTATCAAACTGTAATTTGAAAATAAACCAGACATTAGTAACTATCATATGTGTGATAATTTGTATATAACTGAAATAGATTATTCAAATTTAATGTTGAGCTGCTTATAGCACCATATGTTAAATGGTTTAAAGATCTTTTTGTAAAGATTCGTACGTGGAGAACTGAAAATAATGTGAGATCTAAGAAAATTTGGACAGGGAAAGTCATGTCAAACTTTAGCATTCATCTTAGATTATTCATTCATTTTAAATAATTATTGTTTTTGGAATTTAAAATTTTGATTTACGACTTCTTACATAGTTTGATTTTTGTTGTACAAGACTATTTAAGTATTATTCAAAATTGAATGAGCATCAATTACACACAAAGAATAGATGACAGAGAAGTCACTTAATCAAAAAATCTGAAGTGCTAATAGAATATCACTGCGCTTATAAGAATACTCTAAAATGAGTGATATTTTGAGACTAAAAACATATTCTAGAACTTCAACGTAAACAATATTTAAAGCAAAGGGAATAATGACTTGTTACACCTTCAATCTTCATGCTTTTCTGTTATCCGATAAAATTGTGTAAATATTCGTGTAAAAACATATCAACTAATATTATTGTAATAAATTTTACTCATCCGTAAGTCCATATTAATGAACAAGACAGTAATCTCGCGTAATATGCATTAAGTTTTGTGTACAAGACAAGACGTGTGTAAAAAAGTAGATGTGAAAAAAAGAAACGCGGTTCTTGTTTTTTGCTGAAGAAGTAAGTATAACATTAATTTGTGTTAATGTTTTGTTAACGGTAAATAAGAGTTATTACTGCAGCCGCATGTGAGGGGCTACAACATTTTAAAAACACGCATTAACAGGTACATTACCGTCACATATTTTTGTGTTGCACATTGCGTTGCAGGCAGGGCAGCGTGCAGCCGGCTGCGTCTTGCGTAACATTGTGTGATCAGTAAATATTAAGGGTCATGATAACTTTGTTGGATGAGTGCAGTAAGCTCAATTTACTTAACAATTCACACAGTAGCGAGTTATGCGTTTTCAGTTACACGTCTTGAAAAAAATTATTTTTACTATTTCTTATACAGTTCACAAATGTGTAGTTACATTATATTGAGTTAGATGGAATTCACACTCCAACAATTGCCTTACACTATACGAGACATTTTTAATTTAAACGCATTCATAACAATTAATGAAGATGCAACAACAACACTTAAAACGCAGTGAGATCGTTGTTGTAGTGTTCATTGAATTATGTCTTAATTAGTGATGGTTCCATGGTTTACTGCTTTGCGAAGTAACTATCTTGAAGAAAAATTCTCACACACAATTTTTAAATTGTACTGAGTTAAATTTAGCTAGTTTAGTTAGTTGTATTTATATAACGGCATATATTTATTAAACGCACGTAACTAAAATATGGAAACTATAAGTTTACAGTCCTTCAGGTTTTTCTTTTCAATTTTAAAATTTGAATCTGATGTTTGGAACTGTAAAACCATAAAAATTGAACAATTAATGAAAATGAAAGATTTTTGATTATTTTGAGTGGGGAAAACAGTTTTCTTAACAAAATTGTAAAATCAATATCTTTAATTCAAGATTATAGCAGAATGTTTTGTAAGCATCTTACAGTTGTTTTTGAAAACATAAATATAAATAAACCTCACAAAAAAAGTTGTGCGACAGCTGAAAAGAACGTTAAGTTACCATTTTTATTGTGTAAAATCAATATTAAACGTATCCGAATTTCAGGACTCTACAAAGTATATTTCTAAATTAGGGTATAGGATGCATTCCTTTTCAGTTAGGTATTATGATTACAAAAAGGCAATAAAACAATGAATCAATATTCATTTAAAAAACATTTAAACAATTTTCAAGTCACTCTCATTAAAACGTTTGTAAAGCACGTAGTTATTTAATAATTTCAATAACAAATATGGCAAAAAACATTTATCCACTTGATTCCACAGCATAAAGAAATGCAATTCCATCCATTAGATCACAGCTATGCAAAAAATAAAAACAGTGGATGATGCACGCAAGCACACATTTTCATAAATAATTGGTGTTATATAACTATTTATATCTTTTATAAATAAAAGCAATAG
This sequence comes from Sylvicola cinctus, assembly GCA_963854165.1. Lineage (NCBI taxonomy): Eukaryota > Metazoa > Arthropoda > Insecta > Diptera > Anisopodidae > Sylvicola > Sylvicola cinctus. Next base: position 55,777,443 of record OY974082.1, read on the forward strand.
CGTATGCATTTGAGCGCACCAAATTGAGCTCATTTTTTGTAACGCCGAGCAGCAAGGCATGCAGCAAAAGACAAACATGCCACTTCTCCATCATCCATTCCACCGCTTCCATGAGCAATATCCACATTGTACACACACACACACTTGCTGATGAGGCATGTGATTTTTTTTGCAATTGGTCTTTGTTATGTTTCGATTATCTAATGATACAAAATATGTAGAAGCGCACAAATGCAACAAAAAAGTGATTCATGGCAGTTATATTTATTTATGTTATTAAAAAAGAGGCTACTATAATATTTATAACATATTTGTAAATAAACGTGAGATGTGTTGTAATTAACGCATAATGAGTGCAGTTCTTTGGCCGAAATGAGCTTTATGTTTCTTCTTGGGTTTCAAAGGTTAAAGCTTATCTTGCGTAACTATAATTATGGAACCGAAGAAAGCCTATTCTTTTCTATGTGAGTAGTTGTTACAAAAACTATTTTAAATTGATGCAGCAAAAAGTGCATCTTTTTTTTCAAGACGATTAATATTATTAAAATAACGTTATACTGTGACACGAAGACGGAAACACGGTTGCAAGAAATTAATGATTACCTTTCATCTAAATTAGAATTAATATATTTAAAAAAATAATTGTAAAAAAGACAGACACCGGACAGTCACAAATTACACGAGCAGCAAAGAGACAGCCGGCCTCAGCAGTCAGCATTAACAACAAAACGGTGGCATACAAAATTGACATGCCACTGATGAACGGTACGCTATTATCTCCTCGTATTCTTTAATAGAGACAACTCACTGCGTGAAGACATGTATTACGAGGCGCATGTGAATCATGTCTTCATCTTAATACTCAACTTTTTTTTTTGTTCCACAAATTTACTGGTAACGTAATCCGTTATATTTATCTATTCACCATCATAAAATACAATGTATGTAAGCAATAGTCATTGCAAAATGAATAATATAGGTATTTTATACTGCACACACGGACGTACACTAAATGTTTGCTTGAAAATTCGTTTTGAGGTCGTTTTTATTAGGCGCGACGAAAACGCTTCGGCAGCAATTGACATCAATCAATCAATCGGATATGCCCACAGTGCTTGTACTATAAGTTCTTTATGCGTCACACATTGCATTCAATATAGAACAACATGATCATCTTGAAGATGCAATAAATTGATGCCTGAGGGTGCGACAGTATCACGCTGTAAAGTGGTTGTAATCCAACTACATGAAAAATATAAATTGAAAGACTGAGGCGACGAACGCGCGAAAAATCAACAAAACAACTGCGACGCGACGCACGTGAAGTGACGCGACCCAGTGCGTTATTTTATTATACCTTTTTATTTTGTGTGTCATATATACGCTGTAAATACATATAGGCTTTTACGAGCCTCAAATGGAACGTCTCACCTGCAAGGTACATTTTTTAAATTCTCGTCATGTGGAGAAATGCATAAAATGTAAGACATCGCATATATTATGTAGAATGTCGAAATGGGCACAAGACTTAAAGTACACATGCGTCCATTGCAATTTGGTAGAACTGCAGAAAAAGAGATGGAGGCCATAAGTGCAGTTCCAATGTACATACATAAATCATATTCGTTTTGGTTTTATGCATACGAGTACGATTTGTTTAAGAAATGCGGTATAAATACATGTGAGTCGTAACGTTAAATACGCTACATGCAAATGTCTGCATTGACTTTAATTTTCTTTTCTGTCAATTTCCTAAAGCTTTGTTTGAATATCAGTTAACCTTGTTATTTTTAGTTTATTGTACATATTATTATGCAATTTAAATTTAAATTTTGCTTTAAATGACAACTTTAATTATCGTTATCTTTAGAGGTTTAAATTGGTCTTATCCAGTTTTTTTTGGATTACAAGATTGATTACATTTATTACAAAAAACAATCTATAAATAATGCATTAAATAAAGTTCTAAATTTCTGTCTACTCAATGTAGACATTTATGAATTAATATTGTCAACCTATTTACTTTATTACGATTTTGAATTTCTCTGTCGTCTGCAAAGAAAACAAATATCTTTAATTTCACCAAATTCTTTGCATAATCGTTAAACAACTAGAAAATGTTTTTAATATCTAAAACACGATGTGATCTTATTTTTAAAGTAATTGAAAGTGTTTTCAGTACTTGATTTTTTGAGTTATGAAAATGAACGTACATTCTCTGTACATATTCTCCACATCGGTATACATGCTAAATAAAATATAGAGCACGCAATAAACATTTTATAGTCAAATGCGATCTTTAGGCGACCCTCAACACCCAGATAAGTAATTTATGTCACACGAAATATGCATTCCAAAATATGCAACACAACTATTAATGTTTATACGTTTGCTCACTTTCAAAACAATAAAATATGAAATTAACATCATTTCAATATATTTGACGAAACTATGTGATGCATTTTGTGCAAGAATTCATAAACAGTATTTAGCAAAACGTGCATCCGTGTTAAAAACGACTGCTTCACTTTCATTTCCTAGGACATTTTATGTTTTCATTTGTGTGAAACTTTGTGATCCTTCAGACCTCGTCATTTAATTAACTAATAATGTGTTATTGCTGAAAATATTCCGAGTAATAGCTATGTAGCTATATTTAAATTAGAAACATAAACATATTTTGTAATAACACACAATATGCCTTATTAAATTGTGGACTGTACATAGCATATAACTAATGACTCTGTAATTGTGGATTATTACAAAATTTGACGTGTTTTAGTTAAATTTTTTTTTTTTTAAGTGAAGCTGTGAGGAAGTATTTAGGTCGAAATTTTATGTCAAATATTCTGTGGAATTGGTCAATCGTAAAATGGTATATTTAAAAAATGTGTACAATAATCAATAATATTGTTGCGCCAATTGATTGTGTCGCTGCATCTAAGATCCGTTTAAAGAAGCAATCTGAGGAAGTATTGTTGTAAAAGAAATTCAGTTTTAACTTAAAGTGAGAGTTATGACTTATGGTTAGTAAAAATATGAAAAGCATTTAAAATGAAGAATTTTCTCATTTTGTTGTGCTTTTACCATATCAAGATATTTCAATAATGGGAACACACATTTTAGTTCTTCAAATTAAACCCTATCACACTAAAATCATAATTGAATAACAATTAAAATTTCTATTAAAGAATTTTCAGTTTAACAATTATTTTCGCACACTCCCTCGAATGCCGCATAAGATATGCATATTTAAGTAAAAGCTGTTATGACTCAAATAGCACAAATAATTCCGCGAATGAAAGAAAAAGCACTTGATTTCTTCCATAGAAAATTTAGCATAATATCTTTTAACATAACATTTGGTATAGAAGATGAATCAAGAAGCTTTGTAATTACTTAACAATTTTATAAGTGATTGGGAATATTTAGTTACTGTGAAAATACCACACAAAAGCAATTGTTCGATTTAAAGCGAATGTGTACTTAAGTTCAAGATGTTGTGATAAAGAGCACTTTCAATGATTTAAACAGTTTTAATTGTACATAGCCTGAATTTGCAGCGTTTAAGAAATTAAATTTACTTTCTGTAAAAGCTCATTTTTATATAAATACTTCCTGTTTTAATTTTAATGCATTTAATTTTAATAATTATGATAAATTATGTAAACAAATTAATTACTAAAGAGTGATAAGTGTATCTACTTTGAAGCAATGTATCAGATAACGGTGAATATGATTATTCATCCCGAATAAAGAATATTTCAGTCGCGTTAAACTACTTCAAACTTCATGAGTTATAAATCAAGCTCAAATTAGAGAATTTTGGTTCGCTTTCTGATTAAATCTTTAAGCATAATTAACGAAACCCATTAAAATCACGTAACTAAAGCAAATGAGATCTCAAGTGAATGAGAATTTTTTAGATTTCTAAAGGTGTACGCGAGCAGTATAATACGGCATTCGTGAACAAAGTTTGCAGAAAATAGCACAAAGATGATGAAATAATTTGAAACATATGTCTCCATCTCTCTAGATTGTACCAGCATTGTTCAGCGCAGTCTTACAACTACTGAAAACGTGTTAATTATATGTCGTTATTACACTGCAATTTAATTCAACAATTATATGAAGCGTGAATCTTCAAGGAAGTCACATTGAAATTGCTACTGTGCGCATAAATTGCAGAATTCGTCGCAGCACATGAATTGAACTATTAATACTATTCAATTGACGTCACGCATAAATTGACATTTTATATTCTATTGAAATTCACCAGACGAACATCGCGCAAATTGTTGATCATCGCAGGAGGTGGCGAACGAATTGGCTGCATTGTATGTGACTCGCTTTATATGCGCCACATAATAAACGCCATGAAATTGTGCTGATATCTTTATGTTCTGTAGCGAATTTATACAAGTGGCTTTGGGTATAAAACAAAATAGCTTAATACAAGAATGAACAGGTAGATGAGAAATAGTTGGATGGCAAGAATTACAAAAAAAAAAGGGGCAACACATATCAGCATGTTAGCACGAACCAATTCAAATGTGTGTTGACTCGTATGTGATGTGCTAATATGTTGCGAGATTATACTATAGAAATAAAGTATAAAAACGCACGAATCAATGGCAAAACAGAAAAAAGGTGGTCGACCTCATGCATTGCAGAGTGCGAGGTGGTGCCAGCGTATAAATATTAAGATGTGTAGAATGTAGGAAGCGCGGGAATTAATCTATTAAAGCAGAGGCGCCGAGTCAGGCTCGCGAACTTCACGATGATCTGATGAATCAGAGTAACATCTAGATTCTATTTTCTATACGTTACCAACGCTTATTTACACGCACACACAAATGTGTAGGCTCAGCTAGAACATTAAAACGACAGGAAAAGAGGAATATGCACGGAAGAAATGGAATGATGATGCACCTGTTCATATTGTTTACCAAATGCCGCGCCGCTAAGCTATAAGTTTTTGCGGTATAAGCGTGCAGAACTTCTTATAACTGCGTATGCTGTATATTTGTTAGACAAGTAATCACTTCTTTAGCATGCATTTTGTAAAATTGCATAAAACTTATTTCCACACTGGTGAGTAACTAATATTCTTTTAAATGTTTGCCTGATTATGATTGTGAGAAGAGTTCATCAATTTTAAAAGCGAAAAGTGCGCAACTAATCGATTGGTTAACTATGCAGTATATGCTAAAGATTGCATCTATCAGCTGGCAGTCATTAGTTAACCTTGATTATCCGGCCACATAAACGTCGCTGCATAATGATTATGCTCTTGAAAGATATAACTTAAATATAGTAACAATTGGCTTCAGGGTATAAAGGAAAATCTGCAAATTACACTGAAACTAAAGTAGCAAGCCAAGCAATTATTTAGAACACGGGACGAAAGACGAGCATTAGTGCGAGATTTTCTCAAGAGATGATAATGCCTCATTGAGGTCCGCACAAACAAGAAGACACAATATCAACAGCCAGAAAAGAGGTCGCCTTAATTCCACTTTTATATTTAAATAACCATCGAGCATACACATTTTGAAATGTGAAGGTGTTTGCGTGCGCTCTTTTTATACAATTTACACCACGGAAATGGCAAATATTTATTCACAAGTCGCATGAGATCACATCGTTATTAAATTATTGAGTACCGTATCGTTTTACAAAAATCGTTAAAAATTTACCTAATCTAACACATGCTTTACAACAAAGAGACAAAACAAAATCGCTCGCATAAAACACAATAACAGTTAATATTCAAATTTGAGAAGGTTTTAAATTTAATTTAACGAGATACTGATGAAATTGGGAACAGCCCAATGAACATAAAGTGCGTGTCAGCTCGTGAGTGCGGGACAGTCTTTTTTCACTTCCTCAGCTCACAATAAACAGCAAAAATTTTTCTCTCGGTCAATGTTACTTTCATCCATTGTCCATAAAGTTATAAAGTTGCGATGCGACGTGAGACCGGCACTAATTATTATTGTGTATTTCTATTTAAATAATAATAAAGACCACTTCCCAAGTGGAATGAAAAACAAATGTATTTATCCGGCTTATTGAAAATGCAAATTTGACACGTACATACTCTGGTTTCAGTTGTCGCATTTTTCTTTACACTGCTTGAAAACGTTTTCATTTCGATGCGGCTTTTTCTTTTTAAATAATTCATTCAATTTTAATCCATTTAAACTCATTTTGATTGTTCGATTGTTTTATTTTTGTTAATTTAATTGAGTACAGATTCATTGTCATTCAAGATAAGTTAGAAATTGATATAGAAAAATATGCATTGCATTAAAATTGATGTCAACTCTCAATTATAAACATTTTATTACTACATGGTTAGTTTGGCAATTGTCATTTCCCACCTAATTTCCACATCAAACCACGCGAAGGAAATCGCAATTGCATTGCAACAGTTCTCATATATACCAAATTATTCCACTGACAGCAATACCAGCAGTACTTAATGATAAACGTACACTCAAAAGAATTGTCAATCAAAAGACTTAAGCGACGAACTTTTTTTCGCACAATAATAAATCATCCGCGTATTGCGCTATATTGCCAGTTTCCACGAGCGCTGCATGAACGATACACAAAAGAAGAATGTGCGAATTTCGAGCTGTTGTATATGTATAAAAGAAATGTCGACAAAAATCGGACTTTTCGGTGGTGAGGTCACATCAAAGTGACAATAACCTAAATAATTTGCCTGCAAATCTTCTTGCTGGTTTTAAATACATAGCGCTGAGCGAAACAGCTTGCTCAGATGCTGTGCGTATTTGTTTATGAATGCTGAACCATGTATTGGTGTGTCCCATTAAATGGTTCTTAAGATAATGTGGTTTTCATGAATGAATTTAACTTACCTACATATTTGAAACAGACGCGCGATGTAGCGCGCTTTAATATTTAATGTGATATAGAGGACGCGAACCTGCAGCACTTAAGCATAGGTACACTGTGTTTAATTTAGACAAGTGAAATAAGTGAATAAACCTATTTATATGCGGGGAAAGCGTGCACTCATCAGTCTTAATAATAATAAGACATAAGGAACACAACTTGAGCAGATGCGGGCAAAATGGAACAGAATAACAACGTATAGTTAGAGTGTACACATACCTAGTATACGATATGTGATATAAATGAGGATGCCAGACAATAAGTTTATAACCGCTTGTAATTGCAGAGCGCTCTTAAATGGTACATCAAGCTTTTTTAAGAAACATAAAGCGACTGGGTACGTTCATTTTTATGTGGAAACACTTGGACCTATCATAATCTATCCATATATTTGGTCTGAATATAGCAGCAGCAATAGCACACTTGTTTTTGATTGCAATTTCATTTAGACTATATTGTACGATCATGTTCTCGCGTACCCAATCTACATTCTCTGTACAGTACTTGATTGTCCAATTATGGTTCAAGAGTACACTGCGCCTGCAATCATAACATGGCCACAAGAGCATTTATGTAGCAGTCAGGATGTTGTGCTATTGAGCATCAAGAGGTATTAGGCATCTTGCAAACGACTGCATTTATACACACTCCGGCCGCAATTAGATTATTATCATGTTGTGCTGAAACAATTTTTGATGTTTAAAATAATTGAGATTCTGAGCGCAAATTGGTCATCCGTCAATGCGGGAATTTAAAGAAATTTATGATCTTGTACGTATAAAGAGTTAAGACATATTAAGGCATTTTTATGTAGACGTGCATCAAACTAGATTAAATCTCTTAGACTTGATACACATTTTTCCAATTATAATCGTGATGACTATACCACATAATATGCTGCAATGAACATATTATGCATAAGCATTTTAATGTATGCAAAGTCATACCGCGAATGCGCATGCGTATATAGAACACAGCCCACAGTCTTGACGTATTTTACAGTCACTGTGCGAGTATACTAAAATAAAAATTGTAATAAAAATAGAGTAATATTCAAAATTGATTTCCAAACAAGTTCTTGTTCACAACATTTTGATTGAGAGTATTATGTACTCGCGTTTAATGATTAAGATTGCTCCGCATGCATGTGCCACACATTCCGTTTATTATAATATTACCATTATGTTTATAAACATGTTTGCGTTGCCAGTATATGCATAATGCAATTAAACATTATTACAAATTCGTTTGGTGTGCTTTTGACAAAAATGCAGATTTTAATTTTTTATATTGTGTAATTTATGTTTTTTTTTTTTTTTTATTAAATAACAGTTTTTTTATGAGCAAATCTACTTACTCGTGCGTGATGGTAACTTCCAATTAAACTTATTATTTCAAGCAAATAAATAACTGATCCTCACTGCACACACACAACTGATTGGCACTTTTCGTTATTTAATAAACCAACTTTCTTCCCCTTCAGCAGCTTCAAAGTCCAATAAAACCGCAATTAATTTTTAAAAAAACACCACTCGCAAACAAATATAACGGTATGCACAAGTTCTGTTATTTTTTTGTCGCCGATGCTATCTTCTTTTTTGGGTGCCACAAATTTCTTGTAACTGTTGAAACATTTGCGCAATAGCCAAACAAAAAACAAACAATTTATTTATTTTAATTTTGCTTCAAATAAAAAAATGAGAGATTTGCAACTGCTTTTGTGAGAGCGAAAAAATGTAATAACACAATAGGAGTTTAATAGTCTCAGTTACCGCGAATAATCTTTTTGTATGTGTATCTTAGGCGAACGTCAATCTCCAACTGACTACAGATCTCGACTTAACTGCAACTTAATGTTCCCTGATCGACGCTGCTGTGGCGGTTTTTCCTCTTGTGCCGCCGCGTCCGATTTGTTACTGTAAAGACAACTTCTTCGCAAGTGAGAAGGCTTTTCTTTTTTAATAAACTTAACTTCAGTGAAAGATAGCGTATGGTGGAAATATACGTGTGTACACAAAGAATTCGTATAAGAAGTAAATATACTCGCGCATACATAGTACTCGCTTGATGGTAGCATTATAAAGCAGCGATTGCGTTCGCACTCATTTGCGTGCTTTCTCGCTCACTAGTTATGAACATAATTATGTGAAGGTATGAATTAATAAATAATAATGCTCATAAAATTATAATCATAAAAAAGAGTCTTAAGACGAATCGACGCATGCGTGGCGTGTTTGATGAAGAAGAATTAATTCAAATCTGTAATTCTTTTCAGAGTATTATGTAGAATTATGTTGTATAGTCTTTTGATTGTTATTGAATTGAATCACTTGCGATGTTTCTTTTGTGGAAGACTTAAGTACATGCTTACTGTAATTTAGCTAACAATTCAAAGCGATTATGCGTTAAGTAGTGCAATTGACATGGATTTTTGGAAATACCCATTTTCATCACGGATCACCGATCAATTGAATAAATGTTTTTTATTTGGAAAAAGAATTTTGCATAATATTTATATTTATTATCTAAATTTATTTTTTCCATCCAAACAACTCTTTCAACTTTTGTTGAAATTTTGATAAAACATCAAAAATTTAAAAATATGATTATTGAAACAATTTGCATAACTACTTATTCAATATTCATATGGGATAATATTCAACAAACACTTAAATCCTTGAAATAAAATAAATGCTCTGAAATGTTGATCTTCAGATGAAATGAATCTCATAACGTGAATTGGGTATCAACTTCTTTTTTTCTACACACTTGTGCTGCTTGAGGAAGATGGGAAGCTTTTTTCCGTTCTTACATTTTCATTTTTTCATGTTCTGCACTCTTGAGTTCATTCATGATTAGTTTCATCTGTATGTTCTTTTTTGCTTTGAACATGTTTTGGACTGTTCTCTTATTGAATTCAGATATTTACAGTGAAAAGAGATCATGATCGGCAATATGTATCGGTTTGTTAGTATAAAATAATTATTCTCTTTTTGTAGCTTTAATCATTGTTATGTGGCGTTAAATTGATGTAGAATAATGGTGAAGTTAAAATAAATTGGTTTCCCTTTTTTGCTAAAGAAGCATAAGCTTAAGAATATAATAAAAATGATGATTCAAACTTCCTGCAGGTTCAATATAATTAAAGATGACTTATTTCTCATTAGCTGGAAGAATATTTAGTATTTAAATTAAATGGTTATTGTAATCGTTGTGCTATAAATATCATAAGGTAAATTAATCAATCTAGTTTCCGATATTTTCATACAAAATTGTGCCATCTTTTGAATCTTACAAAAGTTTATGGCGTTCTAGGGATTCATTTCGTTCGTGGATGCTAACATTTTGTTATGCTAATATCATTATTATTATTATTCCATAACTTTAACGACATATCGTGAAGTGATGGCGCATCCCGGATATCCGGTCACATTTTTTGCTCGTACCACCGTTCCTCGTTCTGCCTTGGTTCCAAATCATTTCCGATGAAAACCTTTCTTTTTATGAATTTTAAATAAAAGTGGTGAATAAAACCTATGGTATAGATTTTCTGCAGTATTGCTTTTTAAATAAACCGCTGTATTAAGTTTGACTAGCATACTAATGCCATTTTAGTTCTACCAAACTAGTACCATATAAAATCAAACTATTTCAGGCATGCATAATGTCAACTGTCAACTGTCAATGCATTGCCAGCTGTTATCAGTGGTGTTCATGATCCGCCATTTCTTGGACATTTATATTAAATAATAAATATGGCAAAAGAAAATAATTGAAGATAAATAAAGTTTAAGCATTATCGAATGTTTTTAAAATTGAAATTAAAGCCTAATCTTTAAGCCAATTAAAAACAAAGGAAAACATAAATTAAAATAATTCCAATATTAAATAATTAAAACAGGTAACGCAGGACATTCCGCGCAATTTGTCAAAATTCACGCACACGCATTTAAATTACAAAATATTGAAATCAGCAACAACGTGGTTGCAGGAACTGGTGAAATTTTTGATGGTGATGAATCAAATGAATCAAAAACGCATAAAACTAAAAGATAAATTAAAAACATCAGTGAAATAAAAATAGTTAATCTGAAATTTGTTACTGGAAAGTGATTGTGGCAGGTTTCAGTTGTCGTGACGGGCAGTGAAGGTGCATAACCTCAAAGATTTAATCGGCCCAAAAAGAAACTGCAATTACGTCTCATTTTTTATATCTTTGAAAGGTAACGGAAAAAGTCCCACGTATTCATCATGTCGGTGTATACCACCAATACGTCGATCCTTAAAACGTACTCGATATCTAATCGAGAAAAGGCAAAGCAATCGACCATAAATCGAGTTCGATTTGACATTCCATTGCGGAAACCTTGCAAAGAAATTTTGGAGAATGCCCTTGGAGGGCTTGACTTGAAATCGTTTGAAAACCTTATGATAAGTCTCAACAATGCTGATATTTTGGTAAGTGCATTTTATCAATTCATTTAGTTTAAAAAATAATAATTCACCATTTATTTTTCGCAGGATTTAGAAATTCGCAGTATAGTGAGTGAGATCCGCGAATGCATTCATATGCTAACACCAGAATTAAATGGCCTTGTTGATCGAATTATAAATGTCAAGTGGATTCATCGCGATCAATCCACCGTTAACGAGTTCCAACAATTTCTCATAGACTTAGCAGTGGCACATCCACGGTATATTCCAACAATAATATACAACCTTTTGGCTACATGGATTCCACTGGATGTTAGTCACGAACTGTGGAAAGACTGCGTACCTAGTGATGAAGTCAAAAATTCAACAAAGCACTCACATGAAGTTATTAAAAATATTTTGAATTTAATACCACTCGCCATTGATGTGATGATTCCGGCAATTGTTGATCGTTTTCCTTATTACAAGAAGCCTTCATTTGTTGTAAGTGGATATGTCCATCACTTGCTGTGGTTCTTGGAATATATGCCAATGTTCACTGAAGCTATTTTGGAAATTATTATTAAACAGTAAGTACTATTTTATAGACATTGTGTAAAAATATTTATTAAAATTATTTTATTATTTTTGACAAAAGGATAATCTTAATGGACGTAAATGTTCCACGGGAAGAAATTGAAGACTCTGAAGAATGTGATGAAAACGGATTAGCTGATTTGGAAGAATTGCCTGAAGTCCCTGAGACTGATTGTATGAAACATCCGATTGCAGAAACGATGGATATTTGCATGACCAAAATGTTTGCATTTATAAAACACCATTTTCATGTGTCCTCAAATGATGTCCAATCAAAATCGTTGATTGACAAAAAGTTTCAAATATTCTTAAAGTTGTTTGAGCGCGTTATCCTTCCTGCACACAACACTCATCACGTGCAATTCATTATGTTTTATTTATGTAGTTTTAAGGTGAGATTGAAACATAATTTAATATTTCTTCTGTTGTGCTTAATGTTCTTCATATGTTTCTAGGTAATCTTGGCTGAACAATTCATAAAGCTATTATGGCACAATGTTTGTGATTTAAATGAAGCTCTACTCACGCGACAAGCGTCTGTCAGTTACTTGGCTAGTCTTTTGGCTCGTGCTCGATTTCTTCCTATTAGGTATATTTGAAACTTGTTTTTTTCAAATTTAATTACAAGTTTTTATTTATGTATATTGTTTTAATAATTTCAGTTTAATTAAGTCAATGCTCAAGGATTTGTGTTCTTGGGCTAATCAATACGTTCAAAAATGTGATTCATCGCGATACACTAACTCGCTTCGAGCACACATTGTTTTCTACGCCGTATGCCAGGCTATCTTTTACATTATCGCATTTAGAAGTCGAGAATTGACGTCGTGCAACAAGAGTAAGAGTCACAAGACCCATTTTTTTTTCGTTAACGATTTTTTTACAACCTTTTTATTGTTTAGGTTTACTGTTTCTCCAATCTCTTCAGTTGTCATCTTTAGTAACAAGTCATCTAAATCCATTACGTGTTTGTTTACCTGGCGTTGCAACGAATTTCGCCGGTGTGACAAGAGCCTATCAAATTGTGTATTGCTACACGATACTGGAGCGAAATGCCCGCAAAAGACTGGCTACTGTGTACGACCATAACACTGCTATGCCTGAGGAATGCTTGGACACATTTTTTCCATTTGATCCATATTTGTTGAAAAAGTAAGTACGGCAATTAAAATTTGCAATAAAACGTACAAAAATTGATTAGGAAGGATTTATTACATTGACTTCAAGCCAAATTTAAAATGTCTCAAAATAATAGAGCTAATATTGTGTTTCCTTATTTGTCTGTAGATCAGGACATGTAATAACACCGATGTTTTTGGTGTACCAGCCTCATGATCCTCAACAGAACGATGTTCCCCCACCATTGCCACGTAAACGATTAATTACCGAGTCTGATGATATTGATGATTTCATCGCTGAAAAGCGAATCCTTACAGATTGCGATTTTGTTATGTAAAGAGGTGTCAAATAAATGTTAATATTTTATAAACAATTTTATTGATTATGAATGCGAAGTCTTTTGAAAACGGTTATCATTTTTAGACTACAAACTAAGAGACTTGATTCATATCAATTGAAGATGTTTCGTCTCTTATTCGAGCTTTAGCTTTACACACCAACAAGTGTTTTGAAAGATTTCCTTTTAAACGAAAGGTCTGCCAACAATACTCACAGCCAAAAGGCATGACTGAAGAATGAATTCTGGAAAAAAATAAGTTATGGATAAGTGAACATAAATCCAAAAATTTCTGAAAAAAAACTCACTTCATATGATTTGAAAGTATCGCCTTTTGATTGAATCGATCATGACATATTGAACACTCAAAAGGACGCTCCTTGGTGTGTGTCAACTCATGTCTCGTTAAGCTGGACTTCTTTTCAAACGTCTTCAAGCAAGTTAGGCACGAATATGGTGACTTCTTTTTAACAGGAACTGCTGTTTCCGCAGTAGCAGCGTTGATCTCAAAGTTGATGTCATTGACAGTTTTGGCCAGTACCATTAAATTTGATTGCTGTACATTGACACGAGGTGGTGGTCTTTGCTTTGTGGACACTTTTGAATGCACTCTTTGGTGGGAGTTGCGATTTCCAACTGTTCGAAAAGTGAGTTCACAAAAAGTGCACTTATATGGACGCTTTCCCGTGTGCACCGTCATGTGAATTTTAAGGCCGCTACGAGTTGTAAAACTTTTCGCGCAAATGTGGCACTTTGAAATGTCTCGTGGAACCATGTGTGTATTCATATGAGAGTCCAGTGTGCATTTCAATTTAAATGGTTTGGTGCAGATATTGCAGACAAATGGACGCTCACCTGTATGGCGACGTAGATGGCGTCGTAAGTCAATTGGTTTTAGGAATACTTTTGCGCAGAAATGGCAGCGGTTTTCACGATTTTTGGAATGCTTTACAGAGTTCAAAATTATTCCGTTATTCGGAGTATCTGCAAATAAAGTTGCGACCTGTTTTGTTGATTGTTCTAAATAAGCCTTATCCATTTCTTGGGTCTCAACACTCCTCTCACCGCAGTTATTGTGCAATAACTTTGGATCAATAGAAAAGTGATTATTTATGTCGTCATTTTGTGATTGAATTGGGATAATTGTATTTGGGGGTGGGATCCACATAACGTTATCGTCTTCAATTAAATGATCGTGTGGAAGATTATTTTCTAGCGAATTCTGAACTATAACACAGTTTTGATTTACAATGCCTGCCTCATTAGGATTATCAGAATAATCAACCAGAAACACACATTGGACATTATCTTCACATGATTCTTGAGGAACATCTGGATGAAGAATTACAAAATTATCAGGGTGTTGATCAGGAGCATTTTTATGATCGTATTCTGGCAGAGCAGTTGATGTTTCAATTGCTTGAACGCTTTCATTTAAGTCATAGCTTATACATTCTGCATTTTCAGGTACTCCTTCAGATTGATTAGAGTCGAATTGCACTCCTTTTAGTAAATCGTATTTATGAATTTTGATGTGCAGCTTACAGGATCCTTTGGTTTTAAATGCTTTGTGACAATACGGACATAAAATACGTTGAGTATGGGTTTTCTGATGATTGTTCAGCGTCGATTGCTTGTAAAATGTGGAAGGGCAATTATTACATTTAAGCTTCTTTGGTTGGTGCCTTAACATATGTTCCTGCAAAGTGCTGTTCTTCCCAAATAATCTAAAACAACATTGATAAAATAGTAATAGAAAATTCTTCCTAAAATTGAAATCAAACTAAATTTTACTTTTTACACGTCGGACATTCAAACGATTTTATTCCTAAGTGGCTGTTGATATGCTGCTTAAGATGAGCACTTTGTTTGAAGGAAGCATCACAAAACTTGCATTGGTGTAATCTTGTTTCATTCTGGACATCTTCTGTAGTAGTCTAAAAAATCAATAAATAATTTTTTTCTTTTTTGAAGTTTAATAATATTAATACCAAAACAGTTCCATTCTGATCAAAAACGATTGGTTCCTTAAAAGCAATGTTGATACTTAAATCATCCAATTTTTGACGTTCATGCGTTTCGAGATGAATCTTTAACTGATGTTCAGTTTTAAGTTTTTGTCCGCAATACTGACATGAAAATGGAAAACTAAAAAGAAAATTTTAGAAAAAAGTTTTGACGGCACAACCGAATGTAATGTTACCTAATTTGATCCTTATCCGGTGATGTTTTGGCTGTGTGTACCCTCATATGATTATTCAATGTACTTTTAATGGCAAAGCGTCTATTGCAAATTTGACACACAAATGGCTTCTCTTTGGTATGAATTCTCATATGCCTCAAAAGATCAGATGGACGACGAAATGATTTGTTACAAAATACACAAAACAAAATGCGCTCTTCATTAATGATCACCTTTTTCACATATCGATATACGACTGAACCATCTTCAGCCACATCTTGCAAACGAATAAACTGATCACCTGTGCCCACTTGATTTTCATTGTTTAATTTATCGGCTATTTTCTCAGCCGCAACCAAACTTTGTGGCTGTAGCTCCATTAGTTGCGCCATAACCTGGTTAGTATCTACCCTAACGTTACTGACGTCATTATGAATTTTTTTGGTATGAGCATGTAATGCTCCCACTTTTTTGAAAATACACCCACACTTGCTACAGGGAAACGAAACTAATCGTGTGTCGTCTACCGGATGCACCCGCTTCATGTGAACACTGAGATTGGAACGTTGCACAAAGTGTTGTGGACACTTAGGACATGCAAATGGTTTTTCACCAGTGTGAGTGAGTTTGTGGTTCTCCAAGGTACCCTTTTGATTGCAAGCATATTCACATTCATTACATTTGTAGGGGCGTTGTCCTTTGTGGATGAGTAAATGACGGACAAGACCGCTGGGTTTTTGAAATCTTTTACCACATAATTGACAGGGATGGCGCTTTTTTTCAAGGATTGTTTCTGTCGGTTTCGCCTTGCGTGGTGATTTAATTTTTGGAGCTCTAGTTGGATGCTTTTCAGCGATGTGGGCCTTGAGCATAGGCTCAAAGTTAAATGTCAGTTGACACACATCACAAGTAAAGTACTCACTTTTAAAATGTGTCTGAATGTGACCGTGAAAACTGGCGATTCTGTTAAACATCACATGACAACGCGGACATTCCGCCGGTGTCTTGCTGATGTGAGTTGCTGCGTGCAACTGAAGATTGTCCCACACATTGAAGGATTCGGAGCACTTATCGCATTTGTGTGGTTTTTGGTGGATGTGCTTTCTTCGATGTACCTGTAGCTCTCGAAATGATTCAAATTGTTCAGAGCATTTGGTGCATCGATATCTGACGATGCAATTATTGGGCTTTCTTTGTTTACGCTTTCGTTTGCGTGACACAGAAACTGTTTTTGAGATATCATTGCGAAATGTTTCGTTGTTGGAGTATCTTGGGTAGGATTTTTCGATGAAACTGGAAAGCCCACTCAAATTCAATTCATCAATATTTTCATAGTCATTGTAGACGGAATTGATGTCTATGTCATTTCTGGATGTGAAGCTATTGCTGGAGATATTAAAGTCTGCGCTGAACTCATCCATTTGAATTTTAATTATTTTTTTATACAGAAATCACAAGTTACTTGCGATTTCCACGATGAGTTATCACAATTTTTATAATCACTAAATTAGGATTTTTAAATTTTAATTGTTAATATACATTTTATTACTTTTAAATTGCAAAACATTTTTCCCATTTTTACTTAAATCTATCATGAATGAAATGTAAACAATTATACTACAACTTAATTTTCTTAATTTTTTGTTTATTCAAATCCCTGTTGACAATTGTGAACTGACGTTTGGCAGTCATCATCATTTTTTTGTCTGTCACATAATTTAAATGATCATTATCTCAACAAATGTTTACTAAAAAATTTGCAATTTTACGAAACAGCCATTTATTTTTCAAATAAGAAAACCTAATAAAATAAAATATGAATTTACAAATTGGAGAAAAAATAAAATAAATTTAAAAATATTGTTTTGCTGAAGTTGTACTAGATAACTGGTTTATGTTTTGAATAATTTGTTTGAGTGATTTCGTTTATTCACATGAATTTTCAATAAAAGTTTGACTACCGGATTCAAGATGGCGCTAGTAGGATGATTTTAAAAATTTTATCTAACTGACAGTTGAAGCTTTAAGGATTTGCGGCTTCACCATTTAATTTGGAGTTAATTAAACAGGATTATTTATGTATGTTTTGGAGGTAAATGTTTTAATACAGACGACCTCGGTCTTCCTTGTCTCCTTGATTCTACAAGTCTTAATATGGCATCAGATGGACGTAAAGACGTAAATTGTCCAAAAACACCTAACATCAATCCTTATATAAACGTCACAACATTTTTTTTATAAAATTAAAAGTAATTATCAATAATTTATACATTCTTTAGTAGTAGGATAATATTATTTGCTGATGAATTATGAATAAAGCAATAGTTAAATTTGAGCCATTCATGAAAAAAAATTGTAGACTTCACATCAGAAGTCGAATGAAATTGTTTGGCAAAAAAACTTTAGGAAATGACAATCAATACCATATAATTACATTGCTTACCCAAAAATTTGCTTAAATTAAATTGGCTTACACATTAAACAAGTCACAAAGGTATACGAATATTCAATTGTGCCTTGATATTTATATTCTTTAATCAATTGTTACTTACAAGATATTTGAAATTATTATTAGTTATTTTTCATTTGACGAAATAAATATGAACTGTTTTCACTGATAAAAATCACGGTCTTAGAATAATATTAAGTGTCTTGAGTGCATTCAATTAGGACACCAATGCTCATTTTTGGATTTAATTTAATGAAATACCACAACAGCCAATATAAAATTTGTTGCTTCAAATTCGCCATAAATGTTGCCTATAAATATAACGTAATGTGTGGTGTCAAGCATGTGTGTATGGTGTTAGGAGTGGATACACCAAAGCAATATGAACTTGAGTAAAAAGCCAAAATTGTCAACGGGAATGGGTTAGCCGGAAGAACACGGCGGGTGGTTTTTGCTGCAAAATTGGGGTGGCACAACGATGTGATAGTATTTTGCGTTATTGTAAGAATTATGTCCAAAGTTTAAGGAAAGATTTATCTGAAAAGTCGTTTCTGGATCATAATCGGTGAGCTCGGTTCTGGTTCTCTGGTTTCGTTTGGTATCCATTTGTTTGTCTCTCTCTCAGTCTCCTCACATCGAATTCTCTATGTGAACCCTTTTGCCCTCAGCCACCGCATCTCCCATCAACGTACAAACATGTAAATACATATAATGTGCATGTACACGTATATATCGCATCTTCTTCTCTGGTACACGAAGCGACAAACTCTTCACTTTACTATTATACAGTTCCCAAAAATTTGTGTTTGTGTAATAAATGTCTGTGTGTGACTGTGTGCGTCTGAGAGTTGTAAATTTCAATCCTTCCTATAGCCTCCACAGTTGAGAAACACCCCCACACCCCCATTGTGGTGGTTTTCACCCATGCCACTGGGCGCACATCTTCACCCGTTCACCATAATAATTTTTCTTCTACTTCATTTCTTGTTCTTTTTCGTTGTGTGAGGAGACACTATCGCCCTCTATCGAGAATTCGGTTAATTTACGGCTGTAATTAAAGGGTTGCCAAGCGACGTAAAGCGTCCGCTATGCTATTTGCGATATCACCAACACGGACTGCCAGAGTTACGATTATGACTTCTAAGGATGTCGCTTTTTGTTTTTGATTTATTATAACTGCCATGATGCCTTCTAGGGGCAAACTCATAATATATACCCACAACTCACTACAATGTACATACACACAACAGTACAGATACAATTATAGACGTATAGGTTTGTACACATCGCCCACATACAAAATGAAATGCGGCAGCTATTTAGGAAGGGTGAACGGGAGTGAAAGAAATGAACGCCTAGTTGGGACTTGGGGTTGAGTGTGGGGAATGGGATTAAGGAGTTTGAGAAAGTTAAAATCAGTGACAAAAAGTATAAGTTGTGGTTTTTGTGAAGATGACAGTATTTATGGCCCTTTAGTCATCCGTTTTTGGCTGCGACTAAGACTCAAATTTTTTTTAGAAAATATTTTCATTTCAATATGGTAATGAAATTTGAATTTGATTGAATTCTGAATTTATTGTAATACATCGTTTAACGCTTTACCCAATGTAATTACGTAAAATTTAGGGTTGTCTCATAATTTCGCCAAATCTAGATAATGCAATCTTTATTTTAACAAAATCGTAAATTGAAGAAACATCCCCGACATAAGCTTTACTTTTTATTTTAAATAAACTTTATCCATCTATACCGCGTATATACAATGAAAAGTATAAGATTGTATCTTTAACATCTTTATCTGAGTTCTTGTGTCCCAAACCCAGCACCTTTGCCGATTTCGATTAAAAGCAAGCCAAAATACTGCTCACAAAAACAACCGAACGCATTTAAAAACCTTTTGGCAACGAAAAAAATCCCGGCAAAATCATATTAAAACGACCATAACTTCTCAATCATCCCCCTATATATGCTTTGAGCGCAGTTTAACAGATGAAATGGTTTGAGTTGAAACTCACAACTCAAGATAATCGACTGACTCAATCTTTCTGCACGTTTACCTACAGGAGACTTAAATGCACAAAGAAGGCCCGTGAATGCTGATCAAACGTGGTCTATAATATTGCGCGACAACACCAACCCCCAAAAAACTCCCAACTGGTGTTCATTCCTGAACAAAAAAAAAAAGAAGTGATTTCGTGTATGTGGCCGGAAAAAAATTTGGCAGCATGAAACAAGAATCTACAGGAAAAATGACAAGATGGTTGGAAGTTGAGCCTGTAGTGGGGAATAGATGGTGTGCGATTGTGACTTTTTTTGTTGTAGCATCTTACATACAAGTTTTCCGTTGCGTTCGAATAAATTTCCGTGTATACGATGGGAAAACAACGGTGAAATATACAAAAACAGGTTAACTGAGAGATCTCGTTTGGAAACAACAGAAAGGTGTGAGTGCGTGCTAAAAAGGAGTTGAAAAAGACAAGGCGGCACCCACAATATTGGGTTCCTATCATTTGCACATCTTCTCATACATACATATCTCTAGCCTATCGTATATATACTACATTATCATGGATGATACGTGTACAGTGCTCGACTGTTCCCCTGCTCAACTAACATTGGCATAACATGTAATTCTCCAATACATCCTTTTTATGAGCCATGCCAAATTTATTGCAAATAAGTTTAGATAACGAGTCATCAGTGTGTCACAACTCACCCGGTTTACTCATTCCACACACCGCCGTCGGGACTGGGTGGGTGTGGGTGGTTGGTTTTTGTGCAAATACACATCCGCCCATAAACATTTTCACCCTGCTCAGTGTTCACACAAACAGACAAACGTGTCGGCATTATTTTGAACCTATTAAAACACAACCACCCCTTTGGTGTTTGTGCGGTGCTTCATATTCTTTTCGTTTTCATAATTTTACACGCAATACTTTCTATACATTCATTTTAATGGGTTTAATAATTCTTTTTGTATTTCACACAAAGCTTGCATGGAATTCGGGTGTAACTATAGTTATCATATTTACCTTGTATTTCCATTTGGAAGTACAAAGGTATGAATGGTAATTAGAGTTAGGAAAATGTGTCGACGGAAAAATTGAAGCATTTGTTCTACAAAGCACATACACATTTGACGACAACATTATCATTCGGCAGTGATTCCAAAAATCCAAACAACAGAAATTCATCTGCTGACTGCCGCGTAAAATTGTGTTTGCACAACATAAATGTCGCAATCCTTACGTTCAAGGACGCACCCGGTTCAACAACATCTTCAGAGCGCCCAAAGCTCACAAGTCACATCATTCAAAACGTTTTCCCTCCACTAACAAGACGTTGTTGTATACGCTGTAACCCACCCTCTTGGCTTCTGCACACGCGTCCCATGCAAATATATTCAAGAAGACATGAAAACCCATCAAACCATATTCGAGTTCGCGTTTTGACGCTGTGTGTGTGTGTGTGTGTGTGTTTTTTCTTGCTCGAAACACTCATTTCTTTATTTTATTATTATTATTCTTATAATTTTCCCCGTTGCGTTGCCTTCGCGTTCTTGTTCTAATTATAATTTATGCTTAAGTAGGGTGTCTTTAATGGGTTGACACGATCCGACTTGATTTGTGATTATTGCTCGATTGATGTTGTTAATTTTTACCACCACACAACCCCCATCTATAGTGAGTCGGTTTTGTGCCGCACCCCCTTTTTCACGTTGGTACGAGACATTTTGCGCTGTACATAAACGTATACATAAACGCTGGGAGATGCCACATTCAAGAGTTGAATGTGCGCGCTGCGGAACACATAAGATGACGATGCGGGGGTGGTGATGCCGCGCCTCCTCCCCCATTACAGTGTTATGCGTTCATCATGCCGTTGCTGTGTGTATTATATTATGATCTCGTGTATGCCAGATCTGTAGCAACTGCGGCAATGGGTTTCACTTTCAAATTTATTCGCGCTATTTTATTATATTGCAATTTTTCTAAATTATGAGAATTATTAACATTTTAGTGAGCACAGGCGTTGCGTGGCGCACCAATAGAGCGCGTTATTCAATCGTGTTTTATATATTTGACGCTAATTTGGAGGAATCAACGACCAATATCGGCGTACATTAACATACGGCAGAGTGTAGGGGATGGTGGGTAGATGAGATCATAGATTCAGTGCGCGGTGTGATGTACATTCAACTTCATCTCATTTTGTCATGTTGCATTGTGGGTGCCGCTTCGATTGGGCATTGCGGGGTATAAAAAATAATATTCATAAATATAGTCGGATTAATGTGGAAAGGGAGGAGATTAAAATTGTTGCTTTATGCATAATATTTGATTAAGGGTGGTAATGTTTAGGCAACATAATCATCATAACTTTCATAAATGGGTACATTTAGTAGCTGCATTGTTCCACCACTCTACATCCGACACTCATGCCGCATTACCGAGTTTATGCGAGAAGCACTTTTAAAATTATCTCAAATATTCAAAAATTAATATTGAATTTCGTTTATCAACACCACACTCATGCCATTCATCTATAATATAATTTAGACGTAAAAGTATATTATATAAAATGACTGCAGGCATAGCAACAAATCGACATTATTATGTCCTTTAGTACACCTTTGTCGCTTAATTATACGCGTGGAAATGATTAAATCGGTGTGGGTTCATCGCACATGCAATCCATACACACATTGAAAAACCAATTAAAACAATTCAAAAATCTGGTCCAGGTTTAACTGCCGCACATCTGAAACATTACGGGACAATTATCACAAGCTGCGGGTATACATGCGAGGAAGACAAAAGAGGTTTGGTTGCCCCCGCTGCAGCAGGATCCAACTGAACATCTCGATGCCACACGAAGTAACCATTCATTGTGCTTCCTATAATAATACGAGCAGCATAATATGCGATCTGTTAAATTAATTCCTTGTGATTTTTTGAGGGTGAAAATAAAATTTCCCCAAATTACACATACACTTCCGTTTGTGCTCGCATAAAATTTTGAATTGTTGGAGGAAATTGCGATGAAATTGGCGTGTATGCAAAATATATGCGAAGAAGGGTTGTACACATATGTTTTTTGTTGGTTCACTTTCACCCTCAAGGTAATATAACTGGTGCGGGAGTGTGGGAGGAGTATTTTTTTGCGCTACGTGTTCTCGCTTCATGTTATCTGTGCGGGAAAATTACTGTGGCTGTATTGAAGTGTGAATGAATTCATTTAAATTTTGAACTATATAAACTTGACTCAAAGGATCTGTGAATATTATGGAAGAAGTAAAAGGCCTTAATAAGGACTATAAGGCAGTTTAACCAGTTACCTGCGTCTATGTAGTATTTATGCTAAACTTAGTAAAGTTGTACAATTTACCATATAAAAGTAGATTGACTTCAAATCCAATCATTGGCTTTTGCAGATTGAGCAATTTTTGATTTTCCCTAAATTAGAATTTGCTTATAAATTACTGAATTTCAAAGTTTTGTTATCAAGGAGTTTAAGGATGATACAGAAACATTTTAAATTATTTATAAAACGTGACTTGATGTTGGTTTGTATCGAGAATGTATTCAATAATTTGAAAAGTTTTTTTTTAATTTTTTAAATCAACGATCCATTTTAAATTAATTGAACTTGATGTTTAAGTAACCATTTACCAAATATTATGACAACTCAGCTGGATTATTATTATTCACATTCCTAATAATACAGGAGAACAATGCCCAGGTGGTTGAGTTTCGCGTAACTCTCAAGGGTGCAATGATTATAAACAATACCAATCTACTATGGGCAATCTCTGTACAATATTGTCAACATTTAGGGACCCGTTGCTTGAGTGTGTTTTCTAATGCTGCTTAAGAAATATTGTTTTCAAAAATAATAAAAATATTCGTGTATAACAGAGTGACACTCGATACCTGAGTTGTTTTTATGAATTTTACAAAAAAAAAAAATCTTCTTGAAAAGAATTTGGTGATGTTAAAAAATTAAAGTTCTTTTTTAGATGGCGGAACTAAACAAATTAGGTACTAAATATTCGTTAAGTTAAATCTAATAAGATTTTATTATATAATATGTACTGTTTTTACTAACTACCATAAAGTCCCAATTTAAATATTTTAAACGGTATAAACTAGAATTCTTATCAAGATCCTGATTAGTTAATACCTCACCAATAAAAAAATAACCCATTACAGATCACATAAATAAGAATTCACCAAAGAACAGACATCTTGCGCTATGTTTATTTATGGAAATGCTAATCACTCTAGTCCATTTATCAGCACGCAGACACATCATTTTACCCCACTGAGGGATAGAAATCATGTTTGATGGGAGTGTATTTGCAATATCAGCATGTACATACATTCACTAAATGAATATGCCTTGATGAAATCCACCCTCATCATTGTGAAGCACCAGCCTCCTTAAATCATTCAAGAATTAGTTTTGTTTGTTAAGAAAATAAAAAGGGGTGGCAAGAGCCGGCATTCATCACATCAGAAAATGTACGAGTATGTACTAATATGTATAATGCTTATGTGAAAGTACATAATATACAAAATAAAATATGTATATAAATATAAATGTACAACGCAAGGGTGGCAAAAACATTCAACAGCAAATGAGAGCCAAAGTATTTCGTGTACTGTTATACATACAATGCACCACACATAACCATCACAGATCACAGCCGTTGGGAGATTATTTAAGACTTGGGGTTGTTAGCTTTTTGGATGAAATAGAATAGCTGTGATTCGAGGAGACAGTTCGTAATTCGCATTGTGTACAAAGCTCCACACATCCTCGTATTTAGTGTATAGAGGTTAAATTGAATGGCATGGGAATAAGCGACAATGTGGAACCACAATACACAACCTCCAAAAGTCACAACTTATATGCGGGCGTAATGTGTACGTACTTATATTGTGTGCTTACTGCTTATGCATTTGGTGCATCCTTCTTGTTTCATCTGCACAGTATTAGCGTAAACGTGCGCTTCCAAATCTTTCTATAAACAAAGTGAGATGAACAAAGAAGTTAATGTTAGTTTATCTTATGCAAATCACAAGTTTTAAGTCTTTCAAAGTGTGGCTTAATGTTCTCATTTGTACACTAGCAACATATGCTATTTGAGACAAATAAACTGAGCTGCTCAAAAGTTCCCAAATCAAGATACATGGTTCTGAGCAAACACACATCCCAAGTACCTACGACCTACATGCCACAGATGCGGAGGTGTGCAGCGGAAGCGCACAGAAAAACATGCTATATTCTTGACATTTAGTTACATAAGTACTTATTATCACCAAAAACACATATACACAATGTCCTCATGCAACGGGGTGAGAGAGAGCAAATACACAGAACGACAAAACATCCGCATTGCAAATGATCGGGAACATTTTCATCCCGGGCAAAAATTAAACACCCCAAATGATTCATGCTAATCTGCCTTGTTTAGTTCCGTTGTTGCATTCGTTTGTTGTATTATTATTATTTTTTTGTTTTTTTTTGCTTTTCTGGTACAGTAGTTTTGTTTTGTGTTGGGTCGTCCATGCTCCGACTATTAGTTATATATTGCATAATTATGCTGAAATTTTGCATGCCAAACTGGTTATTATAATAATTAAATTTAAATATTCATCAACTGTTCATAGTAACTATATGTGTACTGAAATGCACTTGAAATCCGCGGCACACCCCGCGCACAATTGCATGTGCGGATCGAATGGTGTTGAACAAATACCAACATTTCTTCTAAATTCACCAATCCCAATACATACACTCCCATCCACATGTGAGGTTGATGCTGCAGCAGTTGCTGTCTAGCTGGTATGCACCAAACGCTGTTTAGTGTATTTGGCGCGATAACGAATTATTTATAATTGTTTAATTAACACAATTTGGTGCGGGGTTCTGATTTCTATATACACCAATTTTCAAATCCGCTTTGTATAATGTGGGGGGTGTGTGGATGCATTGTAGTTATAAAGGACGAGGGCATTGCAATGGGTGTGCACGTGATGGGTTGTACGTTGCGTATGAGTGTGTCGATTTTTTATCGCATTCCCCCTTTTTATTGCCACCCCGCGCGCTTAACAACTCCATACTCACTAAGTTTTATATTATACATGTACCGTATATGAATGACAATTTACGTTTATGAGCTTATATAGAAGTATAATAGTGGTGCATTGCAATTTGGCGTGATCTAGATGCGATCTCACACTCATCCCTTGTGAATTGGTATTTAGAATCTAATTGATGATTATTATTAGCATGCAGCAATTTTTTTAGAAATAATGTTGTTGGTATAATATTTGTGTTAAGCACTGTGCACATAATTGGCGGAAATGTGGAGTAGCAGAACGTGTGTGATTTTTACTAATCGTTTTATGAGTTTTTCTGCATGGGCGGTGGATATATTTGTTCTCCTGATACATACTTTAGTAAAAAATGTGCAATTTTCGCTTGCACAAAACACTGAAAAGAACATTTTTATTATAAAATAAATGGGAAGCATGAAAATGATACCGTTTACGAAATTCAAATAATTTTACCTTTTATTTCTGTAATAAAGTATGGAAAGCGTTTTTTTTTTAGCAATCATCGTCCATAAAAAGTTTTAGACTATAATACAATTTGTTGTACATTATTTAGGTAAGTACAACTCTATACATCTCCTATACATCAAATGTAATTTGAAGAAATTTTTTTTTAAAAACTTTTGCTAAAAATCTATTATTTCGGCCGTTCTGTAAATTTAGTTTGCCCTCTAAAACTTTAGTTTTTCCATAACTGAAATCACGCACATGCGTTAATAATTTCCTTCTAAATGATGAGTATAAGGAAATTATTAATGCATGTGTGTGATCATTGATCTCAATTAATTTTTTTTTGGAAATTTGTCAATTATAAAGACTTGATTGTTGTAATCCTTAATTTATGAATTTTTTTTTTGATAAAAGACATTATGTGTATTTTCTATGTTTTTGTCGTGTCCAACTTAAAAAAATTGGGCCTAATAAAACAAAATTTATTAAAACCGATCAGTAAAAAATCAAATTATAAATGAAACAGAATTTTACAATATAATAATTAAAGACATTGTTATCTAATTATGTATATAATTAAAGCCAATTACAACAAATATTTCTATATTTTTAATTTAAACGTAAATGCTTGTTATCACTATTAAACTGTCCAACTCATAAACAGTTAACGGTTTCCGTGTCATTGCCAAAAAAACAGAGTGGAATTAATTGAATTTCGTTGACTGTGTAATATATTATTATTTTTTATCAGTCGTTATATAATGAATATACATAATGGACCTTATTTTATGCTGCTTTGTTCTTACAATTTCATTTTACAGTAATTTATAATGAATATTTAAATTTTTTTTTTTTTTGTAATGCAAGGAATGCTTAAAAGCTCTAGAAATCAACGAAATTTTCTTGGTTTGCTGTGTCCTTTATTAACATATCTCATTAAACATAAATCAAGTGCCAATCAAACATACATACAACCACTACAACCACGAACGTTGTCTATCGCATTTCAATTCAATATATTTATGCCTACAAAGCTTTTAACAACAACGGTAATAAATTAGACTTTGTAGCTGTTTATGACCTCCTTTCCTCCTCCCACCCGCTGAACAGCATCACACTACGCGAAAATATATGCAGCAGCATTTAGTAGAGAATTTCTCGCGTGATTGATAAAACTACTTGGTGGGCACATTAACTGAGGCACCACAAATCTGTTAAATCAAGGAACATGAACTCATTATTGCCAGATGAATGTGTGCTCATATAGTAGACATACGTGTGCATGTGAAGCTCATTAAAATGTTCGCGATGTAAATTATAGGCACACACTGTATGCCATGCCAGGCGAAATAAACAGGCGCACGCGAATAAAAACTATATGGGTGCACATACCAAACACATATTAATGTTTTGGCATCTGCTCATATAATATACATATAGTATGTATGCTGTACGAGTACGCTTTAATGTACATTAATACTCGCATGTACATATATTATTATTGTTCTCATATTCGCCTACACTATTTATGTATTCATCTGTGTACCTATATAGTTTTTTTATGGGAGCACATTACGGTTCAACTACACAAACTACAACCATCCACATACATTATGGCCATACGCAGATCTATGGGTGTTGTTTGTGTTATAAGCATGGCAAAATAATAGTATTAAAATCCAACCGAAAATGTCAAAAGTAAACTATAACAAATTACTGTTATACTATCGTACAATGTACGTACATATAATAATTTTGCCGCCACACACACATATTATATGAAGGAAATAAATTCATTACCAAAACCATGTAATTGTTCCATAGGGCGCGTAATACATGGATCCATACAATATATTATGGTGTTGTGTAATGTGTTGCTGTACGTAGAGATGTAGACTAACTATTGTACGTATACTGACTACTGGCACACCAAACCATAACTATATGAATGTTGTTTTTATGAGAACAACTTTTATTTCTTATTAGATGCTGCTGTGCAATATATTTGTGTTTGTGCATTTCATCCCCGCTTGAGCGTGTATTGGTAATTTGTTGGGTTTGTGGGTGGGTTAGAGACGATAATCGTCGTCCCTTAACTCCAAGGAAAATATGCAAGTGGAAATTAATGAAGTTTTGCGCAAAAATTCTTTGTGAAAAAAGAATGCATTCAACATGTAAACGTATAAGTCTGTTAATGTAGAATTATCTCCTAAAACTAGAACAGAATGAGTGGTTTTAGTTTTCATAATTATTATTTATTTTATATAAAATGCATTTATAATCATAAAGAATGCTGTCAATCAATTTAGTGATTACATTTTAATATTAAATGTGTGAATTAAAATTTTCGATATTGACCTTGAAGTTTCCGATACAAAGCTTTGATATTTCGACCCCTACTTTAGGAATTTTGTGATCAACTAAATTATTTATTGAAACAGATTATATTTGATTGAAATAGCTTCCATTTAATAATAATTCGATTAGATGAAAAATACAAATGAATTTAAAATTTTCGGCTCTTGAAAATATTCAGATTTGGCCACATTTTATTTTATTAAACCTTAAAAATTACTTTAAACCTTAAAATACAAAATTACTGTTTGAACCTTATTGGATAGCCTCAAAACAAATATCTTTTTACACCAGATTTTTACACAAATTTAAAGTTTTTAGATGATCAAAAGATTTTTTTCTAAAAAGACTTCCGTTTTTTTTGTAGAACTACAATTTTTTTATTGCAATTAATCAATTTTTGAAACTATTGAAAAATGTTTAAAAGGAAGAATTTTTTTTAAATCAACAGGTTCGTCATCTATGCATCCATAGAAATCTTTATGCACAACCCTTTGAATTGAGAGTCAATAAAATGTTAAACATGGTTCATTGTACTTGTACAGGTACATCACTTAAACACTCTCAACGAGATTTATTGACAATTATAAGTCATAAAGTAGCACTCAAATTCAAAGTGCAAGCAAATTTAATAGAGTTATTGCAATTTGTTTCCAAAGTAAGCTTCTTCAGTGCTCGTTTGGCTGTAACAGCATCTGCATTGCAATCGCGCGCTGTTCGCTGCACTTCCAAAATGAAAAATCATATTGAGAATGCACAATTGTACACCAGTGTATGAGCATTTGCAGTATATCTAAGTGCATATACATAAATGTACGTGCTTATTACATAAAATGTTAGTGTTGCAATTGGAAAGAATGGGAATGGGATGGACCAAACCATTGCAATGTCGCCTCGCGTATAAATGGAACAGCAGTGAATATAAAAGCGCCTGATAAGGTTGGCATAAATTCACTTTTAATTAGAAAATTAGCCAAAAATATGCGACTCACGATAATCATATGAATAGTAGTAGTACCAGTAGTTACAGTTATAACAGAGCAATTGTGTATTTGGGGTTGAGGGAAACGGGGGTATTGTTGGGTGGTGGCAGATATCGTAAAAACTGTCTCCCATACACTTCTGTCTTTTAATAGTTGGGCGCATATTTCTTTCCTTTTCCCGGTTTTCGGTACATTCATTGCAAAGCGCAGCATGCAAACGAGAACGGGTATAATATGTATGCGGATAATTCTCGTTTTGGCGTTTTTCTTTGACTCGTTACTCGACCCCATAAGTTTTGTGTACCATACCTTTTAGGAACCATCTAATTTTCCTCCCATACTTTAAATGTATACTTTGAATATTTTCCACACTTGCATCTTATACCTCTCATATTTAAGTGTATAGTTTTGGGATGAAAAATTTAACCAGATTATTATGGTCTTTGGTGGCATTTTGAAAATGAAATTCATTACAATACGAATGCAAACGAATATGGCTATAAAAAACAAATAAACGATTATGAGGGAAAACTTTTGCTAAGTTGAGTTCATTTCTTTCGCGCCAATTTTTACATTCCTCATTTGCTTTTCACGTTGTTTTTTTATAGCTAATCACCCACCTCACCATACAGATTATGAGTAGTGCACTCGAATTGGAGGACTGGAGAGAAGCACAAAGAGTGCTTGAGAGTAGAGATTGCATCTTACACTTTTGAATCTCGAAATGAAGTCATTCGTTTATTTCTTAAGCCAATGTGAAGTTTTCAAGTTGCAGGAAAAGATCGTATATATGAGAGCAGCCGTCTTAAAGAGGGCGAAATTAAATTTAATGAAAGCAATTAATTTCAATGTCGCACTCATTATGCCCTTTTACGCTAATTTTCCATTGGATGAAGAGATTCGGTTGGAAAATCAAGCAGTAAAATTGTGAAAAAGATCCCATAAGTTTTCGACGAGGATAAAAACGCAACGAATGGGAGTGATGAAGCGAATTACTATATTCTTTTAGTCTTTATGAGTTTCAGGCTTTTGCAACATTGTATTAAATCAAAGACATTTACGGATTAATACAATACCATTCGTGTTTATTATTAGTTTGATTATGACTAATTCTAATATATTGAGCTTAAACCATCCCACAATCCTGCAAAATTTGATCGAAACATCTAATATAAGCTGAATTGGTTTAAGTAATTAACTTAACAGAAATTAATCGACATCTGAAGAAGAATTTCTTAATCGATGGTCGTTTAACAGAGACTAGACATTCTACATTCTGATTTCGTCCGCATGTTTGTTTTGCTATGCATATTCGAGTATATTCACTCTCGTGTATTTGTATCATGCATATTTCGGTTATCCACTGTCACCCTTACCACACTTCCACAACGAGTCCATACATTCGAATGTAATGCAACACAGATAACCTTATACGAAAGCTCATGTAGCCATGGAGATACATAATATGTGTAACAAACAGCAATAATAATAATAATTCATTTACAGGATTACAGATTGTTCATGGTAATAATAAAGGCAATTGGAAGCTAGTTCATTGCATTTGGCTATATTCAGGATGGATTAAAAGGTATTCAATAATTTATGGCTTTATCGGCTCATCCACAGTGGCTATTTATGGTGGAGTGCGCATTGGTGGGAATTCAAGGGAAATATGTACTCAGAATCATATGATGTATTTGAAATGTGTGCATGTAAAAATAAATATAAAACATAAAAGTATTTGATCCAGACCAAATGTTCAGCATCGTTTAAATAAAAAAAAAAAGATCCATTGAAACAAATCGTTTTCTATATTTTGAGCTAATTTGAAATACCTATAGTTACTTTGTGGATTTTATGTCGGAGTAAAAGCTGCAACTTTTCTTAAAAATGACTTAAAAAAGCGCTCACAAAAAGCAAAGAAATATGATTTGTGCTTTTCAATGATGAAATTTAAATTCAAATTAATTTTTTTTAAATTTCTGACGACTCACTATGCACGTCCGTTTGAATATCTGGAAGATTTTTTAGAAACTAAATTTTGTCGTCATGTGTAAAATAGTTTGTGTCTAATTCAATATTTTTTTTTAAGATCACATCTCTCAAGTCCAAAAAAATATTTTTTTGCCAAAAAAAAATTATACAGGCGCTCTAAAACGGCTAAATTCACACCTCGCTTCTTCTTGCGATGTAGTTTTTTTCCAAAGAAATGTTATCGATATTATTTAAAAAAGAAATAAATTGAGATGCATCCATTGACTCTATACAATATTAAAAATCCGCTTTATTCGATTTAATTTATATCAAATCCATTAAATATCGATAATTAAATTTGTATCAACAATATATAAATGTTTGCATTGGATATTACAGTGAGAACGGCGAGTTGCGATCATAAAATTGCCGCGAACTGAATGCACTTGTGCACAAACACACCAATACTGCACAAAACCATGAACCATGTGAATTGTGAATGTCATTAATATATAGCGCAATCAGTAAAGTGAATAAAAACATTCATACAAAACGCATTCAGTAAGTATTTATGTGCATACATTTGCAACATGATTCGGGATCATAATAATAAATAAAATCAGAATATGCACTGAACGAGAGATGCGGGGAATGGGCAAAAAAATGTGCAATCCATATATGTAGGTACTGCACTCATTACACAGATATATTGTACGTAATCAATGGCCAAAGCCTACACAGAATTTAATAACATTTTAATCAAGTTTTATTGCATTAATTAAAAAAAAGAAGTGCCAAATCGGGAGTGATTTGATGCGTTCTGGGCAATTATACAGTATTGTGAGCTTTATCCCTTTTGTTCCCCCTGCGCCGTGTGTGTTTCATTATTGTTATTGTTTCTTTTTTGTTTGTTGATATTATTGCACAACAACCCTCCCCAATTTGCAAGTTGCAACAATATGTGGATGCATGAACAACAGCGCACACACACACAATGTGTGTGTAAAATTGTATGATATGAATGTCCGTTTGCGATTAGTTTGAGCCAATCAGCAAGCGATTAGGACAACTGCTCCCAAAAGAAACACAAATATAGACATTGAAGCTGGCTGAAATGGATGTGCAGGACATTGATTGCGTTTATAAACAGCAATGGGACAGAGAAATACACCACTGCACATACACACACTCACGGGATAACCATGTGATTGGATATAAGGTTCCAGAAATAAATTTTGTCCAGCTCGCAGACTCATTTATGTGAAGTCCGCATGAGTGCAGTGAAGGGGTGGGATGGAGTCGATTGAATGCAAGAGGGATGGATCTGGGTGGGCATGTGTTTTAAATGTGTTTTCTATTTTCACAGTACGATAATAATAATCATGATAATAACGACAATGATGAACACGAATGTTTTGGATTACGTCGGAGGCACCTAAGGGACAGTTGCATCCAGATTGCAACTCCTATTGAGATGTTTATTGGTTGAAGCATTGAGTATATTGCTGTAGAATGCAGACGGCAAAGTGATACGAAAAGGACGTGCTTCAATGACGCTCGATTTTGCTTTAAATGTATTGAATGGGTTAAATGTTCATTTTGGATGAATTCAGAGAAACACATATTTTGTAAGTGCTTTGAGGCAATCTCGAAGTGGAAGAAGTCTCTGCAGATGAGTTTCAACAATTTTTGGTCAAAATAATTTTATACATTGAGATTTTATTTTGCAAATGATGGATCATAAAACCAGACATGCCATTTCTTTTACGTCGATACACTTTTACTTTTACATTTACTTATTCTTCAAAATCGTTTGTAAATGTTCCTTAAAATAATAACCCAAACTGATGGCCCGCATGCTCGATTGGGTATCAATTCCAGATGATAAATTAAAGATTTGCAAACATGCTTTTATGCATAGATACAAGATAGGCGATTCAAATGGCACATAAAATAAAAGTAATGTCGGAATGCGACAACCAGAAAATTTTCCTAATTCATATTAGTTTGTCCAAAAACTATTCACTATACGTTACTAATGTGTATGTGACTTCCCACCCCCTTCAATACATTACTAATATCGCCAGCACTTCTCCCACTCCGCACAGCCAAACATAATTTTTGCCGAAATGGTGTGGTGGTATATTTATGACGATAGTAACGTCATACATGGTGCTTGCTGCAGTCTTCCCCCGAAATGGAGTGGGTGTGTTACTCTTCCCTATCACTGCTGTAGATACATGTTCAACCCCAACGCAAATCGTTGCCGTTATATTCGTTTGAATGCAACCAAGGTACCCAAACTCGTACTTTACCGAGAAATATTAACGGTGCTTGGCATAGTGTGATGGCATTTGGGGCACCCATGCAGTGCACCATACCATAATCGGCCTCTATGTCGCACCATTACATATCCACCCCTCCCCCACCATGTATACTAACGAGTTATATATGCATATAATGATTCATCCTCCCCACATGCATATAATATATAATACATCCGTGTACGTTATAGTCAGTATTTTATATCACCCGAAAACTTTTGACAGCGTCTGAATATATATTCAGGGAATATTTCGATAATTAAATTGATATACGATTCTAATTAAATTAAGTCCACATAATAATATTCCAAGTTGTGGGGGGGTAGTGGTTGGTTACGCGATTCGCATGTGTGCGTGTATTTGAGCACTGAATATACATAGTACTCCGCACTCGTTACATATATTTTATAATCCCATAATTGTGGGCACCCTGCGTCTACATTTATGTGCATTTACCAAAACTAAATCATATAAAATGTGCATGGTACACACACATAGTTTGTCGTTATTCAGCTCTTCCTGCAGCGAGCTCGCGCGTTTTTTTTGTTTTTTTTTTTTGTCATGTACGTGTGGACATATTATTCCACCAATATATCCGGTAATTCATGTATAAATACGACAATAAGGGTAATTGTAATGCAACCCTTATTTATTGCATTGCAATCGCATGTCAAATATTCCATATTACAAAATCTAAATAATAACTCTTTCACAAATTATTTGCGGATAATTTATTGCGAATATTTTTACAACTTTCCACCCCAATCCCATCCCGCAGCGTTCATACAGCGTAATTTAGTTGGGATTTGTTGCAACATCGTGTGCAATTACGCAACCCTTACTTCGCAATTGTCATTCGCATGCAAAATGACAAACAATAAACTATTTTCAATAGAGTATACGAGCAGTTAAACATTCTTGGTGGATGCCCTCAATAACTTTGCCATATCTTTTATAACTTAGTTACTTACGCAAACGCAAAAATGTCTTTTTATTATAATTCAAGCATTCTTCATGTTTTTATCGAAAAGTGCATATTCAATTTCATTGACTCGTTATTGCTCAATTTAATACTGGCATTATTTACTTTTGTGTACAATAAAGATAGTTTTGTGTTTCGAGTATGTTTTCACAGAGACAGTATACATACGCGAATTACACAGTGAGACGATTAAATCTCAATATTTGTATATTTTGAATGCATTCTATGTGATGAGTGCAAGTTTTCGGGATGCGACTTACAACGTCACTGCACTTAGTGCTTGTGGCCATACAATTTCATTAAAATATATTTTAAATTCTTACACAAATAAACTAAATCATATATATGCAAAAAATTTCTAAAATGTCACTGCTTTACTGTAATGCTGATTGTTAAGCTAAATTGTAATAAGTAAAATCTATTTAAAAATTAATAATATAAAGTTATTACGTAGCTATCTGAAGTGTTTTCCACCCTTTCTGTCGATGAATTTTCCGGGATTTCTTGATGTAGGATGAATGGGATTTCCGAGAAGAACTCACAAAAAATAACATATAATATATAACTCTATGTAAATCGGACATTCCGTTCTTAAGTTATGGAATTGCAAACACATTTCACGATTTTCTTTTATATTTAGATCGATTAATTGTAAGTATTTTTCTTAGCAGAAATGTTTCTTTATCTATTTCCTTATTACAGTTAGTGCATTCCAAATATTTGTTGATGAAACGACTGCATTAACCATTTAAATTAAACTCATAAAATATTTTTTTATTTCAGAGCAAGGAGTGCTTAATCTAAATCAACTTTTACGCAGGGTTTAAAATTCTTAAGTCATAGAAACACATAAATTTTGGTTAGAATAATTTCAACAAAATAAACAAATACTCACAGTTACTAGTGGGTATTGTGATGCACTGCAATTAATCAAATCGCCAATTTTCCTTTCAATTGAAATCATTTTAATATAAAAAAACATAATTATAAAACTCCAGGAACTTAAAAAAAATAAATTATAATCTTGTAAGTGTTTTGTTAGTGCCTAAGAAAAGTGCTCTTTAAGTTATTTAGGTGTTTTTTTGGTAACGTAGTGTTCATTTGATTACTAAATACTTTACATGGCATTTATATAATATAAATTCACAATGCTGCACCTCTATTGTACATCCTTAGGTATAGTTGCACTCATATCTCACCACTCACAGAAGCCAAGCACAAGCTATTCTTTAGCGCACTTTAGCCACCAGACCATTTTCCACCATAACGTAAAAATGTATAAATGTGGGCTACTGTCGCGGTCATATCCATTTCTCTCTGCACAAACAATACATCTCATCTCATACCAAGTATTGTCGCATATGTGGAATGCATACGCGGAAGGAAAAACCTCTGCGCCATTAAGACTATCACCATTAACCATCCCCGCATCCGCGCTTAATCTTTATACTCATTCTAAAACCATTGCACCTTCACTGTTGTCGTTGTTTGTGTCATATGTATGTCCTTGCTATAAAGGGGGTGGGGGAAGGGGGTGTGTGATGGCGGCCTCTGCAATTTTTCCAAGGTATTTTCCAAGCATGTACCCGTACCAACACATTTTCCGCTATTTTGGCTGTAAAGCTTGCGTGAATTATTGCGCTTAACGGGCGGCACCAACAAAAACAACAAAATTGTATAATATTATATTAGCTGAGCCATTTAAGAACAGACAGACTGTGTAGGTACTGGTATGTGTGGATCAACTCTTAATGTGTCCTTTTATGTGCAGTTTCCATTCATGCGGGGGAAGTATGTTCATGCTTTTGGGGTTCGGTATAGGTATTCATAGATGATGGTCATAAGTGCGGGTGCACAAAAGCATTGCATGTGGAGTGACGCTGGTCACTGGTGTTTATCGACATGAAATGTGCAAATCTTGTGAGGGTATAAGTACTATGAAATTGTTGCCTTGAAGCCATTAGCAATAACATTGGCTCAGCATAGTATAGGTGACTCGAGACAACATGCAAAATGAACACAACTCACAGAGACGAATACACTTTGTGGCGGTCCTTCGTTTATCGCAATTGTGATAATCGCTGAAATAATCATAAATTAAATCAACATAACAAGGCAAACACAAAAATATAAATATTTTAACATAATGTCGGACGTATAAAAGCCATGCACAGATGGGGTTGAAAGAAGCATTGCTTCTGCAGGATTCCATTCTGTCGCAGTCTACTTGACCGTATATATCAGCTCTAATGCCTACCCATTGTTTGCATTAAATTAATCTTTCGGGTCATCTCGACCATTCCATTTAATGTATCCCTACATGTTTATGCATACTTCTTCTGATTCTTTCCACCTGCATCCGTTGCCCCTTCATATTGTATTCTTCTACAAAATGGCTTTCTCTCATCTGCCTATACATGTTAAAATATATTTCCAGTACACGTCCAATATTGTGACTGTCTCATATACCTAGATTTGGGATGCGAAGGCATCGTCCCACCTTCCAAAAAGCACATATTTCGTTCATACAAATCTCTCGAAACCTTTGGTGTTTGGACGTGCAGTATAGTCCACCCCATTGGAACCCACCACATAAATCGGACACCCACAATATGTATATTGTATAA
The DNA here is from genome assembly GCA_963854165.1 of Sylvicola cinctus. Classification (NCBI taxonomy): domain Eukaryota; kingdom Metazoa; phylum Arthropoda; class Insecta; order Diptera; family Anisopodidae; genus Sylvicola; species Sylvicola cinctus. The sequence continues at coordinate 55,815,288 of OY974082.1, forward strand.
AGCAGCCTCTCGTCTCTCCGAATTCTTGAGTGAGTGAGCGAAGCTTACAGGGAAGGTCGTGATCATCGTCCTAGAATATTGTGCACCCAGCGAACAACGCACATACATACGTTACACTTGTATGCGAGCAACATTCATTTATGCACACTGTGAAGCAATTTATTCATGAAAAGATATGCATATGGTGGCGGAAAAACATTAAAGAATAGTCCCCCACATACAATTCTTCGTTTGGCTAGATGGCTTCGTGCATATATGTATGTATGAAACACCACAAACATTTATTCTATCCTGTCCTGATGTGTGTACTTAATGTATGCTCCAAATATAATACACAAAGTTAGAAATGATGCTGAGCTCTCATAAAAATGAAAAGAAGGACTGGGAAAACAAAGGAATGGTAATAAGGACAGAAGTAACATAAAATTATGGGGATTTGTATATGTACTTTGCTGTACAGCAAACAATATACATATTGTAGCTGCGTATACTACTCAGAAGTGGGACGACAACGCCATTGTGGGTGTCTTTGCTGTACCATGGTATAATATGCATGCATCAACGTGTGCAAATATTAAATAAATGTCAGGAAAGAAAATAATCATAATCATAATAATAAAGAATACGTTAAATCCTTGGTACACATTAAACAACTGAGTTACGATGACCATCGTAAAAATTAATTTTTATCCTTCAATTTTTCTGTGGCTTGTAAAAGTTGAGCTGAGCAATTTTAAACTTTTTTTTGTTTTGAGAAAAGTTAATGTCCATGCCGCAAGTAAGGTTTCATAAAATGTTTTAGGTTTGTAAGTGCTTGTTATATTTTCTTGTTGTATATAATTAAATGGAAAACAAGTGCTTTTCAGATTTGAAGTTTGGGTAAAGGTTAAAACACTCACAACAATAGTATGTAAAATAAATTCTGACGGCTAGAATTTGAGAAAATGGCGTAGAAGGTTTAATATTTTTATTGTAACAGTTTTAAAGTTTTTTTTATTTATTCAAATGTGTATTTAACAGCAAAATTATTATCATTCTACTTTAAACAAAAAACTACCGCTTATTTAACTATAAGTGATTTTCCTATCGTTTGGTCACATCAATAAATCAATAAACTTATCACCCCCTTTACAAACAGAAGCCAGCTTATACATGCCCAACTATTTCCCCACCTCCAAAAAAACAATGGTTATAATAATAAACAACACATGAAAAGGAAAAAAAACCCTCAACCTTCGTCTACGATAAGGTAATATACTTGTAAATCCAAATACATAAGTTACATGCCATTTCCTAATCATTAGAAAATGTATTTTCCTCCATTGTTGCTTTTCTCCTGTCTTGTGTCCATCGTAACATACGACGGTCTGATATTTGTCTCTGACCATCGGAGTGCTCACTATATAGTACACTTTTTGTATCTTTATTGGTTCATCTACCTAGCATTATATTTCTTCTGCTCAATGTTTACGTTTCATTGTATTTTATTTGTTTCATGCATGCAGAAGGAGGATGAATCTTTCCTACTGCAAAGAGGGTGGTTATATGGGCATATTCAAGTCCACATAACTTCACTATTTATGCAACATGTAAGTAGTGTATATCGTGGTTCTCCATCCCCTTAATATACAAAAATCTTAACAGAAATAACAAATAACATGGATTTGAGCCGATGACCCGTTAGATATTTTCCCATTTTTCCCTGTTCGTTCTACTTTCGTGTTTCTTGGGTATTATGTCGTCCCGTTGGTGCTCCCATTATGTCTGCATTCGTTGTTCTATTTGCTCAAAGCTCAAACTAAAATAAGACTTTATTGATATTGAGCATTTAAGATATTTATCCTAAAGATATTCCACGATAAATATGCGAATCATCTGAATGCATAAACTGCTTTTTATTTTGCTACATGGCAGATATGTTACGTTCCTGTATCGTGGTCCTTGAATATGCAATCATTTTTACGACAATTTGAAATTACGATTTAAGGATCATCGCCATAAAAGTTGCGTAAAAAGCATTCATGAATTTCAGTTATTTTTAATGATGTGCAACAAGTTATTGTCCTCCAAATATTTTAGGAAGTAAATGTCGTAGGATGTGCAAAAGTGTCACAAATATTTGTCGAAAAATAATAAAAAATATCACTACTTACATGTCAATTGACCTCGAAACGAGCTGTAAACATGTGGAGTTGAGATGTTGCCTCGAGGTTCTTGAAATGCAATAAGTTTAAGCCAAACATATCCTTTCCCTCTATAAAATGCTTATACATATTGATGAAAAGTAATAAAATAGCACAACAAGTAAAATAAAATCTAAACTTTGACACATATTTAGCTTTTTGAAAATAAAAAGGATCGTGCATATAATATAAAAACGAAAAAGGAAATCGAAATATCGACAAGCAAGAAATATCCTTAAGTCCAGAACTTGTGTATGTGTTTGGATGTGTAAAATCGAGTGAATGGTCATGACATAAAAAGGAATCTGATGAAATCCTTTTTTTTTTGTGCAACCTTCTGAAGGCATTGGTGTGCCCCTTGCTCCATCAACTCACTCATTCATCCCATTATTCGACAAATATCATCAAATTTATACATTTCCATCATCATCAACGCAAATTCCAATCTCCAGTGCATTACACCCTAGAGAATTCCCAGCGTCCTCTTTTCATGCACAATCCACCATATCATACCATCACCACCTCTATTCACTATACATGTACATTGTGGATATATTTATGATTCGGGCCCTCTGGCTCACACTCTGCATGATGCGGCCTCGTCGTCAGTAATGTTGCTGCTTTCTGCCGTGTATAGGTAAGTAAGTCCCATTTGAAGGGGGTCAGATGGCCGCTGGCATCTGTAATACGCTTTTCTAAACCCTTCATAAACCACCCGACTAAATGTTTTCTCGTTTTTGCGTCCTTCCACCCCCGACCCCGTTCTACGTGTGTGTATACTTTTTTATCCACGTCCTTACTCTCTATACATTTTTGTTGAATTTTTTTTTTCTGTTTGCGCCTATTTTCTGGTTGGCATTTTCTTAAACAGTTTTGCCTTCGTTCGGTCGATCTTGATGTCCTGTATATTACATGCCTTTTACTTTGGCTGTACAGTTCGATGCCGCACGAAATCTATGAGTACTCGTTTTGATATTTATGCGAAGAAGATCCACACTATCACTAAATAGACAGATACATGTGCCATTGAGGGAAATTTGTGTGTTGTGTGCGAAACACTATGGAAAACAGAAAATATTGGGAACATGTTGTCCGCATTGGATGCACAGCCACAGTGTGTATGGTGTATACTGAATACTGAATAAATGTACGAGTATGTACAATGTGTATCTATAGTTATTTTTGGTAAAAATGTTCCGGCGGCTCCAATAAAATTGGTGGAAGCACAAAATATTAGATGGACCAAACATGGCTCACCCGTTCATCCCCTGCTCGATCCACTTTATTTCACCCTCACTTATATTATATGTATCGAGTATAGTTTGATATTTATACACAGTATTGCAAAATTGAACCGAAATGAAATGAGAAGAAATAGAGCGACTAGAAAAAGCTTTCGCGTGCTTTACTGTATATTACTTCCAATAAACATATGCTCTCCCAATCTCAATAAACATGACGATATGTGTGGACGTGGCTTTCGGCTTTGGGGACTTTTGAAAAGAGCGGGGGCGAAGGGGGGGGGGAGGGGGGTTGGGATAAATGCGGGTGGTCAGTTTTTGTTTCGGACGTTGGCAGCGCACATGAAAATTGGAAGCTGTCGTTTTTGGGCTCAATGGGCCTTGTGCTATGTGTGGTGCACCATCTCTAAATTGAACAATAGATTTACACAAAACTGAAAGTTGTGTTTTACTGTTGTATTTTCGATGTTTTATACGAAATGGTGTATTCACAGTGTTGGAAAGTATTTTTTTTACATTTTACATGCGTACGATTTGATGTGTGAATTAATTGTGATGATTTTGATCATTTTAACTGACATAAGGGAAGACCACTAATCGTTTACTTTATTTATTTGTATATTCGGTAAAGGCTATCGTATTTATTTTTTAAATATAAAAAAAGAAGCTATTTATGTATAAAGATTTTAAAATGATCAAAATCATTATATCCGATTTTGAGCAGTAATTAAATTTTTTTTGCCTTCTTTTCCTATACTTAACTTTGAGAGATGTGACCTTGAAATAAAAAATAATGAATAAGAGATAAAATATTTTATATGACGTCTAAATTTCATGCAAATCCGTCAAGTTGTTTTCGAGAAATCTTCCCCACATTCGAACGTCCGACATATAAAAAGATTAAATACACACATTTTTCTAAACTTCTTTTTTGAACTCAGGAGGTGTCAAAAAGTGTTTCTACGTTATTAACTTTTTTGCGAATGTAAAATCTATTACAATGCTACTGGGTATAATAAGTTAAAACTCATTGGTTAAAAGTTATTATTGTAATATGGAGATATATTGAAATTTAATAAAAATATACATATTAAATTAATTAAGGAATTGTGGTGCTTAATTTGTGTTTGGAATCTTTTTTAATACTTTTCAAATTATAAAAAATTATAAAATCTGAAAGGTAAATTTAGACAATCATCAACAGCCTCAATAAAAGATTTATTTTTTATTGTTTTTTTTTTTGTTAAACCATTTTCATTAAACATTCGCCCAATGCTCAATACATTTCTTTTTTCCGCTCAACACCTCGTTTCACATATATGTCCATATGAATATATTAAATGTGGCGTGTGGAAGGGAAAATCGTTTGTTGTAATTCTAGAAAATAACCGCCACATCACCCACAATCGTGCAGCTCGCGGCTGCTTTCATCTACATATAAAATATATATGACCGCAGTCAAACAGCACAACATGAAGCTAATACCATCAAAATCTAACCCATCATCCAATTTGAAGCGCATACCGTTTGTGTGCGGTGGAGGCTATGGAGGCATGCCAGCGTATAATGAACGTTTATATCAATACGTGCACTACACATGTAATATAATATGCCAACATAAATATGAACATATGTGCGTGAGTATATCCTCTATGCTCTATCATTTTGCTTGTGCGATGAATATAGTCCTGCATTGTTTTAATAGGTGGCAATTAACTGGTGTTTGGGTTAAATTTGCGTATTTGATTGCATATATGCAAGCTTACGGTTCAATCATAAGTTATTGTCAAATGAAAGTTTGATTGTAATGTTGTTAATCTCGGGTGCAAAATGAATTCGAGGCTGGGGAAGCTGTTCAAAATATTATAGATATGCATCCCTTGGTGTATTAATATAATATGGTGAAGAGGCATGTGGGAGTGTATCCATTAAGGTACGTGTACACTCAAATGAATGGTTGGATGACGATGATGATGATTATGCCCGTTTCATTGTGAGCGGAAGGGTGGTGAGATGATTTCTGAACGAGTGTAGTATGAAGTATCATGAGAGCATATCAAGCCTATTCCAGTTATATTGATAGGGATATTATGTTGCGCTTTTATTACACGTATTGTAACAGATTCACCCACATAAACATGTCAGTTAATAATTTTAATATCAGCCAGTGTGTAGATATTGATGGGCACAACTTCACCCTTTCCCTTGTTATTACCACATTTATACGATGTACCCTGCAGGCGTTGTGGATATTTGGCCCCAATATCTCCGCTTTTATCTCCATGGTGTTTATGTGCTCGACTTAACACCGGCGTAAGGGTGGATATTTCAGCATTTGCAATAGTATTGTATAAAATTTGCATAATGTGTCGGTGTGTTGTTCGTTTTATTGGATTTAACATGACGGCTATTTGTAACAAATGAAACCTACAACGCAAAACTGTACAAAAAGAAGAAGCATTTTTCAACGTCGCGTCGCTTCAATCAAAATATGTTGGGCTCCCCATTCTCAGATATTCAACAAGTTCAACGTGAATTTAAACAAAGCATATACACAATTATGGGGTGTGCTGGTATGCAAGCACTCCCACCCCTACAACAATTTGGCGGTTTAATTCGTCTCAAAACATGAATCAAGGATGAAAATCCGTCATGAAAAATTAATGCGGGTATTTGCGTTGTCAACTGTCCTTGCAGGTGACAAGCATTTAAAGAAATTTGGAAGCAGTTACAGCAAATAAAACGAGATAAGCCTTTGACTGCGCACGACACTGAAGCTTTAATCCCAGAGTAGGTCCCTATGGTGTAAACTAATGTCGCGAGGCTTTTATTCTTGTGGCTCAAAAGTGGAGGGACATGTACTGCAATTTATCCTATGGTCCTCTGTTTAGCAATAATTTATATTTAAAAATTATCATATTGAATCCATAAAATGATACAATGTTGTCAAAATGATTAACGTGAACGGTAATATCACCGGAAAACTACAAAGAAAAAGAGTTATTGTTTTCACATCAAAATATTAAAAAATATCAAGCTTGGGTGTCACAATACGAACAAAACTAACTGTATGATTTGTGGCATTTAAAAATAACCAGCGACATAAACACACAATATCAATTTTGATTGGAAACGGCGATTACATGCATCCCTATATACCCACATAGGTTTTTTTTTCGCGAATTCATAATACGCGAGTGTGTAAAAAATAATTGTTAAAAAAAAAATTGATATTGAAATGTTTTGCATGCAGGACGAATAAAAAATTGGACGAGAATTGTTCTCGCAACTATTTCAATCTCTTTATTGTCCTGATTTAACGTCCCTCCCATTTCACACTCTGTCCAATTTACACGACTGGAAAATCAAATAAAAGTCCTGAAATCTGAAATTTTTGGTTCAATTCTCACACTCCGTTTGTGATGTCATGTCCTGCCGCAGTTACGTTTCGGTTGTGTACAATTTTGAGCGGGCGTATATTGTTGCATAATATGTTTTCTATATATGCAAATACGTATTTGTTTTATCCAATGAATGTGATTGTGCAATTTTTCTTTTTTAAGTTCACATTTTGTAGTGTTGCAGTACACAATGCATTTTCCATTCACATTGTAATGCAACTCTATGCTACCATAGTAGTTCTTGTGCATCTCACTTCGATAAATCATATAATGGTTCGTTATATTTTGTGAGTTGCATGTCGAATAATTTTCATATCCCGTTGAAATCATAAAACTGTCAATTTTATTGCAGTTGAAATATATCTCCGTTTGTCGATTCCTCGAAATATCATTCCGCAGCAGCCTCTATTGGAAGTGTCTGTTCATCCCCTATTCAATGTGGCATATCCTGCAACAACTTCCAATCAAAACATTGCATTTTGGGAATTTAAGCTGGTTTTATTTTTAGAATCATCCTTCATTTAGTTAGTTTTTGCATATAACCAAATTCATTTTCAAAATCAAAATTTTAATTTTATTTTAAATAATACATACTGTCCTAAATTTTAACTGTCATATAATTTGTAATTAATAATTATTTCTACTTTTAAAATGATGTTCCTAATATAAATTAATTGCACTCAAAGTTGCATTTGACAATTAATTAAATGACATATATTTCAAAGTAAATTCTACAAAATTTCATGCACGAAAATATATTATGCTATTCCACAAACACTATGTCATCATTAAAGCATCACCCAAACCATATCAGTCGACAATAAATCATTTTAATATATGTCCATCCTTTGGGAGTTTGTCGCATAAATGTGAATATTTGACGAGCTCATAATTTTGAACAACACACTGCAACAAAACAGCCTGATTGCTCGATGGTAAATTAAAGAAATAATTGCCCAGCACTGACACTGACATAAACTCTAATAAAATACTACACCTTCCCGCCACCAATCATAGCAGCAAATTATTGTTCTGGCATTTTGTGTCGGTTACGTGATGCCGACGAACCACACCGCTATATGCACACCCAGAATAACTCATCCCTCACCCGTTGGGCTCACCCACTTCCATTGTAAATTCCAGAATGCAAACACTTTCCGCCACACACACACACACGCAAACGCACACACACAATTACTCTCGCAAACACACAAGTATCGTCATGTAGTGGGAAAAAGCTCAACACCAGTATCAGACGCGCCGCATGCACATAAAGGCGAGCAGATAACACATATTATACCGTGCAGTATGGAGCGCAGTTAAAAAGAGGGTTGAGAAGGTGGAGGGAGGAATATATGTATGGTGGCGGGCAATGAAATACGCTGCAGAATAAAAGCGAATGAGCATCACTCTCTAGTTAGTCATTCATCACAGTTTTATGGCCCCGAAAGTCTTCATTTTCATATATCATATTTTTGTGTATATATTTCGCTTTCCTTTCTTTTCCAGAGACTCGACCGTAATAAATCATATAGTTTACAACTAATTACGTCGTGTGTGTGTGTGTGTGTGTATTTGTACAATTCATCCCTCGCCTGTTTATGTCCTTTCACATGTGAGATGGTGTGCACTGTACACATAACGTGTTAAAAGCACACAAAAGCGCCTTACCGTTATACGTGCATGTACAATATATAGTTAGTTGCAAGAATGGGAGACAAATCATTTGATTTATTGTATTAATTATCCAAAAGGATACGCAAAAGAACTTTTCCTTCTAATCACCAATTATATTTATTTATATTTTTCAGTTCTCCATTACGCAGTTGAATGTTATTCTCAATTCCAAACTGCCCCCCTACTTCTATGGCAGCACAACTCCAACCCATTTCAAGTACTTTCTTTGTATAAATATGTTACATTATTCCATATGTATCAAGTTCTGTATACTTTTTGTATTTCAAGGAATATGTGGAAAAAAGTTTCAATTGTAGGAAATTGTTTTAGAACTTATTGTAAATCATAAAATATTTTAATTGAAAGCATGTGGAAATAACGCAGCAATTTCAGAGTTTGGGTAACCCTTTCAGTCATAGTTACTCTGCATACATTCCGAAACGATCACAAGGGATATAGGATTATGTACAGAATACCTATAAAAACAAACATCTATATACGCTGCCAACATAATTCCCAACGAATGTGGCAAGTTCACGATGAATATTTGAGCAGCACGCGATTCCCATTTAACCCTTATGCCGATATGGAGGGTACCCATTACTTCAATGCACATTCAAGTCATTTGAATTGATTTATTTGTTGCAGAAATACGCGCAATTCGTATAAAGTATAAACCCAACTATGTGTACCACTCGAGCTCATGCACATGCGGTGGCACAGACTACAATTGGTTGGACTGTATGTGGTTGTAATTAAGGACACTCTTGTTGAATCAATCAAAAAATTGGCAAGAAAATCACCCAAATGCTCAAACACACACACACATGCATTATACACAAACTAATTTCATTAATAAATTCTCGGGGAATTTAGCAAATATGGGGGAGAGATAGTTGGCAACAGAATGACAGACATTATATCCGTACACTTGGAATATAGAGTCGCCTCCTTGTTGCTCACTAAATCACATATTAAGCGAGCTCTATGGTAGACACATACAGAAGTGCACATTTTATGCCTACTCCAATGTCCGAAATGATGCAAACATATATAGACAATATTTGTAGTATTGGGGAATATGATATGAACACATATCGAGATAGAACTTATTCATAATAGAGCAAGCATAGCCATATCGATATGTTCCGACTTCCGTTACAATGGGTATTAAAGTAAATCTTGCTGTTTTGGTACAACCACTTTCGTTAAATATCCTATAGTCATTACATACCGTCGCCCAAACCCTTTCAATTTACTTTAGATGATGCCCTTTTCAAATATTTACCTTTGTAGCAAAACCTGGCAAGCAAAACAAAGAGCCTACCATCAACAGTTAGTTTGTGTAGATGTAAGATCTTTGATCACGCAACATTACGACGTTTTGCTCGTATACAGTGTTTCCGCGAAGTTAAAATTATTGCAAAGGATCGAATGGTTGCATGATTCATCCCAGTTTTTGACGAATTTCTAGCAAATACCATAGTGAAGTGGGTAGTATATAGTGGTAAGTGATTTTTACTCAGTTTCGATCAGAACACAATTTTTTGATAGTTGATTTTGAGTTAATTTTTAATGGAACACTGTTTTATTTCAAAAAAATTAATATTTTTTAGAAAAAATGAACTACATTGTAGGGAGAGCGAGTGAATTTATTACGACCTTGTGTTATAATTTATAAGAAAAGAGTCTGTAGTTGCTTACCAAGTTAGTTAATATTCAAACTCTTAAAAGTTTCTATTAAAAGTTTAGTAAAAGTTACACTTGTCAGTGTTTTTAAGTACTAAAGATTTCTATAAAAAGACTCTCGATTAAAAATTCAAAAATATTTTATAAAATATATTATTTATATTGTATAAATTCAATTCACATCATGACAATGAGTGACACATTTATTTCTATTTTATTCCATGCACATTTGTTTTAGTAGTAAATTATAATTCGTAATTTTTTTGAAAACATGAAAACAAACAAAGACTCCTTCCATACAAAGTTGTTTTAACTAATAATTTGTTATACTGATATTCCGTTCACATCTCCGATTCATTTTTATCCTTGAACGCATTATTAACATTATTTCTACAATAAATAATAATCTATATAATTCTTGTTACGACTCTTGCAGTTTTCCTTAGTCCTTCTGTATAATTTAATTTTATGCGTGAATTTTTTATTCGGAACGTTGAGGCTGAGAAATACCATAAATTCAACGAGTTGAAATTCGTGTCAACTTTAAAATACAAAGAAATAACAAACATAAGACAATAAATAAAACGTACCAATAATCTTTGAAATCTGCTCAGGTTGCCGATTTTGCTTCGTCTTCTTCAAAACACCATAGACATTTTCCAATCATTTTATTTATTTTGTTTTTTCATATTTTTGTCTGTATGTACTTAAGTTTTGACATTTGTGATCAGTGAAGACTTTCTAATAACGCATCAACTCGCCTCTGATACCAGAAAAAACAACAATTTGAAATGACGATAAAGTTCATAATTAAACTATTTCAGGATTCCGTGAGTAGTAGCTAATGGTTTTGTAAAAATAAATTGATAAGCTTGAAACTTAAATCGTTTATGTATACACAAAGTATTATGTCGCATTCCCTTCCATTCAATATTACCATTTATATTGTGGTGTTTCCCGTTTCCGATTTCTAAATATACGTATATATTTTATGTATATTTTATAAATAATATATTTATGTACATGGGTGGCTTCTGCAGGCCAAATATCCTAAACTTTTGATGTCACCCATATGTTTCGGCAAAAATGCACATGTGGGTGACACTTTTTATGAGATTTTTTTTTTGAATTTTACGTATAGGTACATCACATTGCAGGAGGCGAAACACAAGGGCTTCACAAAATTTATTCAAAGTTTAATCAATTCATATAATATACAGAAAACGGATGCAGCACACGGGGGAAAGATCAAAAAACAACGAACAAATAATCTGTATATGTATTCATTTCAATTGACTGCATACTCGTATGTTAGTTGTAGGAGGACAATTGGTGCAATCGACGGCATTTGTTTAAACTATGGTTCTTGGATACAGTACGTTCTTGCAGCAAATATGGTGCTGCCACCCCTCTTTAACAATAAGGTGATGCTCGCCAAGCAGAAAACTTTTTCCCTGCTGAATATTTTATTAAAAAAATTCCCATCTGATTTGCTAAATCTGTGTATTCATAAAATGTATGGAAAACTTTTGACATTTCTAGGAATAAAAAAATATCTTTATATTATTGTAAAATTTTTCATATTTTTAAAAAAAATTTACAAAACGAAGAACGGACGACATGTGCTTCCATTTCAATTGTCTCTGTGACAACCCGATAAACCAACTACCGATTGTTTATTTTGATTATCAAACTATTTATGTACATACCTAGCTTTGAAACAGTTCGAGGAAGATAATTGTTTAAAATCATTAATTTTTCCTTGTATACAATTTTTAATCAAACAAATTATTTTGGTATCAAATCACGAAACCACAATTTCAGTCAAAAGCCTTTTTACCCATTCACATCTTTACGTTAAGCTTTGTAAGTGTCACGGAACTTAGCCACGATGAACCTTACAGCTTAATGCAAAAGATTTCGCTGCTTTGTTGGCTTTCCTGTATTTAATACCATATACACCGAAAGTAATCCTAGAACCAGTGCTAGGACGTGTTCCATCGCAATCCTCAATTTGGCATATAAATATTTTTGCTATAAGCGTGACCTCAACCTCAGTCCTCACTGCTCACACCACGTACACATCATTCACCTAAGGAGATCCTTTGCATTGTGTTTGCCTATACCATTTCATTTCGTTTGTTTTGCTTTAGTCGCTGTCTAACCGAAGACAGATTGTAATTAAAAATGCATGAAAGGACTTAAATACTCATCGTTTTCTTGCTGCATGGCTTTTGTCTTGTTGACGCTTTTCAGGCATTCTGTATATGTTTCCAGGAACGCAAGCAAATGGCAAGAGGGATACAGTGCTGATAACTAAAGCCCACCATTTCCAGAGTAACAAATGTCATCGTCGGAGGCATTTACCATTCCAATACACACATTTTAAACATCCACAAACATTTGCACGTTTCAGGGTGTTGCAAAATGTCTAGTTTTTGGTGCAAGAAAGTTTCTGCTACATCACCGTATAACTATAGGTGTAGCCAAAGCTTTTATATATATGTTTATGCATACTTTGTACACTTATGCGCTCGGCCCTTTTCAAATAATGCAGATGAACTCTCTGCTGTGAAAAGTAATGCAGCAACCGTGTTGACACAGTGCTTGTGCCGAAAGAAGCAATTATAACGCCAGAGATAAATATTTGATATTTTGCTTATTGTGGTGAAGGAAACTTTTGCACCCTGGCTCTGCATCTAAATTCCAATCAACCCTGGGATGTACACGCTCTGCATCAGTTTCAAGATTATGTATCTGCAACGTTGTGCTGATTTCACAACAGCATTGTATTCCCGCTATATGGAATGGCGATACTCAGCTCAATTTCCCATAGCACCATGCAGTATATCTGAAATAAATACATAACAAAAGCTCTGCACACATGTGATTATTGTCTTTCAAAATAATAATGAACCTTTCCCCCATTGTTGAACTAATTAATTTCAGCTTGAGTCATTGCTTTTAAAAACTATCCGCAATTCAAAAGTGTATAATATGGCAACTTGTAATTAGAAAAATGGCAAGATAAGCTAAATTAATTCGTCGATACTATGGCATTCTGTGACATAGAGTATCTGAGAGATCGCGATAAAAATACAAAAGACGAACAAGGAAACATGTTGACCCATGCGAAAGATCGCAAAGAAAACGGAATGAGGAAGAAACAATTGGATAAAATGCGAAAAAAGTTTTGGGCAATGCAAGTTTCATCACGTACAGAAACAATCAGTGTTATATTATAGATTGGGGGTTTGGGGTGCATCGAATACCGAGCTTTTTAGTCTACTCCCCATATAGATAACGAAACAAACGTGTGTTTGGGTAATGTGCTTGTGTTGCAGTATATTGACAATTTTCTTTGACTCGTTTTTTCTTTTTGAAAATAATAATATGTTCGGAGGGGGATGGTTTTGTATATTACTTTTATTCTTTATGGTTACTGTGTTACACCTAGCTATAAATAAATTGTCAATAAAAGAGGGGATGTGGAAGCAGAGAATAGCATTCTCCTAAAATTGCTTAAGGTCATCTGAGTTCTGTAATTCACGCCCTTAGAAATATGATGGTAATGGATTTAGGTGCTTGTCTTCTAATCGAAGCTTTTAGAAATCAATGGATGCGTTATAAATATAAAAGTTCCAACTTTAAACGTCTTTATACATTGTTAAATTTAATTAAAATGTAAGTTTTACCAAACTTTTAATTTATATATTTAAATACAACACAGTTCGCAGCATTTTAACTGACTGACTATGCTCAATAGTCATTAACAAAAACACATTTCAATAGAATGTAAAAAGCAATTATTCAAAATTTTAGCCCTATATGTGGAATTGCATTACTTGTTGAATAATCTACTCATATTTTTAATATGATCTGACGCTACATGTTCCATAAAACAATTAAGAGAACCTACAATAGTAGGGGCCGTTTTATTAAGGGTGTTATCTTTAATATCATACATGAGTCGATCGTATAAAGGAATATTAAGCAACAAGATTCCCCATAAAATTGAATGGTCCCAGCTCTAATATCAACATATTATATTATATGAATAAGGAATCATCGAACATAAAACAAGCATATATTTATTGACCTCGCGCGCACTCAGCCACGAATTACCTCCTTGCCTGTTTGTTTCTTTTTGCTGTTGTATTTTATTGAGATTCTGTTTGGTTCTTTCTGGATCACAAGTATTATTGTTCAGAAATGAAAGTCACGACCTGTCTTTATTGCACAGAGAGTGAGTTAAAAGGAAAAGAATATCGCATTCGATTCAGAACATTGAGATCAGCCATACAGTAGTGAGCTTCTTCTTCTGCCATCCACTTTGTGTGTATGTAGGACGTGTGTAGGTATATAAAACAATATGTTTCGCCTCCCTTTTAGTATGCAATATTCTTCAATACCTCAGTTTTCTTTCCACCCAGCTTTCGATTGCCGCACTATTGTATGGTGCTGTTTTTTTTGTCAGTTGCCTTCTCCCTGGTCGCGCTTCCACCCAACAATTTCATACGGATACTTACTATTTTTATATAATATATTTCACTCCGCGCGAACTCACTTTTTATTTCAATCGACAATATATGCGACTGTGTCCTTATTTATTCATTTCGTTGTTTTCCGTTTTATATTTATTTATTTTTTCTTATTTCTGCTGCCATATGTAAGTATTTTAGTCTGCATAAAAATGTTGATAATTTGATAAATAAAGTAAGAACAAGTAGAATGCACGCAAAAGAACAAGAGCTTCGTTGAAGAACGGCAAACGAAAAGCCACAACAAACGCATAAAACACGCGAGTATAGGGTCCATGAAGAATTTGCAACAAGAATTGAAGTGCAAACATTTATGCTGGCCAGTCGAGGTACATGATCACACACAAGTATTAAGTGCTGCATTTCTTATACGGGATTATACAAATACACTGTGGGGATTGGCAGAATCCGATAGCGGCATAAGCAGAACGGCAAAACATGTAAACGGAGAAAATATTTCAGAGCAGATGAACAAGCAATGTAATAATATGGAGACCAATAATTTTGTACAAACGATTGGAGCTTCTGCATACTCCAATAAGAAGTGGTTAAGACTTTGCCAATGTGCATTGGATCTTCTAGAGCTGACGCACGCACATTTTGCAGTGTCGATATGCGATTCTCGAAGATTTGTATGCAATCAAATGAGTTGAAACAATCTAACAAGGAGCAGTTCATGGATAATATTTATTTTCCTCGTACCTATAACACTGTCATTTTTTAAATACTGCAGTATTTCTCTTTTGCATTCTATTTAATTCTATGTTGGTTTTTTAAATGCTCACGACTATAATATATTTAGTTACAGTTGCATTATACAATATACAATACATAATTATATTAATTTGTTACGATTCTGTGTTTTTTAAAGATTAATGTACTAGTGAAATTTTGTTATTTCCTTCATTATTAAAACTCTTTTTATTTTCAAATAAATAAAATAATTTTAATCGCCTTACGAGGTGCATAAGTTGTCAATGTTATAAATGTTATATTACTGAAGTTGAAAATATTATAAAAGCAAAAAAAACATCGTAGGGAGAACGAGATGTGAATAATCTGTAATTTGTTTTAAAGTTAAATAATTATTAAAAAAAAAAATTTTACAGCAAATAGAAAAATCAACGCAAAATTAGAAGTAATGCCCAAAAAGTGTTCATCCAATCAACCAATAGCATGCGAGTTCTCACCGAATAATAGAAATCCACTTTTACCTAATTTCATATCTGAATTTGACGACCCTAACAATAAGGCGTCCACCAACTTTATATATAAATTGAACAAGTATGGATATATTCACGTCGTTGCTACACATTGCCTGTGCTTCTTTCCAATAATTTTCTATATCCATACAATTTACTTCAATGCCAATGCAATTGAGAAATATTCGGTCGGATGCACTACGGTTTTCTGTTCCTGACCACAAATGGCGGCAATCGGCATCCAACAAGGATTTATCTTCAGCTTACGTTCGTATTTGTTACCATACCACCGTACAACGCTTCATCTCTTGATCTCCATCCCATTCTTGTTCAACGTGGTATAGAGTATGCAGTTTTCTTATGAAAATGCTCTTCCCCCTCATACACTTATACATATTATGTGGGTGTACCATTTCCAACAAAATGTGGCAAAAGCCGTTGATACGGAAGCTGCAGAATATGCCAAAAATTTCAATTACAAGGTGAACAAACAACATCAACCACATATCGAAAATTGATAAAAGCCCATGTTCTTCTTTTGCTTACAGGTATAATATAACTACAGATGCACGAAGCAAATTATCTGTGCAACTATGAACAATACACGTGTACGCCATTTTAAAATATAGTAATCACTAGCAGAAGCATGTTTTGTTGGATGTATTGTGAGAGGAAACTTTGTTGCTGTTTACTTTTATTAAAAATTGCCCCACTAACGTTGTTTATTTAATGCACACTCGATTACTGATTCTTCTGCATGAAGTCTAAACTATGTGTATACGAGTTATAGTTATACCAATTTCCTATACATTTCAGGATAATATTTATTTACAGCTGGCTTTTTTGCATGTTTAGTGCACAATCCACATGTACGAACATATGAGCAAGTGTTGGCGTAAACACTGATGTCGACAGGACTGATCTTCAAACGATTTGCGTGGAATTGTGTTTAGTCGCGACACCCCATGCAGAATCACACGGAGACACAAGTGCCATGCCGTCACTGCGACGTCTTGTGTTTTATTTGCTTCGCTTGAAGGCAAGTATGATTTACAGGTGCTTTTTACACAAAAAAAGGGAGCATTAAAAAGCAAGATACGCGACGACAAAGATAGCGTCGAGTCTGAAGCACACTTTTTATGCTGCAAATTAAAAATTATGTTCCCTCACATTTAATGGATCTGAAGAACTTAAAATGTCTTTGGAAAACCCATAATTGATGACACCAATTGTCGCATTAATAATTCAGCTGATTCTTGCCATGCATGCCTTGTCATGAGACAACCACTAAATCTCCGCATGTACAGTTTTCAATTGCTTAAATATAATATAGGGGTTTGGACAATGTTGTTAAGTAGTACATATTATCATTTCGTGTTCATTTTAAGAGCATATCTAGTATATCATGATTCTTAGTGTTTGATGCTGTACGAGTAAACTGTTTTCACCCTAATCTGCAATCTCCCCCACATAAGTGAAGTTTTGATATAAGTTTTCAGCAAGCAACATTATATTCCAAAGCTGGTGCAAATACTAGACGCTGCACACAGCCACCGTCTAATCTTGTACGGCACTTTGGGGCCGGAGTTCAACATACAAACAATGTAATTATCTTCTTCGTGTCCATTGAAAAATTATTGCAATAGATGAACACCGAATGAAGGAGCAGCGGCTACATATAAAGTAGAAGTACGTACTACAAAGGCGCATGAGAATTATGTGTGTGTATATACGGGATTCGGTTATTTAGAAGTCATAAAATATTCTTGCTTGAATGGTTAATCGTACAAAGTTTATGTTGTCCTTGCACCAATTCCACATCTCGCATTATAGACTCGTGAACTCCCTCCCAAAGTCTGCACAACTCTATAATTTCTGCAGCAGCAAATAGAACGCCTTTCTTTGAATTAACATCATATCTTACGATTTCTATATATTATGTGTACTGTGTACAATGAACATGTATGTATGAACGTTTATTATTATCAAGGCGCACAACACAACCCATTCCAATACACCACATTTCTAATAGACGATATGAAGTATCTATCCACTTCGATATGCGCTTAAGAATATAAATACACACATGCACTCATGTTTGTATTAGATTAAGATCCTTCACCCTTTGAAATGAATGTGCGGCATGTGTGGTGTAAGTCAGTCGTCGCAGGAGAGTAAGGAGGTAAAAAGTGGGAGGCCGACAAGCCAAGCAAGGGATGAGAAATGCACAGGAAACGAATATTATACAACTGTGCAAGCATACGAGTGTACGGTATTCAAAAAAGGCTACTTCAGAGTCTCGACACTATATAACATTCTCCAGCACTGAGAATGTCTGCATATATCCTTTTGTAATATCTACCATGTATAGTTAGGCTTGTTTTATCCGTAGCCACAACCTTATAATTCCTCGATAACAATAATTTAGTGCTGTTGATACGGCTTTTGACCATTTATATATTCAAAAGTGTTCTTGTCTTAACTCTTTGCTGGTGCGGAATCCACCACAAATAAACGGGGCACAGGGTGTATGTTGGAGAGAGAGTAAAATAGTTATAACTACTGCACAGCGACCGGCATATTACAGTCATACATGTTTATGGTCATGCACCAAGAGATGTAATATGTGTTTGAACCCATTCCTGGTAACACTTTGTCCTATTATCCTTAATCTTCTTCCCTCTGAGTCCACCACTATCTTATACATATAATATTTACATTCGTATGCATATGGGAACTTATGTGTCTTTATATCACTTCAAATGTCCCAGCTATTATAATATGCGACGTAATGTGACCATTCATGCTTGATAGTTCGGTGGTGAATTGAGTGCGCTTTTACATGCATAAATGATGTCGTCCCATTTGAAAGTAACTTTGACTTTGATTTTAATTTGGGCGATTTTATTTTATTTTTTGTAATGCATGATTCTAATGACAAATTTATTTTAGTGCTTTCCTATTTTAGACTTCCCATAAACAACTTAAAAAAAAATAGGAAAATGAGTTTAAATTAAATGTTGTACTCAAAACTATGTAGTTTTGGTTCTTTGAAATTTTTGAGTGTTAATTTTTTTTTTTAATTTTGAAACCAACCTCAAATTGATGGATTAAATTTGAGGTTGGTTTCGACAATTAAATGAATCATAATTGCTCATCAATTTCAGTTTAATTGTCAGTAATTGCCAAAAATTGATTCAAATAAAGTTTATATAAAATGCAACCCAACGTCTACTTGACTGAAAATAATACTCGTAACATTCAATTGAATAACAAGCGTTACACTAATTAAAACTTTAAAGTAGTCACTTGCTAACAACGCAACGTTCAACCAATACCCGAATCCACTCGATAATTAATTGCTGCGGAGCTTTAATGTGCATAATTAAATAAAATCACCAACCCCTCGGCGCCATGTCCCTTAGCACACCACATTTGCAGCCACACATCAATGTCGAATGCATTTAATTATCATCAAAATCCCATATAAAAATAAATGTGCAAATAAATTTCCCATGGATACGCCCGCCCCCAAAAAGCCCTTAAACGCAACAGAACAACACACAAAAGCATGTGCGTGTCGCATATAACTACGCACACATTACATTGTGATTGGGGTGGGTGGGCGTGGGAGGGGGTGCAATGTGGAGGCAGTTTAAACAGAGACGCGCATCGTAAAATTGTACACACATAACAAGCCAAAACTGTACAAAACGCATAATAATAATTCAATTGATTTCAATACAAAATTCCATGTATTGTTGTATTTTGAAATTAATTAACAAAAACAAGATCACCAATCAAGTGGCTGATTAATGGATGTCATGGACGCCTGTAAATCTCTATGCTACATGCTAACATCCGTAGAGGATGCTAAAGTACACCACATATATTATTTCAATTGTTATATTGTTTTCCCTTCACCTCGATCCTCTCACCACACTGCAGCACATCACCTCCTCCGCCTCCATTACATTTACACAAACCCCATTCCGCACTGTTTAATGTCTCTTGTACATTGCGTTGTGTGTCGAGAGTTGCGCCTCTGCTCTCAAACACTCCGCCCCCCCCCTCCTCAAAACTGAATTTTCACATACACAAAACATTGTGCCCGTTCAGCCGCCGCATCCACCCCACTTCCAACCAACCCGCATGGTTTGTGTATGCAGCTTGTTCATTTTGATCGTTCATCCACTCAGGCGTCGCACCTCAATCTCATCCCTGCTGAGAATATGTCACCGCTACCACTTACTTCTTCCATCTTTCATCATCCGTTTAACACGGGTAAATTGTTTTGTGTTTGTTTTGTATTTTATCAAGGTGCTGAATAGTTTTGATGACATATGTTTTGAAGATGAAAGCATAATATAACTACTGCTGTGTGTGAACTATTTATACATACATCCTTGCGGAATATATGGCATTGCCGACACCTAGAGCTGTTTGTTTTATGTGACACACAGAACACTGACTAGAGGGTGTCTTTTAATGTAGGGATGCGCTTGTGTGTGCTCATGTGTCAACACAACATTACTGTATATGGATGAAGCTTTTGCCAACCTGTTCCACATTTTGTAATGCACTCGTTGACATGACATTTATCATGTGGATTTGCCTCTTCAAATGCGGATCTAAATTCTACATGCTGTACTGACTTTTGTCGACGGAATGAGACTTTACGTTGATTAATTTTTGTTTCATTTTCTGATGGAGTGGTTTTATTTACCTTGTTGTTTTTCCTTTTTCCTTCGGAAAAGTCTTCAGAATGTAGCTATCATTTCATAAGATTTTAATATAACAATTTATTCGAATCCTGTGAAATCCTAAAATTGAAACAACAAAATTATTGTTAGAGTTTCATTATTAAAAATACAAAACTTAAAAACAGTTAAGGACGGCAAGTCCTATAAAATTAAAGATTTAAACAAAGATTAATTATAATATATATATTATGCATTAAATAAAATACCTACTCTTAACTTAATTTATTAAGCAACTAATTAAATTGGTGAAAATCAAAACCAATAAAATTTCAATTATTTCGTAATTTATTTAAATGTCCCAGCCTTCAGGTGATTTAGACATGGATTATACAAACTCAAAACTTTTGTCGAAACATTCAAATACAATATGAACAAATAAATGCTTTTCTTTTAGTACAAATTGACCACATTGCAGTCCAAAGTAATTAGCAATTACCAAGAAGTACCGTTATACCGTTAGAGGGGTAGAAAAAATTACACTCACTGATGCGGTGCAGCCATTCACTTTTATGATCTTTGCACTTCTTGTCATTCTTTTTAACTGTATTTTAAACAACCCACAGCCAAACAAAACCATACAGCCATTTTCGGAATTTTAATTTCAGCACTAAATGTATGTGTTGCAAGGATGTAGGGTTACAACTCACCCCATGATTAGACCATCGCGGCCCACACACCCTCCCTCACCTAAAGTCATTTATACAGCGAACACTTAACCAATGGTGTTAGTTTTGTCTAAGTGCAAACAACAATAAGAATTAAGTGGAAAAGAAGTTTCAACCCCTTACACGCCACAGCAAATAATTGTTAATAAAAATAACAGCTATTCTGCATGTAAGAAACTAATGGTCCATTTACATACATTTGTACATTTTTTGTTCCCACCTTGCGTTTGTAACTAAATACTTTTTATGTTATGCGATAATTATAAAAAGCTCTAGGTTTAATTGGAGTTTTTTTGTGGCTTGAATTTTTTTTTCTTTTCGAAACGCCACAAATTAATAAAATTTATTAGAAATAAAATCTCACAAATCTCTCTCAAAATGTAATGCTTTAAAAGCTCATTCGTCAAAATTGGTTGTTTCCTTTTTAGAACAACATCGCTGGTTCAACACAAAAAGGAGTTGGTCTTTTATGTACTAACTACATAAAATCAAAATAAACATTTGCATTCAACACCCCAGTTTATGGGACAATGCGCAGTCTAATATTGAATCTATGTTCCCTCACTTTAACTATTGTATTTACGTTTACCATACATGTTATTATACGTGCATTATGTTTATTTCTCAGCTGCTACTGATATAACGCCTCCACCCACAACAGCTTTTCAGTGTAAAAGCCATTTCGCATTTGGCTAAATTAATTAAAATTTAAATCACAACATACCGAAAAATTTATTTGACTGCAAAATTAACCCAATGAACATACATCAGTGAAATTTATATAAAATGAATTACAAACATGTAACGTGTGTGTACATAGATTCAGTAGACTCGAGTTCATACATATAATATGGGAGTCGCAGCAGCATCGGTAACGCTTTTCCAGTTGCTTATGCTTGTTTTTGTATGGGAGATAATGTGCGCCCTTTTCGCAACCCACCCTCCCCCTATTGTACACCGTTCATGGCCGTAACAATTGCAGCAGCCAAATTTTTTGGCGACATATGGAATGAGGTGTGGGTTCCTCACAATTTAACCCGGTAGCATGCCCACACACAATCTCATCCTCATCGTCACATCTCTCATCCAGTTTTAAAATATTCCAAGGAAAATTGAGGGCAATACAAACATACACACGCATACAAATGTTCATGCTGTGTCATATTAATGCACACACCGAGTATAAATACTGGATACTGTGAAGTGTCGCCATTGGTTTGAGGGGATGAGGGGCTGGGGGGCGGTTTCAGTGATAATGTATGCCGTATGCGGGAATGGAGCAGCAGTTGGTTAGGCGGCTTTGGTGTGCTACAATTTCTGTATGCATATATGTGGGCGCATGGTTTTGGGAGTGAATTCGTGAATCGGCAAAGAGATGTATACGAACATCAAGCTCCCAAACAAGCCTTACTACTGGAATAAATAAATATACAACTACAGCTACATGCAATGTGTTTATATACGTATATTTATATCCACAAACGCAACGAGAGATATTTGTTATAACAGCACATGTCAGCACATGTGGAAAATTGTTCACCACTTAACGGGCTATCTTTATACCTTCCACATAACATACACAAATGTACAATATTTTATAGTGAAATGCTGTTGTAGAACGTCGCAGGTTGAATGCGGGTGAAGTGGGATGGTATTAACGACATGGGAGCTTTTTAACGCGTGTTTCTCTATAGTCTGTACCATTGTATTTGTGTCTACAATATTTGCAACATATTTTAAAAGTTAATGAGAATACACTGTAGTACTCGTATTTTGGCAAGTTTATTAGAAACGAATGGCCATACATATTAAAGCCACCCCCAAAACAACCGCAGTTACTTCAAATCAAAAAGAAAAGTAATTAAGTATTGTATTTACAATTTACAGATTCGATCGTTTAAAATTTAGAAGCATACATCACAAATTAAGGGATGATTTGGATATATAAAAAAAAGTTCACATGTTTATAAGAATGAAATCTCTATTAACACTGCAAATAAAGAAATAAAACAACAGCAATTGAATGGTAAAAGTTCACACAACACTACCAGATTGAATCTCACACACCCCACACCCAAACAACCCCTCGGTATAACCTTTCATCCGCTATATTTAATGGCAAAAGCAACAGCAGCGTTAACCAGATATATTAAATCCATACATATATGTGTGTCCTGTTAGTCTCGCGTAGGAAAAACAGATATGTCTCTTCAAACTGTCATGCCATACACTCGAATTAACTGTTTCAAATGAAAACATTTAGCACACGTGGTGTTCTTTATATATCCATCTATTTTCGTTTGCACGATACATATCCTCCATGCGGCAATGGTGATTGTCTTTGTGGCGTTACTCTATACCCACACCCTGCCAAATGCCAACATTCGCAATTCTCGCACAAAAGTTGTTAAGTACATTTGTTTTTGACCACGGACTCGAAGCAATACTGCGAACTGGCAGCGCATGCAACATATATATTTTGTACGCAATATACTGCACAACATTGGAGCGTTTAAGGGCGAGGATATATTATGAGGACGACAGGAGTACGCAGACAATTGGTACCATCAGAGGATGTATCGTACATCTCTATGTGTGTGACCATAATATAGTGAGAAGCAGAAAAGCTATTTGAAGTACAATGTGCCTAACCAATGGGCAACGCACGGCTCAGCATACACCAGCCATGCCATCCACACTCCAAATGAAATGAAAGAAGCTGCTGCCTGCGTTTCAATTCTTGACATAATGTGTTAATGTACACCGATATTAGTTTCGAATATTATTTGTTTTTTTTTCTTTCGTCTTTGGTCTCGCGTTTGGTCTTTATTGCTCTTATTTAGATATATTTTCAACACTTTGGCCAATCTTTGCCGCATGCAATTTAATGTGTGTGTGTGAGCTTTTCTACATTGTCTTCCTCCAGTGTTGGGCTCCCAGAATCTTTGATAGCTATTATTAATTACAATTATGTGGTGTGGTTTTACGGCTGTCACGAATTCAATCAGACGACGACGCAATGCTGACAACGGACGGGGTCTTCTTCATTTTATTTCGGGGCGTTTATATTATGGCTCAATGTGGTTTTTATTGCACAATTTGCTTCACTTTTTTTGTTATGTGCTTTTTGGGATCAAATTGGAATAGGGGTTTATGACATGAAATTGTGTTAGCTACTGGCGTGGATTATTGCGTGTGTTTTGCAAACGTTTTTAATGAGTTCTAATAAAGTTGCCAAAAATTAATGAAAGTGACTATTTGTAAATAATTTTTCTGATGAATTTAGGCAAAAGTCAAAAGATCGCACAATTTAGCTAAAGATTGGGGCAGCAATACTAAAGACTTAGAAAAAATATACCGAAATGATTCAATGTTTCATTAACTAGTTGTTTTAAACTGGCAATAAAAGCTACAATTAATAACAAAAAGCTTTATTTAAGAGTTCAATAATATATAAAATACACATTAAAATGACACTCTGAGAAATCGGCCCAAAGCTAAATTAATGCCATTGATTAATTCCATGCCATTTGCTCAATAATATCGATAACTACGCTATGCAAAGTGATTAATGTCATGCCGTTTTCTGCAAAATCATTTTCATAAGTTGCTGTCAAGTGATATCGCAACCTTTCGCATGAAGAATAACATAATTACAATCGTTCACGCACAGCCTCTTAATCAAACTTTCATAATCGCGAATCGGTTTAATCGATGAGTTGCCAAGGCTGAAAAGGCAAACACACCAAGAATCAAATCGCTTAAATTATTCAAATGCATTTGTCCGTTTTTCTGCTTTTGTTTGTTATATATTGTATAATACGTGTTTCCCTTGGCTAGCACAACACAACACAACAGCACTATAAAACCGCCACACAAATACACTCACACAACACTGCAGAAACCACTCGAAACGACCAGGCAGGCATGGCAGTGCCTCACCAAACACACAACAAAAACCCAAGAGTCAAATGCAAAAAGTCGACTTAAATAGGAGGAATGGTAAATAAATTGGTAAAGATTTTCTTGTTTACTTGCATGTCGAAATCGTCGATATATCATTGTGAAGTTGGAGGGCCCAAAGTGGGAGGGGGGTTGGTTGACCGACCAAAACACAAAAGGTACGATTTATTCCCTTTCAGTCGTTCCTCGCCGTCTCTGTCTATGTAATTACACCTTACCGTCCTGATTGATGCTGGAAAGGCGTTTCCCGCTTTAAAGTTTTCTGTTTTTCATTTTTGCATTTTTATACTTATACTTTTACACATAATACAAGTTCGTTCGATCAAGAGAGCTGGCTGCCTTCGTTGCGGGTCGTCCTTCTGCGCGCTGTGCCCTCAAATGTGCCATCCGCCACTCGATGGTTGGCCGCATATTATATAGCTACAGTTGCACAGTGAACAATTGTGCAGCGAATGTCCGTGTTTTGTCTGTCTGTCGATCTGTCTGCATGCGAGTGTGGATGCTTGTGTGTGTGTGTGTGTGCCAATCCAATGATTCAGAATGCTGGAACGACATGAACGAAATGATTTCCAGGGGAATTTAAATTTATTACTTTCGATGAAGATATATTAAGCGGGATAGTTTAATTAATTGATGGAAAGTAATAAAAAAAAACATTTGAAATGGGAAAAATCCGCTGCGCTTACACAAGACGAGTGCACACTAAACACTGAGCTCAGTGAACATGCTATGCAGTAGGAAAGGTGCAGCAAAACACAGTGTGTGTACAAGAATGAGTTGCGACTCACGGAAGGGTAATGTTTCCATTCATTTTCTGTATTGACTTGCGTTCTTATTGGCGTTATGCTTTTAATTGGTATTTTATTTTATATGGTAATTATAAAATAGACGTGTTGCGGTGAAAGAGTCGTGCTCTGCGATTTATTAAATGCTTTATCTGTATCGCGGGGACCTGCGGGTAGCTGTTTTGTTTTAGCCAAGTGATTGCTGTGCAGAGGCGATTAAAATGCAGATGTTATCGGTTCTTGCGAATGGCATTTTTATGATGGTATTGCTTAAGTTGTCTATAACTAATTGGTGTTATTATTTAAGATTCGAGTTAGCTTAATCATAATGTGATAATGCAATGTAATTATTTATCTATATTTTAGGCTTTTGTATTTTAAATAAATTATTGTGTTGTACACAATGTACTATTTAGTCGCATTGCTATTTTATGAAATACTTAACTTTATAACTTTTTATTTATATTTTTATAACGTCAAAAGCTTTAAATTATTAGCAAAACAATTATGTATGACTTCAAACCCAGAGAGTTAAGACGTTCTAAAGCACTGAGACAATAAGCATGTTCGCCGACTTATGCACATTGTAGATATTTTTCTTAAATTAAAAAATTATTGTAGAAGAATGAAATGTTCAGGTGGAATTCGAGCAAATTGCTACATTTACTTAAATCCTATGTTATACGAAATAATTTACGCTACTCAAATTCAATTCGCTTTCAAATTATCTAATTTAGGAACACCAATAAAACGTGTCTCGATTGTTTGAATGGTGAAAAATACACCAAGCGCATAAAATCGCACGAAAAATAATCAAAAGTTGTTAGCATCTCATTTGTTTATTAAACATAAAAGATGTTCATATTTTCATAAATTTTGAACAAAATATATGCTTATGAAATTCTACACACATTCAAAAACAAAGCCATCCAAATCTCTATAACTAAATATAAAGGTATACAGATGAAAGCGCAGTGTGTTTATAAAATAAGAAACTTACTTCATTGCCATGCAACCCCTCGTCGAAAGTAACCACTTTGTTTATAATCAGCGGCCGCGCATTTTTCTTCGCACTGGATTCATTTCGCTTACTCGCCCACAAGAAGTAAAGAAAATAATGCCTGTATTTATTATGCAAAAAGAAAGTAGACGGAAGTATGGGAATTCTCTCCAACCTTCTTTACATATGCAACGGATATTTCAGCATGCCATAGGGTTTCACTTAAGAAAAAAAAACTAACTTTATACCAGCACAATATACGTATATGCAAGCAAAGAGCTTTCGACTGGGCGAGGAATGAGCTTGCCGACAAATGGCTGTACAAATGAGGCGCACTGGTCATGAAACACTGCGAGATAGCAACACAAGGCAGGCAACCCGAATTAAAGGCAACAAAATAAATGTCATCAAAAAGAGCTTGAGAAGAGGTGTGGGGGTTGCAACGGTGGGTGTATATGAGCGTGTGTTTTGTGTAGCAAGTGAAAATGGCGCGACAAACATTCAAATTCAAATTACTTTTAAATTAGACTCCTCAAGTTATGTTTGTTTGCTGAATGCACTTACAAAACACAATAATTTGTTTTTAGCTGCGCTGCCGTATCTGGTAATACCCATTGGTTGGGAAGGATTGGAAAAGATTAAATGAAAAACATACGAAATAAATGGAAAGTGTGGTAGGTACTTAGCAAAATGAAACCAGCATCTCTCAGTGTATTCGCGCAGTCTTCGTTATTACTCCTTATATAAGCTCTGTACATATATTTTGCAAATAGTTCAGCTCTTTTTCATAATTCCAAGACATCTTCAGCGGTTCGTGTGGCTTATTTTCACTAGAAATAATGAGAAACAAGGGAAACCAAAGAAAATGAGAATGTTCTTTATGAGTCGATAAACTAGCGAATTAATTTTTATGCATGCATATACGCGAAAAAAAAATTTCCATTACATTTCTCTACAGTTTTACTTGTTAGTGAAATTTTCTTTCTCATATAATATGAAACACATATAGTGTACGGTAATATGTTTGTGAACGATCAGAACCCATGTCTTAATTCTTCGTTGATTTGAAAACATTGAAATATCTTCCGCTTTCATTTTAATTTACACAATTTAACCGGCAAAATATGAAGAGCAGACGTGGAAAAAAAATGCGTTTGAAGTTTGCGTTAGCGGATGGGTCTTTGAAGGCGGTTCAATCAATGACTGTGATTAATGACTTCAACATCCGTCCGCGATTTGCGCATTTATTTTCCAATTGCTTGTACGCGTCAAAAGATGAAAAGATATTTGCTGTTTTACGTTCTTCAATGAGAAGAGAAACGATGATTTTAAAATGAAAATGGCGCACAATTTACGAGATTGGCCGAAATTAAAATTAAATAATCATCCCTTTACGTGTGATTTGATTTGGTTTCCTTTGTAAAAGTCAATTTTAAGTTTAATAAATTATTTGAATTACATAATGAAGTTTAATCAAAAATTAATACACTAGGTAATGTTAAAAAAAATTTTTGGCCTAATTTTTTTTGAAAAATTTGTGATTTATTGATATATTCTTAGTATCTATAATATTTTTTACAAAAATACTTTAAAATATTTTGAAAAATAGACGAAAGCTGTCTTTCATTTCGCGTTCGTTTTATGGACTATTTAATCTCAATATCATGATTCATTTTATTTTTATTTTATTTAAATATTTCATAAATAATTAAATTTATAATTTCATTTTAGTATTCCACTTTTAAGGACCTTGCAGAGTCACAAATTTATTTAAGTAACCTTTTCAACATAATGCACCTGGCAGGGAAAATGGTGTGGAAATTTTCTATTACGCAAGTTGCATTTTCAATTTTGACATTGATTAGAATGAGAAACAATTTTGTTTTTGTTAATGCAATGTATAAAATGATTGAATATTTTGTCCTTGAAAATTTTTTTTAAATAAAATTTACTGTGCCTGTGAAGTTTTTAGATCCAGCACGGTTTTAAGTAATATTTTTAAAAGTCATAAAATGCTATAAAATTAAAATCAGTTTTTGTAAATATGAGCTTCATATAACAAGTTGTAAAAACGTGTTTCTTTACCACTATTTTTCTTCGAAACAAAATGATCATTAGATTCAATTAAATAGATTGATTCTCTACTTATAATAAATTAAACGGTTTTGTATGGTACAAATTACTAACTAATTGTGGACAATAAAATTATCAAAAAGTTATTTATTGTTACGAACAAATCTTTTTATTATAACTGAAGTTTAAAATATGAAAGAATCCTTAAAAACATTAATATAAACTGAGACTAACTATAATAACAATAAGTTAGAATGTCATTGCTCGCACCATCGATTATTTAAGCTAAAGAGTGGTGAATAAATTGTGATTATCAATTAATTACCACAACACACTTCAACCCCACCCAATAACATGATCCACATGATATATACACAATACAAGGCCAACGCACTGCCACTGCAGCAACACCAGCAGCAACATTGTTAAACCACAGAACAATATACACAAGTCATGTTCATCCCTCGTCCTGCAAGCAACTCCTCGTCCTGAATACCGACAACTCGGCACTTACCAGATAGACTGTGTGCAAATGAACTAAACCTAAAACATATAAATAAACACAAATCACATGTTCATTCAATAAATTAATACAGCTAATTCCAATTAAGTAAGGAGACAAGCAGATGTCCTTAAAACAAAACTATATCTCCAGCTGGAAATAAATGTCCTTAATTTATGACTGAGTACTGGAGGATAAGCCTAAAACTAAGGAGATTTACTGTATAGACAATCTAAGCCGCACATATGCACACACATGTTAGATTGTTGGCAACAATAAACGTTTTCTGTTATATGAAATGATTGCGAAAATTACCATGACTTAGATGTGGATGGGTTATAAATGTAATACCTCTCGTAATTCTGGTCCAAATGTTTCTTCTTGCAACATCCAAACATGGCAACTGTAAGTGGTAGCAAATTATCTTGTACATGCGCCTGCATATCATACAATACTCTCGTATAGGTTTAATACAAACATATAAACATTTGAGCGAGTGTGGGAATGGTGATGGGGTGGCACATAACAAGGATGTTGCTCGCAGAACTCAGACTGAGTGCAACTACACCCGCAATGGCACTTTTAATGTGTGTAATTGTGTTTTATTTATGTAATTGCGAACGCATAAAAAAGAATTAGAAACATGCGACGCGACGCGCAGAAAAAAACGCTAAAATGCTAATCTTGTTGTGCTGTGTGGCGCGAGGGATGTAAACGCCGCATGTATTGTTTCGCCTTCCACACTGGGCCAAAACGCGACTTATATGCATCGCTTGTCCTGGCATTAAGTCTTCATGCACTGCATTTTAGCAGTACATATACATCGTGAATAAAAGCGCGTTTCAACTTCTGTACCATTCGCGCGCCATCATCATTGCAAATGATGATTATTGTTATTATTGTTTGTGCTGCTGCTGCTGCTGCTGCTGCTGCTGCTGCTGCTGGTGCTGCTGATGCAGTTAAAACTGTATGCATATACTGTGGGAAGACATCAAGTTTGAAAATAGCGCGGGAGGCGAAAGGATTTATACCGCGTCGTTTACTTCTTTGCAGATTGCAGTACACCAAACAATCGTT
The DNA here is from genome assembly GCA_963854165.1 of Sylvicola cinctus. Classification (NCBI taxonomy): domain Eukaryota; kingdom Metazoa; phylum Arthropoda; class Insecta; order Diptera; family Anisopodidae; genus Sylvicola; species Sylvicola cinctus. The sequence goes on from OY974082.1 coordinate 55,846,050, forward strand.
CTCCAAAAATTTGAGCTTTTGGGTGTGAAGAGAAATGGGCGATGCAGTGAAAAGCACGCGCAATCTTAGCAACACCTAAATGAATATGCACACTGCGAGCATACACACACACACACACATTCAGCATTTAAGTACATCGCACAGAATTTACAGTCTTTAATTAGATCCCCTAATTGCCAATTTTTTTTTTTTTATTTTGCCTTTTGTGTAACTGTTGTTGTTTTCGCTGTTCTATTTTTATGCAGCTTTTTAGCTCCGAATGTAATTGTCTTTTATAGTATCTATCTTCCAGGGCTTCTTGGCTGGCCCTTGAGGATTTCGTGCATAAAGTGCATGAATTTAAATGTGTGCAAAAGTAACATATCTGAAGATTGATAACAACAATTTTACCTTTTTTGAATTTTTGTTACATGGTACAATGATTTTACTATTTTTAATTAAAGGTAAAACGGTGTACTTGAGGTGGCATTTACAGCTTACTATAATGATATGATGCACTGCAATTGCTATGAATATTATTATTATCAAGATATTACCAAAGAATTATTTATTTTTTGTTAACTTTATCTATTGACTTAAAAATAGAATCACACAAAAAAAAATTTCATTTTTAGAAAAGATTTCTTAGTTTAAGAAAATATAAATATAATTAAAAAATATTTTTTGATAATGATGTCTCAGAATTAAGGATAATAAAAATTGTATAAATATTAGAAAAATAAACAATGGCTCTAATTTTATGTTGAGCTAAAAATTTATTGTGTTTAACGTAACACGTTTTAAATGTGAACGAAGTGCATTCTACTAGCTCTTATAAATTAAGCGACCAATAAACTTGCTAAGGGGTTTTCAAGGAAGTAAATCTCGCAGTGAATGAACATAAATGCAAATCCCTCATTGTCCCAATCTCTGATGCAATATCCAATCGCTTGTCTGGATGCAATATCATTGCTATAACGAAAAGGAAAAACGGGGGAAAAAATACATAATCGTGCAACATTCGTAACGCGATAAAAGCGATAAAAGCGGGTAGACGTAATGGGGGTCGCTATAAGATTTGGTATCGAAAGATTTTGAAAACGAAGCGCTATAAAAACGAGAAATAAATTTCTAAAAAAAAGTCGCTTAAAAAAAGATGAACAAGCAAGGGGAAATATATTTCACTCCATTGTCCCATTCCTTTAATTTATTGCATTTCGATGCACTTTAGCGGGTGGATGAAATGTGCATCGGAAGAAAGACCAGAAAAATATGGGCGGCGAGGGGGTAGGGTTAAGGAGCCGTATGGATAAGGAGCATGCAAAGAGACAAGAGCGCGGCGAGACGAAGGAACAAAAACCTCGAGCTGCAAAGAAAGAGATTATTTGGGCGATTCTGTTTGTGGAATTCTCTTCCACAATGCAATGTGGGGATGATAAGAAGTCAGAAGTGGTCGTGCGTTCTCTGTTATTCAGTGCAACATTTTTTGTTTTTTTTTTGCATGTTGTATCAGTCCACGTGCATGTATTTGTGCACTCGACTATTAAATGTCTTTCATTGTACAATTGCTTCGCGCACAAAATCATTGGATGGGAAGTTCAACCGGTATAATAATCGAGACACATTTATCCAAAAAAAAAAAAAAAACACAAGATATTGAAGACTGAGGTACGCGCCGCACGAGAGAAACAAAATCGAAATTGATTAATTAATTTAATTTTTGTTCGCTTTAGTTAATTGCTTGACCTTCTTGTCTATCGCACACCAACCCCTTTGTTGTGTGCAGTGCAGCAATCGCATTGGGCACTGTGCCGCAAGAGGCGGGAGGATTCACCCGCTGTAGTCGATCGGCCTGCTAGACCTGGGCAGTGTGAGTGAGAGACCACGCGCATAATATATTATGTTACATGAACATTGAGGCACCACCATATAGCCACATAGCTGCAATCTTCAAATATAGAAAAATAATTTATGTTTGATTGGCGCGCCTTCTTCAATAAATCACTGATAAGGCAATATATTACAATCTGGACGTCACACAAGGAATATTCATTGTCGGGCGTAGATGATCATAAATTAATAATTCCGCTTTCTTCCCCCCGTCGATTATATGTATATATCTACCGAACTCGTCTTGTGCATTCATTCATTCTTCATTTTATATTTAGCGTTTTTCATTCGTTTTCGACGATATTTATTCGTTTCAATTCCATTGCTGCATGAGACTATGGAAAGATCGACTGCATATTATGATATACACCGGTGCATGGTGCTCCTCTCAAATATTGTGTGCTGCGTGTGTATTGGCATTGTACTGCTGCTGTTGCTGCACCAGATAGATGGATATTCATTCCTTTAGTCAGAGCAGCACTGTAGCACTTCATCTCCGCTTCAATATTTTTTGATCGATATTCTAATTAATACAACTGAGTAAGATGGAGTCGATGTATATTGAAGATTGTGTGGCTGTTTCTTGTGGCGCGCGTTATTTATGGTTCCAATGGACATAAATATGTTCGTCTTATGCTTCATCATCATTGGTTGGTGAAGACTATATAGATGCAGTGAAGTACGGTGCATGAATAGTCCTTCTATGCAGCAGACAATTCTCATTTTGAACGCGCAACCTTAATAATTTGTGTTGTCTTGTGTGTTCTTTTTATAGATGCATTTTTTTGATTTCTGCTATTGCACCCAATTTGCCGTGTACGTAAGAATAATTCAAATAATATGGTTAAATAGTGTTGTTGCAGTCGGACAGAAGTATTACACATATAGTTGCTGTTGCGACCTTGCAGTGCAAGAATACACTAAAACTACACAAGCGAATCGGCCGGCTGCAGTGCATTTAAAAAGAAGCACTGTACCACCGCGCCGCACCGTGTGAATATTTCTTTGGCATGTTATAATTAAAAAAGAAACATATTATTTATTCTTTTTTGCTTAATTCTTAAAAAAACATTTATTTTCGCCCCAACACGAGTAAAGTGCAAATGCCATTTTTATGCAGACAATGGGTGCTTATGCGGTTTGTGTGCCATTCCATTTGCCGGCGATTTATTGCCGCCATTTTTGGCCGCTTTTGTGTATATATCAATCAAGAGGAGGTGAGGTATAAGAAATGTATTTTCACAGACGGAACAATATAAAAGCCTCAAGCGATAAGGCCTCTTAAAATTCGACACATTGATAATTAATTGCTGAATTATTCCTCACCTGCATGCCATTTGTTGTTGTTCTTATGTTTCTTTTGCGTATTTCAATTTTTACTTTTTCTGTGGCATATTGCATCAAGGCGTTTTTGCATATAAAGGGATCAATGTTTCAGATGAATAACGCACTTAAGCATTTTCCATTTACTAATTTGATGTCAACACAAAAAGTCCATCTTCCTAATTAGTTGGCTTCTTGTGTGGAACTGCACAAACCAGTCTCTGCAAAGTTATGAAATTATTGCGCCATCAGGTTTACAAAAACAGCCCCAGACACAGAAATTATAATTGAAATGCCAAGAGACACTAATAATTATTATAGATGTTCAATTGAGTTAAAACAATATTTTTTTTGTACAGCAGATCGACCTTTTGTCTGCCATTACACATTTATACAAGATTTACTCGATAAGGAAAAAGACAAAAGCGTTTTAAGCCATTGCAATATACGAGTACGAGTTTGGGACATTGGCTATGGCAGAAAATATGGAATTAGACTGTATCCATTTAATACAACTGGCGACCAAAATGGAGAAGAGGAAGGATTTAAATTGAAATACAAATATCACCTCAAGTCGATTATTTATTATTTTAGATTTTCGAATACATATATATATATTTTATACTGCAAAAAGGATGGTCCACCCTTCCCAATCCACAGACATCACTGCACAAATGTACATGCTAGATCAAATTGCACGCTACACATATGGGTACTAAATATTTCTGCTTTGTTTTTGCTACACATACTGCAACTAAACTCCTGAGCCGGAATGATAAAAAGGCGTTCTCCGCTGAACATAGTCCTGTGTGTGCATAGAAGCGAGCATAATTTTTGCCCATATATTTCTCTGCACGTTAACTTTTCCTGGAAACAGGGTGCTCCTCACCACCATCCTCCCTTTAGAATACACCATGCTTGAATTTGACTCCTCGCTGGACCTCTTCACATATTGTTTTCTGCACATATGGATTGCTCATGGCTAGCTAGAGAAACGGGGCGATTCGTTGATAGAAAGGAAAGGCTTAATTGAAATTTGATTTACGCGACCAACAATTTCCATATATACACAATATGTGTAGGTACTAAATGCATGTGTGTACAGCTCAATTGTGTGCATTAATATATTTGTCCGCACAGTACACTGTATATTCTGGCCACTGTCTGAGTGCGGGACAGCACAGCAACGAGAGACGCCAAGAATAAAGATTCATCTCGGAAGTTTCAGGAAAAAATTATCGGTATTGTGGAGGGAGGGATGGGGGGAGGGAGGTATGGGAGATTCAAGGAAAAACAATTTATTGTATAGAGGAATATTATGATACATTTTATTTATGGAAGTGGATGAAAACTTAAACTGATTGGATTTTCCGTTTGCTAAAAAATGTACTTCATGCGATTTCCATTCTGCACCAAAGCGGTACAGGAAAACAAGTGGAAATGTAAATTGAATTTGAATTGGGAAGGATTTTGCAGTTTTTATGACTGGACATTTGAATTAAGAATTTAAATTAATACACCGTTGAAATGACACACCATTTAAATTATTATTTTATCTGTTGACTAATTTCACATTGACTTTAGTATAATACTTAATCGTGGCTTAAGAAGATGTTAGATTGTGTCTTATTATTGGCAGAGGATATTTACTCTGATACTAAAGCTGTGATTTGTGAGGCAGATGATGTAATGGTGTTTCTTTAAGAACAAAATAAAATATAACTGCTATTAAGCCTTGCCACACGAATATCTCGATAAGTGCTCGTCAATTACAAAAGATTGGATTCTTTTGGAAGTGTTTTTGTTATTTTAGACTGAATAAAAGATTTACATTTAGTACCTTAAACCTCTTTTAAGAAACACTAACTCAAGAAATTGCGAAACTATTGGATGTTTCGACTTATATGAAACTCTTTCACACATTAATACAAAGAAAGACTTATACCAATATACATTCATACATATTATATTCAATTACTAAAACCAGATCATAAATAAAAATATTCAAAAATATTAACATCGAAATCCACTATATAAAATTTCACTCCCCTAAGACTTTCTCCCACTTCTGCGGCAGCATAGCTACACAAAATTTCAACTAATAAAATAATAAAAAATACCACAACGAGACTACATTACCAGTAACACTATATACGCATTCATATTCTTATCTGTACCTACATATTCGCATTCTAAAGTGTATAACTGCTTTTCAAAGACACATTCTTTTGTACAACGAAAGCCATAAATTGTCGCACCCCACTTTTCTATATGCGCTCAAAAAGCTTTCATAACGCATACACTGCAGACACAACGCCGTCATCCGCATAACATTTATGGATCCTCTGGACGTTGTCGTCGCAACATCTAATTTTCCGCCGCATCACAATGTCTTCATCCTTGGATGTTGTCACATTTTCTGGTATGGTAGATTGTGGTGCTTTGGCTACTGGCAAGTGGCATGCAATAAGCGGCATCGCTGAATGATATCACGTGGCGAGTTTTGTCTTTGTTTCTTAGTTTTTCCTCGAAATTGGCCCACTCGAGTGGATGCATAGCCAAGAAGGATTGTTAATTTCACGAAACAACTAAAACGTTGATAAACACAAAGTGTAATATATATGAATGAATAATAGTTTCAGATGATACGGATAGGGAGCCATATAAATACCAAAAAAAGGACAAAATGTCATTGAAAGTTTTATATAATGTACAAACATAAAATAGAATTAAAAACAAGGAATTAAAATCCTTTAGCATTTACATTTATCCTGTGAGTAAGTCCAGGGACCGGCGACTGCCTTTGATATGGGGCGGAGGTATCCTTATGGCAACACCCGTCTTCCTCGTACAATGTACACCATTCAAAAGCTGTATTCATATAACTAGGAGTTTGTATGTTTGCACCATACTCGTATATAGACGAAAAGACATTAACAGACGAAGGAACATACAGGATAAACAACACTGTGAATTTATATATTTTATTGTGAAGAAGAGAAAAGGTTAGTTGCAGGAGAAAGCGAGGACTTCACTGTATAAAGCGGAATGGGAAGCAGAAAAGAACATTAAGCTCTAAGGGTGCTTATAAATCAAACATTTCTGACATTTGAAAACTGCGCGCAAGGTTTTACCTCCCATTCAGTCGTTCGTCTCTATGTTTATGTCTCTGCGACTGTGTATGTTTTTATGTGTATATATTTGTGAAATATATAAATATTTTTTGTTTAATACTTTCGACAGTGGCAAGGGATTAATTTAAGGGTGTCTCTCTGCAATGGCTCGTCTCCGACCTCCCCTCATTTAAATCAACGCGCTGTGTCTTTCTTGTTTGGATTACCATTTAGTAATTCATTTTTATTTTGATATTTCCTTGCACTACGCATATACAGCGGTCGTCTCTTGTCTCCTCATTGCTTGGGCGTCTTTATGTAGGAAATAGAAATAATATGTATACCGAATACAAATAAATATTCGTGTACAATGTGGAATAAAATTCGCCATGCTTCGTCCCTCGTGGACGTGGCTCCTCAGTCCTCACCATCTAGAAGGTTACATAAATTTAAACGCACACAGACACATTGTATGTCAGATAGACATAATTACTGCCCTTCTTTATTTAATTTATCTCCCTCGATCATTCTTTGTTCCTCTCGTTATCGCATCACTGAAAGGGTGGCCCTGCATTTCAAAAGTTTCAAATGGCTCTGGTATTTGAAAATTGCCTCATAATTTTGCCAGAAGTTGACATTTTTTTCCTTGCACATAACAACGCCTTTATGCTGTCAAGTGCTTCAGTTTCAGCAGTATAACGACCACAGCCAGCAGCTCTGCAGCTCGCCCCTCATTGTCCATCCGTCTGTATGCACGCACACGCAAAATGTCAAATGTAATTTGAATTTTGCACAGCCCAACGAGATATCCAGCCACTGCCAGCACTCTATATAGTACCTACCAAAAGCCATATTATGTATATGCGAGTTCCGTCGCGATGTCCATATATCAATCAAATGCAATTTATCTTGTGCGCGCACTTGCAATGCCTGCGTCAAGTGGTACGCGTTCCGATGAACAGACGCCCACTCAGATATGTTGTCGTTGTCAGATGAGGCGCATTTCAAGACACCAAAACAGGTTCATTTTGAAAGTGCAACGAGAATATATTCGTAAAATGCGAGCTTTTCGTTGTCTTTCACAGGCCGAGTCTTTTGTTCCCTGTCTGAATTTATATTTGTGTTGTGGTTTCGCATTGTCTGGTCTGCAATTCTGCTGCCCGTTTGTTTGGTGCCAGTTTGTTTATGTGCGAAATGCATGAAATGCGCGTGCGTTATCAGTGCATTTTTATTCCATTTTGTTTGTTATGTGTTAGGAGGTTTTCAGAATGCGCGTTTGTGGCAGTAGTGTGATAATTTTGGTTATAGATTTTTGAAACATGTATTTATTAAAATTATAAGTACAATTTTAGACCATAGCGGAATCAAGAAAGAACATACTTTTTTGATATAAAGTCTCAATTTTTTTTTAAATTTAATAATAGGTAAAAGAAGTTTTTGTTTCTTGGCGAGAATCTTGCCAAAATATAATATATTGTACCTGCACAATTTTTTTTAGAAATGACATTTAATTCAAGTCAAATACTATAAAAATGTATTACGATGCTAATGTAAGTTTTACAATGTTATGGAATCATAAGAAAGAAGCTCCTCTATGCTGATCAAGCGAGACACATGCGTGATCATTAGAAGAATATCACCCTCATTCCCTAATAATTATATGCGGCAATGACATAAATCAGTAAGGATCTCTACTACTGAAGGACAACAATACAACGATGGCCAATAAATTAAAACATGCTACAGGCCGCAGGGAAAAGGAATTTGTGTGCACAATAAAAAGAGGAGAATGAGGGGATGAATTATCTTGACGGGATTGAGTTTGAGTGTATATGTGTTAAACTAGTCGACCCACTATCAAGTACATATCTTCATAATATGTATACAGTCACAATACCGTCGACAAACCAGCCGGCAGGCGCATAAGAGTGAGGACAATATACAATAGGCCAGGGCACCAATGGTTTATACTTTATGTACAGCGTACATCACAGAACGATATGAAGCAAAGATGAATAAGATGAATCCACCACCAAAAAACATTGAATTGGAATGAGGAGTGATACTGATACGTGTGTGTGTATGTGCCGACATAGCTATGTATAAAAATGAAGAAGCATCAAGCAACTTCGAAGCATTAGAAGCACCACCAGCAGCAGTTCACCCATTCATGATGACGATGACGACAAACAACGAGAACAAAATGGCGTATCTCATATAAAGCTTCACCGCAATGGATAGGACGCAAAGGTACTGTGCTATGTACATGTAGATCTGGATACGTTTACAATATTATATAGAATGGATATTTTGTATATAACACTCGCTCCTTTCCTTGTGCTCTCAGAAAGTGCACGGTTCGATAGTCGTAAATTCAGTCTTTATCACCAAACTGTCAAACGCGTAGCAATTAGAATATTAATGGCCCGTTTTCAGGCTTAGAAGAGAAAAGAACGATTTATTGGTATTGTGAGGGAAGGAAAACAACTAAAGAGATGGCTGTCGGTTTTCATGCTCGCCTTTTTTCCACATTTCTTTTATATAAAATAATATAATGCGCCCCTGATGCGATGTCTCTGCGTGTTGTATTTTCTACCGCGTCGCATCTTTGTTGTATCATACGCGGCATACAACTCAACACTGAAAGAGCTCCTCAGTCCTCAGCCTTCATTCCATTGTGTTATGTATTTTGTAACATGATTGCTACTCCATCACTTAACACTATGGGTATGTCGCTTGCGTTATGTGTTTGCTACCTCTTCCACCCAAAAAAAAAAGCAAAAACAAAAATGTCGTCAGCACGCGCTTTGGGATTAAATGGGAATTGGGAAGCAACCGCAGTAGTAAATAGGCTCGTTTAACAGGCAGCGAGAGGTGTGGGTGCAAATATACGACTTTGACGTCAATGAATATTTAAAAGATATATTGTTAGAAATATAATCGTTAAAATGAGATATGTAAGTGACGGTGAATTTAATATAAACAAGGGTTGCCGTTACCGCATGAAATGAGACTTACTGCTGTATAAGATTCCTTGATTACTTGGTGTACTCCGTTATCTTGTATATACATTCACTGAATAATGTGGGTGTTTTATGACAGAGAAATTAAAAACCAACCCACCCCCACATTTTGTATATGAGTAAACTTGTATATATGATTTCATAGTTATACATATATAATAGATATTATTCCAGATAGAGTGACAGTTCTCCTTTTTATTGACGAACTCAATTTGTTTAAACTTCATGTGAACTTAATAATATAGTTTTTGCAGGTGATTAATTTTATAACCTTCTTGTATCTTTCCAATTTTGTATTTTGTCGACTCTAGCCTTTTTGAAAATACTTAACAAGCATCATTGTGGAAATTTTAGTCGCACAATTATTAAAATTTAAATCAGTCCACTTCATCCTCACATTATATTCATTTATAATTATTCTGTTAACACCTTAAGCACTTAGAAATAAATCCGAGGAACTGGAAAAATTGTCACAAATATGTAAATCCACTTATTTCTTTTAGTAAAAATGGTGCATTTGAAAGCTTGATGCAAACAGCCAAGTAACTAGAAATAAATTCCATTCCAAATGAATTATGTAAACGAAACCGACGAATATATTTTTTTTACATGTTATCTCGGTGTTTGTGAATGGCCTTTTTTTGCTTTTTTACTATACATTTCTGGGAGAAATGCGCTTATGTGGAACAATAAATTTGTGCAAATGTAACGGCCACAATAACAAGGAAAAATGAAAGAAAGTCAGTTGGAAAAATAGAATAAATGTTGTCGCATTGTATCCGCAATTATAATATTTTCCTGGATGGACTGGGCTGAGGGGTAATGAAACGGCCAAATGTTTTCTCTAGTCATTTTTGTGCTTCACATTTTATTGTTATTGTTATTATGATGATTATTTACAAAGGACAAGAATTTTTTTTATATTTTACAGCTCTGTGTAAAATTTTTTTTTTCTCCGCAGTCACCACAAGTATTTTATTCACCACACGCTTCCGCTTTGGCCGTGAAAACTTCCAACTGAATGGGTGGTGGAAGTTTGTGTGTTGCAATAAATTCATTACATAGGTAAATTGGTCGCGCTGTTCCTTCCACCTACTCTTCCGTGTGGCATTGTCGGTTGTGCAGAAAAAAAGCAATCCAAAAAAACAACACATCCATCCCCTGATTCCTTTTCCTGGATGTGTTTTCACCCACATAATTTGGATGCAGGAACCTGCCCTCGGTTATTATACTGTTTTTTATTATTCTCAACAATTTATAAGTATAATTTGTATAAATTCGAGACGTTTTATATTCTTATTAACTCTGTACCCCCAACAATATGGACGTAATATAATTTAATTTAATGTTCAAAATAACTCAGGGCAAACCCTTGATACTATTAAGGTGATAAAATGAATTGAGAAACAGTCAGATCTTTACACAGATCACTGTCTCTTCCGTACGCAAACACTTTTGACACCCCATTCTAACTATAAAAGCCCTATACTTGTACACTATATAGATGCGTCCATTTCGTCACAAGGGGTTCTTTTAATTCTAAATCGTCATACCCGTACATCAGTATAAGGATCACCAACAACTTTGGAATTTGTTTCAAATGTAACGAATAAAATGCCGAGTTTACCAAATTGGGGGTTGAAAAGTGTCGATGTTTGTGAGGCTGTTGAGATACGATTGGGGTGGTGGTACACGGATGCTGCAGAGAAGCAATCGGTTTATGCAAATGTAATGGCCGATTTAATGATATTTTGTTTTATGAAATTACATTTTCGTCTTAATACCATTGAGAATTATTGCTTCCATTCGGTATGTAAATAAATCGCGTCATTCTGCATCAAAATATTCTATCGGATATTCTTGTCAGTAAATCTCTTTTTTTTCCATGGACATTACTTCGGGTTATGCATGAACAATAAGCGCTGCATAAATACTTAGCCTTGAAGTTCAAATGTAAAAAAATATTGATTAATACTAATAGCCTCCAAGACTGATTTTTGAAATTAAACAATTAAGTATTGTAGAATTGTTCAGTGTTCCAACAAACAAATCCCTCAATCTTGTAATATTCTAACTCCTTTTCCATCCACAAATGAAATACATATACATAAATCCAATTAGCTAAGAATTTCATCCCTTATCAAAAATGAGTCACATCAGCCCACAACGTTTTCTTTGATTAAAAGTAACTGCGCCGCCTCGCCCATTCTACAATATATAAAGGATGTAGCCGCCTATCTTTTAGTAGGTGTATCTGCGAATGTGAATGAATCCGTCTGCAAAGGATAAATGCCAAAGAAGTCGCTGACGGTATATATCTTGTGCTGTCAGTGTCTTCTCACAGAACCGTCCTATATTCTTCGAGAAAAACAAAAACAGGCAGTGATACATTGCTGACAATGTCCCTCGTTCTACGTTACACCATTACCATACATGTATAATATACAGAGAAAGGCATCCTATTTTTTTCACTATGGTCTAACGTCTTCCAAACACACAGCATTCTGTTCTGCATCCTTCGTTCAAATTGATTTATATCCACTCTTCCATCCGTTAAGAAGGAGACCATATACACCGCTCAAACTTTGCATTCAAGAACAAGGACATACACAACCCACTATACACAGCTACGACAAAGATGGCGTCATCCGCCGTCATAAGAAAACTATCTGCTATTTTCGGTATATTATGGCATATGACTTGAGCATAAATAAATCTTGCACATCTTCTCTAGCAGAACGACACGCCAGCAACAATAACACAACAATGGCGAATGCCGTATTGTGGCACCACAAGCAACGTGGCATCAGCCGGAGGAGACGCATCAGGACCGGCAGCTTTTCCTAGCCATACAGCAAAAACTTTATGTACATGCATATATGTACATACTTGTATAGCACATGAAAAAAGGGAGAAGTGCCAGGACATCAAAGTTCAGATTTGATGAATGGGGAGCGTATACATACAAAGCATATACCATACATCACGAACAGTAAATTCCTTTTTATGGCTTTGTTGGCATCTTTTTGACGAGGAGATCTGCAGTAGTTGTTTGCAAGAAAATTTGGATGTAAAAGGAGTTGAAGATGTGAGCAAATAAATCATCAACTAAGAAAATACATGCTTAGAGGCTAAGGATAAGATACAAAAATTATTAAAGGAATAAGAACAATAAAACTAAACCGAGAGCTATTGGATCAATCCGATATTAATGTATTGCTAGAGAAAGGAGAACAGTAACAACGACAACGGCGACGAGGATGAAGATGAAGATGGAATTGAATGTCAAGACGGAATGAAATGGACATTTCTATGTTACAAATCTGAAATTATTAAAATAAATCTCTTCAAATGCTTGGAATGTATTTTTATCGACGAGAACATTGACTACATCACATTATTATGTGAATTATGGCCACTCTGTTTGGGTTGAAATGAAGTTTTGTGTTCTTCTCGCATTTCCCGCACTCCCGTCTCCCATACTGCAACTTAACGTGCTTTATTGGCCTCTGTCGTGGCTTCAAGCTCATTCGTGTACATGCATACATCTTATATCAGTGTATGGGATGCCGCGGCTGCCGACTGGCACACTGTAAATGTGGTGCACAGCCAGAAAATGTTTGTGCGGGAATCGTTTCGATTGGATCAATTTCACAAACACGGCTTTTGTTCCCAGAATTGGTTTATCCTCGTGCATGATCGTCGTTTTTAGCATATGGTGCTTGTTTTATTGTTTTAATTGGTCGCATTAAATTTAATTTCTGTTTCATGGTACAAACTCATTGTTCGCGCGAGATGAAGAGCCTGATGCATATAGCAATCCTGTGAATCCTGTGCGAACTTTACCCGAATTCTCGGTGAATTGTAATATAAAATGTGTAATATATAGTTCGTTCTTTTAGTCAATGTCCTTTATTTCATAAAGGTAGCAATGAAGAATGGTGAGGGCAATCATACCAAAAAATTTACTCTTCTACCAACACATCGGAGTACAAGGTATTATTTACATCCTTCATAAATCTTGGACATGGCACAACAGAAACAAGGAAATCAGCACAGTTAATTCAAAATGTAACTATTTATTTATGTAAAGCTTTCGCTTGCCAAAAAATGGTGCACAAACATTTGTGTACCGATTTTATTATCACAACATTCTGCACGATAATGCATGGGAGCATTTTCCAGAAGGAAGGGTGGTTATGGGTGACAATGAAACACAATGCAAAACAACATGCATACGTGCACGTGATATATGCGCCATCGGCCTTACATACTCATAAATTCTCGCCCAAAGCAGCCACTCACATCTATCGCGGTACATCTATATTCTATATATACATAATATGCTTGCACATTATACACATTCAAATACATAATTTTGGAATTCAACCAAAAACCCAAAATAGGGTCATAACATGTCACACACTTTTCACCGCATTGTAATGCTATATGACACATGTCTGCATGCAAATGGTTATCAAAAAGGATTTGATATACCGCGTGTCGTCCTATATACGAGTACTGAGTGGATATACGGCACCACAGTCCACACTTTGGAGTCCGGGAAATGAGTGCACATTGCTATTGTACGAGCATGCATGTTTAATGCCACAGCTTGCACGCATCTCATCACAGTTGATCTCTCCATTATCACAGTACAGTTTTAAAAATTGGAATGGTCTACATTCATTTTTGTAACTGATTACAATTTAAAAGTTTCTAACATTAAATGGCAACAACTTTTTTTAACTGTCGATTTTCGGCCGGAAATCTGTAAAAACGTAAAAAAAATAAAGTCTAACAATAATATTTTAAATAAGATGGCGTTTTAAAATTACGCATGTCCCTAAGAATGATCCTTCGGATGAACGCCATTTATATTATACTAGCGGAGGAACCCGTGCGCTGCTCGGACATAACATGTTTTCTAATAGCGTTTTTAGTAATCACTTATATTCTTTAATATCAAAAATAATTGATAAAAGAATGTCTATTTTTCGAGAAAAATTTAGCAACTTTATTTATTTATTACTTTCGTTTATGAAACTTCCGCATTGGATGTAAAAAAAATTTTTGCTATAAAACCGTAATGATGGAAAACCACACGCACATTGCTCCACACGCTCGAATTTTTTGGCGAGGTGTTTTTTATAGGATCGTATCAATTTTTATATATAAGACGAACTTCACTATCGGTAAAAATCGCGAAATTATTTGCTGATTTTTTCGTGATGTGAATTTTGCTAAATGAATACTGACTAATTGATTTCCCCCATTAATTTTTAGGAAAATTAAACTATTTCGCGAATCGCGCTTTTTTTCGCGATTTGGTGGCGATCCCATTTACGGTTTTAGCCTGTTTGATTCCTACACCAACACGGCCGTTTATGTATATATGTAGTTGCACGGAAAATTTTCTCGGATTTTAATGCGACATGTCTTCTATTAATTGAACACTGACAAATCGATTAGTGCAATCATTTTTGCTAAAAGTCATCTTTTGCGCGAACCGCGATTTTTTTTTTGCAGTTTTCGCGGTTTATTTTCGCTTCGAAAATACGCCTCTATTACTTCTACAATGTTGGCAAATATATGTGTCAAATTTCTTAGCGATCATGATGTCCGTTTTAGCGTGATTGAAATGTCTATCCACACGGTCGTTTAGGAATGTACTTATATTGTATAATAGAAAGTTCCGCAGAAAATCGCAGATTTTTTCGCGACATGGCTTTTATTAATTGAATGCTCACAAATCGATTCCCGCAACCATTTTTGGTAAAAGTAATTTTTTTCGCGAACCGGCGTTTTTTTCGAGGTTTTCGCGGTTTATTTTTGCGTTGTAAAAATGCCTATGTTACTTCTTGGATGTTGGCAAACACGTGTGCAAAATGTTGTGGCGATTCCATTGTCGGTTTTGGCGTAATTGAAAGGTATACCCACACTTTCGTTTAGGAATATTTAAAATTGATAGTCCCAAGGAAAATCGCGGAAAATTTCAAGGATTTTTTCGCGACATGGTTTTTATTAATTAAATGCTCACAAATCGATTCCCGTAATCATTTTTGGTAAAAGCCAATTTTTTCGCAAACCGCGATTTTTTTCGCGGTTTTCGCGGTTTATTTTCGCGGTACAAATACCCCTATATTACTTCTACAATGTTGACAAACAGGTGTGCAAATTGTTGTGGCGATCCCATTGTCGGTTTTGTAGTAATACCCACACGGTCGTTTAGGAATATATAAAATAGATAGCCCCGCGGAAAATCGCGGAAAATTTCGTGGATTTTTTCGCGTTATGTTTTTTTTATTAACTGACTACTGACAAACCGATTACAGTAATCATTTTTGGTAAAAGACAATTTTTTCGCGAACCGCGATTTTTTTCGCGGTTTTCGCGGTTTATATTCGCGTTGAAAATATGCCTATTTTACTTTCAGAAAGTTGGCAAATGCGTGTGTAAAATTTCGTGGCGATCCCATTTTCAGTTTTGGCGTGATTGCGTGACATACATACATACATACATACATACATGGTCGTTTAGAAATTTATATATTAGATAATATATGTGTCAGAAAAAAAGTGATTAAAAATTATTTAATAATAATTTCATAAAACAAAAAACTATCCTACTAAATATTTCAAGGTCAAAATATTAGGCTTTAAATGAAAAAATTACATTGCAGGGAGAGTGGGGTGTAAATTTATATACGACTGTTGCTTAACTACAATTTAATAAAATAATTCTGAGGTATTCGTAATGTGACCTTGAAATTTTTGAACTCTTGTCCAAAATAATCCTTTTAGAGAGATTAGCAATAGTGTAGACTGTAGATCATCATAATATCAATGAATAAATATTGAATTATTGTCATTATGAACACATGACCTTGAATTATAAATTTTTAAACATTTTTTTTCTGAATATTTGTCCTTTCTCCTTGTTTAAAAACTTTTAAAACCTCAACCAAAAAATTGTGCCTTCATAAATTAGCTGTACAAAACAATGCACATTTTGATGAACAAAAATATGAATATTAATTGATAACAATGCGATGAAATATTGGAGAATTTATAGTGAGCACACAAACGTTTGAAATATGCATTTACAGCACACAAACCATTATGTTGACAATAAGTGAGTGAGGCACAAAATTACGCCAGACACAAAATACACAAATCACAAACAGCATAAAATATGATTATGTGATGACATACGTGGCGCGGAAGGGTGTCGTATGTAGATGCGGACTACATATTTGAAACCATCACTCGCGTTTACTGCATCATTATGGAATTGTTATGGGCTATAATATGGCATCCCGATAAAAGCATTGAGCAGCTTACAATGTGTCATCGCACATATAGGATGCGGAATGATGCATGTGTGCTACAGCGAAAATGATGGACAAAGTGTAAACGGCAATGAAGGCGACAATGAGCCAGATGGAACTCGGACAGAGATTAATCGCTATGAAATCAGATACAATTTGTATGTGCTGGCATTTGATTTCGCATATAGTGCCTCGTACTATACAAGTTACGTACGTATAATGCACTAATTTTTCATTGAACAGATTTGCAGTATTTTGTCTCGCGCACATGCAACTGTCTGGTCGTCCGTCTTTCAATAAAACTGTAGTCTCTGCACAGACCGAAACGGGGATTCTCATATAACTACACACGTCATGGATATGTGAAAATGGCAAGGATGCAATAAAGAATAATAGCAAAAGACAAACGACCATAAAAATTACTCAACACACAAATCAAAATCATCGGAAGACAAAAGACCAACTGCGAGAAGACAAACGGAGCAATGTCAATAATATTAGTTGGTACAAAGGAAGTGTTGGGGCGCAGAGCTGTAGTGATCTTTTCGCGATCTGGATGTGTACAAAAGACACAATAATACAATATTATATGTCTGGTCGATTGTTGCCGCGTGCACACACCATAGTCACCACTCCAGCTATACATACTGCGATGAAATGGCGCACATGTCATGTCCAAATATAAAATATCTGATTTATTTGAAATAATAATTCTTCTGAGATTTGTGACAAATAAAAACTATTGGCAGTTATTAATGGGCTATACCTTTTATTTTCGAATTTCCTATTAAATAACAGTATGCCACACATGCATACTGCATACACCTTTCGTCTGTGTATTATGCGACAACATTGAACGTACCCTTAGCTGCCTCAATACTTACGCAACAATTTAAACCACTGCGATAGTCATAAAGGGGGCCAAATGTAAATTCGCTTGCGAAAGTCCCGTCCTTGGACTGAAGCCAGTGTTTTGGCAACAAATGCACCAGTTGATGTGTGCGGATGTTGCGTCAGTGTTTGTGGATGCAACGTGCAAAAATTATGTGGCCGTATACACGCGCGATAAACAATGCGTATATGTGCTCGCAAATGCGGATGTTGGTTGAGCTGCAACAGTTCTTGCATGGGGATGGGGAGGAAAATGGATGTGTGACACCATAATAGGTGATTTATGGGAAATCTTCATGCATGATTTTATTGTAAAATGAACGTGTATTTTATGCTCATTTTTCTGTATGCCTGCGTGTTCGTGTTGTGTTGTTCGGCGGTCCATGTAAGGGGTCTCCCTTTCTGCGGAATATTTATACTGCGACTTGAAGCTCAGCGCGCTTCCTCAATGTCCATTATTTTTGCATTTATGTGCTGATTTTTTGCAATAATTCTTCACACACATGTGAGGAGTGTAAGCGCAATTTCAGTACGTATACAGTTTAACTTTGTACATATTTGCTCGGATTCACATAATATAGAGAATGTAGATGGACGTGTTTAAACAAATCCTGATGCGTAAGCTATATTGTGATGGAGAGTTATAACTTATAACTTATACATTATAACATAGTACACTGCGTTCCCATTATTGTTTGTGGAAAATATGCGATTTATTGATTTATGCTTTTCCGCAATTGATTTTCTAGTTTTCCCTTTTACGATTCTGCACACCAAATTGTTGGTGCTCGTATGTGCAGCTCGAGCTCTCGGGTGATTATTATTACACTGCCATTATAATATTGCCATAATTCATGTATGTGACGCACATTGATAGATATGTGATGTTTTATGTTTCATGCCATTCTTCTTTGCACCCTGCAAATCATAAATTATCGGCTCAGCTGAATTTATGAAAAGAGTAAAATTTGAGTTATTTGTGCGTGCGTGTGTGTTTTGTTTTATGAGTTTTTTTTATTCTTCCTTCTTTTTTTTTTTGGTTGCTGTAAAATGTCACCCCCAGTTGTAGAAAATTCAGAACTTGTGTGTTTTAGTCTGATTCAATGTAAATGTAATATGTTTTCTGTTTCTGTGCTTTTTTAGACAATTGTTATTTGTAACACAATTTTTTGCGAGTGGTTAACATTATTTAAAGACTTTTTTTAACTGGCTACTTCAAGCAAAGTTAAATTTTATACAAAAATATCGTTTTAGGAAAACTGAGTGCGAAAACCATATTTTTACAAATAGTTTATTTCATGTCCACTTTACTTCTGAAAGACAAACTATTCCTTTTAGTGCATTGTCCATACCCACGTCCAACTTATTTTTAAAACATACAAAATTTAACTAAATAGACGTTACGGCAAATAACATATACTAAAAATGTTTTGATTTCGCTTAATATGTCGTATGACAAATAATATGTTGGTCAATCAGGCAGGATACATTCTTTTTTACAATATTAAAATCAAATAAAATGTAAATTAACAATAATGGAAGCAATAAATAACAATAAAGTTAAAATCGTTGCTTTGTAATCTTATTAAAAGTGTTCGTGTTATATGGGATCGCCTATTGTACGTCTGTGTAAGAAATGCCGCACATAATAAAAGACGACAACATGTCACGTCGGAAAAGTTCTCCTATGACACTTATGAGCCTCTCCTGTCCATAAACAACGCGTTGATTTGAATTGCTGCATCTATAGACGGATTTTTAGCCACCAAAGTTCAAGATTTCTGTATATATTGTCGTGTTAAACCAGTATCCATACAGTCGGTGGAAATCAAAGTGGCAAGCGACCATATATACCCTCAGACTGCAGAGTCAACGCAATCACGCCAGCCACCTCGTATACAGTCATATGTAAATATTTGCTGAACAGTGAACACTGAACACCAACCGTGTGGAGCGGCTGAGGGCTACCTACAATTTGTATTTGGTGTATGGCGGTCGTACTACCTATACGTACATTGTTGTTTTATGTCGGCATCATGTAAGACTACTTACAATGTTAGCCTGAGACACTCCAGCAGATCATATTGTTGTGCCTCGTTTGGTCCGTTTAGTTATCTAAGTGCGCAATTTTCCATGATTAATATCAAGTCTAATTGCTTTCTTAATTGTTAGAGTAACTCTATTTACATAGCGCTGCATCTCTTTGTAGCATCTCCTGATGTAAGACATAAGTAAACTGTATGAGAAGTCTTTGGATGGGGATTGTGGAATAATTTGTGTCTTGTGTGTTGTGTGTAGGTACAATATAATAAAATCCAACATCCCGCATAATATTAACTTGTGTGACGCAAATGTACACCACAGTGCAAAGCTTACTGCCCGCGGATCTTAAATATTTGTGAAACGCGTGCGGCATGGCATGAAACAACAACGATATTTACACCAAAATCGCTATTGGGATGACGATGGAATAAATATGTGTGCTGTGTGTTGCCGTGCTTTGCCACCTATTTATTGTACCATTCTTTGGATTCCTATAATGTTGATGTTGACAAATTCTCTAATGTCGTCTTTTGTGGTGTACAGGCTACAGTTCATCTATGCGCGAGGGAAGGCGAGTCGGCGAGGAAGCTTGTACGAGTTTGCAACGTACTCGTGTGCACTTGTATACACACAATATGCCCATAATGTCGGTGAATACATTCTATAATATAAATACACATCTTGAACACACATTATGGGTGCGGAAAACAATCAGAGGAATCGCACAACAGGTGTCATACCTTTTAGTTGCAGCATTGGGTACAGGGAAAGGAGTGTAAATTGAAGTTTAACCACAATTTCTGTCTTGAAATACCACACATAGTGTTTTATATAATGAGTCAATCAATAAGGAGTCTTAATCGTTTAATTACTACATGTAATAATATGTAACTTGTAAATTATTCACATATAATTTGCATATATCAATTGAATGAATAAATTGTTAATTGCTCGTAACAAAAATAGGAATGAAAGAATAGCTAGCTGAATTGTACTGTTTGTGTATGCATTTCAAGGGAGTAATATTTATCATTTTAATAAATGTAACTCGTTAATTGCCGATTCAACATTTTTGTTCAATTTATCCATATTTATTTAGGACCTCAAACATTTGAATTTTTTAATAGAACGTTAAAAATATCGCCATCGTCGCTCATGCTGAAAGTGTCAACATCCTCCATTGTAACAATAACACATTTACAGATTTTATTTCGCAGTTCATTTCATTCAATTCGCTTTAGAAATAAAATAATAAAATAATAAAATAAAAAACGAAAAAATATTCACACACATGCACCCAAACCATCATAATTCTATAGTCCTCTCGCTAATGCTCCTTTTATATTCGCGTGTGGCTGTCTCACTATACAGTTATACGGACGTACAGACAAAAGTCTGTACACATAATAAACATCACACATTACACACAAATACAAAAATATTATAAAGCACGTGAGTATGTGTGCATTATTTTAATGTCACTGATAAATCATTTTTATGTTCGTGGTAAATCAAGGACCAGTGGTGTATACTGTGCGGCAGTACCTAATGGCATTGTTAGTTCTGCTTTTGCCTTTTCGTGTGGCTACAGGACGATTCCCTTTGTCCTGTTTCACCATAAGCCGGTATAGCGCTGTGGTTGCGGACGTGTCGTTTTTTAATGCTTCTGCACAAGAGGTGATTTAAATTTGCAACAAGAATTTTATAACGTTGCGCCTTAATGTCCAAGTTGTTGCGATTATATTAAATAAACGAACAGCGATATCCTTCATGACATTTTTAATGTTAACGGGTAATGTTATATTATGTATAGACAAAGGACAACGCAGCTGCCAGTTTTAGTGTATTACAGACAAAGATTGAAGTAAATAAAACTAGAAGAATTTAATTTGATGATTTGAAATAAAGCATTTCAACAGAATTGTCATAAAATTAGGAAAATTCAACGTATACATAAATTTTCCATCAGTTTACAATTATCCTGTAAGAATTATTTGTATCGCAAGGCTGATATTCGACCTTGAATTTTAATACATTAAAGAAAGCCTACCTGATGAATCCTTTTCAATGTTAGTGCACTTAAGGTTTCTAGGCGCACAATCTTAATTCTTAAAAGGCATTCATTTATTTGTATCTTAAATTATGCAATCCCTTTCTTCAAGCATTCATTTGTAAGCCCATAAATTCGTCAAAATGAATGACATAAAAAGGACACAAAAAGAAAGTATATTTTGTTTAAACAAAGAACACATCTTTTGTCTGCTGGTAGTTTGTTCCTTTCAAAAATTAAACTAGAACTATTTAATTTGTAATGGTAAAACTTTTTTTTTTTAAATTCTAAAAATGTTGAGCAAAATTGTCCTTTGACTTTCAAGGTTATATTTTGTTATATTTTTGGAAAATATTCAGAATATTCGCTTTCAGCTATAGCCGTGATTATGACTTTTAAACCGTTATTCTGGATTATACCTCAGGTCTTTTAAAATATTTTGTCCAGTCGATCTGGGAGTCCGATCATTTGCAATTGATTAGACACAAATTTTCATTGCAGAGCTCTGATATATATGCAAATATGATGAATTACAAAGTAAATAACTGAAGGAATCAATCTTACAAGAAATACACATAATAAAAACAAACATTATCATAGTTTGTGTATTGTATAATGATGCATTTAAGCGATACTCGAAATACTTGTTCAGGCCAAATAGTTAAGCAAAGGGCGCCAATTAATGAATGAGGAGTCGACTAGTTGAAAACATCTGTACCAACCAAACTATATGTACCACAATCCGGCCATCGACATCTCCAAGCAACACGAACACACGTTGCGTTGGCACTACAATGTCTAGCATGGCGTTTCTGTAAAAAAATTTCCGGCCATAATGTAAACGCGGGCGCAATATTCAATAATAAAGGGTGATGTGTTTGTAAAAGGGGAAGTCCACACAGCGGAGAGCAGAGATGATGGAGATGGAAGCGCCAGTCATCATCTTAGTGCTCGCTGCAGTGTAATCAAATCGCCTGATATACTGCATGTTTATACTTCAAATTAATGACAGCCAAATGTGGAGTTGCTCAATGTGGACGCATACGGATATTGGGTATGATCAAGTAGCGTATTTCGATTACGTTGGGAGGAAGTTAGTCTTTCCGATATAAATACAGATGTAATGACAAAGAGGTGAAAAAACGCCAGTTTTGAGAGAAACCACACTGCCGCTTGCATATTTGGGCGCAATGCAATATAGATTTCACGAAAAGAAGGTGAATTGGTAAAATTTTAAAAAATTTTTTTCGAAACTGCCAATGATTTGAATATAAACAAAAACAAAAAGTTGATACAGCAGAAACACTAATTTCCTCGTATGATGAGTGGATTCTAATCCACTATGTACAGATTTATGATCTGTCTAAATATATGCGGGACATGCAGCCACCTTTTGCAGCTACAGCCCCACATACAAGGGTGCGACATTGAAAAAAAGGTATTCGAAAATTCCGGGGGATGTCGAACATAATGTGCGCATTAGAAAATGCATTTCGTCAATAAATAACACGCCAATGTTTGTGTGGCATTATGCCTCATATTCCAGATTGAAGTTGAATTCCCCAAATTCCCATCGCACGCCTGCAATAGCTTTCATATGTTCATGGTTGGCAGAGTGCTACTGGTGACTGCCGAAAGGGGAGTGGGGTTGCAAAAATATTCGTTCCCATGTATACATATACATAAATCATTGAAAATAATATGATTTCTCTCTAATTCAACATTCCCCTCGTCCTGTTAACATCAGCAAGAAATCCACTGAAATGCACTGAACTTTCTACGTTGCATACTCGTACACAACGTTCGTATTGCAATGTTTGGGGTAAGGGGTGGAAAATGGATGAAAAAAAGAACTATGAAACACGTAGACTGCAGTGTGGACCATGGGGGAAGAAAAGATTCATGGATGATGGAAAAATCAACATTGCACTAAGTCGGGCATAAAAAAACAAATAAATACTAAAATGCATGCACCATCATATATTATGCATAACCACACGTCACACGTGAATGAATTATAATCATTTGAATTTACTGAATGCAATATTTGAGAATGTCAATTTGATATGTGGTCGCTGCATTTCCGATATGCAGTTTTGTAGCTATAAAATTTGCCTATTATTGCCATTTATATGTATGAAGGTAAATATGTACGAGTGTCGACAGTCGAGTGGTATGACGTCGCATCCAGGATGAACCAAAAAAATAAAAATTAAATAAAACTAACCAGCTACTAAATGTCAATGCAGATTAGACATCAAGTGATGGTCATCAAAAGTGCACTAAAATATGCAGTTTCATGTAATGAAAGTGACACTTTCATCCAGAGATGAATACCCATAACATCAGTCACTCACAAAAAACAACGTTGCAGTTCAACACCATGAAAAAAAAACAAACAAAGAGAAAAATGTTAAATGGTATGGCAAGTGCAATTTTTTCCCACATCCCCATAATCCCTAGCGATTAGATGTGGCAATTTCCTTACACTCCTTTCGTTCCCCCATATGAACCGTTTGACATACGTAAATCTGTCAAATGTGGTGTGAAGCACATTAAAAACCGACCAATCTGCATTCTAAACTAGGCACAAAGATGAATGTGCAATGTGCTGTACACAAACAAACAGTGTCAAGGGATGAGAAATGACCGCTCATCATCATCATCATCCATCCGCCGCGTGCTGGTCGAGTTGCTGCCGTTGCAGCCACATCCAGAGTCCATCCATCTCCGCTCTATTTGCAAAAAACTATACATCTATGCACTCTACGTTATGCCAACATACTACAGCAGCCACTCATGTCATCGTTCCTGCACAAATGTGTGTGGCGATTGGGGAATGTGGTGATGGTGGCTCATATATGTGATATGTCCACCTCGGTTTTTCTGTATGCACTCAGTTCCATTTGCGAAAAGTGATTGTCTTGTCAGCACAGATGATCACATCACCGCGCGCCTGAGACTATTAAAAACCTCCCCGCAATTGGTCTTCATTCTCAAACTCCATATGTGTATCCTGTCCTGCACATACATTTACGTTAAAATATTCCCAAAGCTCGTCTCTATTCACTGGCCATCAATTTGAGTAGCCACCATGGTCCGTATGCAACCGCACTATCACTTGTGATTCGTCACACTGGCGGTTTGTTTTGCAGATTGTGGATTTGTTTTCACATTTTTGCTTCACACACACACCTAAAACCTCCCTCCCCATAACAATCCTTAATTTTCCAACTCTCTGTTGTTAAGTTCCTTTTTATTGTTTGCAGTTCATCTCCATATGCATTCATTCCGCTGCTAAATTTACACACACACAGGAATGGATGGCGCTTCACGTCCTAAATCCCTATTGAGGGATGCAGAAATAAATATCCCTTTCGTTTCCTCATACCACACTAGTTTTCAGTATTATAGTTATGCACCATGCTTTGTTTTGCTTGCAACATTTTTGTCACTCTTTTTTTTTTTTGTTGCTGCTCTATGTTTGGCACATCAAATGAATGCATACATAAAAGCACAAAAATAGAGTGGACAAAGAATTTGGACGTCCACTCAGCAAAGAATGGCGAAATAACTATACGACAAGCCAGTGCATTTTGCGGTGGATTAAAATGGATGGACAACGAAATGTATGGATGGTCACATGAGTGCATTGTTAAGTGGAGATGAATATGGAGTGAATTCTCTTCAAACCGTTTATAAGATTGATAAATTTGGGTTTCGTTGTTGTTTGGACATGGAAGATGAATGTATGATGACAGGTTGTGTAATTGTTTTTCATTTCGACGTGCAGCCATCATTGATGTCTCGTCCTTCGTTATGGGAAAAGGATTGAGTGATGGACTGCATATAGCAACTTGTATATAGAAGTAGCAATTGTGCAGTATGGTTGCAGCAGATCCGTTGACAATGAAGATTAATTGACCAAGTGATGTGTAGTTAGAGTCCATCAATGTTGACGACCGTTGACAAATTGGTATCATTTAGTGAGCTTGTTTTAACTACAGTCTGAATGGAGTGGTTGAGGAGGGAGTCTCATTCGTTGTATAGGGATTAAAAATGCTTAATGATAGTTTTAGCATGACACAAAATTTGCATTTTGATGCCTTTAGAACTTGATATTCTTTTTTTACTTCTCGCCTAAAATTTTTGAAGCACATGAATTAAATCGTTGTAAATTTAGACAACTAAATCGACTAATTAAAATGTTAAATAAGCCTACGGTTACTAATAAAACTCCACAATCATTATGTCAATTCGAACAATCCACACATCGCATCGCATTAAACTCACCTTTGAGCTCGCGCTGTCCACTTCTCCTCTAAATGAAGTCTTTGCCATTCACTCACGCCTAAAAATATAGTTTGCTCCGTCTTTATACTCACCTTCGATACTTATATTATGTATGTATTCTTCTCTCACGGCAAGTGCACGCGGTACAGATTAATACAAGAAAAAACCACAAAATGAATGGAAATGTTAGAGCTCCCGTGGCTTCGGTGATTGACGTAATGACACACCCATTGAACATATAATTTAAAGAAGTCTGAAAAATCGGCCTCTTGTAGGCGGGATTAAATCTGATAATCGCACCTAATAATTTTGCGTCTTTAATTGTGTTGGAACTCGAAGCGGCTTCGTGAGATAATCGCACTTTTTGCAATAATTCCGCAATTATAAGTTAAAGGCGGTTTTGCGTATTGCACGGTTTCTATAATGATGGCAACTATGTTTTGTGATAATAAATTACTTACGCTTCGGGAACAACTTATCCAATTTACGCAATTGATGGAATCATGTTTCTGTGATTGGAAATACGTTTTTATAATTTTCTGGAAAATTTTTCATAAATATTGCATAATTAGAAGCTTCTAAAATTTTTTTTCTCTCTGAAATTAAATAAAAAAAACAATTGAAGTTTACAATTTTTTAACATACATAGTTTATTTTGAGCCTTTTTTAATGCATTTTTTCGTCTCATTTAAGGTAAAATTTACAGTAAACCTTTACAATGGAAAGTTGAATGAAAATTAATTTTCTTTTCAACATAAAAAAAAATATATGGAAAAAACTAAATACAGTTTAACGTTTTTGTTTGTGAATTTTTAAAAAATTGTTGCTTTTTTGTAACTTTTTAGAATTTAAATTTGTTTATTAACAAAATTGCAGTTCCGTTTAACAGCTTGGCGTATACATGTTTTTTTTTTTGTTTGTCAATAACTTTTGTTCGTTTTATTTAAATTATTTTTTAAAATCTTAGTGTAAAAGTAGACTTGTTGTTACCATTTTCATCGTAAAATTATCTTTTTTTTTAATTTCCATGTTGTTGTTTTTCTCGTTTATTTATTTTATTTTGTTTTGCATTTTGGTTAAAATAATTATTATTAATGTTTTTTTTATTTAAATATATTATTTATGTATTTTTCAAAAAAGAGCTTTACAAGTTTTTCTTCGTATGTTCATTTAAAGAATTTCTTTTTTTAATTTTTGGAAGTACTTTTATGCAAAAAATGTTATATTAAATAATTGGTTTTTTATTTATTTCAAAAACTCCTTGAATTTTCTTGCTTGTTAATTTTATATACGTATACAGTTTTTTGTTTTCTTTATTTGCAGTTTGATAATTTAATTATTTTTAATTCTTTTACATACGATTTTTTAGTTGTTTTTTAAATTTTTTAAATTATTCTAATTACTAATAATAATTCATTACAATTATTTTAATTAGCTATGTACAGAGTAAATATATTTATTACAATATCTGAATATTTGTATTCGTATTTTTTGTCTTACTTATGATTTATGAATGATGTGTTTAATTAAATAATATATAAATACACGGCCTTTCGAAAACCAAATTAAATGTTATGAATAATATTTTGCAATTTGCACATGCAACGGAGAATGTTTGTGGAGCAAATCGAAACTAGTTAAGCACAAATTTAATACAGTACGCTCGTAGATATTTTTTTGCCACAACGTTTATGCAGTTAATTGACTTAAAAATACAAGTCATTTCTTATTATTTAGTACTTTTAAGGAATTGAACATTATATGCGCATGATCGTTTAATTATAAAAACAACAAAATTTAATTTCAACCGAAAGTT
Organism: Sylvicola cinctus; assembly: GCA_963854165.1. Taxonomy (NCBI): domain Eukaryota; kingdom Metazoa; phylum Arthropoda; class Insecta; order Diptera; family Anisopodidae; genus Sylvicola; species Sylvicola cinctus. The sequence continues at coordinate 55,873,801 of OY974082.1, forward strand.
ACAAATTAAGTACCTTAAATACAATGCAAATACAAATAACAAAGGACGTTGCTACAGGGGCAAATCCCAGCAGTATTGAATGCACAAGTAAATCCTTAACATTTCCGCACAGCAAAATATTTCATAAATCAAAAACATTAATAAACAATAATGGAAAATATAACGAAAAATTGATTATAAACAGGTAAAATAGAAGGTGTTTTTTTATTAAAGAAGAAATTTCGTATAACTTTTGAATATTAATTTATTTCATTTGCTTTTTTCTTAAAGACGCGTATACTGAAAATCGTATAAATCAGTTATAGTGGTATTTGTTTATTTTACAACAAATGGCAAGTTGATTTGGCTTCATTATATGTGTATATCTTAAAAATGTATTTTCTTTTAATAAGTATAAAACCGAACGGTAATATTCAAAACAATTGTAGCAATTCTTTAGAAGGAAAAAATGTCGTATAACTCATTTTGTATACGTGCGTTAATTTTTAATTTAATTTTTGGAGGACTTTTTGTCACATCGATAGGTGGAATCAATTCTACAATTTCGTTCCATTTTTTTTTGTTCGTCTTTTCAACTTTTTTATTTGAGTTCGTATCATTTATTATTATTATTTTTTGAAAGGCTGAAATATATTTATTTATTTTGTTTAATTCTTATAAGGCTAAATATTTGTTGTTGTGTTAAAGATTGGTTGCTCTCAGTTTGCAAGAATTGTATTTTTTTTAGTTATTTTTTTAAATTTTTAAATAGAAAGATATGTAGCATCACAAGTTTTCTTCAATTTTTTTTTTCTTCATATTAAAAAAATATTTTGCGAAAATCACACTCACGTCACCTAAATCGTATAATTAATTGGATCAGAACTATATACGATCGTAATTATGTTACTCGTGTAGAATTAGTATTAATTAAGTCGATTCAAGGTTAATTATTCGGCATTATTACGTGAAAAAAAAACAACCAACGTTCTCAAGAAACACGTCCGCGTCGTCAGTGTTAAATCGATATGCTTAGTAAACAAAAAAGTAAGAATCACTTTATATAATATAATATACATACATTAACATATAAGACATTGACTTCACCTAATTGCGTGTGAAGGAACAGCCAACACATTTTTTTGCATCGTTCCACTCAATTAGTAAAAATTAAATTAACAGTAGGTATGTACTCAATATTACTGGAACTGATTGAACAAGAGAGAGAAAGATAGGAAGGGAAAATGGGAGCAATTAAAATTATGTACATTTAGTAATTATAGGGGTTAATCTTACTCAGTTTTACACCTTGATTTTTGTTGCGTTTGCTTCAGCGTAGGCAAATTAGGAATGTCAAACGTATTTGGACGATAGTTGTTTGGCAAGTTCTGTGTACTTGAGAAACTTTGAGTGCGGACTCTCATCGAATGGGGTTGTTGATGACGATGAGGCGGCGGCAGCCGCGGCAGCAGCCGCTGCAGCAACAGCCGCCGCGGAGTTGGGTGATGGACTCTTTGCGGACATACCGACACCATTGCCGCTAGCTAAACTGGAGTTGCCACTGCTTTTGGGTGATTGTGATTGCGAAGCGGCCGGCGACTGTGGTGGCATAATCGATTTATGCGATTTAATTGCTATAGGATCCAAAATTACATCATCCTTGACAAAATGCACCTTAGACAAATGATGACGATACGCCCCCTTGGAGCAGAATGGGGTGTCACAAAAGGCGCATTTGATTGTCGAATCAGATGACATGACAGCGTCATTGCAAGCCCAACTAAACGCTAAAATTGCACCACTTGTCTGTGCAGTGGGTGTCAATGTGGATGAGCTAGATGACTGAGCTGAGTTTGTGCGTGTATTCTGTGTGTTCTCCGTTTTGTCACAAAGCTTTTGCAAAGCTGCCAGCGGATGTGCTGAACCACCCTTTTTGCCATGAGTTGGACCATCTGATGCAGTAGATGAGGCAGCAGCAGCCGCTGCGGCATTTGATGATGCAGCCAAACTATCAAACATTGATGACAGCGCTCCCAAGCTGCCAGAGGTAGATGGTTTCTTATCACCTGCATCGGATACGGAGCGTGGCGTTGCTGAACGATCACTAGCTGGGCTACCGATTGGAGTAGCCGGTGTGGCTGTTGCATGTCGTGGGCTTGGTGCTGGACTACCCATTAATCCTTTTTTGGTGTCGCTGTCACCGATGTCTGTGTGTCGGCTGGCTGGACGATGATCGTTTTCGTCGACCTCTTTTTTAATTGAAATTTTCCCATTATCACCATCTTCTGTCATTACATGGTCACCTTCATCGATCGGCTCTTTCTTGATTTTGATATCTTTGCTCAAGTCAGTGGCACTCTTTTCTTCAAATACTGTCTTCTCTGGAGTAGTTCTAGGGGTAACGTGATTTAACAAATCCATTTTTCTCTCCGGAGTCAATGAATCAAGGCGACTACTGCCGCGATCAGACACTGAACTAGACTCGCTGCCCGATCTCTCACGTCGACCATAATGCATGCTGGCATGTGTCTGATAATTGCGCAAGAAGTTCATTGTTTGTGCATCGATGAGTGGTTTTGTGTAATCAACGCTCTCATCTATTCCCAGCCGCTTCAAAATGCTTGATCCTAAAGGAGGTTGGTTTTGATTTGCATTTGGAAAACCAGTAGCCGTTGATCCACCGCTATGACGTGGGCGTGTATCAAAGCTTTTTTCAATTAACTGTTCAATTGCATTCAAAACCGATGGTGACGATGTTTTCTCGCCGCCATCCTTTGAAGCAGGCGACGATAAATCTGTGGCCCCTGGTGATATATGACGCGATGCTGGCGAAATGCTCCCCTCACCGATACTCTTACGTCCATCCCGACTACTTGTTGTCATTGGACTAATTGAATCTGGTGGAATAATGCTATCTCTTGAACCCAGCGTGCTTTTCAATAGGTTTCGCTGTGTTGCGGCTATCGTGCTGCCGCCCACACACTGTCGAATGTGTTCAACAAATGCCGCCGTATCGATCTTACTATTGCACTTTTCGCACGTTATTTTGCCAGTATTTTGCTCGGCACGCAACGGCCTACCTATGGAGCTTGGCACATCACCGTTTTTGAAGTCATGCTGTGCGCGCTCCAGTTCCAATAACTTCCGTACTGGTAATGATTTCTTGCGCTTTTCACGCGTCTGTCTGCGCCGGCCGCCACTCTCTGTGATCGAACGCATGATATGCTCTTTGTAGTGGGCGTTCTTGACCATATGATTGCTGAGATCTTTTAGGGACGAGAAAGCCTGATCACATACTTTGCATGTCAGAACTGCACTTACAGTGCTGCTAGCACCACCGGCACCGCCAGATACTACACCGGAGCCACTGCCGCCACCTGAACCTCCGCCACTTCCACCGCTGCCACCACCGCTTCCCGGTTTACCATCTTCTGCTGATTTCCAGGATATAATTTGCTCCTGAGAAATAATGTTTGTATAGTGCTGAGTTTGTTGCATGTGACTCGTCATTTCAGCAAGTGATCGGAAACTTTGTCCACACCACATGCACTTAAGAATCTGTCGCGTCTGCTCGGCCCCTTTACCCAGCCACACATCTTGTCCGCGCACTAGTTTTCTTGGTAATGGCATTGTCTCTTTGATCAGTAAATTGAGATCAGACTTGGATGACTGTGAACCTCCACTGGAGTTGTTTTGGTGGCCTGATCCAGATTGATGATGCGATGATTGTGATTGTGATGACGGCACTGACTGTGGATGGTTGTTGGACATATTAACATTAACACCCATGTGCTGGGTCTCTTTCATATGTGTGGTGAGAGAAGCTAATGTTGGATAACTTTGCTTGCACCAAACACATTTGAAAACATCTTTTACGGCATCAGCTCCTTTGTTCAGCCAATGCGATTGCCATGCACTGTGCCGACCACTGGATTGTGAGCTGTTACTGTTGCCATGACGATTCATGTCGCCGTCGGCAGTCATACCAACACCTCCACCTCCGCCACCCCCACTACCCCCACCCAGTCGACTTAATTCGGACATCTTTTCCAAAGCTTTAGTGGCATCATTTGGCATTACCATCTTGTTTTTCCCATTCCATTCGGACATATTGGCTGGGTTTTTGGGCGACAGGCTGGCCGCAACTGCCGCCGCAAAATACGGCGTAATTGGTGTTGTCCATGGTGACACAGCCGCCTGTTTATAATCCAATGGTCGTGACATTTTGCGTGTCGGTGGTGGGGTTGTTGCATCATCGGCATTTCGTTTGCGGTTCACACTTAAATCCAGCGGCGAATTATCCGATGTTTTCGTGAGGTTAACGGCGTTATCATCGCAACCCTTATTGTAATCATTATTGTCTTTTTTTCGCTTCGAGCTGAAGTCCAGTACGGATGAATCTCCACCTAGTGGCGATGACATTGGCATCAACGGAGGAGAACTGTTGGCACTGCCACGTGACATCCCCGCTGCTGACATTGGTGAGCCAAGTAGCATACGGTTCTGTTGTGCGGCTGCTGCAGCGACTCCCAAATATGCAGCCATTGCAGCCGACTGTTGTGGAAGTAGTGCTGCAGCCGAAGGTGGTAATGTGGCGGGTAATGCAATTCCAACTGGACTAGTATCCATACTAGATGGTGCTGCCGAATTTCGACCCGAGCAATTTGAATCATCTGATTGGCAATTTGCACCACCGCCAACACCCACCGATGAGTCACGCGATTGACATCGTGGACTTGTCATCTCGCTGCAACGATAGGCAAAAAGGGAAAAAAACATTATTGTAGTTGGCACTTTGGCAACAATATAGGTATGTATTATTAAAATTTATGTTTATGTGAATATTTGTTGTGTAGTTATATGTAAAAATGCATGAAGAGTAGTTCAAGGAGGAGGTAACATAGAGGTGGAGAACGTGGAGGGCGTCGCAGTCCATTTACTCGCTTCGATGCTTTGCTTTTGTGTATGTGGATTGTGGAGCAAATGAACGATGAGTTGCCGCCAGAGGAATAATTTATACGAAATATTATATGGAATTACTGTACGTGCGCAAATAAATAAATAATAATGATTTATTTAATGCATTTAAACAACTGTACAGCCAAGAGGCTTGTGTGCAATTGGTGGGCGGTTGGGGTGTTTTGTGAGAGCACGGGTGATGGCCGATAGGGAGGAAAAAAGGCACCGTCGTATAATGAAAATTGATTTACAATCGCATGTAGAGTTTAGATGTTATTGGATAATTCTGTCATTGTCAATTTCTCGTGATTTACTGTTATTGTTTTATTACGAGTTTATTATATTTCGCGAAATGCACGCATGCACGACAATTAATAATAAGTTGTAATAAAATTGTGTGTAAATGCGTGCTTATGTATATGAACGTGTGACAACATGCTTCCATTTTGCATTCCCCTCTGCAGCAGTTCTTCTCATTCAATCCAATGGCATTGCTCTGGTAAGCATTTTCATTGAATTTAATGTGAAATTGCAAAATATAAATTTGTGTGATTTATCACTTGATTATTAATGACAATATATGGTATTTATAATTATTATGCTGATTACTGTAAATTTTCAATGCAATTTACGCCAAATTAACGGGTATTTAGCAGTGGACTCGTGCGAGACCACGAACGTGAGGGGAATGTGGACCCATTTTTTATCACAACTTTTATTTTTTCTAATGATTTGATTGGAGATACGTTCGAAACCTATTGTAATATAATTAAGAATAGTTTTTCGACAAAACTTTAAGCATTTAATTGCAATTAATTCATTTTTAAGTCTATGAAAGAAAACTGTTCGAATTTGGATTGTGTCTTTGCTAAATGAGTGATCTTATTGGAGTATTTTTATTAAATTGTTTGTGAATTAAGAGGCAAACTTATACGTATTTTAAACATTAATTATTTTAATGTGATTCTGTTTAAAATTAATTTTACACGCATTTATGGCATTAAATACTTTAAATTTTGTATTTACTCGTAGTAACTACATAATATTATAACTATTTAATATTGATATATTAGCACGTTTAATAAATTATTTTAATGATTTGTTTTTATTAATTACTCAAGAATGACAATTAAAATAATTTCAGAATGTTGCTAAATGGACGGTAGCTATAATTACTAATTAGTCCACTTGAAATAACTCATCAAAAATTTCACTCAATTTGCTCAACGATTTTACCGACGTGCTTTTCATCGTAAACGGTTTTACTTATAAATTGGTCATATTTTAATGACCAAAATATGAAAATGGATTTTCTTTAATGCAAAACACAAAAATGGTAAGAACACAAAAAAAAAAAAAAATAACTTTAAAGGTTAATTCATAATTTAAACTGAGGTTTTCGTCACCAAAATAGCACAAAAATAATTGATAATTTTGTGAACCTGAACCTACATTAAAACAATGAATTATTCTGTCAATCAAAATCATGTTTAATGACATCCAACATTAACAATGATGGCACTATCAAAAAAATTTTTGAATTTTAAAGTATTAAATTAGGATTTCCTCAATAAAGGTTGAAGGACACTCCACTATTTCCGATCACATTACAAAAAGCAAGAAAACACAATTTCACACATCAAAATTCAATTCTAGTAGCAATACGCTTAGGTATAGAAAAAATTCTTGATTAGGACTGTTTAAAAAAAAACAGACAGGATAGCTAAGTCTTAAGTGGTTTATTGACTTGCACAATATTACACGGTATGTAGCTGCACAGGAAACAGATTTTTTTCATTTTTCCATATTCCAAAAAAAAAAACCGAAAACAAACACATTCATCACATTTCATAACATTATTTAAATAGGTGCATTAAAACACATAACAATATCCAGTTTCTTGTTTACCTAGCCTTCAGGGCTTGCCGATAAATTTCCAACATAACAGCCTCGTGCAGCATCATTTGGTCAAGCTGGTGCATATTAATTCTGGTTTTTATTTTAATTTCAATATATCACTCCCTTAATTATTTTTATGCTTTTCACACTGTTTCTGTATATTTAAATATATTCACATTTTTTTACGACTCAAGGATATTTATTTTCAATCGAATAATTTCGTTTTGTCGAGATTTTTTGACCGAGTCATCCCTTTTTAATTGCATCAAATTATTGGGCAGCGGAGCATTAGAAATTACATTGCATTTGATTGCACTGCTGTTGAGCTTTTAGATTCGTTTAAAAACCATGTGCATGAAATTCAAAGCGAATCGGGCTGAATAAAGTTATATTTTCGGAGAGAGACAATCTAAGTGGAATTTGACTGGTGAGTAACTCTCTGTTTTCGTCGCGTTTCAAAAAATACCCCTAAAGCTTCTACTGAGATGCACATAAAAATCGCGAATCGTTCTACAAATTCACCTTCACGACAATCACTTTTGTTTAATTTACAGATATTTTTATGTTTTCTTACTTATATTAAATATTAATTTTTTATCAATTTTTATCGATTTACGTTTTGCATTATTTTTTTCACTTTATTTTATTAAATATATGCACTTCAACTTAATCACATTTCTTTGGTATACATGCGTATTTCGAATGTTTAATTTCACAATATTTCACATAACGTTAGTTTTCAATTTTGTTTAAATCATTTAACAATTCACTTTAGGTTGATTGTTTTAATATAAATTGCGTTTTTGTATTTCCGAAATGATTATTTTAAAATACATGACAATATCTCTTGTTGTACAAGAAATTAAATTGTGACTTGACACACCGGAACAGTCATACAAAACAGTCCGACGACTATACGAGCACAAAAACCCGTTCCTTCATTACCGACTATGCCGCCCGTTCACAACAAACTGAAAAAAAAGCACTCAGCTGAGAAAATCTCGTCACAAAAGTGACGAACGTACAATTCGACGCGACGATGTGTGCGTGTCAAACCGTTCAAATCATGTATGCGTCTGCACACACCAACAGTTAGCCAGAGATTTGCTTGATTTCCCTTTGACTTCTTGTTAAGTTTACTCCACAAACGTCGACATTCGACTCGTTTCAGCTTACACGTTCTTACTCTGTCACGCGCATTGCATTACCCCTCACACAATCACACATTTGTTCAAACTTTGTGCACAAGCGAGAAATTCGGATCCAAGAAAGAGCGCACGTCGCGCACCCCAACAATACATTGAAAACTAAACTCACACATTTGCACACAAATTTCACAGTGATCGCACACAACTGCATCGCGACGCGACGGGGTGGTTGCGTGCAAGTGTTTTTTGTACCAAACCAACTGTACCATATTATTATGAATACACAAAGTTTGAGGTGAGACCGGAGGAATGGAATGGTCCAGACGGCGCAGCGTATGGAGGTGGATAGAGAGTGCGGATTGCGGAACTGCACATCCAGCCATTAATGTGTTAGTGTTAGTAATGCAATACAATCAGACAATGAGATTAGGATATTGTAATATATGTGTGAGTGAGCTTGAATGAAAGAAACGACGCGACGCGCAATGCCAATTCCGATGCATTGCTCTGAGCCTGAAGGGGAAGTGTACTACTCCTCAGTTACTGAATACCAACAATTATTATAATATGTGGCATTGGTAAATGGTATCAGGTACACCGTACATATAGTCGTGCTGAATGTTGGTCTTATTTCTGTTTTCGTCTGTTGGTGTGTGATTTTTCCCTCAATCATCGCTGATTTAATATCCGTCGACCGTTGCGTCGCGGCGTGAATTGGTTCAAACCATCGACGAGCAATGTACTTTTTTTTCGCGCGGTTTTGCCTGATTTTTTGTTGAAGTTTTTTTGGTTTTAGATATGGATTTGGTGCACTTTTTTTATTTGCTTAAACTTTTTGTGCTGATTGTCACATCACTCTATGAATTATAATACAAATCTAGGTATTTAATTGACGCATGTGAGTGCGGAAAGTGAATTGATTTTGATTCACGATAGTTATACAACTCAATAAAGCAATTTTAGCTCATATTCTTATTTCTTAACGAAGACATTTAAGAAGGGGTTCTATTCGTTATATATATTTAAAGTCAGAAAGTACTTTTTGTAATTTGGACTGAAATTGACATTTAAAAAAAATCATTTTAGGGGTGTCAAAAAAAATTTCACACAAATTTTATTTTACTTTTAAAATTTATTTTTCATCTTATCGTTTCTTTTAAATTTTGCAAAAAATAAGATTGATGTTTTAGTGCTTTATATGCGTTACTATATGTACTTTTTTGCCTATGGAAGGTATACAAAGAAATCAATTAAATGCTTAAACGTGATAAAATTTAATTAACCCAAATTAACAGGTCCAATTTTTTTCCTCATTTTAATTAAAAGTCCTCCTCTACAATCAACAATGATGGAGATACATTTCTATAGCATGATGTTGCGGTCAATTTAAACATCTTAACAATAACCATAAAACTCGCATTCGAATGAAACGCATTTCACCGCCAAGCGCGCCGCGTCGCTTTACGCTTCTATCTTGCATCGTTTTATTTTATATTTGACAAACAATATCAAACCGGAATGCCGCTTACTTTAATTTTTAATTAGATTAGAATGATGTCGCAATGCAAACGTGTCCATGGACATAAACAATGTGTATCAAGCGCCCGCACCCCATTATAATCAGATGTGGATAAACGCAATCAAAGAGCCGACAAACGGTGTGTAATCAAATAATCCGTAAACCTATATATACGCGTACAATTAAAATGTATAAGCATAAAAAGAAAGCGCTCTTTCAAATGCGATTTTAATATGCTATGTCACCTTCAAGATGCTGCTTCCTCTTCGGGCAATTATTATTATTGCTCGCACACTATTGTTTCTATGGGCGCATCAAAAGGCGATAGTAGATTCGAAGTCGCCATGCCACAAAGCCAAAATACATTCGAGAAGCTATATGCAAGAAGATTATCAAATGTGGAGCAATGCTATACAAGTGCGTGTAACACCAATAAATTTTCACTCAATGAAAGCGCTTCTGCATGCCGAGCGGTGTGGTAACAACCTCGCCGGTGGTTGATGATCGTTTATACAAATGAATTGTAATGCTGCATGTTGCGCCCTATACTCTCTTTAATATTTGCATTTGGCAAAAGAACGGTGTGGCCTGGCGTGTATCGTTTGTATGAATAGAGTGGGTGGCAGGTACAACTGTAGCGCATTTAATCTCAAGTTGGCAAATATTTAAATAGCGGGCAAATATCCAGAAGCAATGTTATTGTACAAGATGGGATTTGGGTAATTAATATTTAATTAAAACAATTAAGGCCATATTTAATGCGGATGTTGAACAAAGTAGATGTGCGCATTATTTTACGTATAATTGTGTGAAGGTGGGGATTTGAGTATGTTGATTTTGAATTTCGAAATGCTATCTGCAGGAGTGACTCTTGTGTCAATTAAAAATCGTTTTATCGTTACACTTTAGAATTAAATCAGGTTAACATAAAGAATTTCTTAAAAAAAATCGAAACAAGAATTATGAAATGAAAAAAGTTATGACCAACGAAACAATCCTTTCTTCCGCATGTTCGCGTAAAAGTGCGTTTACTCACGTTTCCAGTTATCCAACCCTTAAAGCTCACACCACGACCACCTGTCACCCGGCAGCCACCCCTACACTCATTCAGTATTTTACGATTTCGTGTGTCACTGCCCAAGAAGGGTGGTTGGGTTGCTCCAAATACATCCACATAGCCACACAAAAACCGCTTCTACTTACTGTATACCAACGTCGCACGTTAAGAACAACATCACATCGTATACACAATGACATGAAAAAAACAAAACGAATAAAATGTGTAAGGTACATGGTTGCGAAGCAAGAGAACGAACGTGGGAAGGCCATATACTTTTAGAAGAGAAGCATGTTTCACCACTCAAACCCGCATCGATATGCAGTGTGCAAGTTAGGACGAAACCCGCAACCCCTTCCGTTTGCGCGTCGCTCACACATCTGCATTTTTCGTCTTAGCGTCATCGTCTTTTATGTCACGAAATTGTACGCCTCATATATCCATACCCAATCCCCAATATCCAACCCAACCACCCCAAAAAAAAAGTCATTCAAAGCGTCGTTCGTCGTTCCGTATACACACGTACGTTCTTCGCCTTGGCTGTTATGAGTGCGGAATTTAAACACACGTATATTATGCATATAGAAAATGTTCAACTCAACCACAGTCGCGTGTAGTGGTGAGCACACAATTATGTATAAATGTAACTGTATGTGCGTGTGGGTGGTGGAAAAATATTGGAAAAGAAAACTTTTATAGCACAGACATGTGGATGGGGAGGGTGAGCGGCAAATTGGGCGCAATGGTGGAGCGAGGTCCACATACATATATGTAGGTACATACAATTGCGGAATGAGTTGGGTGACGGAGACCCATCAGAAAGAAACTAGATGGGTTCACGTTGAGTGAAGACTTCACATCAAATCGGTACGTGGCCTTAACGGAGCAAGTGAATATTGCACGAGGGGGTCGTTTATTTACGTGACATATTTATAAATGACTTCTTATGCAGTTATAGTCTCTCAGTCGTTTCATTTCTCCGAAAATACAAAGAGTGATGGCAGCTCTTTGCTTACATAACTGCAAACATGCATATATGAAAGTATTGGGATGTGTTTTCCCTTGATTTTTTCGCTCCTCATATTTCTATTCCTATAAATATTATTATTTATTATTCCTGTCCCACTTTGCAACAACCTATAATACGTATTCAACTACATATATGCTGCACATATGTGCATATTTCTCTCATTTTGTTTTATTGTTATTATATTTTGAGATTTTGTTTATGTCTTTAATATACTGTATCTGCAATCTGCATGTACGTTCATTTCAAATAGGATAGTACTTATACAGTTATGTATAAAAAAAGGAATTTCAAATTCTACTCGACACCCCTACACCGCCGACTTTAAACTCGTGCGTCATACTTGCTGAATTTAAATCAAAAAGCCAAGTTTACACAAGAAGAAGCGCAGCATTTCCTGTTCCGTTGTTTACACAAATTTGGAAAATCATATAAAATTAAATTAGACGTCAGGGGGTTAAAAGTTGCCTTTGTGTGCATACAAACTCATTTTTCCACAGACTTTTCACTACATTCATAATTTACAACTGCATAAAATATATTGTGCATAAAAGTGAAATGAAGGAAGCAGATGAAAAGCTTACGATACGTAGACAAATCAAAGGAATGACTACAATTTTTTTTTCCAAATTAACACGAGTTTAATGTACCAACTCTGAAATGGAGACGATCCCACTGAAAAATGTTAATGAAAAAAATTGCAAGTTGAAAAGAAGAGACGGAAAAATTAGCAAAATAAAATCTGATGATGATATTTTCTAATTTCCACTTGTCAGAATCAGGTGAAACAGGTGATATGTTGGTGGAAAAATATTAACTTAGTAAGATTAAGTGTAGGAGAACGCTTCAATGCGGGGGTGCAAAAGCGGTAAAATAAAAACTTGCCATTAAATAATTATCATTGTGAATTTTTGTGTCATTAATAGAATTACAATAAAGAATTATTTAATATCTAAACAAAATCATAAAAATAATAAATTTTAAATGGATGTTAAAAATTCAAATAAAATCCACAAAAAAGGCATGTAAAATGTCCTAAAACCAGTCACAAGAATTGATATTAAATTAAGATGCACACAACAACGCACATTCGCAATGATCACTTAATAGCAAAACAATAAAGGATAATGATTGTATTTGTTTGTCTATGTTTTATTACATTTGATGAAAGAAAACAACTGCGTCTGAGACTACCGACGAATAAGCTTGTATATTAGTTACACAATGGGTGGGGGGGTGCAGATGGGTTAAACATATGATGAGGGTGGCACAAATGTGCGGACACATAAAAATGTAAGAGTGTACAATGTACATGTTTGCGAAGCAAGAGATGACATGGTGGTGAGTGATTTATATCCTTCATATCGTCAATGAAGCACAACCATTTACGGCAGTAAAGCCACCCTCTAATTTCAGTGCACCCGGGGTTTTGACGAAGACTCACACGTTAAACACATATATTTTACCCACATACGTATATTATATAATGTACATACATTATTACGGCGCTCCCGTTGTTATACAAGCTGTAGGCAGCCGCTTTGAGCTGTTGTTTTCACGGATACTGCAGTATATATGACCATAACCGTATAACTAGAAGAGCTGCTGATCTTTTGTTCTTGTATATGGATGACGTGTACGCAATTTTATGGCAACAGTAGGTCGTTAAAGGCATCAACTTTGGAATATAAGATGAAGCAATCATGCATATTGTTGCTTTGAGTCAATTCGAACGCTTGGAGGATAATTCAATAGAATTATTGTGTAAATAGGTGGGAATGAAAGCTTCTGTAGTAAATAATGGCAACACATATCGGTGTAGCATTTTTTGTAAACACATTTACATTACAAAAATGTAAAAGCAACATTTCGTATTGATCATCATTCAAATAAAATCCCAGCTGAAAGACTCCCATCACTCAACACCGTTTCAACTATATTGGCAAAAAAAGTAGTGAAAATAAATTACAAATAGCATTTGGCTACAAACAACATTTACTGCATAATGTGTCATTTAAAAATATGTCACGTAAAAAATGTTCATGAGTACTTTCTCAACCCCCCTTTCTTTTTATGTTGTTTCCTAAATATTGCAAATTGTCAAAAAATGTACATACAGTGTGGCACTCTCGTCTCTCACTCTGTTAGAGTAGTTATTATAGCAACCCCACATTTACGAACAAAAAAATCTACCTCACGGCTCACCCGCAACTAAATCAACTCACACACACATACACAAACACACACAATACAATTTAATAAATATTTCACAGTATTGGTGCTCACATTTCAATACACGAAAGGGGGCTGTTGTTTCACAATTTACCCTTTCACGGACGATGCGATGGCGGCAAAGGCTTTTATAATCAAAGCCATCAAACTATTGCCGGAGAGCCCATCAACGTCTTTTCATTTCTCGCTTTACTTCGCATCCCAAATGAAACCATCGTGAAATACACGGCGATAAACATTCACCTTTAAGCACAACACATAAATACACGCAGAGAATAAAGCAAGCACGATTCCGAGGGGGATGAGAATTCCCCAGAACAAAAAAAAACAATAACCCTGTATAGGGAACAACATGCCCATTCCATTTAGATATTATAGGTAAACACCACACCACCAAACCTATAGCACCCATTCTACTGGCAATTGAATGTTTTCTGGCATATACCCGAATATGAAGGTGAACCCCATGTTTGGCAACCACCCCATACATTATGCTGGTGTATAGATTTTACCTTTACACAAATGTTTTCTGTATTGTATTTGCTACGAACTGTATAATCATCAACATGCACGACGTACATATTATGATGTGGGTATATATCACCCCTATACACACATATTATGTAATGCAAAATTCCCCGGAATCAAGCCAGTGGCGAGCGACAACGTAAACCTCGTCCATCCGCCGCCCTTCACTCACAAGGCTTTGGCCTGTTTGGAAATGATGTGTCACATAAATAACCTATTAAATATATTTTCTTGGTCGCTTTGCACCAATTCGGCATTCCCTCACCACCCACAGCGGTAGCTGCGTATTCTTTGCCAACACATTTATATGCATTGCATATTATAGTTACCCTTATAAACATTTACCACCCCCGAATTCCCATGCCACAATTATTGCATCTTATACGGATGTGTGCAGTGGACGAACGTTTGTGTGCTCTATATCCTTTTTGATTAGCGTTGACTGATTAAAGGATCGACTATATTGGGCATAGATTTTCGTTAGGACGCATTTTGGCTTTTTGTGTTTTCCTCATCCATTCAAATAAATGTGTGTATGTGTGTGTGTGTGTCGAGCGTAGACATAACAGTTTATGACCGGTCAGTTGGATGATGGATATTATCGTTTTCAAACACGGTGAACACGAATATTGAAGGGATGTTTCTTGAATTCGTTAATCAAATCGAAACATTTGACATTCTGTTGAAAGCATTTTTTTTTTAGAGTATTTGCGAATGTTTAATGGATAAAAGAACGATGTGTGTGTATGCAAACAGGTGTCAAATCTCTCAGTCATCCCTCAGTGGTTCTTGACAGAAAATAAGCAAATAATGCGTAAAATTATGAAGCGAAACCAACACATTATCAATCATCTTCTCAAAAATTTGTAAGTACCTATAAGAGCAAAGATGATCCGGAAGAAAGAAGATAAATAGAGAAACCTTTATAACCATCAAATGTTATGAGGCCTTTACAAATATCCCTTTGAGAAATATGGTACGGCCAGATTATACAAAGGAGTGAGCCCAAATAACAGATGAAATGTTCTCGTTGGTAAAATATATTATATTTTGCATACTCATTATTGCCCTTTAGAGAAACATTAAGATGGTTTATTTGGTACATTTTTTGCTATCAAAAATTTAATGTCGTTGTAAAACACAACTTCAAGCCACGTTTTTTTTAAATTAAAAATTGGACGTGTGCATTAAATTATTTTAAATAATAATTAACGGTTCATTCCTTTTTAAATTAAAAGCACAAGAGAATAGAATAGAATTTACTCAAACTATAATAGGGGTTGCTAATGTCAATAGGTGAAGAAATTCTATGTATGTAATGACGTACGCCCATGCTGACGTACAGTCCGTCACCTACCATGCATTTAACCCATCAATCAATCAATCAATCACCCATACATCCACAGAAATCAGGCAAAAAACACTCATGGAACCTATTGAAATTTCCAATGGTGTGGCAATCAATTCGATGCCAACACGAGTAAACCACACATACCGTGTACGACACCAAGCATGAGTGGTGATCCCTATTTATTACACAATCAAACAATAAAACGGAAGATGTCCATAAAGAGAGCATATCAATCACACGTCCATCCTGCAGCGCAATCCTGTTCAACAAACTCACACACAAACATCCACATATTGTTAACGGAATTTCAGGCGAATTATCATACGAACCAACGTCCAACACCTATAAAACTATACACACTATACCACAGTGCATGCACACCAAAACGGATGTGGAGAGGATAAATGGGTGGGTGGAAACTTGAATGCTTATGGGATACATATGATAATTTGGACGTCATTAATGTGTGAGCTTTTGTTTGAAAAGCTTTCAATTATGAACGACAAACATAATTTGATTTGTTAATCTTTGACAGAATGAATATTGCGTGGGTTGTCTATAACCATAACACTGACCAATACATGAACAAACATAGGACCACAAGCTATGTCCCACCGGGTAGGTGCATTTTAATATAATATGTTTCAGTGCATTGACAACGCAATTGATGCGTTGGTTCGTTTTCATCATACAAAGTGTTACAAAATATAAAATTTGCCTTAATGAATAATGCTCACCGTTCAGTTGTACCACGATCCTTAATAATATTAGCTGGTATGCTGTGCTCCAAATCACCCGTCAATCGACTACGCCCATCGTGCATCTCCTCATCCTCCTCCATCTCATCATCGTCTTCATCATCATCCTCATCCTCATTGTCACATCCCACCACACCTGTACCAGCACCACTACCACTTCCAGCCCCATTCCGGGCATCAATCAAATGCGACGACTGCATTAGAAACGCAGCCGGACTGTGTCTTGAAGCTGAACGAGGTAATAGCATCGGCGATGCAGCTACCTCGCGATGATCACGATCTCGATGCAGCATTGATGTGTTTGTGTTATTAGTGTTTGATGTTGTCGCCAACAGATTGCTTGCAATGTGAATGCTGTTTACCTGCTGGACTGATGAATCTTCAGTAGCAGCAACAGCATCAACGTTGGCTGAAATATTTGCTGTAATCGTGGTGTTGTTGATTGGTGGTGTAACCCTAGGGATTGCCGTTGACGAGAGGGTTAATGGATGTCCCTCGAGTGAGTATGTAGACGATGGACTGGCCGAGCCTGATGCTAATGTGTCTTTTTGGTCGGCACTTTCTAATGCGGTGTCCCCTTCATCTGTTGGATAAATAGAATTTTTGGTATCAATAAAACATCAATCATGGTAACTTCAATAAGGGTTGATTTGTGATATTCAAATTGTTAAAGGGCTTATAGGCGCGATGCGAGTCTAAAGAAAGCGGATGTTTTTTAACAAGCAGCTTTCTTAATATTTTGTATACTTGAATTGAAATCGACCCCTGTATTGTAAGGGTTTGTATTGGAACTCGGTATTACAGCTAGGGTATTAGATCTTCCAACACTAATTAAGTTTAATTCATAAAATGTGCTAGTTACTTGGGATGGATCGTTTGATATTATTCCTAATACTAAAGGTTGATATGAACTGATTTTAAAATTGGAATAGTATTACAATCAAATCATCACTCAAAGTATTAAGCGGTTAAAAAAAAATCAATTCTGGTACCTGCAACACAAGGCACAATTGTTATAGTCCTATCTGCAGACGACTGGTTTTGTTTTTTTTTAATTGCAAAATACACTGAAAAACATTGCAAGAATATTGACGATTCAAGAAATACACCACACACGCCCGTATGTGTATAGAAAAAGGAAGCTAGATGACATGACGTAGACGAAAGCGCAGCGGTAAAACTCAACTTGAGATTGGCATGTGACTGCAGCATAAGAAAAGTGAAGCGGAATACAACGACGCGCGTACAAAAGTGTAAATGTATTACATTTTAGCCAAAGCGAGTTGGGGTTGTGTGGTAGAGGAGTGTAAGGGTTGAAACTGTCCGATCGATTGACGATTGCTATAGGAAAATACTATTGTAGTGTACGTTTATGCCTTATGTAAGAAAACTTTTCCAAGCTACACAAACACGAAAAATCGTATTGCAACTATGTGTTTCAGTTCAAGTCGAAGTTGTTCTGCAGCCATCATCGTCATAGTCAGACGCGTAATGGTTGATGCGCGCCAGTGAAATTCATCTCATTCGCTTCCATTTTGCGCGCTTTGTGCACAACCATTTCATTGTGTGTAAAAGAAAAGCTTTCGGACCGTCGTGTTTCACATTTTCATTTAATATTTGTAGGCTTTTAAAATTATAAAGTTCATTCTTCTGATTGGTTTTGTTGTTAATGTTATAAAAGGCAAATTATGAATACATGCAAGACAGGATTAATTTGGGATGGGTTTTGGTATCGAGGATTGGAGACTCAAACAGGAATAATAAATAAGGGTATACTTTTTACTCAGGTAAATTCATGAAAAATATTTTAAACGATTTTTTTTAGCAGATATAATTAGGAAGTATTAGATAACGAAGTACAACTTGAACAGCATTTTCATGTTTGCTGATATCAACACAATGAGGATTTTTTTTTTGTATCTCTTTTGTATTCGTCCCATTTATGTCGTTTGTATTTCGTTTGTGCACTGGACAAAGATTTCATTACTGGATCTAATCAGAAACCTAATAAGAAAAACAAAAGGAATGGAAAAGAATGAACTTACATACACGTACACATTATATAAAGGAGTTTGGCAGAAAAAAAATCCACTGCATTCCAAGACCATGATAAATAAAATACTCAAACCGTAAAAAAATACGGTAGAAAGAAACAATAACCGATATACTGTGTGCAAACAGCAAATTGTGTCTTTTCAAAAAAATAAATCCTTTTGTTGTAGACTCGTCCACAAAATTTCATTCACCAAACTCACTGTGTGTCGTAGTAAAAATGCTTGGCGGGCGCTATCTCCATTTGACTGTATTTTTTATACACAAATTCCTAACCCTTAACATACCCCCTTTGATGATTTTTCCACAGGATTTTAAGTTACAAAAAAAAAACACAGACTCCATCTTGGTCCACATATAAAGCGCACCATTCCACGAGATTGAATCAGGCCGCCCACTTTTGGCTATTGTAAATCGTATTTAATTTTGGTAATTGGAAGTAATGGAGAAATTTTGCTCAGACTCTACTCTGATAAGTATACCCCAATGGCACAAGGCGGCGCAGACGTGGCGTGTAGTGTTCATCACAAAAAGAAAACAATTCAACTAATTTTTTTCATGCTTCACCCCTAACAATTCACTTCCACACGACCATCGACATCATCCTCAATTCACTTCCTCCTTATTTCAAGCTAATCTTTGCAGCAACGCTCTCCACAGATTTGCGTTACCATCCCTTAAAACTCTCTGTTACACCTATACATTATTTCACAATATCATTTTGAACAGCTCACGTCTTCATCAAACGGAGCGGGAAAAAATGCCGCGGTGTTTTGTGTATTACCGAGAATAGGTGGGGGGATGGGTTGAGATCGAAAGCAAACCAACTGTAAAATAAAAATGCGAACTCAAAAGGAAAAATTACCCCAACCCGTCTCCCCGTGGTGCATGCGAATGAAAGGGAAATCTAAAAAAAGTGTACGTACACATTTCTTTAAGTTTTTACTCCCGCCAAACATTTTTTTTCCACTTTTCCATGACAGTGTTGTTGTTGTTGATTCCTGTGTGCGCCTCACTTGAAATAAGACATTGGCGCTTCGGAGTTTCATTTGTTTTAATGGTCTTTTGTGGATGTGGCACGCGAAACCCGAAGCACCCGTTCGACGTATAAAAGAGGGATGGGGAAGCGTATACGATGAGGCTGTCCCATGGGAGCTTTAAATATGCGTGTGCTTAGAAAACCGCAAATAATTTTTTTCGACCTTTCATATTTTCGAGAGACACTTTTTTGATGGGAACTTAAGAGTGCATGGAGAGGATATTAGATGAAATTAGAATGAAATGGCAATGAGTTGTTGTACCTTGGCTTATGTCTAAAAATTGCTCACGTAACTCTTCGACATTACGAACTTATTTTAAAACCACCATTCTCCAACCTATATTGGGTTGGAAAATGCGGGAGAAAAGCTTGCGGCTTTTTTGAGAAAATAATTCATAGAGTTGATGAGTTGTTTTACTACTGCGAGCTTTATAAACCCAAAAATTAGATTGTGGCTGGTGTAAAACATGGGGTTCATTTCATGTGGATTAATTGGTGAGTACAGAATACCTTCAAATTTGATAATTTAATCAGGAGGATATGTACTTAACATTGAAGTTGTATTAACTTTATTTTACAAATAATTTCAGAAAATATGACTCACAAAATGCGTTTTAATTTGAAATTTAAAACCAAAACTGACATACACTTGAAATTTAGTTTCCGACATGTCACCCTTCCTTTTGATACAGAAACAGTTAAAAGATACGATCAAACTAATGTACCTTTCTGTGTGTATATAAGAATCCTGCAAATCAGCAAACATTCATATAAACGTTCTGTCTCTCCACTTTTAAACATGACAACCTTCCAATCGAAATTATTGCAGACACATGCTAACACTTCACAAAAAGTTAACATTCACATGCAGAAAGACCCCCAAAAAGGAGGCAGTCAACTACATGTATTTGCATATACTCACGTAATACACATAAAATAACACACATAACATAAAAAGTGAGAATTGTTAAACATAAATTGAAACTGATACTGATCAATGCAACGGAATGAGTTCGGGTGGCGCAATACATTACGAGTACCTTGGTGGTGGAAAACCTATTGAGAAACAAAGAAATGAAAGCACTAAGGCGTCGTGTAGTCAATTTTGCAGCTCATGCTTGTGAATGGCGCGTATGTCGAACAATCACGTCATGGAATGACTGAGGATGAGGGTATTTAAAACAGTACTTGCAAAATAACATTAAATGACTCAAAATTAAAATTTAAGTATTTACCATTGATAAATATGAAATGTAACAATAGACAGAGACGTGAACAATACAATAAACTTACTGTGGGTGGTGTCAAAATGATGAGTATATTGTGTAAAGATAAAATTATTTTAAAATGCGTATTTTATCGACATTTGTACACGCTCAAAAGACCATACTAAATACAATAAGGGGTAAAATCTAATTAAAATCCATCAACTGGCTTTGCTTTACAGTTACAAAGTTATATCAACTGTCTACATGTTGTCCTGTGATGCTGCGAATTGAAATACAAAAACACATGCCTCATCCCTTGATGCGACAAGTTGTTTATGCTAAGTCGTTAACATTTCAAAAATGTCATTTTGCCAGCACAAGTTTTATTTGTTTTTAGTGCAAAATCCGAACATAGGGACCAATCGAACGAACTTCACAAACAACACATATCCACACACAAGTGTACAACATTCATGCATATCGAGACGGACGGGTGACGCGGGCAACGGCAATACAGTAAATTGATGCCACCCCGAAGGGGTGATTGGATTTCATTTTACATTTTCAGTCTGTGTGTGTGTGTGTGTTTGTCCGCTCGGATTAGACGGGTAAACATAACCTTGTCCATCAAAAATTATGGATGTCCATCAAAATTAATGGAAAAGTTAGAATCGATTTTGAAGGAATGAATCTGTCAGTATCGGCATCAATATAGCGTATACTCATAATATACAAATCCTTCAAATCACTCCTTGTGGGAATAAAATGCAATTTGAAATCAGGACAAAATGACAAAAAACGGGAGAGTTCCTGCTGCAGAATATGAACACACATATACATTCATTTTTGGATTTGTGCACAACAAATTTTCCAGCTAAATAAATGTGAGTGGAGAAGTTGTATAACTGTATACAGATGGAGTAACAGAAGGAAGAGGAGAGCTTCTTTGAGTCATGCTGAAAAAGGATCTTCACATTTCCCAATCCACTCATCAACCCTTTTGCTGCTATTGACAATTTCAAGTTTACAGCAATCAATTCTACTTTTGCTTTACAGCAAATGCAATGCAAGTTAAATGTACGAGCGAACAAATCCAGGAAAATGTTTCCGCTTTCGTCTCCTTGGTGTATATCTTTATCTTTAATGCATATACATTCAAACATTTTATATGCACTTATTTCTTAACACAAGACTCAATCGACAAAATCGAAACGTCAGTTCAACTTCAATCAATCGACTCTTGATTTGGATTTCATTCATGTATGCGATACAACATCAACATCAGCGTATGATAAAACCATCCCCATTTAAAGTTAATACACATTGAGAACACTTTGTACCAATTCCAGAACAATTCGTATGTGAATTGTCTTCCGGTATCTTTCTTTATATATTTTTTTTTTTTTGTTAAAAAGTAGATATTACTCGCACAGCAGATTGCTTTCTGTGTACTAAGAGACAGTATGTACGTATAAGTACATTGGCTATATGTTTGTTTATCAATTGTCATCGATGGAGTGTATTTGATGTACATACGACAAATTCATCGGAACAGCAAAAATCACAAAACATCACAAAATTGCAAAGTCAAAAGAAATCAACAAAGAGTTTAGAAATCAAGCAAAGGAACCGTATACAACATGTCGACATCACAAATAAACGAGGGTAAATTCAAAAGAATATATGTAGGTTTAATATGTCTACACACATTGAAAGAATATTGTGGAATCAAAGCTCAAGGAAAAAGGGCTAGTGATTTCAGATATGGATGTGTCACGTTCCTTCAACCCTTTTGTATGCGATTGTAATTGGTAATTGCCATTAGGAGTTAATTGAGTTGAAAATTCGGATTGCTATTTAATTGTACAGACAAGATTCTGGAAACTTCATATGAATGTTGTGCAAAAGAAAAAAAGGAAAAACAGCCCAATAAAAGTCTTTATAGTAACGAAAGCTTTAAAGTACTTCAAAGGTTTAAAAATAAATTTTGAAACTTTGCAAAAATTAAAAGGAATTTTTTTAACTTTCATTTTGCGAATAAAATGGATCAAATTTTGATTAAATAAATAATTATTATGCTATATCAAATATCTCATTAAAAATTAGCAATGATATTCAAAGGCTGTAACATTAAAGATATAACTATAAAAGCCCTTATACCATAATTAAGAGATATTGATTTCAACTAAAGTCGTATTAGCCTTTATTATTTCAATGAATTCCATAAAAGGATGGCACTTGGGTGTTCTTATTAAGCCTAACTATAATATGTTTCGATTGACGAAGGAAGCTTTCTTTCAAAAAGACAATGATACAATAAATTGAGATGCCATTATGCAAAACAACTTAATATGGCTGCAGTTTAATGCATATATGCGTTTAATTATGCTTCTAATTCACTGGAAATGGTTAACAAAAAGAGATTACGTATTTAAAGTTGCCATATAAATATTAGAATAAACGACTTTGCAATTTTCAATTATTAATTATTCTAAAAGAAGATTGTGGTTGAGGTCTTTTAAGTTTAAACGGATTTATTTCGTGGAGTACAATTTTTAATTGTGATTAGATAAATACTCTTTTGTAAAAAATTCTTTAAGTTTAAAACTAGGTTAAATGATTGTTTGTATGATTCATTATTTTGATGTAAAGATCAACCCAACACCCAACATTACACCAATTAAGCTTAGCAACAAAACAAGTATACGTTTATAAGTGACTTTAAGGCTGACATTCGTCTCACGCTGTTTGGCAGCTGCAAATGCAACAAAATTAACAATTTTACAAATGCCACTTATGCCTGTTATTTCTCATTCCTATTTAGTTAAAGCAACATGAGTAACCATGTTCATCGGTAGCTCCAAAAACAAATGGTCGGTAGGTACATGCATAAGTAAATATAGTAATGAGCTACTCTGGTAAATGTCAGTGCAGTTATCACAAATTTGTTCATAATTCAAATGTGCAATTGCAATAAAATAATATCGAATGTTTCGGACAAAGCGAGACAAAAATATGCAAGTAGACAAGCGACTGAACGAAGACGAGGCTGCAATCACAGAATTGAAATCATATAGTTATTGGAATGGAGCATACAAAAATAACAACTTTAAATTGTTCTTGCACTGCAGCCGTTGTAAAGGAAGGAAAGTTGAAAAAGGCGTGCTTAACTGTCTTTCACATATACAAAACGACTGCAAAAAAAAGTATATTTTATATATATTCGTATATGTGCTGTGCAAAACAATAAACAATAGCAACATAAATCAGTGTAATTAGTTGTTTTTGGATGCAACTGAAATGCACCACAAATACTGACACACCACTACATTTAGTAGTGAGTATATTCACATTCATATTGTACATATGTATTTATATTTGATGAATGCAACGCGATGCAATGTGCATATGTGACCATACTGCTCAGAGTTAGCAATATAGTGAGTGTTGCGTGTATTGGAGGGACAAAACCACCATTTAAAAAAAATCCCATCCATGGGGGATAAAACGGAGGAATTTTATTGAAATAAAAATCCGATCGATCTCCATGAATTCAACTTCTTTTGTGTCTTCAATTTCCTTTAAACACATAAATGTATATTCCCCTGAGTCGATGTAAATGCATCCATGTATGCATGATTTTCTATACCTAGTTCCTGCAGTACTGAATGGGAATAAAGACAAAAGCGCAGTGACTCAATGCAACATAAAAATTCATTACATGGCCTTTTTTCTGAATGCACTTCATATACATAAATATTATACATATGCACGTATTGATAGATTATTTTGCGGTTTGATTGTGTGCCATGCAATTTTATACTCCGCCTACTGGAAGCTGCAATTCCAGAGTCCAATCAATCGAATTAATTTTTTTTTATTTTTTTTTGGGATTTTCTTGAATAAATTGTTTAGTTTTCTCATAGCTGGAAGCAGATTGGTTGATGTTACTTTAATAAATTATTGTGCTGTAAAACATTGTTGCACACAGTTACAGGATTTTTCCCCAAAAAAGTTATATTGTGGAAATGTTCTGCATTTCGTAAAATTTTTGCCACACACATTCATCGCATATGTAATGTTTTAATCAAGTAAAAAAAAAGTCGAACAATTGCATTTATGAATCATTACACTAAACAAAATCTGGGATGTTATCATGCTTCTGATTATAAAAACGCAGAGGAACAAAGAGGCGTGTGTTCTTTTTTTGCATGTTACTATAAAGGGTGTTCCAATAAGAGCATTTTGATGTTTAAAAAAAAATTTTAAACATAATAATCCATGTTTTGATAAAATTTTTAATTAAATAGTTTTTCCATTAAATTTTCTCAAAGTGTTGAAGTGTTGCAAACGACTAACTCTAAAATGGTTCATTCTGTGGGTATATTTTTCCAAATACTCTTTCAAGTACATCCACGAATAGCACGTGTTTGATTCCAAAGGTTCACTTGTTGTGGAAATAGGTTTTATAAATATACTATACATTCAGTTAACGTTGTTCAGGCGTAAAGTCTATTCATGATGAAATAACAAGACAGTTGACACATAAGAACGGTTACAATAACCCTATTGAAAAATTACCTCTAATTGGATCACCCTCTACAATTAAGCACGAATTATGCACATTGTGAGTTGACTACGTGTTGATATTGAAGATCGGGGGTTGGGGAACAAAAACTTTTTGAATATGATTATCCTGTAAAGAATTCAATACACCTAAATTTGTTGTAAATTTTCGATAAAAACATAAATATGTCGAGCATGAAAATTAGAGACACTGCAAAGTGATTAAATTTAAAAAATCTGTCATTTATTTACGCACTAATTAACAATGCTTAAACAATAATTTGTAATTCAGCAATGAATACGCCACCGCCACCCGATGATCTTCCACTATGAATGTATACAAGCTTACATGTCCCAATATGACCAAACCATAGAATACAAAAAACATAAGAGCTACCCGATGCGAGTCTTCAACTTTTATGATTATTTTTCAGAAGCTCCAGATTATTGCCCGATCTTAATTCACTAGTGTTTTATGCTTTCAATACTCCGGCACCATGTTGCACCGCTGCTGCTCTCCTTTATTGATTTCTTCTCGTGTTCACGATCGCGCACATTTGCTTCCATTTCATATAGACATAGCTGGATGCTGCGATACATACTTATATATATGCAATATGCATGTAACTACATTTTCGAGTTACATATTTTATGCTGCAATGTATGTGCAAGCTCGTTTGTTTGAAAATGTTTAGTGTTTTTCCTTCATCCTTCTTTTTGCACATATAACTACATACCGATATATTTATGCTTTTTTGTTTTTATGTTTTATGCATTACGCCACATTATTTATGTATTTGTATTATAAAATTGATCGTACATACATACATTACGCGAAGTAAGAAGCGAAATAACTAGAGCCGATCGATATTGTTGGAATTCATGTGGCCATTTTCATCTCAAAAACACATAACACAAATACTCATTGAATGAAAATATAATATGCTGGGGGAGATAAGCCGGATTGAGCATGCGCGCTCGCCAATATATTGTACTCCATATTATATGCGCCTTCTTCGCAATTTAATGTTGTATCGATTATAGACAGCTAGCTGCACACTGCGCTTCGTTTTGCACCGCATGAAGATCCCCATGTACAGAAGTTGCAGCAGACTTTTTGATATTCTTCTATACTGAGCTGCTGCATTTAATGCTGCACAGGGTGCAGGGCTTTGTTTGCCACTAATAAATCTGCACGCGGAGCAATAAAACGGCCGCATGAATCGATCGCTACTTTATTCCATCCAACGACTCCCGACACCTTTAATGCTGTATGCATTCGCTCTTATGTAAGTACAGTGTTGTGCTTTATCAAAGTCCCTGCGCTGCTGTGCTTCTGCTGTTGTGGTTTGAGGGAGTTGTATCGACAACGCTCGATCACGCTCCGCTAAATCTGTCATATGTTCGTATGTGCAATCATGACAATTGATGTCTTTGCGCTTTAAGTACTGACTCAAAGCAGTTGGCGCACCATATATAGTTGGTACAGTTATTTATGAGAACTTTGGGGCTCATAAACAGCTAAAATATTATGGTTACAATGTGGCATTGGGGCTTATGCGCAACCAATATTAGTTATGGTCGGCACAATGTAGGTACTCGCATATATACGACATCACTTTAATCAAACTCATGTGTCGTCGAGTTTCAGCATTAACGATCACATATCATATTCGCTGTTACATTGATGTGGTGAAGTCGGAATTAATAACAATAACATAACGGTGCAAATTGCGCAACAATGTATTGGGATTATGTTTATTGATGCGGGAAGGAGATTGTATAATTGGGACCCCAGGCCTGTTCACATAAAACATGATCTTCTTTTTCTTGTTTTGGTTTGAAGAAAAAAAAAATCGTACATGTTGCCTTCTTGAACGATAATAATTCAATTTTCGTTGATTGAGTTCTTCGTGGTGGTCTTGTACTTGTTGTGTCTTAAATCGTTGTGGATTGCTTACATACTTTTTTCATGTACGAATACGAATTTATTAATGCAGTACATCAAACTTTTAACTGAGACAGTCTTCAGAAAAATTTGATTATTTGTTTAAACAACATCGGAACCAATTAATACAAATTAAAGTTTATTCTGAATTTAAATTGAATGAAATAAAATGAAGTTAAATTGCTTTAAATAACTAATAAGTTTAATATCTTTATTTTTTCAATCTAAGAAACCACACAGAACAGTCAACTAATTAATTAATAACAATAACTTATTATTGAGTTTCAATAATAAGTTATTGTTGGAACAGTGAATTAATGCAGATTTTAATCATAAAAATCAACGCTGACGTATGCAAATTCAATAAAATAAAAATTTCAATAAAAAACACAAGCCCCACCTTAATTTAAATGCATTCAAGGAAACAATCAAAAGACGCTTAAGTATTGATTAATGTATTGTTTACAACTTTAAAAAAAATTCGGAAAAATATCTCGTCAATTATTATTATTTTGCCCAACCCAAAAGCTTTGTGAATGAACGTAAGCGTTGTCATTTGTCGTCGACTGACAAATTTACACAAAACATGATTGATGAATGATTCCCAATCACCTTCGCGTTTAGCTTTAAGCTCACTTACAGCCGTAAGCCATAATAAATTGTTCAATTGCCTACGACTAACCAGTGAGGTGACCATAAGTATTAAACGTTTAAAAAATGTGCAATTAATAACTTGTGGAAAGTCTTTATGCCATTAAAATGGCACTTGCGGCAATATGACTTAAGAGGTACTAGAGCCTATTCTCATACGCATTTTAAATTTAACTTCAAGCATTTAACGATGATCGCCCTAAAAGAAATACGAACCACAAATCTTTGTGGATTATTAATTGAGACTTAACTTTGGTATCTTCGTGAGTTAAATATTATTACAAGCTTATGTCGCATATAAAAACCGATCGTCAACAATATAGAAAGAGTTTACAAAATTATAGACTGACAACGGTAATAATATTCGGTGTGTTTACTGTACTTTACTCACATCTCACATTATTAAATATTAAACACATAATTATAATATTATATATGCTTTATAGAAATATGCCAGATGAATATAAGAACGCAATGTTACGGTCAGAGTTCTCACGAATACCCAACTCCAGCCTAGAAATACAGTAATCATCCAAGTAATAAGACGCGACAATGATGCTAATCCGTATATTGCATGCTTTTGACATCCAAGGATTATGATGATCGTGTGGCGCAATAATGTGTTTGTGAGGAGACGCGATGTCCACACATTATAGCACTGCGTGTGCCTCCGCATTAAAAACATATCAACTTCCCTCAACCAAACGGGCCACAATTCACCACACCGCAATTCATCGCCAGGGTTCAATGTATGATGTATGCACGCGGGACACCATTTGTGGGGGTAAAATTTTGGCGTGTGGGCGCTCTCGCACTGTCATACAGTAATTGGTCAATACTGCACTTTATTTATTTCACTTTTGAAAGTTCACGCTTTTTGCGTGCGCATTCTTTTGTGATGTGTGCAAGCGATTACAGCTTGTGGCATGTGCAATGTGCATTGTGCTCACACCACACATTGGCGACTGGCGAGGTTGAGAAAATTATGACAACGTGCGTCGTAAATTGTTGAGCAAAATTGATAATAGCTTGATGAGGAATTGCTTGCCCTCTATTTTGTTAAGATAATGAGATGATTTTTGTAAAGAGATGTGGGTGTATCGTGAAGATTTGCATGTTGCAAAAAGTATGTGAAACAAAGAATTGTATGGGAAGACCCAAGTCAAATATAGTAATATATAAATATTACCACATCAGGCTCAATATCAAAAGTGCATTCAAACAAAAGGGGTGTACCTATTTGCTTTTCAATGTTAGTGCATTCGCACTGATTCTCGTTTATTCATCGCGACATTGCAAAGAATTTATTCTTTTCTCCCATAACATACACATCAATATTCTTACATCCAATGATTTTCCAGCTATAAAGTATCACCAGCACCACCACCGCCGCCACCATTGCATCGGCACATGAAATCGCAATTTATTTGCGCGAATCTCTTGGATGGAATTTTGTGACGGTTGGCACACCGCGCTTGTTGCACATTATGTCGCAGATGGTGCAAGACGCGGGGGTATACCGTATAGTGCGTGCAATTTATGTGTTTATCGAAACAATGCTATCAGTAAAGACACATTTATTTGTTGCGATTTTCTTGTTATGGGTTATTCTTATATTATGCTGCTTGACTTTTTTGCGCTTGTCTCTTGCACTGTTTATCGCGTATTCCCCACCCCATTGGTTGGCAGCAATCGTTTATGATCTTTTTTTTTTTGCGTTGCAGTTGATGTCGTTTTGTTGCAAAATGTTGTGCTTTCAAAGTTCCCATATAATATGCAGTATTTACCCTTCCACTTCATGTGTAGCTACATGTATATTTTAGACGAGTATATTGAACTGCTATTGTATGTGGACAGCATGTAGTGTAAGTAACAACCCGTCTTGTGCATATTATTTCAACGATGTGCGGAGAAAGATGGAAGATGGCGGAACAGAACAAATAAGCATTAATAAAGCGACATGAAGAAGAGTAAATAAGGAGGACACATCACGATTTTGTTGGAGAATTGTTCTTGTGAAACTTATATTTTTAAACCAATAATATGTTAAGGAAGGTGTAGACGATCGCCACTGGTTTAAACTTAAAGCGCCCAGATCGTACTTGAACGCTTAAATGTAAAATGTAACGCATGAGTAACAGTCCAGTTCGGTGATCGCTTTTTAAAATACAAAATATGGAAATGCATTTTGATGTGGTTTGCCATTTGGAAAATGCGGAAGCTTTGAAAATAGTTATGCCACAATTTCAATTGTTAAAATAAAATAAATACCATTAACCTGAATATCTTCTTTTTTATTCTACCAATGAATTTAAATAATCAATAATCAATGTGTAGCATAAATAGTCGCGACTATGATTACATTACGAATACATATAATTAATTACAAACACAATGTATAGGCTAAAGATCATAACTTTTAAAATAAATTATCTAATGCGCTTTATCGATAAGAAGAAGAAAGTAAATAACTTATCCGTGCGCGCGCCTCTTAGTTTATATAAGTCATTTGTTATGACGGTGCAACATTGTAGCAAGCACAACGCTGAAAGGGGCGGACGAGGAGGAGTGAGCGCCCACAATAAAATTGGCGACAATTTCTTGATGGTGTAATTAAAGTTAAAATTGCAGCTGTGAAAGCAATATCAAATCGATCATTAAGTTAACGTGTTCTATTATGTGAACAGTTTCTTCATTTTAAATATCAATTAAAATGTGACATTGCACTCTAACACGCAGATGCAAAGCCCCGAGACGATTTGAATGCCGGCCATAGCCAGCAACTCAACTCATGCTTGCACACAAAATTTATGTGAGACGAATAGTGCTGCAAATCAAACCAAAAGCAGTCGACGCCGCACGCAGATAAACATATTTATAGCCGTACGCTTATAAATAAACACACAACAAATTATTGATATTGCCACATGTGTGCACTGCTTATTTGTAATTATTAATTGATTGTAATATTGTGTTAAATGTTTTTTGCAATTTTGTTGCACGAATTTATGTGGCAAAATGTGTTAGGCGCTCAATATCAGGTTGAAGTGCGCGCTTTTGCTCCGCACTCGGCATGGCTTTTACACACATATACGCGACTCGCGAGTATTAATGCACGCGGGATGAAGTGTGAGCGCGATAAATTTATTGGTATCGCATTAAACGCCCGCTTCGACGATTGTTTATTTAGAAACTGACAATCTTGTCGTTCATATATCACTCGTTGAATAACGATTTACGACGATATAAACATCAGTCATTAAACAGGCCAACTAACTGCATTGGTGCATTCGAGTGCTCGAGGAATAGTCACTAGGAAGCTTTAGCAGCATTACGTTATGGAAGAAAATTTGATGAGGAGGAGCCCCCCAAAAAAATAATAAACACACCGTTTTAACATTACAAGTTGAACACATCAGCAGGAATGCATACATTTTAACGATTGTAAATGTATAGTATGAGTTAAGACCGTTATTTTATAACTAGTAATAGCATACCGTGAGATTGATGCAAATTCAGAAAATATAATGTACATTGTGCACATAATATGCATAATTTTGCACACTTCTCAGTATTTAAAATTAAGTATATCATCTGAGAATGTTTTGTGAATTGAGATGCATTTATTAGGTGCTGCAAAATTTGTGAAATTTACGGACAAGGTTTTGAAATTAAGTAAGCTTATTTGATTTTATTGATTTAAACACTTGAAATATTATTATTATACAAGTCATTGCTCTACAATAACAAAAAAGCATAGAATAAAATTTTTTGTAAATAAAAATGTTTTAAACGTTGCATTTAAGTTCGCCAAAATTTAATTTTAAAATTAATGGTTGTGCACTATCACGCACTTACATAGATTAATGCCCCCAATAACGGAAAACTTAAAAGTTTGTTTTAAGACCACAATTTGCTCAAAATAATCCCATAAAATACATCGCGCGCACAGGCGATACGACACGGACATACTCGCATGCCACTCATTAATCAGTCAGAAGTAAGTAAACATATTAGGCCTCGCACCACCATTCAACTTCGAGGAACAGCCAATTCACGACAACTTGAAGGCAATTAAATGTTATTACACATTCCGCCCGTGTAATCTTAAATTAAATTAAAAATTAAACAGTGAATGGCGCGAAACTGTGAAAGTCTATATAAGACTAAGAGGCGTGCGCGCGCGCGCATGCACAATGTACGTCTCTCAGGGAATGCGCGTATGTTTGTTGATCTTAAATTTCAAAATTTCCACAAATCATTAATCGTTCAATGTAACAGTAAATTAGAGGGGGCGAACGTCTATAACTTTCAATGTGGTTGATGGATGAATGGGTGCACGCATCCCGTGATCGGTGATGTATATTCTTCACGTTTATTGCTGTGAAAATTAAATGTTTGTATGGGTGGACGATGATTGATCTGAATTGAAGACAATTGACGTCGATCACCGATAAATTTGCAAAAAACATGTAAATGATTTTGCATATTTAATAGACACTATTCTGGTTTTGTAAATGAAAGCGAGGTGATTCTATAATAACAGTCAAATATTATAATAAATTTTGAATAAAGACTAAATTATTAAAATTTTAATCGTATTACGAATGTGTAAGTAATTTGCGATGTACATTTTAAAATTCTTTTTTATGTTTTAACACATTTACAACCAAGGTCGAAAACATTTATAAATTGACTCAAAAGTTAAAAGCAATACACTTCCCATTAGCAGAACGAAAAAGAGATAACGAAAAATCAGCAAATCTCCATCAATTTGTATAGCATTAATTCAAATTGCAAGCTCATCGGAATGTGCTTAACATTTTTTTAACCCATAAATATTCTAATAGAATAATGGGATAAATCAAACCTAAACAAATTCATCTCACCACACGTCCCATTAAATGATAGGTCTGTGGAACGAAAAGAAATGCGTGCACGCAGAAAACAATTACAAAAAATTCTCCCAGCGCGCTCCCCGATTTATCCAAAATTTATTGCTTTTATTTTTCCAAATAAATATTGAAAAACTCTTCTTATTACGTTTTTTTTTTTTGGTTTTACCCTGTGCACAAATCTCTCGACGCTCGTCTCGCCGCATCTCATCGCCAGCCACCCAGTGCCACCACATCGCGCAGATATGTTATGTATGGAACTGCTTATAATGATGATACACTACCATGAACATCACGCCAGCCAACCCAGCACAGTATGGTAGCGATCATTTTTCAATCAGCAGCTCGTTACAAAATATTTAGAAAATTTTCACTCTCCAAAAATATGTAAAGGAAAAATATATTTGGTGGTGTTTCAAGTGTTGATGCTTCCTAATTTTTTTCATATACACGAATCACGATATAGGAAAGCGTTTCTTTATCCAACATATTATTATTATATACATATACGTGTGTTTTGTGAATGTTGGATATGTTAAGGGGAGACCCAACATGACTTATGGAAGGAAGATGTGCGAAGGAAGCATAAATCATTTCGCGGATGGAATATCATATATTGACGATGAGCAAATGATGGTGGCATGTTCATAAGAGTACATACACACAAAGTGCATGCTCCAACAAGCCTATGGAATTCTAATGTCATTTGGCATTTCAAAATTAGCGTGAATCGTCATTTTGACAAAATTCTATAGGTCGGCTGAAAATCATTAAAATTCTTTGTATAAATAAAGTACTATTTAAGTCATATTCAATCCTCTAAAGTAGTGTAAAGTGCAGAAAATTCCTCTCAAACATTAAAACGACATAATTCTATAAAGATTTTCCAATTTATTTATTTTTTAAATTAGAATGATTTCGTAATGAAAACCTCTAAATCAAAGCCTTGATTAATTTCCTTCACAATGAGGGCAATAAAAACGTTTCGAAAATACAAAGAAACACAAGATCTCTTCCCACATCAAGTCGAATGCCGTCGCTGCCACCACCCGCCACCAATAAATCAGCTAAGAATTGCTCTACGAGTCGACCACATGAAAAGCTTCGCCTTAAATATTCCAATTTCACACCCAATTAAACATTAATAATTATTAATTATTAACAAGCCTCAGCTCAAATCATTTCCTATATTAGTTCCCAATTGAATGCGTCCGACAAATAAATAAATGCCTGCATAATAGTTGAAATGCACCAAAATTACGCGAAAGGAGAATATTTCGCGCAAATGTCATGTGTCCGAATAATATCACTGTAAGCATGCGTGTGCGAGCATATCGGTGTCACTGGCGGTAAGCCCGCGCTAAAAGGGAGAAGGTGCACGAGGCTATAAAGCTTCCCTCCCAGCACCCATGTGCCATGCCAATATTGAAACGTTTCGAAACGTTAATCGATTTGTGGTAGCCAGTTGCGCATTCGCACTGACATACACACGCAATTAGCAAATTAGTAGCAATGATATGTGGGAAAAAGGCACACATATGATATACCTGTGGCAGATATAATAATGTTAAATGTGGCTGTCTGCGGCAGAGTGGTGGAGGTTGGTGGCTGGTGGCTGCTGCTGGCCGCCAATGAATATAATGTGCATATGTGCGCGATTTGTGTGTACCTCAGCCACGACGCGTATAGTCATCATACACGAATGCCTATAAATACGCCTTTCTGTGTACAAAGCAATTCGAATTGATGGTGGAAATACTAAATTACAAAATTCTGTTGTTCCACGTCAAAATAAATGGACAAGGTTTGCTGCAGTTATTTATGTTCTCGCTTGCATTTTTCCTACTCCCTGTCGTCGTTGGACGCGGATTGGATTGGATGCCTCTCATCTCGACATGCGAGTGTTTTTTTTTTGCTTTCTTCATTTATTTCATTCACATTCTTATACAATACATAATAATAAACTGATATATTTGCGTTGACGATGGTATGAGTGCCTGCCCGCGTACATTTGCGGTGTGTATCGCCGAACAGGCCACATTAATATGTTATATAGCAACAAATACATGCCAACAAAACGCGAAATTAATAATATAACGAGCCATTTGCACATGCGCAAGCTTGCTGCAGTTAATTTGCCAGCCAGCGCGAACGTTCTGCAGCACATACAGGAAAAAGAACTACACATAAATATCTTTATCTCAATAAATTTTTCACAATATGATTTGTTATCGATCATTATTGAACATGTTCCGCTTGCTGCAATGTTCCAACTTCCATTCCTTTACTCTAAAGATCAAGAATAGCACACAAGTATTAAGCGTGCTGCTGTGGTGTGCAGATTTGTAATGCAGTACGAACGATGACTTCTGGGGATGCTTGAGAGTTGAGAATACTTGTGGACTTCAATGTTGTAAGTTATTGATGATCGTTTTGCATTCAATAATATGAAACGGAATATTAAGCTTTTAAATTTAGCAAAATTAATAAGTCAAGAATTTTTAATTAAAGTCATGTTAGGTCAATCGATTGAATTATTTAATAAATTTTAAAATAAGTTCTTTTTACATTTTATATCTTTTTCATGAATACATTATATTAATTACAACGCGACAATTTTAGCACGTAAGAAACGTTTAGAAATAATAAGAAAGCAAAACAAATTTTACACAAAAAAATTGAAATACGTGTACAATCAACTTCTGATCTCAATAACACGAAAATGGCAATAATTGCTTGTAAAGTAATTTTAATTTTTTGCAACAAATTGATGCACATTATATTCATTGCGAAGTAAGCTGATTTCGTGTCGTCAAAGCCACACAAAAAACCAGCATAAGAATTGTTGCAAAAAGTGAGTAAAGAATGTGAAAATCTTGCAACTGCATCGAGCAAATATCCAGCCAAGAAGCGTATTTTTACAAAAGTGAAAAAAACATGTGATCACTTCAATTGATAAGAGTTTAAGTTAATGACTAAGTAAGAATCATGTCAGTTATACAAACACATATTGTATAATATATAAGCAGAAGGTGAACAAATGTACAATTCCCAGCATTATACCTAAAGAACAAGCAATGCCAACCACCAGTCGACATACAACATATAAGAGGGACATATAGGTACAAGGAAGGAAGGCCTCGAAAATATATCAAGATCACACACCAGTCCCTAAATGAGTGTCTCTCTGCCTGCCCTCGATCATGTGTGGCAGTGTGCTAAATATTACTCCTTATTTCATTGCCGCACCAGCCACCATCTCAGCAAATGGCACAATTTCCTGGCGAGTTCCCAATGGACAACAGCTACACGATTTATACAAGAAGTATATATAAACGGTTGCTGTTGCGGGATGTTATGCTGACTGGCGGTTGCAGAAT
This sequence comes from Sylvicola cinctus, assembly GCA_963854165.1. Classification (NCBI taxonomy): domain Eukaryota; kingdom Metazoa; phylum Arthropoda; class Insecta; order Diptera; family Anisopodidae; genus Sylvicola; species Sylvicola cinctus. Next base: position 55,909,997 of record OY974082.1, read on the forward strand.
ACAATGTCCTGCATATGCCATGGTGTTTATCGATTTGCTCTCCGAGTCAGTCGACTGCGGGTGAATATTTGCTGAATGTGCCGCTTGAGCATTCACACACTGTGTGTATAATACGTCCGCCATCAGAAGTGGAAAATGCAACTGATCGCGTGTTGATGCTAAGTAAGTCGACGATGATCGTTTATATCGTATATAGCTGGCTGGTTCTGCTGTTTGGTGTTTGCATGTTGTTTGTTTTGTTTATTCGTGCCTTTTTTTGTTATACCACTTTCGTAGCTTAGTTAAAGTTGTGATTCCGTTTGCGATCAAGCATACACAAATCGACAAAACGATTTTTTAGCGAGTTGGCGATCGATTTCGATCTGTCGCGTTAAGAAGTGAGTTGTTGTTTACGTTTAAGCACCTTCCATCCCTCTCGTGCGAGTATTTTAGTGCAGAATGCATCTGTAACGTAACTGGCATGTTCAATGTTCATGTTGTTTGAGGAAAGCGACTACATTCGACGGGGATTTGGATGCATATTGTAGAACATTGCTTGCTGTGCAATCAAACAAAAAGACGAACAAGAAAATTGCCTTACTCCTAAGTGTGTTGCGTATATTGAATATTCAAGATGCAATGCAAAAATAAAGGATGAGCCAGATAACAAATCGGCGACATTTTGCGCAGTGCCAGTGTGTGAAAGATATGAATGTATAAGTTGCAGCGAATCACTGCGTACACTTCTCATGAATCTGGAGCTGGCTTATCTCTGTAAGACGAGCGGCTGTGCTTTTAATTGTGTGCGAATACCATTGGTAGCAAGAGGTAAGACAATTCGAAGGATCACAAGCAAACACAAACAAAACGAAAAAATTAAAACCAAAATCCGAATCAAGATTAACGTAAATATAAATAGCGAAATTCAATGTCTTTTGTCTTTTCATGTTGAAATACAAAAGAATTAAATCAAGCAATTCAAATAATTCAGAGGGTTGGAAAAGACAGACAGCAAATTCCCCAAGCACCTTTCAGATTCGTTCATTTTAATTGCTGCAACAGAAATGAGTGCTAAAGACGTTTAATTTTTCAAGGCAGGTAATCGTTCTTATCTAATCGCATTCAATGAACAAACATGGTGGTATAAGAAGGGTTAAGTTTTGGGATCAAAGAAAACTCAAGTAAACAATCATGAGATACACATATCATTAGACTCTCACCACTCTTGTGGTAAATTAATTAAATTATCAAAACTAAACACTTTTACAAAACCGTACAAGTATTGTTCGTTACAAGTACAATTAAAATAATTTTCACAAACTTAGTACTTTTTAAAGGCCAGGTCGATTTATAATAATCGATCTAACCAAAGAATAAAACAAAATCAGATTGGCAGTTACTGCAACATATTTGAAAGTCAGATCGTTGTGAAAAAAAAAATTCAAAACACAGATACGGCACAGCAAACGAACGAGAAAATATTTGAGATAAATGAGATGAAAGGGCGACACAATATGGTTCTGCCATGGGCGCAACAACAGAACAACACACGGGGAATGCACCACATATATGACAAAAAAAAAACAACCGAAACCATATAGCCAACAAGGTGAATTCGTAAGCAAAACTTCTGCGTCTTTTTGCCATGTTTGGAATGCCCTTTTCTCCCCCACATCCCCACCACATGTTTTCCACATTATGCGAATTCCATTTCACATATGAAAATCCGCATATTCACGTATTGTTTTTGCCCATACGTATAACGAGTATACGGATGTGTGTTTGTACATGCTTCCCGATGAGATATATGCCGAAATGAAAGACAATGGGCTATAAATCAGGCCAAGAGTGACGTACTGTTCTGTTCACATTTATATCTATGTATATAATATGTAGAATACGGAACGAAGGGTGGCACTCTGGCCATGGACCCGCGAGATGCAGATATTTTATAATATGTCATGTCTGTGTGTTTTCCTTTTTTTCTCCATATATACAATATGTGAGCGTACTTTTCCTTCACATCATCCAGGGAATGCTCCAGCATACATACATATGTGGAGATAGGGAAAACTTTGGACGGACGATTTTTGTATACGTTTTTATTTCACTTTTTTTTATTTAATTTTTTTTTAAACATGTAGATTTGTTCGTATGTGTGCGCTTCTCAGCTTATGGACTTTAAAAAGCATCTTCCTGCTCTCACATTTCAAGCTGAATAAACTAAACGGAAGGCAAGAAACAAAAGGCTGGCAATCACAAAAAAAAGACAGATGAAACAAACAAACACACACATTCAAATAGGACAAAGGGAAAAAAAACACAACATACGTAGAATGATGTGCAGTAGTATGGGGAAACACCTAAATAACAAAGTAGTTCAGTGATATATGATTAAGTCAGAGACTTGGAAATAAATAAATCTCAAAAGAATAGTTTTGCTGTTTACGGCGGTTTTTAAATATATGCGTTCAGCGCATTTTTGTTGTTGTTGTTGTTTATGTGCTATTTTTGTGCATGCATGGCGGATTGAAATGGGGGGAGGGGGATCATCAAAAAATATTATTAGCAAGTAGAGAAATGATGAAAAAGGTCAGTAATTTTGATGAAACCATAAATCAATATAAATATGCATAAATGGATTAAATTTAAACTACATTTCTGTATATTTAAAAAATTATATCAAACTTAAAAAATATTAAAACATTACATAAGAGTAAGTAAATTCACTCAAATTGACATGAAAGTGCAAAGTAAATTATTCAACACACTTATTTATAAAGGACAACAGCAGCAGCACTGCAATACATAACCGAAAAAGCTCGTCCCATTACAAATTGAATAGGAAAACAAATGAGTCCGAAATGGCGATGGAGCAAACAAGTAGAGCACATACCCATAGCAATGGCAAGCACACATCTGTCTATTTGACATGTGTGCAAATGCAACAGGGGCACTTTGTTAGCGGTGAATTTGCGGTGGGATAAACCGGAAAGACAGACAAACACACAGCAGTGTACGAAATCTAGAATCACTTAAATAGATTTATCCGCAACATATATGCATAATTTGTGTGCTTACAGCACCAGTCAGTAGATTTAGGGTGATATTTTGATGAATGTTATATACGTTGTGTAGTTAGTACGCAGTTTACCACCCTTCCGCAACTTGCATCACCCCAGCCTCATGAATCAGGAAAAACACCAACACACATGTTGTTGTAAACCGCGGGCTTGCAGAATAGCCGCAGAAATCAACAATCGGGACGACCGTGTTATCAAATGGGGCTTTCGTTTGCACTCATCTCGTATCACACGCGAGATTTCATAACATTGTATTTAGGATCCCCAGTACAAATAATGACGCCAGAGATGCTAAGTACTATGTATAAACAGCAGAAGCTATATTGAATGTTCAAACCATTCGTGCTAAAAACCAATCAATTGACACATGTTTCGTTTGTTAATTTAACTTGATTGTATATTTGATATTTTACCAATTGCATTGTATACCGAAGCGAATCTTGGCAAGACTGACTTTTTCTTCTTTGTGTCAAGTTTTTTAATCTAAACAAGACACAACAGAAAAGCTTTTGATAATCGTGTTTGAAGCGCTCATTCCTTTGTTTCAAGATGATCGAAAAGTTTGTCAGAAGCAATATGCAAGTAAATTGTTATTTGCTGTAAAATTACCTCATCCTGTGTATATTAAGCGACGCGTCACTTTGATATTGAGAAATAAGGGATGATAAGCATATACTCGTAAAAGCAATATGGGGATGGGGTGGCATCTAAATTAATGGAAAGTATTTATGTATTAACATCATCTAAAGAAAAACTGCGAATATCATGAACGCCCCCAGCAAATATCGTCGTTACCGTAAAGATGTAGAAACAAAAAAAAACAAAGTTTTCCTAACAGACATCCCGTTTTGATGCGCCATCCCCGCAATGCTACACACCCTTCAAATTGGCGCGCACTGATGGCACCACATTTCACATTTTAGTGTGGCGAACACTCATCAGCTTTTTCCCTTTTGCTCGTTTTCTCTAGCGCAGGCATACATATCTTTTGAGCTGTTGCGACTGCTGGTCGCTGTTATAAGTTGGGTGATGAAATTCCTTATGCGCTCATCTCTTTATTTGCCAATCTTCTCACACTACCCATCAGCAGCGAGCATCGTACACCATCACCACGCGGATATCTTCAAGCATTGCATTGGCATGCGGCATCACAGAAAAGTCACTAACTACCCTTTTGCACGTTTATTCCTTTCGTCGGGCTATACCAACATTTGCTGTAACCTCGTATGTATATGTACGTGCGTATTTATTAGGAAGTATGTATACTTTATAGGGCCAGTCAAGAGTATATGCGAGATTGAAAATAAAAGAAAATTGTAGTACATGCCTGGTGGTGCTGATGATGATATTTTTATCGAAAACTTTTCTATATTCAGCACCCCCCACCCATTGCCCTCTCACAATTTTATTTCTTTACCAACGGCTTCTGTATACCTATATAGAGATGTGTGTAATGCTCCTCAGTCCATAACACCCTTCATCCTATTAGTTTTGCTACCCCCACCGTTTATGTTCCAAGAGATAAATACAAGATGTTGACTTTAATCACGTTCTATCGCAAGATGCTTTTTGCTACTTTCACATTTTCTCATCGTCGCCATCCATGCCAAGCTCTCCCACCTATCTCTGCTTATCTGTCTTATTTTGTTTTTGCCAAAGATCAAACCAAAACTATTACTTGGTCAGCGTTTAATTAAGGGACTAACCGAGCATCTCCGCCGGTGAACCATAATCAGGTGGGCATGCTTATTCCAATTCTGTACAAGTATAATGAATTTCTATTTATATGGCGCGGGAGGGAATAGCTCAAAAAGATGATCTAGTTTTGTTTTTAAAATGGTTTTCATATTTTTATGATAAGATAATAGATATCCTTTTATTTTAATGTTAGTTCCAGGAACAATAATTAGTTTGGACGAATTGTTTTAGGATAAAATTTGAAATTTTTAGAAAATACAGCAAACCATTTCTTGACGCATTGCAGAAAAAGATTGCCACAATTAACAATATTAAAAATATTTAGTCACACTTATTTTCGATGTGCGTAGGGACTATTAATTCGAAAAATTATATCAAATTAACAAAACGCAAACAAACCCAAATAATAAAATTGCTTAAACCAGCCTCACCGCTCACCCTTCCGACCGCAGCTAGAAACACAATATTGTACGTATGTAGAGGGAAGTGTTCTACGTCAAAAGTAAAAGTTCTGTTGATGCTGCAATTAGGATGTCACGTAAATGTCATATATAAAAGTTATTAAATGGCCAGTAGTTTTCGCCTTATTTTACAAAGGATTCACACCACATACACATAATATGATATCTTCCTTTGCAGACATTTCACCTAAATTGCACCCACCCCTCCCAGAGTTACATGTCGGTGGTAATCAATTTTATTGAACCATCTTCCATCGGCATGTACGAGTCCAAGTATACCACATTACATTCACACGTATGACGCATACGGGAGGCATATTCCAAATAACACTGCTTGCATAACAAACAATATACATACCATACATGCGACTATGTGACTTAAGGCTTAATTTGCAACCCTTTTCAATTAGAAATAAATGTTTTGTAATTATAAAAGATGAAATCATAAATTTGATTTTCTCTCGTAACACAACGCACAACCCTTTCGCATATACGAATAATATAAATGTATAAGATAACGGACTTGATGTGTGACTCGTTTGGCATAATAAAACATCCCCTTTGTCGCAAAACAACAGACACAGAGCATCGGCGGAAACAAAAGGACACAATCGTTGTGTGTATGTACGACGACAACGACGACGACGACGACTATGGACTAAGACAAAACCGCATGAATTTATACTGCCTGTCACTCCCCTTTTCGTTTTTAATTTCTCGTCGGCAAATGCTATTGTCCGCCCGGTTTTTCGTAAATTAAATTTTTATTTTAATTGGTGATAAGTTCAGAAGCAAGCATATACCCAAGCACTTCAAGTAATGAGTGAATAGTAAACTGTGTATGGATTTTCGTCCAACGAGATGAATTCATGGAGTGGGGTCTAAATTAAATTACACGTATGTCGTGTATTCATGATGCTTTCTCAGTAACCCAAGCTTATAAAGTAATTTTATATTATATTTATAAAGAGAAATGCGTGTTTATATTAAAAGAACCAATGAACATTATTTAAAGCCATTTTATGTGTTTTAAATTATTAATTCGATATTAACGTCCTTCCCCAATGCTTAAACCACTATTTTTAAATAATTAAAAAAAAAATTTAAACTAAATAAAAAAAAATAAAAAATTTTAACTAAATTTTTTTATCAATTACATTTTTAGATCATGAAAGTGACCACTGTCAATTCCTATTGAATTTTAAGTATTTATTCCCTATTGCACAAAGGATCGACCACCTAACTCCACAAATATAAATTGAACCAATCGGACAATACATCGTCCAACGCACTTTATATACGCTGACTCCTCATATGATGTGAATAAAGTGGTTAAAAGTACTTAGTAACATAATGTAGACATCAATTTGCTTGCATGCTCTCACATTGCAACATGTATGCGACCGGACACAATGTGGTGTGAGCGAAAGAAGAAGTTGGCTGCAAAGTTTTGTCCATCCCCAAATTAATGTAATGTTATGGGGGGGAGCGAACACTAGACGACGGATTAAATACTTTCTGACTGTATAGCAACTATGTCCACATCTTCCATTTACATCACCCCCGATTCGTATATACATCCGCAGGAGTGTGAGGGTGTTTAGGGCAAATGGACATTCATTTGACAGTTTGTGAAAATCTTAATGTGTTTAAGAAATTTTCATGGAGTCGCACTAAATTAGAGCGCTATACATCCTACAGAGGTCATTAAAATAAATGTACCAAATCAAGAGATGCAAAAGTTGATTTCCTTTTATGCCGTACATAAAGTTAGCACTTTGGCAGCACAGATGTATCGCGTATGATACAGTGAATGAATTCACTAACTGTGCACCAGAATTTGCAAATTTGGGATCGGTTGCTGGCGCCGCCCGTCTTCCTGTAAATTAATTATAATATATAACATACTTATGCAAGAACATATCATAAATTATAAGTATTTTGTGAGATTATATTATGAATGTGTGGTTGAAAAACGTTTATTTCCGCGCCTCATTTAAAAACAAGTTAATTAGCGCACACATGACAGCACATGTCAATCACATTCATTGGGAAATGATTGAAGTTGACATATTCAAGACTCATATTCCGAGAATTGTGTGTTGTAGTAATAAAATGACAGTTCGGCAGAAAGTCTTCTTTTTGTGTTTGTCGCGCTTCACATTCAATAATGAAGATTGTGTTGTTTGATAACGCATTAAATAACAGCATCAACATAATATATAGTAGGTAGTGTATTCTTTTACTATGTTTACTTTCAAATACCTCACACGTTCACAATAAAGCGTACAGAATAATTTTACACGCATGACGTACATATTACGGAAATGCTCTATAGTTCAGCAACTTGACATAGTAACGATAATATAGTCCTTTTAAGTGCAGAAAACCGCACACAATTTATAACATATAACTACAATGTGTAGGGGAAGCACTATCATTACGTTGTCTTGAGCAATTTTAAAGACAGGAAAAACATTCACCCTCACCACAACAAGTTACGTCACATTGAATTATTCTTCTTTTTTTACATGGGGTGTTGCTCATCTCCGCAATGAGATGAAGAGATGTCACTTCATTCGTATATGCATGTCACCAGCATCACAAGTATGCAAAATTTGGATTAGTTGAGTATATGCGGTAGATATAAACACACACAGGATGTGAAAGAGTCTAAATCATTTAGGGTGTTTGATCAGTCGCCGAGATAGACGCATTTTATATAAGTGTAATACACATATCAGCTGATGTGTGTAACTACACCAATATGGGAGAGCGATAAGGACACAATTAGAGGCAACATAATAAGAGACTTAATACGCATGTAAGAACAATAAGCTTGTCAACGTCAGGATTGCCTGGCAATGTCAATCAATGTTAAATATGTTGACATCATGTTCGAGGTGGATGGGTGATGTTGCCTGTTACTGCTTATATGTGCTTTCACTGACTACTGCAGCATTTGTGTTTGTGTGTTTGATTTGTCTTCTTGCATATATAGTATGTACCGACAAACATTTGAGGGAGTTATGTGCGTGGTGGTGACATTTCCTTTATGTTTGAGCGTTATAGGGCCCCGCAACATGCATATACATCTATCATTCATGTTGGTAGATATATTTTAAGCGACACACATTCAATACACATAGAGAACTGTGATTACATTATACCAATGCGGAATAATTGCCTCTGGCAGGTGGTGTACATTGCCAGGATGGGATGGGGGCGAATGCATTGTACAATGCAGAATGCCCTTTGTATAGAACATTTCTTCAATTTCAATTACATTGGAATGATTTTTTTGCTTGAACATAAGAATGCAAATGACATCATCCAAGGATGTTGAAATTTAATTTTTTCAACTACTTTTCTATTTAAAATTTTGTATTTCAAACTGTCAAATATGACTTTCCCTATATAGTTCCATCATTCCATATTACTCTAGTTATTCCCACAATCCATTTAAATGCTATTAATGTCGCTTAAACATTGGAGTGGAACAACAAAAAATAGTGGGTAAAATAAAAAGCGAAACAAAACAACAGACAAGCTCTAAAGTCAACAGCTCAATGCATATAACGTGTTCGTACTTCATATGTTAACATATATATCGTTGTATAAGTATACACAGAGGGTGAGCTTCGTTAGCCTTAACAATATAACAAGAGCATAACAAAAACATGCACGATTCGCACACAACTTGTTGAACGCGCTTTTCACTGCGATAACGGGTAGGTGGGTTGCGAGAGGGCCTTCCTCATGCAAACATATGTGTGCTTCACTCTTCTGTGTGGAGCTTCTGCTCGTAATAATATGCTTTCTCTGCAATGAAACCGAAAATGACGGGGGAGGGGGGGTGAAGGTCGAAATGGCGTGAGATGTTTCATTGTGGGTGGTTGGGTTGTTTCACAGTGCTATTTCTTTTTTTGTATTACTCATATCTTCAATGCTCTTGCATGCCGCCCATTTATGTGTTGTGAGGTGGCGAATTCGCGAGCGATTTACTTAAACACATGTCGGGTTCATACAGCTTCGATTATTCTTTCTCATTGGAAAATTGTTGCAAAAATGTAAGATAAATTATTTTAACGATTTTAATTTAATCCATAATTTAATTTCAAATGCAAATAAAATATATTTCACAACATAGTCGCCACATCACACCCTGATTAATTAATAATTATAATAAACATTCCAGTTCACAGTGAATGATTTTAATTGATGAAAATGTGAGAGACTGCATGAAATGAATGCACACACAAACAAAATTAGTGGCCCGCAATTTCTTCGTTTTTCAGAAATTTGATATCCAAACCGTCAAATGTAAGTGGAGACCAAATTGAGGATCATCAGTTCTTCCCTTTTTTTTGTTTAACACACATCAACCGAAAAAATATGTTAACTAAAGGTACGCAATGTGGGCTACTTTATTTTGACGTAACTTTTGTTTGCTGATTCTTTCCGATCGACGCATCTATATATTGTTAAGATAATATTGATTTCTTTGGTGCAGCGCGCATGCACAAGACGAAGACTGTCAGGTGTCCCATCATCACTTATTTACATGCCCTTGAAATTTGAGTTGAGAAACGACGTTGTGATGCAAGGGTTGCGTATGCGGTATGTGTGTGTGTGTGTGCATTTATGTTTATTCCAAGGCGGTTACTGGTTATTTAGTCAACACACCAGAAGCAATTTGTTTGAACAGGAATTTCCTCTGTTTTCATACAGGCAGGGCGGTCTTATCCCTTTTCATCAACTCTTAATTTACTTACATGTGCCGCATCATCATTTGTTTATTTGTTAAACTATTATAATAATTTGCCAACCTCTTTGGGTCAGTACTCAGTAATGCACGATGCAGGGGAAAAAAAATGTTGTCACAACAGTCATCATCGCACGAAAACCGTTTCAAAAAGACCGCGAAACCCAAAATGGTAAACTTATGGTATAGTTTATAACTATTTACATCAATTAATACCGATAATCATTATCCAATGCAGCCACAATGCGACGTATGGCTTGCGCGATTTCCTTCCAACAAAAAAATATTCGATCGTGATTTAGTGCAGACAACACAGGGAGAGTCTCAAATAATTCATTACAGATTTTAATCGCGCATATCCGAACAAAGAATGGACAACTGTGTGATGTTGATGCGCGTCCGTCTGTCATTGACTATAATAATAAATCCATGTAGTCTATATTAGACTGTGTGGTTTCTTTCTACCCCGATTCACAATTATTTGTGTACGTAGACGGTCGTATATTATACCAAGATGCGGCAGTTCTGTAGATCGATATACATATTGTGCTATTCACGATACGTGCTATGCGAGCAGACATTCATCAGCTCTTTTGTGGTCCGCGCGCGCGATGGTTCAATCATTTTCAAATCATATCAGATTGACAGTTTGTCAGTTTTATATGTTTCGAGTGGCCTCTTCCGAGTCTCCTTTTGTACATCATCGCCTATTTTATGTCTGTCACTCTGCTTATTCTAGCTGTGACGGCCAGTTCGTCATCATACATTCTCTGAATCTACTTCATAATGCTGTGCTTGAGCTTCATTTTATCATCATTCTGTCAGATAATACAATTGGAATGGTGTACGTGTGTAAATTATACTGGATGTGTGTGTGTGTGTGAATTTTGCATTGTTATTTAATGTTATGACAAACAGAATATTATAACGAACCGAATTATTGGGTACGGTGTACCGTTTATTTATAGAATAAATTAACCCTGCTATGGTCATGTATTGAAATTTGAAATGAATTGTTATAGATTGTGTGGGTGAGCATTGTAGCTATTCTACATGAAGAAAGAGGATTTCCGAATAAGCTCACATAATCATAAAAATTAAAGACCAAAAATAAAGCACTAAATATCCAAAATATTGTTAATAAGACTTACGAGTATCTCACATTGTGCAAAATTAGTGCAGTTAATTTAAGGAAGACTGCAGAAATCACTTAAATTACTAAGTGGGTTGTTTTAGACTAAATAAAAATAGCTGCAGATCTTAAGAAACGTTTTATTACGAACGGTTCGAAAAGGAAAGGAGTAAGAGACGTAACTAATCCTTAGTTTTGTGTAAAACCTTTAGAAGTATTTTATTAGTTGTTCAATGCAAGAATTAAGCATAAGAGCAAATGATTTTTATTGTTAAAAAGCAAAAAAAAAAGATTATTTCGCATCGCAAAGAAACTAAATTTGAATGTGAAGAGAAATGATCATTTCTTACGGTAGCGCAATGTTTATGTCTTTTGGGATGGATACACTTACACACCAATCGTTGCATCATTTATTATGTGGCATTATTTTATTAAGCATTAACCATTGTGATGTGAAGAAGATGTGTGGTCAGTGTGGTCCCTGTGCAGCCAAGTGTCCATACATTGTCTTATACTTTAATATGCCAGTGTAACAAAAAGGAGACGACCATGACTCAACAAGTGATGGATTAAAATTAGGTTCAAATGACAGCAAGCGGCACCTTTTCCGTTCTGGATGTGACGAGATGGTCGTTGGACGTTGTGTAATGTGTATACGCTGCTACACGGTGACTGGAGTTCATATTCATCAGTGATTGTTGTTTGTTTATGTTTATTTGCTTATGAAATACATTTTATACACTGGCAGTGTTTCCTTTTGTTTCATTTTATACTCATCGCATCAAGCACTCAGATCCCGTCACACTAAATCAATCTTATACGTGAATGGTGTATAACCTTTCTGAGTGAAATGATTGATTTAGTCGATCGTCGTTTTCGAGTTTTATTTATTATTTCAATTATTTCACATTAATAATGAAAATAAAATAAAAACAATTATAATTCCTTCAGTCGTATTATACTGACGTTGGACATTAAATTCTCTTTCACGCCTTTTTCTTCATGTGTCATCGTGTCACGTCAATTGAAAACTGGCCTCTTTTGTATTGAAGCCTCTCAAGGAGTTATATTATAGCGTTACATTATACGCGTCGAGTTATTACACCGCGGTGAGAAATAGCGCCAGTGAAACTTTTAAGTGAATTTACATTTAAAACTGAAAAATGAGTAATTGAAAATATATTGATGTGATGACATATAAATATACTGTCCTCTCACTCCGCACACATCTCCCTTTACCATGTTTCCAGATGACTCCTTTTGTATTTGATATTATAAGTTTGCATTTGATTTAGTGTCGTGATCTGGCTGGTGAGGACCGAGAGGTCTAAGAAGTTATGATCGCATACGGCAATGTACAAATCAACGTGCGTCTTGTCGTCTGCACATAATATACTGGCAATATGCGACATGATTGATGTCAAATTGGTTTCCATTGGACGCAAATGCTTAAACGCGCCATACACTCATATATTGAGGCGGCAAGTCGTTTGACTTGTGTTTACCTTCTTTAGAGCTTTGTTATTTGTTTGATATTATATAGGTGTGAGAGAAGATGACGAGTAGATGGTATTTATTCAAAATTGAATTCTTGCAATTGAGTTTAATATAATCGATTGGATATTTTAACTAAGCTATGAATATGGAGATGACGCGATGTGTTTCTTGTGAAACTTGAAACTGTACCCAAAAAATTATTATACATTTAAACTTATGCGAACCCAAATGGCAATTTGTGACTGTAATATATATTAAATATTATACCTAAAAGCTATAATTTCCCTGATTGAATGACAGGTGAAATGTCACACGCGTGCATAACTAAATTTGGCATTTAACGATATAAATAAATAAATATGTATTTAAAAAAAGATCACCAAGAAATCCAATTAGCATACTGAAACATAAGCAAACAAAAATTTAACGCAAACCAATAAGGAAGTTTAAAAGCTTGACAAATTATCAGTTAATTAACACAATCACAACGGCAGACACCAACACAAAGTCATCCGGTATCTGGCGTTTATGCATATTATCGTGTGTTATGTCGGCCAATGGCTTTCGCATTTTCATTTTTCACGCGTCAAATATTTATTGAAAATTGGCAATAAAAGCACAATTTGTCTAATCCATTATAATATCACAAAGCGCTGCGCTTAACATAAACTATACAGCCACAATATATTAAAATGCGAAATATCAAAATTGTCAAATTTTGTATGTCTGACAATCATTTTAAAAGCATTAAAATTGCATAACATCATTGAGTGCATAAAATTATTATTATTGTGAGCGTGTTTCTGCTTGTTGACAATCGCATTTTAGTTAACGAGCCCGTCTAACACGAACGAAATAAATATAAGAGTTTAATTTATTTTTGATATTATTAATTAATTACAAAATTTATAAATTTTATTATATTTAAATGCTGTTATCACCAATAATTTTTATTGGAGCATTGATTTTGACTTTTACTATATACTGGCGACATTTGATTTGAAAATATTATTTTATGCATCAAACTACTATATTGTTATAGAAAATGATAAAATAAACAAAAGATTTTGTGAGTTTCTGTGTTCGCAGCGCGATACAACAATTACTTATATAAAATTTGAGCGGTCTACACTAGCATAATCCTATATTGTATTGTTAGCACATTGTTTTATTTATTAAAATTGCGTGATAATATGAATAATTTGAATGCCATTTTCGTATACTCATAATACATAAATAATTGTTTGCATTCCACGAAAAGTATGATAGTCACATTGGCATAAACATAATATTTGTTAAATGAATTTCATTTCATTAAACAAAATGTCACTCATATTTGATATTTCGCCCCCACATTACGTGTAATTTTAACCAGAATTTATGTGCAAAATTGCAAACAATACACGTCCATTCAATTCTAAACGAGACAATGATTTATTGTGTCTGGCAATCAACAATTTGTCGAAAATTTCGGTCACCAGAGAGCTCTCCAGTGTCCATCTAAATAAATACATGCACACTTGGATTATATGGCACATTATTGCGGAATGCTTTTTGATTTCGCCCAAAAAACCACTCAAATTTCCCAAAATAGTTAAAACAATTAATAAATGAAAATGTCACATATCAAAAATTTCAATAAATTTCGCACATATAAATGTACTTATGGTTAGTTACATGAAATGTGTATAAAATACGGAAAAAAAACAGCGCCAATGATTGCATAATCTAATCAGATGTGGAAAAGTATTTAATTATGCTAACCAGTTCAAAAGGCTAACAATCCATTTCATGACAATGCAATTTTCATCAACAAACTGCACATAATTGCGAGATAAAAGTATGCGCAATTATGTAAAAGCATGTAGCAATCATAAAATAGATATAAATGACAGCGCCACAATAGTTTAATCATTCCCATTATAACATCCCCTGACAGTTGCATTAAAAGCCATGGTAAGCAGCAGCCCTCTAGCGAATATTAAAAGCCGAAGTTGAAAAAGCAAATGACAACCACCACCACAACAACACTAAAAATGCAACAACAACAGCAAAATAAATAATAAAAATAAAAAAACGGTTGCACACAGAATTATGAAATCAAAACTCATTTAATTTATTTGTTGACTGGTTTGGCAATTTTCATACCCATAACCGCCCGCTCTGCGCGGGTATTTACCAAATGACGACTGCAAAATCTACCAGCAGGAATTTGATTGCCAGCTACAGAAATCAGTATGAAAATTAAGTGCATATTATGCACAAAAATAGTGTGCATAGAGTTTGTCAAGTTGAAGTTAAAAGCAAACCATTTCATAAAATGCAAAAATACGTGTTAATTTACAAAATATTTACTAGAAAAATGTATTTCCTGTCCACACAGTGCAAACAAATGCATCTGCTGGGATCAAAGCCGGGAAGTGCACTCAGTCCTGAAGAACTACGCCACACTTCGTTTGAGTGACTTTTTCAATTATGGCAATGTCAATTCGATTCGCCGTGTTCTTCCTTTTTACCCTCACAACCCTCTTTACACACCCCTAGAATGGGTTTATATATATATACCAACCTTCCATGTACATTTTGATTCAATAATTATGGCCACAAACAGCTCGGGAAAATTTAAAAAATCATCCTTTATCAAATGACGAGATACAGCAGGTTGGAGGATACATTAAACTGTAATTACTGTTCGATAAAATTAAATTAGTTTTTGAATTTTTTCAAAGTTAAAAGTTAACACAGAGTATGAAGTCAGTTTCACTTATGTAGATGAGACTGATGCTTAATTGCAATTTTTAAACAGGGAATTCAAAATGTTGACTTTTTAAATTAATTCACTCATGGTAGGAAAATAAGTAGTCAGTGACAGCTTTTGATAATTTTATGCATATTAGTATCAAAATAAATACGAAAAAGTAAACGTCATCATCAAAAATTAAAGGAGATTTAACAGCAAGTTCTTTTATGGCATTCAACAATCAAACGAATTCTGTTTAACGTTGCACTCCCTTTTAAATAACTATTGTAAGCTGCAAATGAATTTTGTAGCCACTGTGATTGAAAATACAATCTTTTTTCTAACGAAAAAAGGGGGGGGGGGTGAATTAAAACATTTTGATTGACTTGTTGATGCATGTACAATAGATTTTTTCAAACTCTCTCACATGCAAGCACTTAAAAAACAACACACATGTATACTGAAAAAATATCGCGAAAGCGTTTAGCGAATGGCAGTGACTATCTCACAAGGTATAATATAACAAAGTCATTGATTTCATGGTTCATGCACCACAAGCGACGGCGGCAGCAGCATCAGCATCAAAAGCAACAGAAGCAACCTCCCAGCATTCACAATTTGTGCGTTGAAAACTACTGGTTTGAGG
Source organism: Sylvicola cinctus (assembly GCA_963854165.1). Classification (NCBI taxonomy): domain Eukaryota; kingdom Metazoa; phylum Arthropoda; class Insecta; order Diptera; family Anisopodidae; genus Sylvicola; species Sylvicola cinctus. The sequence continues at coordinate 55,925,998 of OY974082.1, forward strand.
GTTTACAACGGGAAGAGATGAGCCACATCGCGAAAATGCAGCTCACAACACACACGCCAAACAAAAACAACACACTACACATAGGCGAGAAAATTAAATTGGTTAAATGGTTTCACTGGTGCGGTTGCAATGGATAGCTTGTTGAGGGGGTGCAACAAGAAAATCAACGCAAAACAAAAAAAAAGTGCGATTTCATCGTGTTTATTTAATTTCGCGTTTTTTGCGCTTTTCCTTTTGTCAGTTTTTCACTTGTGCACACGCTTTCCGTTTTGCTGTGTCTACTGATTGAACACATGTAAGTCAATCAATTGAATCACAGTACATCGAAAAAAATAAAACAACCCTATCGCTCAACGTGTCCTGTTCTACGTGAATGTTTGCAGAGAAAAAATCACAAAAGTGACTGGAAAATTGAATTATATTTTATATAATCCTCGAAAAAAAATGCATTCAGTTCGATGTGTTATTTGGGCAGTGACTTGTACACTTGTCACACCTCGTCAAGTGTCAACCAACAATATAATTTTGGTGTACCGCCGAGTCTGCGTACACATTATGAGGTAAGTATAGGTTTTAATGGTGGGGAACAAATTATGTCTGGGCAGTGGAGGAATAAATTTGAAAGACATTATGTTTGCACATACATTAAGGCACTTAAGTATGCGCGCTCTCGCCACCACGTTAAGTACTCTTGTTCAGTAATCATGCGAAACGTGGAAATGCGGTTACGATGGACTGATGATTTTAGATTGGGGAATTGACGCACATCCATTACATATTGAAATGGTTTGGGGACGACATTAAAATGTACCATTCTATTTACTCTTATTTACAACAAAGGGTAAACAAGACAATTTGCCTGAAAAATATGTAAAATGTGTAATTAACCTCAAAAACACACAAATGGGAACATTAGAACACAAATCCTATTTCTTACACCATGTCAAATCTATATTCTCAGAATTACCTGTATGTAGATTTTTTAACCTATTCGTACTGAGCCATAAATAGTCTATTTGCTCTTTACAAACATTATACTAATGTAAAATGTTCTACGTCTTAATATTGATCTTCTTTAAGTTATTGTTTGAGATAAGTGCTATAAGATTTTTTCGTTTTTATTGCCATGTTAATTCCAAGATTTATTTGCTGACAACGCCACTTTTGCTTTTTGGATTCTACAAAACCAGTTCCCCATGAAAAGCCCGTAAATCCTCCCTTTTATATAGCCCACTTCACATTCTATATCACCTTAACTCGATTATGAGATCCCTTTAAAATGTAATATGTATGAGCCACATTTAGCAATGCTCCTCCGGCAATACAAACAACAACAAAAAAACACCGTATCATTATTTTTGTTCACCTTTCAATCAATCGATTAAAATCAGATTGGATGCAATTTTCACCCGCTGGGAAAACTGATACGATGCCAAGTGGAAAACATATCCACACAATCAGTCCACATGGATATCTAAACAGATTTGAAAAATTGGCATTCGATTTGAAGCACGAACAGAATGGACAGACAAGCACAAATAGTGAACAAAAAAATCTCCATCCAAGCACATATTTTGACACATGAATGATGAATCGCAATAGTCACAGAGACAATCAGTTTACCACGGGTTGGGTGGCATCATGGTGCTCATATTATTCACCTAAGAACCAATGCAACTAATCCAAATCACTGCACACTTGAATGAAAAACTAACTGCACACCAACTCAAAAATGAATAGAAATGTAAAAAAAAAGTTAGAGGATCAAAAAAAAAAACAACAACCAACTAAGCAAACTGTCGAGTAGAAAGATATGAAAGGAGACAAATAAAAAACTAACAGTTGACCGCCACTTATGGGGTGTTTTTGTTGTGGCCCGACAAATCCAATTTTTTTGATGGTTTCACTGGGGCTTCGGCTTTTGCTGAACACACACAAACACACACAGCTATAACTATTAATACATGGTTGTGTGTGCTAGTCACTCTCTGCCAGTCTGTTTGTCTTTCTAGCTGATGCTTGTTTACTCGTGTGATGATCAATTACAGATGCAGTCACATAGAGATGCGGGTAGTTTATTTGAGGATGAAATTGATGGAAAAATGGTTGGACGACAAGAGTTACGGCGACAAATGTGGCACGTCCTATGGGTGGTATAATTGATATGGAAGGATATGTGTGAGTGAAGTCTCTGATGGGAAAACAGAAGCAATATGATGTGAATTTTGATGATTTTTTGAACGTTTAAGCTTAAGTGATGTTCTTCGAAGTTGCACAAGCATAAATGCTCTCATTTTAGTTTATATCAGCAATTCTTGTTATTATTGACACTTTTTATCTGAACTATACTGATTAGATTATTAATTGCAATGTAATCCTGGAATTTAATAAAATATTTACCACATCGAAATTCGAATTAAAATAGCAACATTTTTGCTCTTAACATTCCAAATTAAAATTTAGAGTCTAAAAGTATTTTTTTACCTTTAATTTGTCCATCACATCAATCAATAAAAACAATTGCAACATTAATTTTCGAAAAACACACAGCAATTACTTTGAACTTAATAAATAGTGGCCATTTTAGGGCACACATCCCTTGGGACAACTCAATGCTATCCTCATTTGGTAACATGAAAAATGCAAGTGCCAGACGAACACATTCAAATAAAAGCTAGGCAAACGTCAATCTGTCAAAGCTTAGCATTTAAAACAAGTTCCATTTTGAAATTTAGGGTAAATTAGGTGATTGGCGTTGATTAATCAAGCCCAATTGTTAGTCCAACTCGAATAGATGTCCGCTTAAGCCATTAATGGACGTGAATTTTGTATAGCCCGACGATACACGTCACAGATTACACAAAATCTGAGTTATAGCTCACATTCTCTTTCACGTGGCTATACGAGATCCCATAAACTGTAATGAATGAAATTGTTGTAACCGAATAGGTTTAATGAGCTTCAAATTTGTTAATGAATGTCAGTTTAAACTAACAAAAGTAAAAACGATGCGAGAAAAACAATGATACGAAAACATGAAACCATAAGGCGTAAAACAAAGCAGATACACCAAACAGCATTCCAGCTCATTAAATGAATCGCACAGTAGGACATTAATGTGGTTAGTTTAAAGAAACAATTAAGACAGACGTCAGAACAGCACATATAATTGGCTCAAATATTGTGCCTATAGTACGGGTTTATTAGATGAGAATTTTGGGTGGAGTTTAATTGAGATGTCAACAGAGCGTCAGATGAATTCATATTCAAAACAATGATACATTATATTCGTATATAAAAAATAAATGTGAATGATTTTGAGGAGTGTTATACAGGGATTAGAAAATGTTTGTTCTATATATATATATAAAATCATAAATGGTACAAAATAATTTTTTTCCATTACACATTTGGCGAATACATTCATAATAATATGTACTTTTACAAATGTGGTATTGTAAAATGCTAATAAAGACAACCACCAAATTACAAGTCATCACGGAATCTGCTACTGAAACGGCAAAAGTACAAAGAATGAAAGCCGCCAACATTGCTCGTTTAAATAAATGAATTATAATTATTGTGGTTGCTATTAATTTCTATTTAGTGTCGGATGGCCACAGGATGAACACATTTTATTGTCCTTGTTGTTTGCTGCGCAACGCTGAATTAAAAGAAATATGTTACCCACCCTACAACAGTCTAAATGCACCACACAAGTTCTCAAAAATGACATCATATTATACAGCTTATAATGCCCAAGAAAGAAGCGAATGCATTTAATTAGCCATCTGGCGTTAAAGGTGCATCAAACCTTTCCCCCGACATGTCTTGATGTATAATCTTAATAACTTCTTGCTTCGGCTGCATATGCGATCATGTTGGTGTGGTGTTGACTGAGCGGGAGAATTCCAGCTAAAATGTAAACTGGAACCTCGTCAAATTGACCGGTTTGTTTTATTTATTTGCAGTCAATTCGTTATTATCTTTCTTTCAATTCTTGTGCTCGGCATATGCACGCGATCACTCGCAAATTTGAATTGATCGTAAATTTAAAGATTTTATTGCATACCGCCTGTTGCGATCTTCCTTAAAATGCAGTCTCTTGCAAATGCATTTTGTGGTAAAATGTTCTAAAAATTGAAGTATTATTTACTTATTATTTAACATTTTTTCTTCACATTGGCAGTATATGAAAAATTGTTTCATTTTTAGATGGCGACATTCAATATTTATGTGAAGTGCATTTTTGAGTTCCATTTTTTAAAAGTTTTTTTTAGCTAAAATGATTTTTATTGAAATAATTGTATGGTTACCACAGTAGGACTTTCTCTTATAGTATGTATTATTGTATTCTTTATAATTTAGAACAATTCCAAGAAAATAAATAATAAAAATACAACGCAAAAGTCATTAATTTATCGAAATGCAATAAGATCTCAACCGAGTAAAGATATGCGAATTTAGAGTAGTTTACGAGTTCAAATGAATTATTACCGTCTTGTTCATTCAGTTATTAGGATTAATATTATTTATGGAGGATATAGCATAAATGCCACAATTCTACGAATGTTTAAGGTATTGTGAGAAACATTATGGCATGGGAATATTTCTGGGGTTAGAATTTAATGACACATAAGCCCTAAGACTTTTTTTGGTTTATGTGAAACATATCGCAGATTAAACTTTTAAAATTATTATTATTTGTTATTTAAAGGTAATTTAAAAATACTGCCAACACCTTTAATTATTTTAAAATTTATTGGTGGTTTACAATTCTAGATGGAGGTCGACATTGTAGTAAAATAAATCACACAATGGCTATAAAATAATCCCGAACATAACAACAATTGTAACTTATGAGTTATGAATTAATTTAATTAACATAAAAACTTTAATAACATGATGCTAAACAATAAATCTTACTGCATTAACGTCAATACACTAAAGGCTCGAAGTACAAATAATAAAACGATTGGGGGAAGCAACATATATTTATTATGCTTTCATAAAACATCTGTGAATCCCGTCTATCTTAAAGAGCTACTATATGTACATCTTAAAGCTCGACTGTGCAGTTATATACGATTTGATGAAATGGCTTTAACTCGTGTATAGCAACAAGTGTTGAAAATCGATAAACGGTACATATCAATTTTAAATTAAATATAATCTCTCTGCACATTCCTTTCCACGCTTTGTCAATTTAAAAGAAAGCATGCAACAAGCCACACGACAAATTGTGTGCTGCGCAGCACAAAAACGGCCGCAAAAAACCGTCAAAACTATAAACTACCTAAATCCACGAGCACATTTCATGCAAAATATTTATTGTTTTTAATATTGATCATAAAGTATCAGGGCCAATAAAAGTTAAATACTTTGTGAGGCTCACTGCAGTTGTTGATACGGCACAACAAGTATAATATTATATATACTGTCACGTTTACCTTCTCCATGGTTATACCGATGAAGCAGCAGAGCTCGATCCGAGCGCAACAACTAAAAATGCATCAAAATATTTTTTTTGGCGAATGCATTTTTTTATGGCTTCGCTTTGTTTAGCGATCCGAATGCAATTAAATATAATCAAAACGTTTACGCGAGTTTATTGCCGAAATCACCAAAAATGCCACACAGCTCTGCCGGTTTTGGCAAATTAACTAAATCGGATACAAAATTTACATACTTCTGGTGAACTCGTATAAATAAATAACAATTTATAATTTGGATGCGTTATTCTTGTAATTTGCTGCGGACGCATGATTCTGTACCGTGCTCAACAACATCAACATATCAATAGTGCTCAATAATGAGGTGAGGCGACAGGTCACATAGCTTTCATTCAATTTTGTAGCATTTATTATGGTCAGACACTGCGACCTCCACCTCATTAAGCATTTTTTGTTAACGAGGCTATTTTTGCAGCAACCATACAACATAAATTATGCAAATATGCCTGAATATGCACATATTCAAAGTTGATGGATGACAATCGACATGACTTACACGTTCGTTTAAAATTATTGTGACTCGTCAAAATAAACCAAAGTTCATATAATTGTATACTTAATACGTTAAATGGCTAATATAAGATTGAGTAATTGCGCTTAAATATGACACACGCATTTGCCTTAAATGTGCAGTTGTATTGTGTGCGCATATTCCAAACGTATAAATTGAAAAGCTTGCGCGTAATGCATATTTGCTGCGCATGCGTTCGCGACTTATTGGCGTAAAAAAAACATATATCCATACTTGTATATGTTGCGGTGCATGTTAATGCCGCAATTATGTTAATTGTAAAATTATGTGGCGCTTACTGTTATAACTGAGAGAATATACAATTTACATACTACATGAGTAAGTCTGTAAAAAAACGGGTTTATATACCTGCTCGGGAAAATTAATAACTTAATATTTGCGGCGCTTATGCATAAAGAAATTCTCGCAGCCTTTAAAAGTTCATAAATGCATTAAGATGTGAAACGCACTGCTTTCGGTTTTTATCAGTTCGTTTGCACATTTTCATTGCACAGTGTGCAATTTCTGTTATTTATTATTTTAAGCAAATTAGCATTAGCACATAATAAAGACGGACGCTGCACTTAGCTCTCATATTTATGATGCCTCTGATCAAATGTGGAATAACTATATATGTGCGAGCACATACTATGGGGTAAATGAATAAAAGAATTACTTTTAAATTCAGTAGCCTATAATTAGCGAAGTTTCATTTTAATGTGCGTGCCTACACATTATTTGTTTTTAGTTAATGCAGTACCAAAAATGAATGCAACATTGTAGTTCCGACGTTTGTATAAACGACGCACGTCGACTGTGGCAAATAAACCGCACTGTTTATGTGTGTGTTCAGCAATTTTTTGTTCGTTTTTTCGTCTTGCATATTTAATTATAACTTTTGTTAAACAGAAGATTTAAATGAAGTATAAAATCAATTGTTTAAAATATATTTTATAAAAATTAAAAATAGAAAGTATAATGTATATTAAAATTAAAATAAACATTTAATAAATTTAAAAGTTGTTATTAAAATTTCACTTAAGAAATCAATTTTTGATTCACTTGATTCAAAATTAAAATTTAGGAATGCAGAAAAGAGTTGCGACGCGAACTTTTAATGTTTTTTCAATGGATATGCAAGTGCAAATCATCGTCTTTCTTCAGGCATTGTAAAATTAAATGCTTTACAAAATTTTCAATACATTCAACACCAAATAGAAATAATATATTCAGACAATATCAGCGCCACTGATTGACAAAACAAGCAACCGTACCAGAAGACGAATTTACCAGCCTCTGCAAGAAAAATAAATAAATATTTTAATGACTTCTCGAATCAAGTTCTCCAGTGGGATTGATAAACGCATAATCTTGTACAATTTATGACCTCTTTCTTGCCTGAACTTGATGCGGAATCATTTAATTCCGCCCACCACACATTCGTGATGGCCAATGAAAACGGATTGAATTTCATAAATTAGCGTTTTTTTTTCTTTATATTCGTTGGGCAAATTAAAAGAACTCGATTAATTACAAAAAATGTAAAATGCTTCATAATTATGTCCAATATTTATCACGAATTGTTTCCAAGACGACAGCTTTAACTTAATATTTATAATATGTAAACGTATAGCACGTATAGGTATGCGTAGGTATGACAGGGAGGAAACACAAACTAAAAAAAAAAACAACCTAACAAACAGCTGAATATTAAAATGATACATTGCCGGGCGAAGGACACTACGAAGATTTACATTAATTTCATGTTATTTATGCCCAACATTGTGTGATATATGAAAATGTGTAGGTAATTAAAACACACAACGCAATAATTTGGTTTTTATGTAATGAAAACAGTAGAAAAAAAACCAACAAATAAATTTAATGGCCATTTTGTTCCATAAATACCATAAAAGACGAAATAAACCGGTGCCCGTGTGTGCAGGTCAAACCGCAAATAATTACGCGCCACTTTCATATATCAAATTTCAATACTGAAAGCATTAAAATGTCGTGGCAAATGAACAAACAAAATTCACAACAATAACATTCGTCACCTGATCAGGTCTTGTTTAATAAATATGGTTTTCTTTTGGCTTTTGAAAGCCAAACAATAAAAAGGGGCATATTTAAGGCCTGTACTTTTAGTGCACTTGAGAATGCAATTTCTAAAACTCTACAGTTTTGCTTTGTAGACGCTATACAGTATGGGCAATTCCAACACTAATTGGACACTGTGCAGGCGCACCAGCATCTTATTCTGATTCTCCTTAGTAGCGTATAGAGCTGCACTTATTGAAATTGACCACACAATATCAGCAACACAAAGTCGTGGTTTGCCGTATTCCTTTTCGACACACTACTGTGTCAGGCGGTTTGTCCACCGATTTCTTTACCACTATAAGAAAATTTATAAATTATCTGCTTCCTCTTGCATGCCCGGCATTTGCATCTGTGCTTTGTATTCCTGACCAAATCAAAGGGTTTTCGTTTATTTTTGATGTTGGCAAGATATGGGAATTGAATTGAATTTATTATTACGTATAGCCATTTAATTTTCCCTATGACGCAGTGTGCTCGATGCGTGCCTGACTTTAAATGCACACGCCACACATGCGCATGCGTTGGCATTCCAAAAGAATAATCGGGACGAATTTAATAAAACAAGACCATCGTGACTTCGAATTCTGATTTCAGTTATTGATTAAATTTACCTTTTAAAGTTGCAAAAACATCACTTTGAAGAACCTGCGTAAAGTCCATACAATTTAAAAAAAAACATTTCATATATTCATTCCCATTAAATAAAACAGTCCGTACCCACAAAAACATTGAAACGAAGAAAACCTATTAATTGGAGACAATTAACAAGTCTTGGCTTCCATCTGTGTGCTTCACATCATTTAACGGAAATACATGAATTCAAAATTATGACACAATTTATCATAAATTAATGTTACGGTCTTTAGTTCTCTATAAATTGTATATATTTTTTTTTTTTACAAAAAGTTTCCAAACTTGAGCCACACAAATCACCAACCGAGACGTGGATAGTTCGACGCGACCAGCAATAGCTATGCAACCAACGCCGCGCTGTGCTGCTTAAAATACTTATAGTATACATATTTTGAAGGCGCACATAAACCACGTATTAATCGCACGCCTGTTATAACTTATATCCCGCGGTTTTATTTATTTTCACCTCGTACAAAATTCGGGAAAAAATTTACACATTTGTTAAACAAAGTGGATAAATGGATAAACGACGTATAAAATCTATATTATATTTGCATAAATAAACAAAGCTAAGAATTTTGTGTGAAAGAAAGGGGTGAGAAGCAACAAGGCCGATCATTCCATGCATAATAATAACAAGCGAACATATTGTGTGGTTCAATTATAATAATCGTCGAGTTCCTTAGGGCTTCCTCTCATCTGCTATAATGATGGAGAGGTGATAAAAATGTTTGCAAATTGAATACGAGAATGTGACATTAACTTGATTCCTTTGTCTTCACTAATGGATTTTTTCCAACAATTGACGTATTTTTCTTTTAATGAGAAGAAGCAATATTTCGGTGCATCACTATAATATTTATTGTACGTACAATATATAAAAAATTAAAACACCTTTCATACTTCTTTTAATAAAATTAATTACGGTATAAATGACATTTAAACAAATATTAAAGTCATGACAGAGTGCTACCATACAAGTCGTGACTGCAATGTAAAAATGACCGCAAATTAAGCTCGCACACAATAAAGTGAATGGATTGAGTAAATATCGACATAAATCAATGTCCACGCTATCATTTCTTTATTCTCCGTCTTAGTTTTGTCGTCTTTCATCCTACAAACCCAAAATTTATTTATAGGTATTTGAGTTTTTCATCATCGTCATCTTATATTTTATTATTATTATTATTATTTTGTTTGTTGTTTTGTTGCCTAATTTATGATCTCCGCTTGAAATGTTTCGGTTAATCAGGAAAAATCCCGACAACTTCAACTCATTTGTATCGCTAATTAACTTTTTTGTTTCCTTAACATCATGCGTCGTCAAGTTTGGGGCCAGTCGTCGATAATGTTTTGAATATTGCGGTCGTTTATTGCGTTTAAATATATGCGGGTCCCTCGGCCCCCCTCCCTCTCGGTGTGTTATGGGACGGAAAAATCAGAATTTCATCAAATATTATGGATTTAAGTTGATGAGCCGCAGGTCGACACTCGCTTAAATGGAATGGCCGACGATTAAATGAGTACAAAAGCTCGTGTTTGCATCAAAATCACCAACAAAAAATTAATAAACTATTTTATGAAAAAGAGTGGAGAAATATTGGACTCCAATAATTTATTATTAACTTGTCGGATTTCTTGAAATTTTAAACTTATTTACATGAAGGTATCATTTGGGGGAAAATAATAATTTTGGAATTCGTATTCATTAATCTGAAGATGAGGTCTGTTATCTCCGCACTCATCGCAGCATCCAGCCTGATTTATTGGACGGATTAAGTAATCGTCCAGAATAGCTGTCACCGTCGAAATCCGTACCGATTGGCACTCCGCTATGGGTAACCAAGTATTTTTTTAATCGTTGTTGAACGTCGTTTTTGCCTGTGTTTCGTGATCCATGATTGGCGAAATGATTTTAATGCAGGTGGGATTATCAAAAACGATGATTTGCCTTTTGAAAAATATCGGTAATATCTTAATAGATTTCGGTGTGACCTTGCTACTAACTGATGTCGGGGTTTTATTTTGAAAAATTTCTACAAAAAAAAAATTTTAATATGGAAGTAGTGGCCATGCAAAATTTGCACATGTCCCGCATTCTTGATTTATTTAATGACACTGGTTATGGTTTTTAATTAAAACGGATTATGTTCGATCGCTGAGATGTCGTCCGTGCAAAGAGCGAAAAAATTTGTCTTAAGGAATAACATGTGCGTGTTTATCAATCTGGGGGAAACTACAAAACATTTTAATGAATGACAAGCTCTTCGATTTTAAGTAAAATATATGTTAAACGATGTTGGACACGTCAGTGTGATGTCGAGACTGATGAATATTTTATCGAACGAGGTAATTAACGGAAAGCATGACCTAATTGGAAGAATGATATCACCACTTAAGTCAGGTGACAGGTAAAGCGAGTGTCAATTTTTTAAATTTGTTAAAATATAAGTAGTGGTAGATTGTTTTTCATGTAAACCGTATTACCTGCATTTTTTGTATTCGTAGTCAGAGATAAAAGGAAGAGAACTCTGCATTGCAATGCACCTTATATAATTTATTGCAGTTCGATTGTGGGTGACTTACCTAAAAATAAAAAAAATGTATTTATTAGTAATGAATATTTAAAAGAAATTTAAATGTAATTATTAAAAATGCAGTTTCAATACTTAAAATATCCAAAACGAATATAGTTTTCTGTTGTGAGATTCATTATGATTGACTGCACAAATATTTAGAAATTACCAAACTAATTTTGATAGTATAATTAATTAATGCCATAATGGAATTCCATAAATAATAAATTATAATTAGCATATCCACACAAAATAAAAAGACTTCCACTGAATTAATAATTTCAATTGTAATACCAGTGGAATATTTTTAAATTTGTGTTAAAATAATGACTGATGAGGCTGATTTTGATTTTTTTTCCTAAAACATTTCACCATTCGGTTAATGTAATTATGTAACAACTCTTCAATAAAAAAAAACATTAAAGCGTCTTTCTCCCACCACTAAAGATTTAATTCAATAGACATATTCCTTGACCATCTTTCTCTAAATTTATAAAACAGAAATCTAAAATGGACAGAACATACATGACGAAAATTTGAAAAATGTTTTGTTGTAGACGGCAAATGTATACACAAATTCAGTGAAGGATATACACGTTGCATGTAATCCATGTACTCGTATGGGGGATGGAAACAAAACTTTGGATGTCTGACTGCGACTCTGATGTTGTGATTGTATTTTGACCAGTATGTTCCTGTCAATAGTAAATGGATTGGACGTTGTATGTCGGAAGAGTCATTTGCGATGATCACTAATTGAGTAAAGCGATAGAGATTGGGCCAAAAGGGGGTGGGAAGTAGGGGGTGGTGCTTTGTTTTCGAATTTCGATGTCAGTTGAAGATAAAAATGAACCCATTTTGAGAGACATATAGACAATTGCCATTTATCTGAATGTCCATCGTACATACCCGTGTACATTTATTCATAATATAATATGTACATTGTATGTTAACTGTGAATATTTCAAATGAAACATTTATAAATATGAGAGCATGGGAACATATTTTTCGGAAGCACAGACTTGTCATTATAATATTTGTTAAATTAAAATACGTTAAGAGATATTATAAATGGAGATTTCAAATTCCTCGTCCACACCTCATCATGAGTTTCATTGAAATATACACATTCTCTCAGTTCTATTGCCTGGATTTTTTTATAATATACTCGTACTTCAATTCTTGAATTTATTTTGTAGAATCGACAATATACAATTAGGAATATACATATAAGCAAAACCAATACCTATTTTGATTTTTAAGCCTCTTCCTTTCCAAAGGTTATAGTACAAGATCGAAGCTAATACCAAATTTCAAAAAGGGCACTTTCGGAAACTTTACAAAAACAGCGATATAACAACATCGATCAATTCTACAGCTCAAAATACTCCGATGGACTGGCTATTTAATCAGAATGAAGGACGATGGCTGTCTTTCCGAGTAGACTGCATTACCTTTTACCACTTAATTTTTAAATTTAAAAAAAGTCTCTTACAGCTGAACAAATCAACAATGCGATATACAAATAAATTAAAATACAACTGCACAAAATAATTGAAATATAATCGATTAAAATTCCATTACTAAAGAAAGGACACTTTCAAACAACTTAACCCGCATACATAAAAAATCATTTTCCGTTTATATTCACTTTATACTGTGCCATCCTACTCTATAGTCCTCATACATGACAACGCAACTAACGACATGGTACACGGATGGTTTTTTAAAAAGTACAAAAAAAAAAAACTCCCCCCAACCTCCAGGTCACATCAAAATCCGTGTGAAGAATGTTTTCTTATACAGACGGATACATATATTTTATATACACAAGAAAAATGCTCCTTTATCTTCTAGCGCATTCTTCGCATTCAACACGCGGCGCGGAAAACATGCTTGGTGGTGAATTGTGTCGTGGGGAGGTGAATATTGCACACAAACACCACACAATAACAACAACAACAATGTGGCGCAGCAATTTTCAAGGGAGAAAAAATAACAAGAAATCTAATAATCCCCTTGAGAGAGAGAGGCGCGCCGCGCGACCCCTCCCCGATTGTACAGAACTGTGGACAAAACTTTGCGCTTCACGCTGAAAATAAGGGAAGGAATGTAAGCACATGTACAAATCATTCGGCTGCCGTATAAATCTCAGACGGCCGAAAGAAGCTTGACATTTTTTCTTCACCCACACAATGCAGCACACATGCACAACTTTGTATGCTTGTATCTATATGTTTATACGACTATCGCACCAGGCATCCTTCTCCTGGACGATGTCACTATAATACATATTATTTTATATCAAAGGAAGCTGCACACGCGGGGATGTTTGGGGAATGTATTCGTCTATACATGTAATAAACAACACGATCCCAATATGCACACATTTAGGGGTAGTTTACTCTATGTCGCTTGACGCTTCTCGAGATGAAAGTGACTGCAACGCTTTTTGATTGAGGATGGTCGGAATTTAATAAAAATACATACAATTTCAAATATGTGTGTTGATTTACTGAGTGGGTATGTGTGTGAGTGGGTATTTGCTTTTAAAGCTAAGGAAGTGCTTTGTGATGTCTATAAATTTCTGATATGTCCAGTAGGTTGTCTAAAATAGAAGGGTTTATTATGTATGCGGAAATATTTCATGAAAATAATGTTTCCACTTAAAAGTTATTCAATTCTGATCAGAGAAATATAGCATAAATGTAAGTAAGCATTTCGGCATGTAAACACTTTAAGGATATTTAAAAAATACAAAATGACAAACAAATGTAAATAATACAAAAAAAAAAAATTATTCCAATTCAGTTGAGGTTCATAATATGCATTTTGAATTTTCAAAATTCAGTTTATTATGAAAAGTTTTCTGCAGATGGACTGCATCATAAAATGATGCACTCATAACAATAAACATGATGAATAAACTTATAGGTATTTTGAACATGAAAGGAAACGAAAATGGGGTTGCTCATATGGGTTGGAGATAGTTAAAAGCACTTTCTATACACATAAAATACGTTTGTACAAATATTATGTGGACATTATGGTAACGTAAGTCGTAACTACTGACTACACGTTTATATAGTTGTGTGTAATAGACACATATATTATATGTCACACAACGGCGGTATATTGAATTTGAAGCACATACAACTGTGTACATGAATACGCGTTCACATCAGCGTATTATTGGAAATGGCGACAGCCATCAATCGATTGTCACAAAACTCACACACAAGGCTGTTATTGTGGAATGGAATGGCGAGCAATGATGGGAGCCATATCGTTGTAGATGGAAGAAAATGCGCTCAACTGAGAACGATAAATACGAAACCGAATATGCTATACATATAAAATGTGTATAATAGTTAAAGCTTCAATACATATATTTTGTCAGACACACACATACCAGAAGAAAAGGCAAAGAGACATTATTGTTGTTGTTGTTGGTGTGGAAAAAAAAATGGAAAATCGAACCGGAAAAGATGAAGCCAGGAGACGATTCAAGAAGAAAATTGTGGAAAAGCTCGCACTAACTAGTTTGTCTGGGGTGTGGCGCACAAGGAAACACCAGGCGAATTCGGGGTGATGGACAAAGTTTCTCTGGATGTATTTTTCTCTATACATTTTTATTTCAGTGTCTTCCATATAGACGATTTTCCATCTGGAAATACACTTTTGTATACGATGCTCGTACATGTATTCTATACATGGTATGGAGAAATTGTGTGCTGGCGTTGCATCACCTCTTCAAGAATGGACATCTCAAGAGACACAAACACATTGACATCATCATCTTCTGTGTGACAGGCGTGTCGATCTTACGGCATACAGCGCACCAGAGATCTGTAAAGTATAAAATAATACAGCAAAAAGGAGAGCAGCGAGCACATAAACGGATTGACATTTTTGAAATTGATTTTGTGCTTTGTTCTAATTGGATTTCGTCGTCTTATGTACGAAGCGGATTCGCAAACATTAAACAATTGCAACAGCATTCGTTATGCTCATTGCGTGCAGTAATTTATTTTTATATAAATGTATAATGTCTGCAGCTATGTGGTTGCGGTTGACGAAGCAGCGACGAATTTTTTTTTTAAGAAAGTGGTCAAATGTCATTTTCATGATTGTGAATGATTTGATTGAATTAATTGGGACACACTGCAATATATTTATGTTCTTTTCATTTTAAAGACAATTTTCGACTAAAAAATGTGATTTTAAATCATCATAAATGGGAGGAAAATACTGGTTTATTAACTGCACCCACTTTAACAACATCTCAATAAACAGTAGCGTAATAAGTGACAGATTCCTTTTATCTTATATGCACATTAAATGGATATTTACCAAACCACTGCACCACAATTATAATTATAATGGAATAAAATAATTAAAAGCAAGAATGGCTGAATGCATGCCACCGGTTATATGATCTCATGCGTGAATTCTTCAATACTTCAATATGCACGATTAATTACCCGTTACTCCTTTCACACTCGCATTCAATGACACTGATGACGTGACGCCGTAATCGCGCGCCTCGCCAAACCAGAACGAGTCGTGTTTTGCATTGATTGAATTCCCCGTGTTGCACACACCAATTCTGATTCGTATCTAGTTTGGTTCATTAAAAATTGGGAACTGGCATCGCCTGCTCGAGTCTCAAACTTATACCAAATGCCTGCACCAATCTTGCACGCGCGGGGGTGTGCCGTATACATGATTTGCGTGATGCCACCGGCTTTTATTTCAATTCGAACTCTTTTTTTATGCATTTTGCATTGATTGCCTCTCCTCTAATTGTGCATTTGCCATAAATTTCAACACAATAGTGTCACGTCGTCGATGTTGTCGTGGACGATGTCGCTCCACATACATAATGTACACAAGATCATCGTGAATATTTAAGAAAAGTATAAGTAGGTTCGCTTGCATATATCGCGAGTGTGTTTATAAATGCCCAGGAAAGCAGAAAGCGACAGACGCGTTTCAACTTCATGAAATCTTAAACAAGAAAAATCAATTAGTGAAGGACATGTGACGATACAGCGACGAAATAAATTAAGAAAAGAAATCGGAACGAGAAGTTTGAATATAAAAAAAAGCACACAGACAAAACAAAAAATGCATAAAATAATATGGATGGATGTATAAATTGTATATGGGTATAACGAGAGGCTGTAACAGCGATCCAACGATGAAAACAGTCAACTTGGGTACACATCGCATATAAAGTCCAGCAACATCAATGAGAGGCGGCAAACGCACAGCGCGCGGATAGATTAAGAAATGTGTGGCCAAAAGTTGTTAGTGCTCTTTGGGACTGTTGAATTGGGAATTTATTACTTTTAAACGTTATTTATGGCCACGACTAAATGTTGTTAATTAAACAAAAATAAATGGAAAAATATTTCACAAAAATTAAATTGATTATATGAAGGCAAAGGTATTGAAATAACATAAAAAATCAGCACAAAGAAAGAAGTTTGTGGAATCATAAAGTAATTCAGGCAACAACATCATACACAATATTTTTTCTCACATCATTCAGTTTTTTTTTATCACATTCAAAAAATCCCGTGCGAATTTCAAATATGTATGACTGATGCTGCTCAGCCCCGGTCTACCTCACCCCACCAGCCAACGCTGGTAGGGCAGGGAGTATGGAAGCTCTTGCGTCCAATTGCGGTCACTTGTAATCTATAAGGAATAATTTATGTTATGTACTTAAAATGGCATGTTTATGATGGCCATAATTTTACAGTGGCGAGAAAGTTCAACAGCACACAGAGCCTCAATAAATCTGTCTTCTTCATATTATTCATCTAGTTTATATTTTAATAAAATATTTTTATGACCAAAACAGAAGGAAGCTCTCAAGGAAGAGACGCCATGCCGCATGATTCCACCACGCGCTCTCTCTCTCATCCCCACATTACAGAAATTAATGGTGCGACAGTACATATGTAGTAATTTGAGTAACTAACTATATAATTTTGCATTAAATTGTACAATTTTAAGTTTTAATCGTATGCAACATATATCGTGTCAATATTATTCCTGCGATGATGAAGACCATTAAAATACTGAATCGTCATGCAGACATCGTAACAGTGCACTAACTGTATTTGAAGGACCACTTTGCATGGCGTCACATTCGTCAATTCGACATTTTATGTGTAATAAATATAAAAGAATGCACATTTGAAAGTCTGGCATTTCCATTTTCGCGCGATTACTCCTTCATTTCTCCCCGTACTGCATTTTTTGCGGTCGGTTATTTAATGTTCTGCATTCGAGTTGTATGTCTTGCAAGTTATATTAAGCTTTATATTCATTCAGGCAAACATATTAGATATAATTTAAATCAAAAATACCATAATCTGCAATACACGCACACTGACAGTGTACAGTAATTTATTGCAATCAACGCGACGAAGTTGCACGATGAAGCCGTTTTTAAATACATATTGTGCGCGCCATGCTAAAACTAAATCACAGCATTAACAGTGTCCAATTATTCAGAGACGCAATATGAAAGCAAATTTATTAGAGAAATATGTGACAGCGTCCCAAGAAAACATCAAATCTATGCGCTGATGAGCCCAAAACTCATGCATGATACAAACTCTTATTGGATGTGTGTATAGCATGAAGAAGCGCCTAGAAAATTCACAGCCTGCACGGACACCTGTCAGCAGTTCTTCATCCGATCAACTAACTCATCTCATCATCTCTCATTTTAGGACACGACACCACATTCACTCACATGTTTATAACATCTAGCGCATGTTGTGGAATTTTTTCCTTGCGTTCGCTTAAAGTATAAGGAGCATCAAGCTCATTCCTCAAGATGTCAAAAATGCTGTTACATTCACACATCACACATGCTATGGCAACAACACAATCATACACAATCATATATAGAGATGGGATGATGATCATTATCAAAATACATCAAGTGAAATATATTTCATGCCACTTTACACCGTGTGCTTGATGAATTCGCTCGACCCAGTCCACATATACCCGCATATATGCACAGCCCATTCCAACCGGCAACCAGACCAATGCCTATCGGAATTCAGAGTGATGCGCATTGCTTTTTGCAAAGATGCGAAGCCAAACACATTTAATTCACGTAGGATGTGCGTGCGTGCGTCTGTGTATACGAGATTAATTGCTCCCGGTTGCTTCAAAAATCATTCAGCATCAAGTGTGTTATATTAATATATAGCGCAATGAAGGCCGCGCCGCTACCCTCCTTCCCACCATAACAGTCCTGGCCGATCTAATAAATTGTACAGTTTACATTTTCTTTATTCGTTCGTGCACATTTTTGTTTTTATAATTTTATGTGGTGTTTAGTTATGTGCGATATTTTAGATAAATTTATTTGGCACTGGCGAATCACATATCAAATTAAACGAAAGACAGGAGGCCGAAAAATATATTGTTTAAAATATTGAAGCGAAATGAGAAAATTTGAAGATGTGTTCAAAAAAAAACTTAAGTAATGAACCAATACAAGACATTTAAAATAGCTTTTTTTTACAAAAAAGTCCCAATAACACCTTTTATAACTGACAACTAGAGCAATCCTTCACTGTAGCTTATTTTTCATTCCCACTCATTTGAAAATTATACAGCAGGCAAATTTTAAAGACTATTTAATTAAAATCACAATGGCATGTAAAGGAAGCTCTAAAACTTTGATCAACACCTCACCATCCGCTAATTTTCAACCCCCTATTTCATTTCATTCACATTTAATTCAGTTTCTCCGTCTTTTTTTCCTATTTCTATTCAATTATCTATCCATTATTATCCATTGACTTAAACAGGAGATTGATGTGCACACACACACACAAACATATTCGTTCACACATACCCATCTGCCTTAACACAAATGAAATGCGAAAGGGCACATCAAATGGGCAACATTGAAGTAAAAACGTGCAAAAAACAAGAAAGAGTACCATCGACATCGACGAAGGATGTAATGAAAAGCACTCACTTACAAGCAACCGGACCCAAAACCACCGCACCATTTTCATTCACATATACAAACTGCCATCAACCACCTTCTCGAGTAACTAACATCCTCGTTTCATACTCCTTATACTGCACGTACGCTATTTGGAAGCAAATCTACAATAATATAGTCAAGGATCTCCCGTCAATGTCTCGAAGTCTATATGCTCGTACATATACACTGCAAGTGATGGACAGCATCTGACTACCATTTGAGAGACAGACAGACGGACAAATAAGTGAATAGAAGACAAGATAATGATTGACAGATGAGGATGAGACTAAATATATTATATGTATAAAAGGAATTATATTAAATGTGCGGACAGGGGCGAATCAGGGTGCTGAAACGTGTGTGAGGACGTGTGGTAGATAGCACAGTACAATATACATGAAAGCTGAATTCATCATTTTGGGGGTCTTGAACGATTAATATGATGCGAAGGAGGCGGGGGTGTTACAACAACAAATTATATCTATGTATAGAGGGAAAATGACGCAGTGACTGGTAGCGGATGAGACGTGCAAGCGGTGTCGGTTGCGACAAAACATATTATATGGATGCTGTGCTGGTTGAAGTTGGCGGTGTTAGACAGAAATTGGACGACCAAAAGACAATGGACGACGGTGGAAGTTGAAGCAAAAACTACGTGACAGCCAAATTAAGGGAACGAGTTTTCCTTTACGCTGTTGCCAGTGTGTCCTTTGGGGCATTCGTCTGTCATTGCTATTAAATTCAACGGTGAGTGACACACAAATTATTCGCATAAAAAGGGTTGATAAAAGAAATGGTAATTGAATAAAAAATGTTATTTTGTACAAAAATTATTAAATATTTTATACCAATGTATAGTTGCCTATAAGCACATCACGGTGGTGCATGCAAAATTATATTTTCGTCTAGTTGTTGTGCATATTATAAGTGGACAGGCTGGACACTCATAGAGGATTTATGCAATGAAAAATGAAAATAAAAATGCAATTATAAACTAGAGAATAAAAACTCTTCTTTGTTTCCATCAATCAGATAAACGAACAAAATATCAAATAGAAAAGGATAAGGAAAACATAAAAGTTTAATTAAAAGTTCACCACAGTCGTTTCATTAAAAAAAAAATGGAAAATTGACTGAGCTGAGATGGAAAAAATAGCAGGATTCTCCTGGTTCTTCATCCTGCTGCCATGTATGCAAATGAAAATAAAAAGAATAAGAAATTCGAGCTCTTGGTTTTTTCCTACAATTTATCCAAATCTTTTTCTTTTCACTATCCTGACCAACACTTTGACATGACAGTGTCAATTTCACAACTCCCATGCCATTTGTCGACCGCCTATAATCTTCCACTTCCACCATCCCCAAACTCAGTGTACAAATATAATCAGTCTTTATAGCGAGATGGTGTATGTGTGCAAACGGGGTCAATACCTAAACAGAGCCTTTCAAATATAATAATATTGTACAGTCTTGCCATCAATGTCATGTCGGTATAAATGCCGGGAAAAGAATCCTTCCATACAGTGGCATATAAGAATACAGATAGATGAGACTCTCATCATCGTCTTCATTTTGTCACGATTCTATACGAGTATTTTTCTACATATTCTATACAAACATCTAGATATAAACCTAAAACAAACGCTTTATTTCGAAGTAGTCCATATGCTCTAAGATATTTTAAAAATTCTGAATGTGTTTGTGCATTCTCAGAGCCGATTGCAACTCTGCACCCAAACCGTGAGTTTCAAAACTTCAAACATTTGGTAGACTGTGCAACTAAGAGCGTGCGCGAGCAACAAAACGGGAGCAGGGAGAAATTCTGCGAAAATAAAATAAGACACTGACAAAAGTATAAGTATGGGGGGTGGTGGTGGGTGGTGTTCGTTCTCTGCATAGCTGTCACCGTCCATCAAGCAACTCAGACACATCAATATCGTAAGGAACACTGCAGAAAATACAATACGTATAATCTCTCAACCCCCACACATATATATATATATTTAGTCAACGGAATACGAGTAGCGCACACAGTTACTGATATGGAAAGATTTGCACAATACAATAACAGTTATACCTAAAGTTTTTTTTTAAACCGGGATGATTTTTAGAGCAGCAGTGGTAAGAGTGGGATGTGTAAGACGCAAATATTATGTGGACAAGAAGAACAAATCGAGAAAAGTACACAAATCAAGAAAAGAAAGTCTTGTGAGGAAAATGGAAAATTTTCTACTAGTCAGAAAAGGGGCAACACGAACAGAAGCGGAAGAAAATCAATAGGAAATTTAATTAAGTCTCATCCAGAGCATCATTGTCCATTGTGACAATGGAGAGACATCTGACAAGTGAGTGGATTTTCATACAAAAAGATATAAAAAATATGTATTACATATACATAGACCATATTCCTGTGATGTTCACGCAGAAGAGCGGACAGTGCAGCAAATCTATATATTTTGTATATGTAAAAATATAGAAGACGGAAGACGCAAGTTGGAAAAGCGCCGTTGCTCAGAGAAGAAGACAACGCCAACGATGATGACGGGCGACGGAGATGGTGAAAAATGTTAAAGGAATACAATTCGTCCAGCTAGAACAAAAGAGATGCCTGACTGGCAGGAATGACTATATATCTGTGTATTTCTCTGTAGTTTAAAATGTACATTAATGCACGAAGGACTACGCTATCCGGACAAAGTGGTGCAGAACTGGAAGTAAGCAGTGTGGAAAATATGGGAAAATAGGATGACATTTTTTTTGTTTAAATGCGTTGTTATCCTGGCAGTGAGAGCATGCAGCATCTATGTGTTGCATACTAGTGCAGTATGTGGTGTCGTCTATCATGTATGTGTGCAATAATGACTCGCCAGTCGCCACAAAACTAATAGAATTACACACAAATATTTCACTGAACTTATTGTCTTGTGCTCGATATTATTAGTTAAAAAGGTAAACTTATTTAAGGTCCTTTAAAAAGCACTATTCTTGTTTCAAAGCTTAATACTTTAGAAGAAGACTGCTCAAATCAAATGAGGAAAAATTCTGATTGTAGCAACTATAAGACAACTGTCAAGAACAACTGAAGGCCATATACGTAAAAGTTGTCTCTTAAAAATTCCCAATAAATCCAATTCCACCCGTTTCCAGTATTGTGGTAAACCATTTTATTTTTATTTACTTGGCATTTAAATGTTCATTTGTTGTCTCTCTGATTCGATACCATCCCCTTAGCATGTCTAATATCAGAGCTTTCAACCCTTCCATTTCACGTACAATATATCTGCAGTATATTTTAAAGTCACTCCATCCTCCGCATGTATCCACAGTCCATTATACATATCATCATATTATAGCAATGCATATATTCACGGAAAGCTCATCCCCCTCATCCCCCTTATCCATACACGATTATGTATGCCGTACAAACAAATCGCCACTCAACCCCTCACCCGCATGAGATGCAAACGAAATTCTTTATCTTCAATCTAATGTTTCACATATCAAGGTTTTTTCTCCATTTTGCATAAATGTTTAAATTTATGTTTGATTTGCTCATTCATCGTGATTCAGTCCGATCTGCTTGTCTTATTAGAATTTTATTAGTCTCGTCTTAGCTGACACATGCACATACACACTCACACCAAAATGGACTGTACTCATCCGCATGTATTTATGTGCACGCGTCCCAACTACCAGCGAGCAGCAGGCAGCAACCCCTTACATCCACCCCGAATGCTGGTATATGCTTGTGGAAATAGAAATTGCTGTGTGACAGCTTTGAATTTTTATTAAATCATTGTGGGTCACCGTACAAATCGGGCTATTCACTCAGTATTTACGCTTGTCATTTATGCTGCACATGAACTGTATACCGGATTAGAGTCAATTAGAAAAGCATTTGTGCTTTATATGCTTACATTTTCAATTGAATGGGAGCTTTCAAATGATTTGCTGAAGCATCTAAAGTAAATGTATACACTTAACATAGTCAATGAATGAATCGCTTTTTGAGTGCGTATACACAAATAGTAGCAACAGGTGGTGGAAAACGATCGATATGCGGATGTAAAGGAAACGGGGTTGTAAATTTGAATAGACTACCAGAATTTTTTCTTTCTTTACCTTTTATTTGTTAGGTTTTTTTCTCTTGTTATTTTATGGTTTATGATATGCTAAAACTGTTACTTTAATATTAGATCCCTTTAAAAATGCGTAGAAAAATTAAAATAATGTTCTTTGTGTTGCTATTATATTTTAATAACTCTTAAAGTAAATTAATTAATTTCTTAAAAAATTGTCTTCAAAACTGTAAATTTGTTTTTAATTCGCGATCCTTCAGGAATTTGCCTCAATTAAATAATTTAACGATTTTCGCTTTAATGGATTAAATAGCTTTACAATAAGCAAAGCCGTCTGTCTTGCATACTTAGGCAAATATATGAAAAAAAAATTATTGCTTCTTTCATTGACATTACAATAAAGGGCAATGACAATTTTTGATTTAAAACCCAAAAATTGATGGATTTTGTCCGAAATTAAATAAATCGTCAAAAATTGAAAAAAGTTGGACAGCCCATTTTTCTCATTTATATTATTTTAAATGCAGTAATTTATTATAGTATATTTGTATTTTGTAGCATTCTGCGTGAGCGACATCATCACGTCACCAGGCCTATCTGCAGTTGACAACTTTCAACAAAATGTCACATGCAGGGTAAAATCTCTTCACTGACAAACAAAACAAGGCAAACAAAAAAATAAAAACTCTCAAATAAATCCCAAAATGATAATCTAAATAATAAAGCATCAGTTTTGTAAATTCAGATTTCTTTGTCGAATTCGACCAGAGTTTTTACTTTTTTTTTGCATTACTTCAACATAAGTGGAGGTAATCCATCATTGTTATATCTGAAGTCAATGATGTACATGTATTGAACGAAAAGGGAGTATTCGTTTAATTGGATTGATGTTGGTGAATCAAAAACACTTACTTAATTAAGGTGAGTTCATAAAATTTATTATAAACACCTAAAGTTACTAAAAATAAATATTAAGGATAAATATAATTACTCTAATACCGTGATCTTCAATTCTGTTGACAGCAGATAAATAAGTTAGCACACAGAGATGACTATCATCATTGCAGACAGCGTCATCATTGTGAGAGTACTCAAAATTCCTTGAAAGATTAAGCTGTGATGAAATAATGAACGCAGAATGATGAAGCGTGCTGTCATAGTTAGTATATACGGGGCGGTTGGATGTTCAGCACGAAAAGACGCATATTTCAAACAAAACATGAGATCAGATCATGAACAATGTCTTGAGATAATTAAGAAAATAGTTGATTTTCATATCAAATGGAAAATAAAGAACGAGAGCACATTGCAAAAACAAAAGATCAAAGACAATCAAATGTAAACACAACAGAAATTAAAAGGCAACTCCAAACGTCTGCGTAACGTTTTGTATATTGTTGTTGTTGTTGTTGGTGTATTATATATAACTACATTCATGTATCGTACTACATTGCACCCCTCTAGTGTGTCTTTTTGGTTTACACGATAGAGCATTTTCTTGTAGAGCTTTGGATTTCAAGATGTTGACAACTCCTTGAAGCAAAATGTCACTTTTGATATGTCTTATGAAAATGCCAACCTATGGAATGATGGCATATATAAATATGTGCACGCACACATTATGTCAAATACATTGGCATATCAAAATGTGATATGTTTGTAAATATTCAGTGATGTGGCACACTGCACACACCACCCACTTAAAACCCTAATTTGAGGAATGTTTAACCAGATTAGATTAGTTGATTTAGCCAAAAATTGTGCCAACGTAATTATGAAAGACCATTTAAATTTAATAATAAATAATAATTAAGAGAGTCAACATTTTTATAAGAAATAGTTTGTCTTATTATTGTAGTTAAAATAAGAATATAAAATGTTTATGTGTTGGCATAATTTTTTTAAATGACTTAATAAGCCATTTTTTTACTCCAAATTGATCATTAAAATTTCAATTCAGTGACATTGCGTTGCCTCCAAAATAAGGACAATGTCACAATGTAATATAGCAATTCGTGTACCCCTCAACCCATGTATACGAACATTATCAACTTTGAAATTGAGTGTTTAAGTGCGCGCGAGCAGTGTTCAGTGTAAATTTGTCGAAAATGGCATAATCAAACTGGCAGAATGTTGCGAAAATGTAATTGCACGACTATACTACAGCAGCAGCGACAACAACAAGAGCAACATTGCAAACAACAGCCAATATCGAACAAATATATTAAGTTTTGCGTGTACATTGCACATACTTACAGCTGCATGGCGCTTTTGTTATGTGCAACTGCACGGATATAGCATGTGTGTAATGTACGTGTATATATTATGGACTTATGGTGCATTTATACAGAACTCAGCGCGTGAAGCTATAATATTATGTTGGATGGGTGCAAGTCGCATCAGTGTAATACACAAATACAACTCGGCAAAAGGGTTATAATAATGCAAAAGAAAATGGAATGCAATTATACGTGCAGTAGTACGTATAGCCACTCACACACATACAAACATGCAGACATTTCTATAAATTTATGATGCAATAACATTTTAGAATATGAGTGCGCCAGAGTGGCGAACAGGAGACACGAAGAGTGGAAAATTAACAAAATGCAAAGTTATGATTATGACAAAACATGTAATCGCATTATATGTTAATGAAGTGGAAAATTTATTGCACACATAAACAAAATAACAGTTTTATAACCCCTCGCAAATCGAAAGCTTTTGAATTTTCAACCCCGGCTTTTTGGTGAATCCACCCTCACAATTATTTCCACAATAATAGTCGCCAAAATGTCATTCAAATGTGTATCTGCAATTGTACGAGTGTTGGCATGTTTTATTCCAATTTGTTTTTGTTTTATGGCAATGCCTTTTTTTTTATATTAATGTTATGCGGGACAATATATATTTTATTGTACAATGTACATTGTGTTTATAAATGCGCCTGCAGTTGGATGTATACATCAAATTGGTTGACATTTGTTGACAGCGAATGCCATCTGCGTCGAATGAATAGTCCCAAAACTAAATTGGCACGACTTCGATAAGAGATAGACACCAATCATATAAAATGTGGTCATGAGGATGGGCTAAAAAATAGTGCTATGCGGCGCAGAAAAGTCATCGCCAAACAGTATTCCATTTGCATAAATCACATAATGATTTCCCATATTCCCAGAAAGCTCCATTAAATTTAAGACGAATGGTAGAATTCAATGCATCTATATTATATTGGTTTCATATGTGTGTGTAATTTGAAATCGCTGGGTCTCCACGCAAATAAAAAATGGAAACATATATTATGCACAATATCATTCGCAGTGTTCAATGTTCATGTCCATTTTCCTGCCTTGATACTCCTTCGTTCCTACATAACTAAAATGATGTAAAACCGTTCGATGTGTAGTATTATTATTTGCCATTTTCATCGATCTTATACGGCCAATGCAAATTACGGGTATTGCATCTCCCCTTCAGATCAATTCAACATATTAACTATATAAAGAAATATATTTACATTAGACCAACGCGTCAAAATCGCATTGCAATTTGTATGTGTTATTTGTGCGATGCATCTCTTCCATACACATTTTAAAATGAAATATATTTTCGTTGCACATTACAAGTGATATTGCTGAGTAACTGCAACAAATCTGCAAAAAAACAGGGTAAAGGCATCTCATGATCAACATATCACACACGTAAAGTCAATAGTCCATCCATGCATTCACGTTGAAGCAAAGAACCAGCAAGAGTTAGGACTTCCGTAATCGATTGATATCAGCGATGGTTGCACATAAATGCACATCACTTAAACTTCAATATGGAAATGTTCTGTGGCGATGAGAAATTGTGAAATCGCGAAAGATTCGCCATAAGAATTAGATCATTAAGCAGAAGCGAAAGAATCGAGATAAGTTTTTAGTTATGCAACCCATTTCATATCGTTTCCATATCACCACATATAAGCGAATTCATAATATATTGTATCAACTTTCAATCCAAGCATCCAATAAAATATTTTGGAGAAAAGGATGAACAATATGCGCACGATTTTATGCAAATGTGATGATTTTTTTTATTTTACTCTAAGTATTAAAATCTGCATAGCGATCATGCATGAAAGTATTATTCTAAATAACATATGATATTTTATACTTAAAATATGGATTCAGCTAAAAGAGAAACGACTTTAAAGTAAAATAACTACACATTTAAAAAAAGGGCTCAAAAAGAGCACAGGGAAAAAAGAAGCGACACACATTGCATTTGTTAATTTACTTCTACATAAAAACAATGATTAAAAATATTTAAAAATACACAAGCATATTTTTTTTGGAATTTGATATACTCATGAGAGCTTATTGAACTCATTTTCAACCGAATTTAATATTTTTCTCGTCCAGTTTAAATTATAACCACGAAAACATTCACCTTATCACACCCACAGCATGTACACCAAAAGAATAAAAGTACTAAATAAACCACCTCCTCTTAACTTATAATAGAAAATCTCTACTTCATTTCACAAAAATTTTGGCGTACAGTTTGAAAATTTAAATTACAAGACAATTACGAGTATCTTCGAAGGAAATCAGAAGCTTTATACAAATGTATGCATGCAACCAACACGGATGCTTCTCATGCGGAGTGGCGGGGCAAGGTGTGGCCCATCTCAACTGAACGAAACTTCCTGAAGGTGCGAGGTGCCACGAGGTGAGTGTTGCTAGTGCACTCATTCCGCTCTCTAATCCGTGCTTGATTACGCTACTAAATTTTCCAGCTTAATTTTTGCTTGTTCCTTTTGTTTCTCATCTTTTTTATTATAGCCCTGGCAAACATGCCGGTGATTTGGTTTGGGCTTTATGTGCATGTGCGGCAGCCCCTATTTAGACGATATGGTGTGAGTGGGTGGAGCTGAGTCGGTTAGTTTATGTGACAAAAGGAATTCTACGTAATCTCGTCTTTTAGCTTTTTGTTTTATAAGAACACGTCGCTTTTCTAAAATGCTGTGTGGAGTGGTACATCCACTTTAGCGACACAAGGTGTTTGCTCGAGGGATGCAAAAGAAACCACGCGATCCTTGCACACAGCCAATTTGGCAACGGATGTAGTTGCACGGATATATTGCACCTCAAAGGACGAGGCAAATAAACTAAGGTGAAATG
This sequence comes from Sylvicola cinctus, assembly GCA_963854165.1. Taxonomy (NCBI): domain Eukaryota; kingdom Metazoa; phylum Arthropoda; class Insecta; order Diptera; family Anisopodidae; genus Sylvicola; species Sylvicola cinctus. The sequence goes on from OY974082.1 coordinate 55,954,622, forward strand.
CGTTGTGAGTGTGTGTGTGTGGGTGGGTGGACACAGAGTTTCGCATGCAGAATTCAAAAGTTGTTTTGCCTGTGGCATGATGCTTAAACATCTTCCGCATCACACTGTACCAAACAAAAGGAAGATTATGATTGCAACGTGTTGCTATTCCTCTGTATAAGGCCACAGTATATTGGAGGCTTAGCTTTGACAATGAAGTTGTAAACCATTCCAACATAAGAAATGCCATTCGCATTGTTCAGCGACATCGCACAAAATTCATTGCTGCCATCAAGTCACTTAATTGATACATTGTGAAATAACGTTGGAAGACAATAGATGCGACGATATTCAATGTGATTGGCGTATCTTTCTTTTGAGATGAACGTGAACATGTTGCGTCGTATATGTGGACTTTTTGATGCACATCTAGGGTATTCGATCGTGTGCAGCACAAGCCACACGCTACACTGCTTGCATCGGGAGCAAGAAAAGCATTTGTTTAAAAGTCGCATCTGGAACTTCGAAGACTTTTCGAGCTGATGCACAAACATCAGCATAAAATTAACATAAGAATAACATAATATAAGTACACATTTATTTATTGGTGAAACAAAAAAAAAATGGAGAGAGAATGGCGCGTTCACAAGGCAATCACATTCATTACTTTAACACATCCACTTGTTCCCCATCATCACAACATTGCAATGGTGCACCTTATTCTTATGCTGCCACTTTATAAACCATCTCCAAACTTATATGCAATAATATGTTTTTCGCTTTGGTGCCCTGCCACTACCACAGCATATATCAACAGATAAAGCAACATATTTATGCGTACATATCTCAGTACCAGACATTCATCACATTGAGTCTTTTGTTTATACCAAAACTTTCCTCATATACTTACAACTTGCCTCCAAACCAAATCCACCTTCTTCCTTCTCACATGCATGCGATGTTGCATAAAGCATAGCATACTTAAAGTGAGCAGCATTCGCAATTTTGTCTTTAGCGACGAATGTGTGCGCCAACGGAAATAAACGAAGACAAAATAATGTATAAATAAAATTCAGAAATAAAAACAAGCGCATAATATACGACAACAACAAAAACAACCACCTCAACTAATGTGACAATATTATGCCAACTTAAAGACCTTCTTTAATGTGACACCTTAACTCTCATTGTGACGCCTTTCGGCGTCACACGAGTGCGTACTTTGCCACGATTTATTTCAGAGCTTTTCTTGTTTCAACAACATCAAATGGGACAAAGTGGTGGCGCTATATTCACATTACCATACGCGGGCGACTTTGACTCCCTGCAACACAGTGCAGTGTTGTAACTTTAGTTCATACATGGTGCAATACATTATAGCAGAGTTTTTGTTTTTGCACACAAAACTATAAATTCATACACGCATGCAGAAAATTAAGGCAAACAATTTATTAGCGGAATAGCATGGCACTTGGCTGTGTCGACGATAACGGTCATTGCGGCTTCATACACTCACAAAGTGATGCGTTTTGCTACACTCTTATGTGACGGAGACAAGCTGGGAGCAAGTTGAGTTAATGAATTGATGGAAAGGGCGCCTAATATGCGAACAGCCGACTGACGAAATACATTATAATATACTTGTATAATGTGTGACAACAGCCAATGAGGGGAGCATGGGGATTCAACGACGCTTCAGGACGAAAGTGTGCGAGGGCAGCTTCAGCGATACAGAAACAAAATAGCTAAGAGCTAAAACGTTAAGCATCCAAGCACCCATATAGAGCTAACATATAAGCGACCAAAAAGAATGGGAAAACACTTAACAAAAAATAACCCCATTGAGCCAATAAATTCACTTGATCTATGTGCCTTCTTCATGTGTTTATGAGAATGTGTGAGCATTTTACTTTATATCTATAAAACACTGTGGTGCCCTCACATGCGAGACTTGACTATCCTGCCAGCAGCCATCGCTTCTGAGACAGACACAGATTGTAATCTCTGTTTTTATCTGTGCGCACACCATTGCACAACCTAAAGTAAATCTCGTCAATAACATAATTTTCTCATTTTTTCCCCGCACTTCTTATATTGTGGAAACTCTTGTGTGACCAAACGAAGAACAAAATATAAACTGTAGAATGTAGATGGCATTACAACACATCACCTGAATAAAGTCAATGCAAATATAAAATAATAATACAACACAACACATCACTAATACACCGATTTGCATTTACTGCCCAATAAACCATCATGGTATCCAAGGTGGTGGGTTGCCTTCGGATGAATATACGTGGACACCAACAACCAGCCACCTCGCAATTGCGCTAGAACGCGCACGCCAAATGGATCTCGCGCGTACACAAATATACGAGTAATCGAATGAGAGAAATCACACACAAGACACAATCAGCAATCGAATATTGAAGTGCAAAAGCAGAATAAAGAAAATAAAAATGCACCAAGTTATGCCAAAAGTGGCAGAAAAGCGCAAAATATACATCAACGGACAAGTCAAATGTGTTTTGCCGCCGCTCGCGCTGCCTGTACACTGTATGGCCCCAAACCCAACATATATAGCAGTATTTATACATATCCCCATGCTATGTTTAACCATCAATATTTGCACATTTATATACGAGTATAAGTATACAGTTGGAAAGGGTTGTTGTTTTTGTATCAGCATGTCGTTTTTCCCCCTTCTTTTACACTTGATTTTCCGCATGTTCTTGTGAGATTTAAGATCCCTCGCTGCCTTTTTGCGCCATCTGAGTGAGAGCAGCATGCGTGTTAAGAATTAACTCGTCCTAATAAATCTGTCACAAACAACTCGATTCGACTTGATTCACTAGCTGTTTTCAATTTACTTTCCCGCGGGTTTTTCAACGTCAACATTTGTTTATTTTCAGTGTAAAGACGGCTTTTTTTTTATTTTTTTGCTGCGTTTTATTTGCTTTGCGCCTCAGCGTCAATGGCACGTTCTTCATCATCGTCTATATACAAAGTCATGGTGTAATCATAGACCATAGTCAAAACATCATTTGTTTATTAAAAATTGTATTTAAACAGAACAAGGAAAAGAAACGGACATAAATCATTATAATTTTAGCAATAATTTCTAATTTCAAATCAGGAAATCAATAAAATATTCTTGGGTAATATAAACTTGGCATATAAATGAATGAAAAATGTTGAACAGGCTTAATGCCAAATAAATACATATGAATGTAAATACTCTTATATTGCATGTATCACAGACAAACATAAGTATATAGAAACGATATATTGTACAGAAAGAAGTCACACAATTAATAATGTTTTCATAAATACATAAATAAATTAAATAAAATTACCAGGATCAATATTAATGTACATATCATCAAGATCACCGTATAGAAGTCACGTGACTAATTGGGTCACCGTTATGCCATTTCACGGGACCTACAGCACAAATCTACGTACAACAAAAATATATGCAGCGTCCACAAGGGGTGCTGTCAATCAACATGGCATATGTTTTATTTGGTACAAAATTCCTGCTCGTTTCAAAATAGAATATCATTTTCTATCAATTTGACAGAGCAGCCACATCCATCTCAATCGTTCTTATGTGTTTCTTCGTTTCTTAGATGTTATAATATGTTTGATTTCCACCCACACGACATTCATTCGGCAAACATTTCACAAAGTATAAGTATGGTGTCGAAACCACTGTGCAGAAATTCCGCGTCGAAAATCTACAAGACATTTTGATTAACCACAAACCAAAACTAAATTTAATTCTTATTTGTCACTCAAACAAATTTTTAATTAGTCAATTTTGGCAAAAGGATAATTGCTTGAGTGAAAAACGCGAAAACTGCACAAGGAATGCAAAAATAAAAAAATCCTCAGCAATTTATTTCAGAAGTGCATTTGCTTTCGCATTTCATCCCACCATCAGTAGCATTTTGCACAATTTTTCCATTTCTTCATAAATGACACATCAAAAAATCATTTAAGAAGCAAATATTAAGAGCAACGCAAAAGGAAATGTTAAAATAAAAAATTTCCATCACCACAGCAAAACATAATATTGTTGAGATAAAACAATAGTTTTTGAGCTTGTTTTGCAATTCAGACATCATTTTCATTAACATCCCTATTCATATAGCATGTTAATATGAATATACATATAAAAATGGCAACCATCATCGTGACAATGAGAAGAAAATTATGAAGCATGTACACTTAATACACACATTTGAATAAACGCAAAGGAAAAAGAAATGTATAATGCCAGGACTCAAAAAAGCTGCACAATGAGACATTAAAACAAGTCGACGAAGAAGAAAAGCACATCAACCCAAAAACTTCACCGCAAAAGAAATGTACATTGTACACAGCAGAGATGAGCAAACCAGGACAAATGAGTGGGACAGCCACGAGATGGATGGACACATAAGAAGGGAAATGCGCCAGATTATCATGGGGAAAGGATTGAAAAGTAGGTTCGCAACAGCAAACACTAGATAAAATGGATTGTTGTGGGAACAAGTGGTATGAGAAATTTCCAACATGGACATGGTGGAAGTTGCTTGCTAAGGGTTGGATCTGCAATCTACATGCATACAGTAATGTGGGCTGCGGTTGGAAGTGTGTGGACAATGGCTTTGTCTATTTTCATGTACACATCCTTAGAGAATGAATAATGCGCGAATTCAAATATATTTTAAAGAAGTAAAACAAAAAAACAGAAAATACAGAGTAAGTAATTGTAAAAAAAAAAAACAATGTCACACCAAGATAAAATTGAGCCAAAATGAGCTAAGTATGGAGTTGAGATTGAAGAAGAGTCATTCAACACACACACGTACCACACTTGTATGCACTGGTCACATAAAATACATTGTGCACCACATACAGTTATTTGTATGTTGGTATATAAAGTGTCTAGGGTATTAGAAGTGAAGTCCCTTTGTTTTATTTTACACAGCACCACAGCACCAATTTTCCTTTACCTCCCACGGTCCCACTCGACAACCAGTACAGTTACTACCGACTCCACTGCTCCGCCAGAGAGTCTAAACCCAGATTCAACCCACTGATGGATGCTAATGAAACATATTCGTGGCGAAGGACAGGAAAGATGAATATACATGTATGTTTGTGTGTGTGTGGAGAAGGGTGGGAGAGAAGTGGGAAAAAAGTATGGCAATAGGAGGATGGATAGCCCAAGGGTGTAACTTGTCTTGAATTGTCTTGACAGCTCTCTCAAGTTTTATTCTTTTCATTTGTGTGCTTCTCATAGAGCAACACCACATACCACTTCCGCATCATCCCCTAAACATCAGAAACGGTGCACTCACACAGGCAGACGGATAATGGACAAGAAGGAACACACACAAAAAAAAAACGAAATGCCAGGAAAACGCAATGAATAAAAAAATAGTGTCGGCGATGAGAATTAATAGCAATGGGCAAATACTTACAACAACGAAGATTGGGAAGCGGTTTGAATGAAGGATTTTCCAATTTAAAACACATACATCAACATTATACGCATACATAGACAAAACACAAAATTTAATGTTAAATGAAAATGTATGACAGGGTAAAAGTTTTCCCTACAGTTTCTCATCATTCCACAAAAGTAAAAAATCAGTTCTCTGCTTTCTGGAGTCCTTTAAAATTAGACGATTATTTTAAAACCTGCGATGTATTATTCTATGCCCTTATACAAAAAAAAACCACACTTGCTTTAACGCATACGGCTAGACATTAAAAAAGAAATTCATGATTTTGTGTGCTGTATCATGAAACTTACCCAACATCACACCAACGTCATTTAACTGATTTTTCACCCCCTCCCCACCCACTTCCCCAAGCAGTCTTTACTGATATTATTTTATAAACAAAACAAAGGGACGAAAATCCATATCCTTTTTTTCCTGTCGACTATAAAATACACTTTGATAGAGCACATTCTACGCTATAATTTTTCATTATATTTTATTTCTGCTTCAGTTTGTCGGAAACCCGTATTTCACTCCATTTACTGCCTTACGGAGCTCACATATTAGCCCTCGCGTGGGTGTGAGTTTTTGATGCTCAGCGGGTGGGTGATAGATCTTGTTCAGCGCATGTGGGTGTATGGATGTGGTGTAACTGGGCAAGTACACACACATGCGGATTGTGGATGTTAAAAGTCGAACAGTGAGACGCTTGTGACAAGTCGACGTCACATGCATCCAAGGCGACATCAGCAGCAAGCTTAACACATATAACCCAGGGCTAGGGGCAAGTAAGCAAGTGGCCAGAACATGTGAATGCACAAAATGCTAGAACTCGGACTTAGCAGACATTATAGCAAGAGTAAGGGTGCAGCTCTCTTTCTTTTCTTTTTTTTTATGCATGAATTACTGTATCAAAGACCGGATGGAAGTGATTTAGTTATAGATATATACATTGCCCATACAATGGCTTTTGTTTTATGTTTTGCAGACACTGTACGCGTACCTATTATATTCATGTACTGACCAGAGCGTTCTAATTTTTTATGTCACATGACTACTTTAAATATGTCAAAAGCTTTTGTTCAGAAGGATTTGATAGGAATATAAAAAACGAAAGAAAATAGGGGGGGAACATGGTCCATGAAATCAAAATGGATATTAATGTACACAAATGAGAGTCGCCATATTATACTCTGTTATGTTCCGAGATTCAACTCATTTCAATGTTGAAGGCTGTCAAAAACTACATTCTTCTGAAATGGCAACAATTAGCCATTGGATTGCTGTTGGGGATGAATTGTGTAAACAAGTGTACGAACATGAAAGTCAAAAAATGAACGAAAATGAATGGGAAAAAAGTGAACATCCCTCAGCACGGAAAACTTGAAGAATAGCAGACAGATTGTGTATGTTAATTGTCAAATGCACAATCAAATGACATTGAAGGCAAAACGGGAAACCAAAAAAAAAATTTGTGGCATCATCAGTTTGCAAATAAAACACATAATAACACAGTGTAAGGAAGGTTGCCAGGGGGTCGTCCAGAAACACACTATCCATACATGGCGACATATCATAGACGTCACATAAATTGTTTTCCCTATATGCAGCACATATATCCACATTCCCATACAAATTTACACATATGAATATTGAAATGAATGAATGTCCACTCGTTGTGCATGTGGCCTATTTTGAGCGACAGAGGAGCAACAAGCTCATGTTATGCACGTACACATATACTGCGAAATCCAACCACATTTCACACACAATAATATTACCTACATATAGTTATGGGAAAATGGAGCTAAACAGTCAAACCGTCCAAATAGGATATGACCGGGCAAAGACACACGACAGAGGTGGGGATATCGGTGGGAGGAAAATCCATTATGAAGATGACATATTATGTGTAGCATTTGCTTTTCTCTTTATTATTAGGACTTCACTCTCCTGAATGTCCCGTATAGTACGTTTCTCCTGCCGCGCTCAATTTCGTCTCAACCACGATACCCGTACACTGCACACCGTATACAAATACCAGCTAACGGTCCCGTCTTGTGCAAACGTCAGTTCAAATTCAAACGTTTTTAGATATGTGATGTGAAGTATGTGGAGAAGAATGACATTGCCGAGAATTGGGTGGTTTGGGCGAAATGACAGAAGCTATGAATACAGTACACCAAGGATATCAAACAAATAAGTAGCGTCAGAAGGGGTTAGTTGTTTCACCGAAGTTGGATGCAGTAGAATACATACGACTATAACTATTTATATAAAACAGTTAGAAATGACCGACCAGAAATTGTCCAAATGCCCAGGTGTCATAATCTCTACACCACTTTTGATGTGTCACCTTTTGAAATGCTTTTGTACTCTCATTCCAACCCTTTTCGCCTCTGTATTGGATTGTATCGTCACAGTTATGCATTCAACTTACATTAGTTCTATTAAACCCCACACACAATATAATATGCATTCATGAAACACAGCAGCATCCAGCAGCTACTGTTTCTTTGACATAATATGTGCAGGCGCATCAGAGCATCATTATCATTCCTTTTTGCAAAATAATTTCTATGACGGTCTGGTGTCAAAGTCTAACTAAATTCAATGCATTTACCAGTGGCCATGGCGACTGTAATTCCGTGTGGAAGCTCAGCAGAAAAGATTAGGATCTTCCTTGTTTTTAAGCAGAACGGCGTACTCACATATTCGTATACCTAACTAGTGTTTAACTATATTAAGCGAGTGTATTTATATCAAAAAGTCTGCGTTGCGAAACAACGACCCAAAGAGACTTTGAAGAATTACCCCACATTATATTACATTGGACATAATAAAAAATGGCGCAAAAAATGTAAGGTATATAAAATAAAGTGAAATAAAGGTAAAGTAAAAAAAATTGTGGAAGAAATAAAACAAAGATGAAAATCACAAAATCATTCTCTTGCATCAGTGAGTCGTCGCTTATGCAAGAGTCCATCCACGTCCCAGCTCTCATTCATCTGTTTCTAACGTCAAATGGGATTAAGTTGTTATCTGGGCCTCTTTACTGTGAGATATATACGCACACACGATTTTTGTGCTGTCTCGCGATGTTTTATTTTCATGCAGTTGAAGTTATGTACTTGTGTATTGTAAGCAAAACCTCAGACTTAATCAACTTTTAGGGTATGTTTTGCTATAAAATGCATTTACTTCTGAAGTTTGAATAAAATTTACTTATCATAAATGAACACCTTTGGGTTAATCCCAACTTTAAAATTTTGAATGAATTTGATTTTATTGCAAAGCCTTCTTAGAGGAAATCTGATGAGTTTGATTTTAAATTCATTTGTGGATTGTTAAAAAAATTTGTAAAATGTGTTTTCTGACTTAAAATTTGATTTTTAATATTTATCATGATATAAAAAAATTATGCGAACGCTCAAAAACCAGTAAACTTAGGAAACTGACAGATTGATTTCTGCCATTCCACTTGATTTACTATTACAAGCTTTTCATATTTATTGTACTTTGACAATGCAACCTAAAAGATAAATATTATCACAAATTAAATGGCATGATCATCTTAAAAGAGAGTTACAGATCCGGCTTTTGCAGTTGAGATCGAATTTCGTGGGCGCATTGAGTGATTAATTTTATATTAAGAATGAAGAATAAAAATCCAAAGACGCGTGAAATCCGTCTGTTTAATTTTAAAACAAATAAAAAAAAAAACGAGACTGGCCACAAATAAAACGCGTGTGAGTATGTGCAAATTGAGTGCACACACAAATTAGGGCAATCAAACTGAAAAACGTGTCTCAATTAATTTTTGAGCTAAATATGCGCTCGGGAGACGGAAACGCACCATACATTTAATGCGAATATTATGAAATAACCCTACCGCACTGCAAGTGTATTTCGCATGAGTGTAAATCGCCTTGACAGTACTTTTCTACATATAATATATAGTGTAAGCTATATGTTATCGTACATTATACACATATGTGACGATGCCAGCATATGGGCAAACTTGTGTGCACATAAATATAACGCACGGGATGGCACATACGAAAATTATTTGCAATAAAATGCAATGAACATGTTGCAATTAAATTGAGGCTGCGAAATTGCACCATCCGGAGGATGGGCGCGGATAGATGGATCTGGAAGGCGCTGGCAATCGTACAACAATATTATACTCGTATATATGTGCACATGTACGTATAGAATATATAGATAGGAGCGCGCTTCCCAATACACTATATGGCATACTTCATTATATGTACTACATATGTATAGGGGGATGGAATGGCGTGGCGCGGTGGTTTAATGGTGTGTCAGTATATGCAGCAGCGTGTGTTTACGTACGCAACACTTTATGCTGCAAAAACAATTCCAAACAACATGTTCGGCAATGGATGCGCGAAAATTTATTTTAATGTCTCTGTCCAGGCATTTTGAATATTTGTTTTCTCTCGGCGCGTTGCCCCAAAACATACGCACATCTTTATTACAAAAGCTATGGGTGTTGAAGGGAGGGCAACAACAGCATCAACAGCAACAACAACAACAACAACAACTACAACATCATCACAACAAAAAATTAAATCGTTTCCTTCTTTGATTCCTCCCCAGTGCCATATACATTACATACAGCAACGGACGCACAGTCATGGTGTTCTTTTTGCATATATACCATATGAACTTTGCGAATTTATTATGTGCAACACATTCAACTGCACTTCTACAGTATGGTAGGCATATTATGCGTCTCTATCTTTACATTTTTGTAATCCGGTAGAAATGGTATACAAAACGCACCTCATCGCCTCGATTAATTGCATATGTTGGTTGGGATGTCGGCGTGTGAATGTTTTTGTGTGTATGCTTTGTTTTTGTTGCTGCATCGCGCTTTCGGTGGCGCGACAATTGTGGCGTTTATTTGCATCTGGTGTGTACCGCGTGGAAATTATATCGACACAAGACACAAGCATGGCATCGTTTAAGAAGTGAAGCGCAGGGAAGTGCAACAACAAAAGGACTATTAAGTAACAAAACAGGTGAATTTAAGCGCTTTTTGTTTCTGTACGCCGCACACATCTATATATGTATGTAGTTGCGTTAGTTGGTTGAATGCGCGCGTTTGTTGTTGTTGCTGTAGAGTGTTGTTTTTTTTTCGTTGCTATCCAAACTGCATGCTCTATGATATGTTAGTTTTATGTATATGGGGTGTCACACACTACTAGTGTGGCAATGTGCATATTGGCGCTTGGGTGATAAATCGACAGCTTACAAACAGCGAGAACATGGGTGTTGTTTATTGTCACGTTATTGGGTTCGTTGTAAAAGGATTAAAACAAATTGATTGTAAATGTTTGGATATTTTCGCAAAATCTGCGTGTAATAGAGAGAAATTGTATGTTTCGATTGCAACAATCCTGGACAAATCCAGTAAAAATTATTTTCATTTGTGAAAAAGGCCCTGCCGATGACCCAGCGAAAGCCGTCTTTGCGGGTAGACTTGTAGAAGCACGGAGACAAGGAAGACCTCGTCTCAGATGGGAGGGATTCGCAAAAGCACTTGGAATACCTAATTAATGAACCGTGACGAAAAACAGCTCGGTATAGAGCAAACCATTTTAATTTTTAAATGTTTAATGAAATTGCCAAATACATAGTTGTTTCTACAAATTTTAAAATAATTCTGTAAGTCCGTTTTTTAAATCCCTCTCCAAGATATATCATAAATTGACGGATCCCTTATCATAAAATATTATTTCTGCAGTAAAATGTTTCATGAAAATATTAAAATTAGCGAAAGAGCTCAAACCACATAATCTTTCAAAACAGATGTTCGTGCCAATAACACTTTCATCACACACCATATTGTACTATGATTCATCCACAACGACATTCATTCCATAAGTAACTGCTACCCTTATCCAATAAACATTCAACTTACGACTTTCTACTGTTTAACTGCCGCACATCTAAATCGAATTCCTTTAAGCTCTCACGCAATAATTCCCATATTCCGTGTTGACATGTATAATTGTCTGTTCACCATATCAACGTCAACCATAACTTTAGCACCACGCAACCAAACGCTGCAGCATAGAATACGTACAAGTACTACGAAGCTATACTGCAGTCTAAGATATTATGCTTATCTTATGTTTCGACTTTCGAGCAAAAAATATATATGAGCCACAAGACTGATTTGCATAAATGTATACGCTAGCATACACACTCGCAAACGAATGAATGCTGCACTGCTTGTTGATTATCGGATCTAACATAAATATTGTTCAAGTGCAGTGAGAACATATTGCATGTGCTATTCGTATGTAATATTATGTGCATTACCTACAGGTTATAAGTATAAATTGTAAATATATATTTTTATTATATTCTATATGATTGGTGAATCGGCCTAATCATATATTCATACACAACAACATAAATATGTGCTCGTGTGTGTAATTTTTGCGCAAATGCTTTTGACAAGATCGCAAGTTTGGCTTCGACGTTCAAGCACTCAGACAATTTATTTGTTAATGTTTGTTTGCACAAAATGCATTTACGTTTGTGCCAACATAATGAAACATGTTTATATTTCCTGTCGTCCCGGTAAACACCTCTCATCCTCATGCAAGAGCCATGTGAAATCCGTGGTTGCAGTAGTGCCGAACTGAGCGACGACCAGCCCTGAATGACGTATTGTCGATCCATTTCAAAATGTCCGTCAGTCACGATACGACATGGTGTGTTGAGGATTTAAAACAAACTCTCCATACATATTTTTTTGATATACTTGATAGGAATATAAATTATAATTCAGGAGTAAAAATAAAGCACCTTCTGCGTTGGTGTTAAATATGCTGAAAGCACATAATTTGTTATGAATTACTGAAAATTCACCTAAATATAAAATAATGAAAACTAGACAATAAGTAAGCTAAATTATTTTATTTTTTCTACCACTGTAAGTTTATTCTATACTTTTTCACCCCCCAACTCGCAAGGCACAACTATTTAGCACAAAATTATGTGTGGTGCAGCATAAGGGTTGTTGCAGAATAATAATACATATAGTGAACGTGCAGACACAAACACGTGCATTATATAAACACATATAACGACTGAAATATGGCAACCGAATTATAAATGACTCTGAAAAAGAAACAGACAGACAGCAGTATGTTATGTGACAAATGTCAATCATATTTTACATTGGACAGAAGAAATTGCTCAACTCGGTGGTTCTTAATGGAACGAAAACTTATGCCACATATATACAAAATGGGAGCAGTTGGGGTGAACTTAACCGTCTGAGGCGCACTCATTTCATATGACATGATATGAGGAGAAGTTGTTGCGGTGTCGGGGTGGTATAAAAGGTGCAATGAATTCTTTGGCCAAAAGTTTTGGTTGTGTCGGCGAAGAAAAAGGATTCATATAGGTACTGTGAAAATTCCCACCCTTAAATGTGTGGATACGGGAACGTCAAACTTTTTGATGGTTTCCTTGCTTCTTTTTTTGCCAACATTTCGTCAACATTTATTTTTATGTGAAACACATAAATGTCACTGCTTTATGCGATTTTCCGCAGAGCTTACAATTTTATCACATTTTGAGGGAATAAGGAACCATCAGGAAGTTAAAATTATATGACACATTTATGCTATGTAAGTGGTTTTCTAAATTAAATTTTAAGTTTAAAAATTAATGATTAATAGAATTGTGACATAATATATTCATATTAAAGTTTGAGGAAAGTTCAAAAAACATGAAGTAATATCAATAGTTTGTGTCTCTCTATTATCTTTCATCAAGCAATAAAAACATGATTTCACCTTTTACCATAAAAATACAAAACAAATTTATTTCGACTATTTTATGCGGGTGTGGATCGTGTAGATCTTCTTATTATACACAAAAAACTGGTCATTTTAATAACAGGTGGGACGCGTAAAAACATTCTAAACGTATCCAAAAACTATAAAAATTTAATGATGATAAATTGTTTCGAATTGAAAAAAACTAACATAGAAAATCACTCAAATTGTTGATTTGATCTATCATATTAATTGAATATCATAAACTCGCACCTTCATATTGAAAGAATCGAATAAACATCGCATATATTCAAACCATCAACGCACGCGCCCGCGCCCATAATACATTTAATAAATTCTTAAATATGTTTCGTGAGTTGATTATGATTGAAAATAGTCTCAATTGATGCGGGAATTCTGACAAATTATTATTTTGCAGTTTTCAAAAAATATCGCTGGATCAAATAAACTAAAATATGAAAGATATTTCGATTGTTAGAAACCTTTTGTGTCTTATCGTATTTTTAAATGGAAATAAATGTACGCACAATCTCCACTGATTGACACTCATGTCTTTTAAATTTATGAATTTTAATTTTCAGTAAATGGAATGTGGAATTTCCCCGAGCACAAAATATCAACACACAACTACGGGGCAAAATTTTGAGATCTACGTTTAATAAATTGTATTAAAATATGATTTTAAGCACTGCACAATCTGTTTGCAAAACAAGGAGACAAACGGATGATAACTGTTTCTTGTGGTCATTTCATCGAACGGATCTTGATTCTTAACACCTTTTGCCAATATGTCCAAAACACGCATAGAAGGTTACAATAATCTCGCAGGAGTCGAGTACAAAACGTTTAATAATTTATTAAATTTTATTTTGTTTATCGCATAAGTAAGGTTTCATAAACAAAAATAATATGTTTAATCAAAGCTGTAAACACATCTAAGAAACGCAATGCGGAGACGGTATGAGTTCGTTTAATGCTTTTGAGTAATGCGACGAAAAGGTATCCGAGCAAGAAACAGACAGAATCTTTTAAGCTCATTACATAAATTAAATTGTGAACGCACATTTTCTTTTATTCTGTTGCACAGTCATTTGTCTGCATGATACATTTGTTAAAGGTTATAATGGGCTGTTGCACCGCTGATTGGTCGAAACGCTTTTAATTTGAACTGCAGTTCCCTCAATCACACGAACATATATTGTAGTTATGGCCATCATTCCTACTTAATATTGTCTAGCTCATAAAGAAACATTCATCTTTTTATGATTATTGTTATTATCAAATCGTCATTTGAAGGGAAATTCTTTCATAAATTTCACTCTGAAATAAAATTGACATCTCCGCACCGGCACATTATCTATTATTGAGACCGTATACACCCTAGCATCTCATTTTGATCATAGAATTTGATTTATTAACATTAAGAAGAACGAAAATCAAATGGGGAATATAGCAGCTGACATACAGAAAGTCTTTCATTCTTTCACCAAATTTCAATTCAATTTCTTTTCCCCTTGGTGTATTTTCTTTTAAATTCAATGTATTCATATATTGAAGATTGAAATTAAGTCAAGGAATTTTTATATTATTCCTGAACACATCTTTTCTCTGATATGTGGCCGAGCAACCCAAAAAGAAATCACTTAAAATGAGATAAAAAATGCATTTTGAAGGGAAAAAATTTTTTTTGTCGAAAATGATTGGATAAGCATAAAAAACTATAATTCTACGAGATGATGCTGGTCGGCACGGATCAAATGCGATTCCCATATCCGTACATACACTGTGTCCCGTAGCCAGACAAGGAGAGCACAACGAATTTGTAGGTCATAAATTTACGGATTGCGGGGTTTTGTGTCTGTTTATACGCACTATAGGGACGCCAATCTATTGACTTTCACATTGCGACGTGCACCAAATACTCTCACACACTGCGTCGTGAAAAGATGGATAGTTCCCTTTTTAACACCACTGTCATGATGTACAACATCCCTTAAATTTTGTATAATATGTCTACCATGCGATCGTTGCATATAAAATGCATTATAAAAAACAAAATGAATGGGATCGGAAAGTCTACACACATAGGTATACGAGAAATATTTGTTAGGGCATTCTTTATCAGAGTGAATGATCTTCAAGATGGAGCACACAGCACGTAAAATGGTTGAATGAAATGGGTATGAGCTGTACAGAATGGAGATCTCAATTTAGAAGCACTTAATAATTAAGATAACTGAATTACATGCGGGAAAAGAAAGTTTTGAAGGCAAGTCAAGTGCATGAATCATCTGCTTAAAGACCTAATGAATCTGTTACGGATCATTCAGTCTCATACATATAAGTAATTAAAAATGGCGGAGTTACATCTTAGTTCGATCGCATAAAAGAATAATACTTTTTTTTAATTTTAAACTGAGTGATGATTGTTGATCATTCTGCTTACATTAATCAATTTCAAATCAATTTGTACGTTGTCTACACAAAACATGACATACATTCGTGCAATATAATTACTCGTGTTTTAAAGTTTAAACTGCACCCCACACTCAACCCCAATACATAATTGCAATAAAACGTTCGCGCTTTGATTTGAAATGACACTCTACCCTGCAAAAGTTGAACGTTCCAACAACCTGACAATGCTTCAGCCCTGATTAATTCCATTATCCACAACATGTATTGTGAAGGATGTACACTTGGTGGATGGATGACGCTACTAATGGTGGTTGTAGTTGGCGCAAGCATTTAACAATATCACTTGCTCTAATTTGACGTGGATCATCCACATGCCCTCTCCTCCACGTTCGCTCATATTAAATGAATGTACGACTTTGTGCAACAACTGACTGACATGCCATGAGGAGATGTGCTGTACCACCATTCCTTTGCACGATGTGTGAATGCATTTGCCTGACACCACACATAACTTGCAACTTTAACATAAACTAAGTATCAACAATATACACATATTATGTGCATCTATATAAACGTATGCTGGAGATAAACAAGAATCTAAAAGAGACTTATGCTGTATGCACTATATGTGGCTATGATATGTGATGGTATTAGGAAGCGCCGCAACTATATAAAGGATGTTACATGTGCGAATTAAATGTAGACACGAGAATGGGGTGAGCCCCATATAACTGTATATATTATGTGTAACGCAAAAGGGTTATTGTGAGGCGAGGTGTTTTGCGGAAGTTGCGCGTCGAGTGTGCGGTGACTGATGGGGAAACGCGCGCTCCGGCAACTGCATTTTGGTTTTATAACATCCAGAAAAGACAAAAAAGTGTCACTAGTTTTAGATCAAGAGAACTTCCCAAAGAACATCTAAACGGCAGCGATGTCGAGAATGAGGCAACAAATACAACAAAATGTCAGTCTCTGCCCATCTGTCTTTTCTGGTGTCACTTAGTATTTATCTAGTGTATGGCAAGTGGGTGGTATAACAGGCTGTTATCTGCTTCTCCCGTCTTTTCTTCAACCCTTTTCATATATGCAAGTGCCTTGTTGCTGAAAGAGAGCAGCCGAAAGGAGAATGCGGCATAAGTAGTATGCACATTTGAGGGTGTTGGTGATGGTGTTGGTTTGACGATGGTAATGGCAATATGGTGGTTTTTAGTTACCATTGAAGGGAAAGTGAAATGGAAAAGGGGGATTTGTTGGCCTCTAAGCTAGAGCACAAGGAGTAACAAAATGAAACGAGCAATTTTGAAGTTGAAAGACAACAAGTCACTGTCCTCAATATTCCAGTAGTAGCGTCATTGTGTCTGCATACATTTATAGGAAAAGTCAGAGACTATGATATTGTGTAGGGTGGTTGTTTCCAGCATCTAGATGAGTCGAATGACACGCGACACAGACATACATTAGTCAGCCACTCCGCCTAACAATACTCAAAAGCAATATGCAATCATTTAAGCTGAAACTGGCCGAAATTTTGTGGAAATTCAAAGATTCTGTTAGTTGTAATTGTCACCAGAGATGTGCTGAATTGGTAAATTTCTTTATTGAGAACCTATCATTTAGACATTAGAAAAATGAATGTATATACGACACTAAACACCCCAGAAAGAAGTATGAACAGAATAAATGTATGCAATTTCTAACCCAACTGGATGCCATGCCATGGCGTGAACCATGCAAACATAAATAACAACGACCTTAATTAATGATAACCGTACGTCCGAAAAGAAATCAAACAACGGAAAATTGAAAGACGTCATAAATAAATCAAATAAATTGCATGTATTAATAAAACACTGCGTGGAAAAATGGCTAAGATACTCACGACAAGCAAAATAATTTCACATTTTAATTTGCTACCCAGTTATATATGTTACACTACAATACAACGTCTTTTGTTTCTTCTTTGACTCGTTTTTATAATCCACACAATACTTATTGTGTTTGTGGATTTTTCCTTTATTCTCGCACTGCAGCAATGTTTCACTCGGTATATCAATCAGTTGGAGTTGTGGTTGTGTGTGTATGGCGTCAAGAAAACAACATCATTCCCTGATGGACGCATATCTCATGCGGCACAGTCACCCCCGCCCACACATATGTGCGAGGCCAAACAGTATAACCACGAGTACACGTTGGCACAGCATCCATCTCAACCACCCATCACATGGATGCGGGCGGGGGTGCGAAAAAAAAGGGCAAATCGCCAAAGTGTACATATGCATCATCACTGGATTGAGATTGCTGGTGCAGGCAGCAATGGTCGGGGGAGGTGGGAGGGGGGAGGGATAAGAAGTGTACAGGCAAACGGGGGAATAAACAAGGGATTCAGTGGTTGATATGTACGTTATTTATTTTGACGTTGACGAAATGGCGATGTCCAGTATGAAATTCATCATTTTCTACCCTCACAACATTTACCATTTATTTAGTGTGCGAGACGTGAGTTTTCTTTTACCGCAGAGCTTTGCCGTACGCTCAGCGTCTTCTCACTCCCTGTGAAGTGTACACATATTATACATTATACAACACCTATTGAGGCGCATCCGTTCTCGTCCAGAGACAAATGTATAATAAAAAGATGAAAGTGCGGTAAGGAAACGGACTGAACGAGAAAAATACTTCATTCGTTTTTGTCTTTATATTTTATTGTATATTGCGGTAATAATTTTTCTCTATGTGTCCTTCAATTTTCAGGATAAATTATTTTATTCTGTTTAGATCCGTCTCTTGCACACTCTCATACATGACTGAACCAATCTATCATTTTAAAAATCATTCGTCTGTATATCAAGATAATGTTTTGCTTCATAAAATATTTAATAAAAAAAAAATTTAAATCTTTTTTTAAGAATAAGCTAATTAGAAGGTTTAGAAAATGATTTTATAACTTAAATTTATATTACACAAATTGTAAACATTTTTATAAAGGTTTTCAACAACGCGAATTTCACTCAGATTTATAATGATATACAATGACATAAATCATTTAAATACCTTTGTTTTCTAAATGCATTCAACTCACCCACACGCAGTGGGTATGTGTTTTATAATAATTTGGGTAAATATAAATGTGCGAGACAGCAGTTTTATAGATTAAAATATGCGGATATACGTCAGTCCACCCAACCGTACACTATTCATATACTCGTACCCTGCATTGTATTGTATATTGATGGCTGTTTGAAAGAACAAAACGCCACTTTTTGGGGGTTTATTTTGCTGTCAAATAATTAGCCAAATTAATTCACAGCGCACAAAACAGGCATAAATTATGCAATGCACTCACACATCAGTGAACAGCCAATAAATTTTATAGGGTAACAAAAAAAAAAATCACACCATAAATGCATGCCTGCCGTGTATGATGGAAAACGCACACACAATAAATGTATGACTATCCCCGATTTTATAATAACGTTGATTTTTTTTTGTTGCCATTTGATATATGCACTAATTATGTGCATGTGCAATCGTGTGTGATGCTAATCGATTAGATGTTTCAGATACAAATTATTAATTTATTAAACAAATGTTTGAACTTTTTAATCGGTTTATGGGGTTAATTTGAATAAATTTGCTTGCATGTTTGTTGCCTCATTTTTGATATTTCATAATAAAATGAATAATTATTAAAGCTTAAAGCTTACACAGCGGATAGAAATATTTAACTAAATTACTGAAATTATTAGATTAAAATTATAATTCACTACTTTAAATTGTTTTCCTCTCGTTTTGTTGAACTTGTTACTCAAAAATATTCATGGAACGATTATTAATAGGTAAGTAATTGAGTGTTTATGTTCAGATGCCATGATCACATCACTGCCTTGTAATTAAGAAATATTATTCCGTACATCGGAATTTCTTGCAGCAATATAATATATTCACGAAACGGTAATCAATAAAGCTCCGATTACCCGACAGTACATGCCGTGTCAATCTCCCACCACAGTGCAGAGTCAAAAATGGTATGCCAGCTTGACATTACCACTCGAGAGACAACAGCTAAAAACAGACATAAAATTTTATTAATGCCGTCTTGTCACACAGTTCAATAAAACCCAACAAAAATACTCATATGACAATAAATAATTTTTTTTTAACATTTTTCTTTTCATATGCGTGAGTTGGGCTAGCCACATAATCGAACATATTACCGGGCTGCGATGTGTTTTCGCTTTTAAGCATGTATTTGGGCTTTTCTCATCCGTCTAATTAAGTTCTCAATCAAATGTTTGCTGTGTTAAAATTTGCTTTTTTCTTCGGCATGTAGCCAGCTGAGTTGTCAGCCTTTTCTCATAGTTTAAAGATAAATCTCCTTTCGTTATATAGAGGGCATGTTGTTTTTTGATAAATATTTTAATTTCATGCATTTATCAACATTGACGGATATTTGGCTCATCCTTAAATTAAATGTGTGTATGTAAAGAAAAAGGCGCCGATAGTCCAAGCTGCTGCTGTGAGTGTACTAAGTACGATGCATGCCATGACTATGAGTCCGCGCGCTTATACCAATCACCATTAATTTCTTTGTCGACTGACTTATTGGTTCCCACTGCGCGACTGAGACGTCTCTATATAATTTTCGACTATTTCTTTTGTATGTTGTCTTGTTTTTTTTTGTTGGCATTTTTTTTTATCAGCTTGTTTAGAGTATTTTGGGAGTGTTACTAGTCCGAGGATGACAGCGTCTATCGTTCATTGCGATGGACTTGCATCGCCGGTTGATTCGGTTGATTAGTCGGAGGTTAAATTATTTATGTTTCTCGTCTCACTCACATGTTGTATGAAATTAAATGGTTTCAATGTATCCCAGGAGGCAAAGACGGAGCAGAACAAACTGTCGAGCCGTTATTCGCTACAGTATTGCAGTGTGATGTTGATTAAATTGATATGTGTGCAAGACGGACGAAGAGCCCAGCACTCATTGGAAGCTGCCGACGACGATACGATGATGATGACGGCTGTATAGGAACGTTAAGTAGATAAATTATAGCTATTAATTAACGTCTATTTTTAAGATATGAGTTAATATCCCTGCAACTGACGCGAAACGAAACGAAGCACACAGCGTATAAAATACAAAGAATGTGGGAGGACGAAAGGGGCTTTGTGCGTCGTTGTACAAAAATGTATACGGATAGAGGCGAGCGATCCAATTTGGAGCAATTGGAGAGTGAGGGAGACATGCAGGTATAATAGCTGCACATAATTTTGTGCAGAGCAACGTAAATGTGTAAATGTATTAATGATATATGAGGAAATTGAATGGAATATATCAAACTATTTTCTCAATACTTTTACCTCAGATTTCACCTTCACAACCTCCCCAGGACGTCATATTATAATTCAACCAATTTAAGTTTCCATCGCAACCCTGACATGGTGTAACTCTATGTATATGTGTGCTTACTGCTTATACGTCGACACCGAGGGAGGTTCAATCGGCTGAGAAGACGAATGTAAATAGTACAGTACATGAGTCTGAAGAGTGGTGCAGTAGTTTGTGAATTGCAGCATAAAATGAAAGAATGAAATAAATCAAAGGATTTTACATTTTATTCGTCTTCCGCTTTGCAGCACAGGTACAGACTTGTTGTATACAGGTTTCTCAGGATGAAGATGGCGACCAATCATGCCAACAACAAAAACTGACATTTGAACGATATTATAAAGGTATATTGGATTGAAAAAAACAGCATTATAAATTCTTGTAAAAAATGTGTTTTCACAAATATATTGTTGAAAAGTTGTGAGTGTTGTTTGGCAGAAAAATATTGGCACGATAGATTGTGTGAATGTGCATTGTGCAAAGGGTTGTCTGCGCAGAGAGGTGGTCATATTTTACCTTGTTCTATATTAAAGTGCACCCTGAGTTATTATTTATTGCTTAATATAAAAGGGTGAAAATTAATGAAGCTTTAATTAAAAGAAACTATAAATTTATGTTTCATCCCCGTGCTTCTTTGTTGTATCTATAATATAAATTATCTGTATTACTACACCGATGAGTAAATGGGTAATCATGGAGGAAAATAAAGAAGGCCATTATTCAGCCAAAAGCTTCGTTACACGTCATGAACGGCTAAATGGTGAAAGTTTTGTGCACAGTGGTCATTAAAGTGCCAATGCAATTTATTTGCACCCTTTGTATGTTTTCTAACATGTGCGGTATGTTGTAATTTTGTTTACAAATTTGATAGTTTATTTTTCTTGAAATGCGGAAAAGTCCCAAAGAAAGTATTGAATTTTAGTTACAATATAAATTATTTATGGTGGATCAACGCATTTCTTTAAATTACTTAATAGTCATGACTTAACTTTAAAACCCACATTACAAATTTGCGTTCATTGGCCTTCAGGCATCAATCAGTCATCCCCATTCTTCAAATTTATGAAATTCCTAATTTTTGTCCCTTTTCTATTAACTGTTACACTTTTCAATGAACGTAATTCAAATATCACTTTTCACTTACGTGCTTATAAAACTCAGCATGCATTAAAATACAACCATAATATGCTGTAGTGTGCCTCCATCATCCACCCCATATTTTATATTTTATGTGCTATTTCTTGTACACATACTTTTGCCAGCACCCACCCTGATTGGATTTCTATCGCGTTTCTTAATTCCATTTTGTGTGCATTTTGATTTGTGATCGTTGCGAGCAATACACAAAAAAAAAGAAGAAAAAAAAGGGGGTGGCAATAGCGCGGGTGATTGAAATAAAAGTTATTAACTGAGCGCTTGCTCGAGTGCAATGCACCACTAAACGCAATGTGGCTCGTATATTTAATTTTCGACCTCCTTGCCAAACAAACATCACAAGATTTCTTTATACTATATAGTACAGTAACAATAAATATACAAAATGTTTGTATATAGCAGCAAGCTCGTTATATAAAATATTATTGTGTTTGGTTACAAGACATAATTGACATTTTTAATTTAATGAGTCGTTCGCATGGTTGCGTTAATATTGGATGGCAATCAATTAGACGTCGTTTATGGGCACAGCATGTCACACAAATCATTCTACAAAACGGCTTGTTGACGATGGCAAAGCGACAATGAAATAGCCTTGAGTTTAGTTTTGATGAATTTCGACAGGTTTTAGCAATCTCTCATATATTGTACATTAATTTATGCCGATATTTGTGTTTAAAATAAATTTCTTCGTCTTATATTGTAGTTTATGTGATGTTGTCTTTTCTTTTTGTGGTCCCAAAACAAACACAATGACATCATATTAAAATGATCGGCGCACACGGGAATTCGATGCCGCATCGCACAAAAATCTGTCCAACAAAAATCTTTAAATTTATTGCACTTTTATTAGCAAATCAATAAAACATTGTCACATACTACGAAAAAAAAACACTGATTGTTTAATAAACAAATACATGTTTATGTGCGAGTCATTCGAATTTATGGCCCTCAATCATCATCAATGGCACCCAGCAGCAGCAGCAGCATCAACACCACCCGCACGGATATTCGTGCAGGGAGCAACAACAGCAGCAATAACACCCACCCCACAGTCATCGACATGTGTGTGCCATTGCACTGAATTTGCGTTTTTATTTTATTTTGACTCATACATTTTCATTTATATTTGTAATGTGTATAATACACATTGAAACGCACTGAACATCAATTGCACCAATAAATTACAACAATGTATCCTATATTTATTTTGATGTGCGCCCGTTGCACCGCACTGCCTCCCCCTCGCTGTAAACTCACTTTGCACTCAAAATAAACGGCTTAAAGACCCTGCCCCATATTTCCCTCCCGCATAATAAATTTATTGAAAAGAAAAGTGCGCGCGAAGCGTATACACTCATAGTGTGTAACTGTAATAAGTTTACACACACGTGAGGAAGCCTCAATGCATGCATGTACTCCATACACATCCCGGCATAATACGAAATGTGTGTTTGATGCCGCATTTACTATTAAGATAAGTATGAAAAGTAATAAATAAGGTATTCAATGGCCATAATATGAGGAAAATATGCAACGGGCGTAGGAGTCAATCACACAGTTGAGATGCTATACATTA
This sequence comes from Sylvicola cinctus, assembly GCA_963854165.1. NCBI lineage: Eukaryota > Metazoa > Arthropoda > Insecta > Diptera > Anisopodidae > Sylvicola > Sylvicola cinctus. The sequence continues at coordinate 55,978,493 of OY974082.1, forward strand.
GATAAAAAAGCAAGTCTGTGCATCGAGCTCGGCTGCTGCTGCTGCTGCACACGGGGACGAATAACGAGCGCACATATGTAGCGCTATATCCGCGACAGTTCGGCTCTATCACACACAAAATGTATGTGTGCAATGCAAAAATGAATTTATTCCCAACTTGGCGACATATATTATTTAAAGACATCATATAAATATTGATTTCAATCAAAAAACGACGCATTTGCATAAATACTTGAGTTTAAGTAGAATGAATGTGTTTTGCGAGCTCACTCGCCTTTCGTATCGTCTCGTATAATATAACTTTTTATAGTGGAAACCAAACAAGTACATTCATCAGACTATCTGTGTTTGAGATGCAATGTTGTAGTCAGAGCAAGCTTGTAATGTTCAACGTATAAAGATGAAATGCGTCAAGACAGACAGAGTGATTTAAGCATGACATTTCTGAGACACATTCATATCGTGAACCTCCCACAAATCTTCATATTATTTCGCATATCATCCACCCGCGCGTCACGTTTGCTCCTTCGTTTCATGTTTCCTTGCAAGGCAAAAGCATATATATTATTTATGCCTATCATGTGTGTAAAACTATAACAGCACATTTGAATGCATTTATATCACAAATGCGATATACTACATACGTATAAATAGTTTGTTATAGCTGCAAATCTAAACAACCACTTTTGCATAACAAAGTGCCGCTTTGACTATGGGTGCTCGTATATTTTGCAAGTTGCCATAAGATGCAAATTGTAAACAGTGTTATTAAACGAAGCTTCATTTTCACAACGATAAGACTTGCATTACATACAGTGTGCATTAGTTAATTTATGCAGCATGTAAGTGACTTTGCTCGATTTGTGACACTCGATTTAGTGAAAATGGAAATTAATTGTGATTAAATGATAACTGCATACAACGCTACGAGTGCTGCGAATGCATTCGTAAAAGGTATTTCTATTGCAAATTGCTGTGTTGTGTGTCTACAATATAACTATATACATTTAAGCGAAGCTCATATCACAATTGCATTCGCACTAACCGATTAATCTCAATTAATGGAATAGCTGAGTCAAGTTAATCCGCGGTTAATGGCGGTAAGTGCATCTCGTGTGAGTGTGTGATTCTTGATGAGCTCATAATTTATAATGTTAAATGCGACATGGCAAGAGACGTTTTATTGAATGGGGGTGGTTGTAAATAAATGATCATATGTTCAGTATTTATAAATGGTTTTGCAGTTAGTAAAAATGGTAATTCCAATTTGCTATCTCATGGAATCATTTATTTTTTTTATTAATTCTATTATGCGAGTTTAATGTATTTAATATTCAGTGAGTAAAGTAAATAATTTTTATGTACAATGTAAAATTTTAAAAAGTAACTAATTAAGAGATTCTTCCAAATTTGTAATTCAATCGTCATTCATCAAGACAAAAATCAAACGATGCATGACGGTGTGCATTTTACAGCATAATCTCAGCTGTGTTATTAAGAGACTGAAGAATGGACAGTAAAATTTGTCTGAAACTAAGTTAAGCGCAAGCATTTGAGCACAGATACAAATCCAGCAAAGCCAACCACTTTGCAACAATTTACTTTGATTTCATTCGCCTGTTTTCCCTTGAAGCCATTTTCTCAGTAAATAAATTAATAATAAAAATTATGTTTTGCATAATAAATATTTTATTTTATTTGTTAGGTTCCACTTTAGATTTAACAAAAAAAAAATTCTTCAGTCAGTATATTTGTGGCCATAACTTGTGAGTAAGTGTGTGTGAGTTCAGCAAAATCATTAACATCAAGAAAGCTTTTTAAGGGGAGTGTGGGGAGGCAATAATGCACAATAACTTTAATTTATGAGCCCAGCCTTTTGCTCACATTTTGCTGTTGCTTTTCTTGTTGCCGTGAAAATGAAGTTGTATAAATCAACTGGACTTCTCCTTTTTTGTATACCCATCATTTCAGTCTTGACTCGTTTACTCATACTTTGTTCATCATTATAACACAGTTAGTGCGATGTGCTAGTGATGGTTTTCAATTTGAAGTGGTAAATTCCCCCGCCCGACATATGGCGGCGCGAAAATGCAACTGCAATAAATTGTAATGCCCGCTGTACATGACACAAATATTGTGAAGATTTATAAATTTTGTATAAAATTATAGATATTATTTTAAAATGATGGTGTATTAAAAAGGAGACAGCAATTTGACTGGACGATTTGAACTTGCGAGATTGTATTGAGTAAAAATATGAGTTTTGCCTACATGTGGGAAAATGGTATTGTTATTTTGATGTTATTAAAGTTCAAAGGTTCTAATTCCATCCACATCATGCCATTGAATTAGAACGAAGCGCGACTCCAATCATCTAAATCACTCCACAGGCACCACAAAGCTGTCACCTCGCTTCGAATTGGTCCTTGCATTCAAATTTATAGCCTTGTCATTGCTTAATGTCTCTGATACATGCTACGTATCCGTACAATACATTTGAAATGAATGATCTCCCCCAAGCTGAAATTCGTCATCACAATGTAATATGTTTACCAAATGTAACCAAATCACTCATTCATTCGCAGCGAGACACGCATCATCTTTAACTTCGTCAACGCTCACAAGTCTTCATGTGTGCACATTGGATGGAGCCTTGCATTGAAACCATTTTAAAGAGTCAAGAAAACAAATCTTCATGTAATTTATTGCCGTTTTCGTTAAAAGATTGTGAAAAAAGGCGGCTCTCCGTGGAACATAAGTGTAAAAGCGACACGAAATGCGATGCGCCGCACTCCATTGAAATTTTTCTCCTCCACTTCGATAAAGCAGTAAATGTTGGGTTACTCAAGCAAATACCCGCCAAAAGATTCCACAATAATTTCTGCACAAAACGAGTGTTTAGCGCGGTTAAGTGTTAACACTTTAGACCTAATTATATACAGTCAAAGTATTTGCAAAGTATGCTCGAATATTTTGAATCAACCCACTCAGCAGGAGTTTGATGAAATAATTGCAATTATATTTACATGATCAACGCGTCAGTTTCTTGCTTTTTACTCACTCATTTTGCACACATGCACACACACACACACACCGCATTGGGCCAATTCATCTGCAGCCACAGCACACGCACAACATATGGACAGACTGGTTAAACCAGCATCATAAATTCTATAAATTATAACCGTTCGGTCTTGTTCTTGCGCGCTATTGCAATTGCTTCTGCATGCCAACCATTGAGAATATAAGCGATGTATATAGGTATAAGAGTGCTAATGCACCCGCAATTCCACCACGCCACATTTATCCACCGATGCCATGTCGATTTATAGTTGAATATCTGAGTTAAACAAATTCTGCCGCGTTGAATAGAATTTTATTTGTACTCACCATTTTCATCTTTATTTAACCAGCGGTATGAAGGTCGTGGCTGTTGCTTTGATCGCATGGTGATTAACGGATTACGGTGTCCAACCTCCTCCCCCAAAATGGTCTATGATATACTATCTGGAAACAAAAACGAAAAAGAAGAGCACATTAACATTGTTGTATATAATAAAATTTAACGATATGAAAATGCAAATTTTTTTTCGTTTGTATAAGCACGTTATTTGTGGCGCTGAGCACAATCCAACAAAAATTATGCTCAGGTGAGGTAAATGCCATGTTGTAATTATCATAGCACGGTTGAAAAAAATAAAAGCCGAACTGAGAAAGAGATTTGCTTAATATGCCCGCAACCAAATCAACAAATTAATAAATTGTTCCGGCCATACGTAAACTTGAAACCATCACAAAACGCCCACATTGTGACGGTTCGTATTAAATTCCGTGCATTAAAGAAGCTCCACAAACTCACAATACCTTGCATACTACCGACTGTGGTGTGAGACTTCTATAATATACAATAGTTAAGCATCCAACCTAACTAATATGCCGTCGCGCGGTTTGAATTGATGTGCTTTGAATTTATTGGTGTTGATTTGATTCTGCATTCAAGATCAGACCTTATCGCTTCCAACCATGGGAGCATAATAAAATATGTGGATTTAATTTCATATCAAGAGCTTCAGTGGCCTTTTCATCCAATTGCCGTCCAATGCGTGGATAAAATGTCTCTGCACTTTGTCACACAAGCACATCATTCACGATATGAGAAGCATTGCTGGAAATGTGTTCATATGTGGTAACGGAAGAAAGCATGAGTTGATCTTGAGGGGCAATGCAAAGTCAGCACAACACTGCATGTGGATATATTATGTGAATGACCAAAATAGGGACTAGGGAGACGCGGGTTTTGTGAAAACAGATGTATACAATAAATTATCTTATTTATTGTATAGTTATAAGAAATAAGTCTGAAACACATAAATCAGAAATATTTCTTTCCGCAGAGCATTCTGCGTATGTTCTTTATCATTTTTATATGTTATGTCTATGTGTATTTTACTGTAAACCACTGAGAGGACTAATATAGCATTAGAACCATAATGCACTTGATGTATAGGAAACTGTACACATTATGTGATGAAAATTAGTATTTATTTTCTTGAAATACATTTATAAAATCACAAATATATTATAGGGTTGAGACTTGGAAGAGAGAAATAGACTCTTAATCGGTATTTTATGGATCTTTATTATTAAAACATGAATTTTTATTGTTGCAGCCGAATTTGTTTAAAGAAAAAAAGAAGATATTTTATTAAACTAAATTAAAGCACCTCAATAGGAAGTCACCATATGTTAGATAAATTCAGAATGAAATTGCCAAAATGATAGATTGTCGATGTAATATTATATGAACGTAAAATCCAAGCGTCAATCAAGGTGGACAATTTTAAGCCAAACGTTTCAATATTAAATATTCAATAATAAAACATTAATAAAAGCTTTCAATGTTTTTTTTTTGTATTTATTAATAAATTTACATTAGAAAAGACGGTTCCAATACGAATCCTCCAAGACAAAATCCAATTCTTTGTGCACAAAATTATACTAATATTTTAATTCTATAACACAACTCTAGGTACATGTAATATCTAATTTCAAAGGAATAATAACATTTTGACATGCGTCAATTGATCAATGTGAATCATAGAATGCGATTACGTGCACGCAATTCAATTTTGACACGTCAGTCTTGAGATCTTCTTTCATTTCATTCATTTCACACAGCTCTAACAAGAAAATAACAATATCTAAGTTTGAAATTAACACGCCACCTTCTCTCACACAAGTTTTGCTCATCGATCCAGATTGATCTAACTGTGGTCTTTTGTTCCCCTTCTTTTTTTTTTGTATTCTATCCATACAGCCGAACCAACGATAATGTCCACAAATATTGAATTAGTTACATAGCACTAACGTCGATAGAGATTTAAAGTCTTGTGAGACGGTGATGAGATGAATACCTCAAACAATGCGTGTACGATTGGTTGATAGATTTGTTCGGCATTTGCGTTTATAAGTACACAGATATCGAATCACGAAATATGTCGAGAATAACCATTGTAATTGCGTGAATGTGCTTTTATTTACAGATGAGCCAATATGCCGCTTATGAGTTTGGTTTCGTAATCAGTTTATGTGTATAATCCCTTCACGTCAAGCATGGTGATGTCGACTTGTTGGTGTCGGTTTGATGATGATGCCGACGATAATGATGTCTGTAAATGGTTGTGAATATTCCCCCCCCCCCCAGAGGATATCTTTAATTTGAATTACAACTTTAAAAGTTATGATATATTTATTGGAAGTGAGTCAACATTTGAATGTGTAATGATTGTAGTCTGAGTATTAAGCACGAGAGGGTATTCAATGTTTGACAGGCGATGATTTGTGGATTGTCTTAAAGGTTATAGCCATTCATTTGATGTGATTCACGAACTGAGTTAAAGAAAAACTGTTTTACATTGAGAAAGAATGCGCCACAATTTGTGTGAATAAAAAATAAATGGCTCAATGGGGTGGTCTATGCGCCGTCAATTATGAATTTGGTGTGAATTTCGTTTTATTGTTGTCTTAAAGTGTATTCAAATTTTAATGAAATTATGCAGCATCAAAAATAAAATCGTGTTTTCTTTTTTAACCGTCATCAATTGTGATTGCTTTAAATCAACTATAAGGCGATTCGAAGACATGATTAAATTGAATAGACCTAAAATAACTAATTTTGATTGCAGAAATTAATTCTTTACCAGACTTAATTTATTACCAATCGAACAAATCAACAAGAGAACACCGTTCGCGAATCATCTAAATCACATACAATATTCGACACCAGCCTGCACATTCGCGTCGAATACAAATTAACAGAAATGGCGACAATTATCGTCGCATTGAATCGCGCTCCATATTTCTTCAACCAAATTGACCATTGGCATCGTCAACGCAAAATAAAATAAATTACAATTAAAATCAAGCCACCGTAACAACGAGCCCGGTGCACATTGGTTTTGCCAAACTGCTCGTTTATTTTGTATATCCAAACATTCCCCACCTATCAATGTTACAAATTAAATTTTATTAAAACGCATTACCTAAATTGCACCCAACATTCGCATGCGACCAATATTTGGAGGTACACTGCAGTATACACACATTGCCACTTGCCACATGCAAATTGTGATCGGCTGCAAGAAGTTGGTACACTGCAGCACATATTATCTGATTGCAGACCAATAGTCGCCGCAAATTGTTTACATATGAAGTTTTAAACCGGCTGTTTCCCATTGGCTGCGAATCCGTTCAGAAATACACGCTGGCCAATTAACGGACACATTTGAGTTTATAATTGCCGAATTATTTTTCTGTTTAGAATGTGTATAAAAGACAAAGTAGTTACACGCAAAAAATCTTGTGCAAAGATTTATAGTTACGGTTATATTCTTCGTATTTATAAAGTTAGAGCTTCCTGGTGATTTTTTTTTAATCAATGCATTGAAGAAACATTTTATTTAAATTTATACTTTGGTTTATGTCCTTTAACGTTTAATAATAATTCCCTAAGTGTTGCTCACGACTAACTCTATAAAGGAGGTCCATTCTGTGGGACCTATTTTCGACCACCCTTATAAGCATATCGGCCAGCATTCCGCGAATAGCAGAGGTTATGTTTGCCTACAAAGCTTCAACCGTGTTTATCGACATAAACAAGAGATTTTGCATATCCCCACAGAAATTAATTAATTGCTGTAAGATTTTGGTGGCCAATTAACAGGATCTCTCTTGAAATGATGTTTTTATCGAATGTTTCTTACTAATAACCTGATATTTCATGGTCAAAGTAATTTTTTTAAATGAAAGTAACCTGTTTTACCCGTCACATGATAACTGCCTATAACAGTTTCTTGGCTACGTTAATTCTTTACAGTTTTTATTTAAATTTAAGACGAAACACCATAAATTTTCAATGTAATGCACATAGTATCTTGACAAGAATAAACCATCATGCAATTTCCCATAGCGATGAAAATTCGTCAGTTGTCACCCCTTTTCAAATGGGCAAAAATCAATTTTTATGTGTATAAATGTTCATGTTATATACGAGCAGCAGCAACAAGGAAAGGAGGAGCATTGAATCCGAAACACATCGTTTGGAAAATTTATTGCTTCATAAAGTATGTGATGTGTGATTTGTTACCCATTTCAGGACTCAAACCGTGCAAGTCGGTACCATAAATGTGACATTGCTGAGTGTATTTTGTGTGATAACCTGCTAAAAGCTCGCACATACCCTTGACCATTTTCACATTATGCACGCATATAGTACAAACATAAAACAAGTGCGTCCAATTATGTTTAAAAATTACGACGCTAATCAAAATGGAAAATTCACTCTGCATTTATATTTATTACTTTACTGGCAAACTTTAATTTTGTGCGGCAAATCAGGACACACATTGCTTGTCGGCTGAGAGAGGGGATAAAAAGCTTTTTAGCCGCACATATATAGTCAGGCCATTTGAGCGCACATCTTTTAAGCTTGTAAATTGTGTTAACGTCAACTGACCCAAACGTACGGAAATATATTATCTCAGAAGCATCGAACATCATCCCACATTGGAGTGATTCTCCATAATTTACAACAGCCGGAGTCATTGTGTACTTCCAATTTTATCTAAATGTTTTCCATTCATACACACATACACTGGCTATATACGGGACTACGGGACCATTAAATCTAACCCTCACACTTCCTCTTGACGGCCCTTCAATTATATGCTTTCCACAAGAAACTTGGTTTTCTCCGTTCGTTCTAACGCACTTAACAGCTCCTATACACTCTAATGTGTTGTGCGTTTTGTATCTAGTCTATCTACATATATAGGTTGTAGGAGTGTTTGTTGACTACACAAAACCTAATAGCAATCACCTGACCATCAGCTCTCATTCTTTTATTTACCAATCTATATACTGACTTTCTTGCAAGACTAAAATACATTTGCTAACGCCGACACATTTTAGAATAGAGCCTTAGATTTTTGACACAAAAAAAAAACATAATAAACGTATTAGGGGTGACATTTATTTCTTGGAACAGGATGAATTGGAACTCACACATTCACGTGAAAATCATTAAAAAATGGGTTGAGACTTTCATATTGAAACACCACCCAAGCGTACTAAATTGACGAGCCAAAATAGCCAAAACTGAAATATATCCACTCCCCTGTCGATCATAAATCTTATTTTTTCTTATGTGACTTGGTGTAATATGTGCATTATTTTTTATTTCACATTTTTTACGTATTCGACTTGTCGAGTTCGAAATCCCATTTAAAGGAAAAACACTCAAAGCATGCAATTTCAAAGAGAATGTGTAATAACTTCTGAAATTCAAAAAAAAAAATTTATTGTACAAATTGGTTTTAAAATTGTTAATGTGTAACCCAAAAATTGTATTGAACTATGTAGAGCATAAATTCATAATTAATATTGAACGATTATATAAGGGATGTAAATGCATTTATGTAATTTAGGATATTTAACATTTTTACCATGGCATTAATGTTTTTTATCCATTAGCATTAAAAGAACAACGAATCCGACATATTTGTAAGTGTGTTTCACGTCTCAACATAAAAACGAAGATGTTTTTTTTTTTCATGCGGGTAATACATTTGGTTGGGGGTTGGTTGGGGAGAGGGTGATAAATAAACATAACAACACGATTGACCTGAGAGGCAGAACACAGCACACAAAAGTGGAGGAGAAATTTAATTAACGCACTCTAATCACCTCGGGAGAAGACTTCAATAATTTTGTATATTTTATTATAGACATTTTTCCAGCGTTAATGTGTTGTACTCAGCCCAAATTCACAGTAGGGATACATAAAATATTTATGCACCTAGTACTATATTATTTCAACAAATAATGATTGCAGAATACCTCAGTGTACTTGTAATATTTACTGCTTTATTATGCGTAATGGAGTGGGTGGTTGGCATTTTTAATGATACAATTTAAGTGTTCAATCATTTGAAAGTTATGTAATTGATTACGAACGTTCAATTTATGAGCAATTCAAGGGATGAAATGTTTTTTACGCACAAAATTCATTATTTAATAATTCAGAAAATGTAAAAAAATCGTAATTTATGGCGTTCCTGTGTGTAAATCTTTATTAAACATAAAAGTAATGAAGAAATTTATTTTAAAAGAAGGTTGTGTGTAAGGAAATATTTAAATTAAAATAAAATTAATAAATTCAAAAATATTTAAATCTAACATATTTATTATTTAACGATTTGAAAATATACTTGTACCAACAAGAATACGATTTGTTTATTTAAATTTAAATAAATTTGCACTGTCACGTACATTAAAATAAAAATTAAAAATAAGTAGGTCACAAAGTGTGATGAAATAGTCAAATAGGCGTTGCATTGAATTTATTTACATGAGAGTAAACTACTGCAAAATATTTTAAAAATTGGGTGAATTGCAATACATTGTAGAATACATGACCCAGCGTATACTGCAAGTATATTATACACGTAGAATATAATACAATACATCCCAGGTCATACTATGCATGTTTTGGGGTGGCTGCATTTTGGTTGAGGAAGTCGAAAATTTTCCGTCAAATATTTTCATACAGAAATGGGTAAAAATGAATGCAGATGTATGGGTTAGAGTGCGGCCATTGTATGCGATGGCCCGATGGGAAACGACCAATATTTTACAAGTTTTTGACAGGCTAGATGGCTTTTCCATCTTTTGGACGGACACCCGGGGCCTTGGCTTAGCGTACCTAGTATAGATCACAGTGTATGTTACATTAAATACACTGACGGTTAAGAACGAAATATAGCATAATAGAAAATTAGTACATATAGTAAAATAACAGGATAAAAGGGGTTGAAACTGGGGGCTATGTGCAGAATAAAATTGAGTAAAATTTATTAGACTGTCGCCATAATTTTCTGATATACTTCAATTACAACATTTCATTCAGCAAGAATCATGTATAAATTAAACACATTAAATCATATTGCTAATATATACATTTTATTGAAACCCCATTGTAATTGTAATGTTAGTTATTTATATCTCACAAAAGTACTTTTTAAATAAAATAAAAAAACAAATATTCGAAATCAACACTTCATTGCAAATAAAACCAATCTCAGAAATTATTTTATCTTTTGAATTTGCAACCCACGTAACATAACATGAATGCAATTTATAATTCACCCCAGTGTACCAAAGTAACACAAAGAAACACAACACATAGCAACGAGTATTATAGTGGCGGCTTCAAATTAAACTTTACCTCAAAACCTCATCGCAATCAACTTAACTGAAAAGCTTTTATTCACATATATTTAAATTGATTGGGGAATTGAAGAATTGAAGATGAGCCGCCGCGCCATGATTGTGAGTCAATGGCCCTTTTAAAAATCATCCCCCAAACCTCGAATCTCTACGATGGAACAACATAGTGAATATAATTGCGACGAGACAAGTGCAAATAAAAAGTAATACGTTCCAAGAACGAATAAAAAGCAACAGCATGCATGAGCAGAGAATTTACAAATAAAACAAAAGAGTCGACACATATACGCACAAATTTGCCCACATTTTTATATGAATTCATCCCCCCAAAAATACCATGACTTCCCAATGTGGTATGAGGACGGACAGCGATCCATAGCTATTCATGTCGTTACATATTGTTGTAGAATGTAGATGCTGGTCAATAAAAACAAATGACCGATTATATAGTTTGTTAGTATTATTTTTTTTGGCCAAAGATTTTTGATGTTATATTTTGTTTGGTGTTTGAGGTAACTATACTCTTTGTATTCTTTGTTTTTGCCTATTCATTTAGCCATTTCATTTTTCCGTCTAGCGCGTCTTTTAGTAAGTATGGATGTATGATGCTCAACCATCAGCCACACTGTCGAATTTATCCCAAAGCAACTATGTATGTCCAATGAGAGTGCCTTTGAACATTCAAATTGATGGCCAAAAAGGTAGTTAACGATAATGACGACGGTTGTTGTGGCTATACACACACTTGACCGATACAATCAAAGACAACAACTGCTTACTGCACACATGTATGAATATTGAAATCATTGGCACAAAAATGGCTATGCACGATTTGCTGCAATACAAGAGCGTAAAGCACACAACAGTGACATAGCTTTTGTTTGGTGGGGGAGGTGGGAGAGCACATGAAGAAGTACTTCATATAACTGGTAGGTTAAATGGAGCACATTCACAGCAAGACAACTGTACAAGTAGACCAGTATACTTGAGTAGTGGAGAAAGAAAAATGTTGAAATGAAGTGGTATGTAATGATGATTCGTAAAGGAATATGGATAATGTAATGACATGAGGAATTGAAAGGTTAAAAGGACCCTAAGTATTATGATTATGGGTTTTCACCATTAAATCGCTTAACAAACATGCATTCCTCCCTCAACCACCCACCTCCTCCCCCTTTTGTTTGTGCATGTTGTAAACGTGCACATACAAAATAAAATCACAATGGCATTGGTGAGGATTTCCCAAAGTGCGTTGCTAAACCGAATTACGAAGATGGACTTTGCGGATGAGCGAATTAATATGGTTATTGACTTTTCGACTTTTTCCAATAACAGATTTGTGTTGAGCAAAGTCAAGCATCTTGACGTGTTCCACCACTTTGAGCTGCTATTCAAGAAAGAAGATATCCATCCTCCGTTATAACAGCGCTTTCCTTTTTCTCCTCATCTGCGCGACTCAATGTATAATAATAAATGTAATATATATAAGAGAATATGGAATAATGTGCATTGTGCACGTACAAACTGAAAATAAAATTCGAAATAAAATGTGTGGGGTTGTCGTGTGTATTTGTATTTTATCGCCGCATATCAGTAAAGACGCAAACAAATAAAATAAATAAGCGCCGAATTGATGGAAGGAGAGCAAGGATGTGTACGCTTTTGCTGGCTGAGCAGTAAAACCAAATGTATGAGTGTGTATACCGATGGGGGATGGTGGCATTGAGGAGACAAAACTGTTCTGGCAAAATTAAGGGGGTGGTACTCACTGGTTTGAAGGAAGGTATAAAGGGATGTCATTGTTTATGATAATGACAGGGACATGTCTGTTTTATTTGATGAGATGAGAGCCGCATGTGGATGGAGATTGAAAATTGCAGGGTAGTTGAATTGTATAAATAAATCAGGCCGCTCTGCGTGCTGAATCTTTATATGCTACTACTATATATACAAAGTATGTAGTTAGTTGTCTATGCTGAAGAAATTTTAGTTTTTTAAAAGGAAACAGGAAATAAATATTATTGAAAGTACCAAGTAAATACATGTACGCAATTTTCATCCCCAAAAAAGTGCTGAACATTGAGATACGAAGTAAAACATTTTAATTTAGCAAGCGTTATTGTATGGAGTTGGTGAATTGGAAATTTCTTGAGAATGTTATTTACATTTAGTGTACGCATTCAACAATCGAAATTACGGAGAGACAATATTAAACTGAGAGCTGAATTCACTTATCACGTATCTCTTAAGGGCTCTAGAGTCGAAAAGTGTAAACGAATTTTAAATGGCAAACGAAATGGCATCAAGTCGTTCATCCCTTAAACTCAAACACCACCAGCAATACAATAAACATGCCTTACTCGTTATTTGGAAAACAAAGTGCATGCATATTAACTGATCTATTGAGACCTCTTGCAAATTCAAAACCGAAGGCTTTTTAAGGCCCACATATTCAGGACGATTTGGGGGATCAATGCTATATTTTTACTGGAAACAAAGAAGCAATGCAAAAGGCCTATGCATTTCTAATGAGATTACTTTTAGTATTTACTCGTATTTGCTGCACATGGGGAAGCAATATTATTATGCTCAAAAGTCAGTTTGTGCGTTGCTTTGCAAAATTGTTGAATATGTTAGGGAAATGCTTTCGGCACAATTTGTGGAATATATGCGATTTCACATATGTACGCATATTATGCTCCACAGACAGGTGGAACGACGATAAAATGTCGTGTAGTGTGTGTGGCTGTGTGTATATCGAAATGGTGCACATAACTAAACTGCAAAGCCAAATAACAGGTGGCTCAAGGGAGTGTGGGTGCAGATACAAGAAAATTGTTTGACTTTGCTAGCCTCCCCCAGCCTCCCGCCCATCCACCCATATAATATTCTCTAAGGATAAAGGCGCAGTAATATAAATGGTAAGTGAGGGCATACTGTTTTGGGGTAGTTTATACGCGCTAAATTCGCATATACACTTTGAGTGGAAACATATATGTAAAGCCATTTGGATTTCACCTTTTTAATATAATCTAAACTTAAAACAAAAGGAAGGCAGACAAAAGATCAAATAAAAAAGAAATGTAAGCCTCATGTGAATACACATATTTATACATTTGTAGGTTAGTTTGTGCTTTGTGTCCTGCTATAGACATTTTTTGCTGAGCCTCATCGCTTTTGCGTCTTGTCGTTTCACTTCTGCCCTCTTCACATTTTACATGCATATGTGAACGATTTACTTTTATTGGATTCGCTTCTGCTTTTTTTTTTTTGCTGTTTGGTTTGTATATCGTCTGCTTTTATTCGATGGGTGGTTGCTTTTGATGGGTTTTTCTTCTCTCACCCTCTGCGCAATTTTATTCTTTTTATTTTATTTTTGTGTTTCGTTGAATTTTTTTTTATTTTGCAAATACCCTATACTGGTCGATTGGGTAGGATGAGGTTTTATTTTGGGTGTTATTGCAATGAATATATGGACAAGCATCTTACCACAAACGTCTCCAATAAACTTTCTTAAAGATGTCTTTCTTAGCATTTGTTTGCCTTTTAACTCCTTGAGTTCCATACATTTATTTATTGCAATTTTTGCTAAACTCCATCCACCCTCCAGATCACAATCACATCGAACTTTATGCTCTTAAGTGTATTATCATGTGTATACCATATTTTATTGTTTCACTCGTATGTTAGCCCAAGCAACAAATATCGCACTTTGTATTCGAATCCGTTCAATCCACGCGAATTAGGATAGTAAATATTCAAAATATACAAAGGCATGCGATGTGGGATTCCCGCCAAAATTTTCATATGCGTTCTTTGTGTGTGTGTGGGAGTGAAGGGGGTGAAACTGTGACGGCTGGGTTATGTGCATATCTTGCGTATTGCCGGATATGTGAAGATACAAAGAACATAAAAAATATACGCATGCACAGTTTATGCCATCTATTTTATTATGAACAACGAAATACTGTAGGTATGTGCGCGGGGTGTCTATATTTTTATATGAAAATATGTTTACGGAATTTATTTGTAGATTTGCATGAATATTTATTCGATATTGTATGGTAAGGCGGCTTCCGTTTTGCCCTTCATTATTTATTCTAGATATTTTGTTAACTTACATGCGTGTGCTTTTATAGTGGATACATTTTTTCTCGTTTTGAGAATGCAAAAATATGATACAAAGCATGATTTTCTTTATCTCTGTTATTATTATATTATATCTTCGTATGTCGTTTATATATTCGCCTATATCATATATTAAAGAAACTGCTTCAATGGAAAATCAGCCTAAGAATGTGTATGGGCCATTTTATATCATGATTCTATAAGGGATGTAAATTGTATTATTTTTTCTACATTGACGTTATTTTAGTATTGTAAATTATATGTGTTCATAAATTATTTTTGAAAGTATTTTGGTCAAAAAGTGTACTCTAAAGTTGTGTCCTGTTAACAGGGTGATGATAAATTAAATTTACATATTTCTACAGGAATGACATGCAACTTAGATTTAATTGATTTGTCATCATGAAGTGTAGTTCAATTCTAGTCTGTCCTTGGATCTCAGCACTGTGGTTTACACTGAATAATCGAAAAAACTGCACATTCAAAAAGGTTTATTCTTAAATTGAATCGATAATCATGCGATTATTGAAAAGTCATTATAAAAAACATTGCCACTACTGATTGAATGATTGATTCATTTCAAACAATGTGGACATTTAGTGAATTCATCGACAATATACGTGAATCGTGTTGACTTTCAACTTTCGATATAACCGAACAGGTATATAGACATAACAATTTTGACTACAGCTTAACAAGTCTATACATAATGTATACCAAGGACAGGCGACGCGTCGCGCAATGGATGTGATGCACAAGAACGGACGTGCTATGTTTATGGCAAAAAATTCCGTCACTTTATTGATTGATTTGTTGTGTCTAGAGTTTGAAGACTTGAGTTCGTTTCTTCGACATTTTCTTCAAAAACTTTATTCACACATCGATCTTGTGTCATGCAGCGATACAGACACATGAATAGATAAGACGTATAATAATAATATAGTTTCTTAATCATTTCTATTCAGTTATATTTTGCTTGATATTCGAGAATTCATCATTTATTTTTTCCATATTTTGTGACATTTCATTTGCAAGCGACAAGACATTTCATTTGACAACTTGTCAGTTCGCCATCACGCAAAATGTTATCATCCCTGCAATGCAAGGAGCAAAATGCATGAAGAGACTCAATATGATTGAAAGGAACTATATGCATAAAAATTCGCAATGAATATAACTTTTTCTTTTTTTTTTAAACAAATCGACATAAAATCTTTTTCTTGAGTACCCATTGCGTCTTCATCGCATAAAATATTATTTATGCGGATTCACGTTCGTCACCGTCTAGCCGTTTTTATTTTAACATCCATTTCGCGGAGAATGATCTCGTCAAATTTCTTTTGATTCTCATCTTCAGATGATTTACTTTTAATCCTTTAACTTAATCCGAAACAAATATTTTCTTAATACAGTTTTATTAGTGAGTAATTTTTAAAGTAATTATTGCACACACAAAATTGTGATAATTGAAAATCCAGAAATTCTGATTATTATTACGCATTTGAATTTTTCTGCAGGTTATAAAAATTTAAATATTCATTTTGGCATTTTTATTTAAAAAAACGGTCAATGAACATTGAACCAGTCGAAATACCATTTTTACCAACTAAAATAAATCCACCTATACGTGGCAGTATTGCAGTAAACCCTAAAATGAAAATATCAATCAAACTGAGCGCACACATCATATTTTGTGAATTTGATTGATTGGCACCTGCCAAAAACTGAGGAGGGGTTAACAAAATGAAGAGCATTATGTCGGTACACGATGATTATGGTCATTGAAGTGATGAATGCTGGGGACTCGAAAGGACCGATTTAAAATGAGAATGAAGGATGTTATATTTTGTAATTGACAATTGAGCGTAATGAAAAATATCTCATGGATTTTTAATTCTATGAATTTTTCAACGAAAATTAATATAAAAATTTAACGATCTAAATTAAATCTCTTATGTACATACTTTCATGTATAAAGGGTCAATTAAATGTGGAGTACATGAAGTGTAAAAAACCATCTGCACGAAACAACCAATTTCACCAGCAAAAACAAAAGGACTGTAAAAAATTGTATATGGGAATAAAAAAAAAATTCTACACCAACAAGAAAGACGCTTTCATGCGATCTCTTCCGGATATAGGCGAAGGAAGGCAAACGGCAGACAGTGGGTGGAATGGGGTATTCATTGGCGTGCCAAATGTCTGTATATGGAGGAGAATTGTTTTGGTTGTGCTAAGGCATACCTTATTTCAATTGAGAAGGTGTAGGAAAGCTCTGTCTCAATGTTTGAGCATACAGCAATACATTTAAGATGAAAATCGGATGATAAATAAAAAGGGCGCACAAATATTGTATGCGTTGATCGTATTGGGGTGTCTAAAGTTTAACACTGTTTCTTCAGCCAGACGCAAAATGCTCTCAAAATGTGAGGAAATTAAACGTGCTGTAACAAATTGGTGGGGAGAGTGTTTCACCTAAATCAGGTATTCAATTTAACACACGAGTTTTATCATAATTGACTGCATATTAACTACATAACATAAATAAGCGTATATGTACGCTTAAAGAATCACTACCAGCACAGAGCAAATGCATTATGTACTTATACATATTTGGTGGAACGATAGCATGGTGTATGAGTAGATTTAAAATTTGATGTGAATTGAAGAGATATTATGGGTGAAACAGACACAACAAACCCACCCCCTGGCCCCTGTTATTTTGGATCAATTGAGCAAAGCGTTAGAGGTTTAGGAGAAGAATTAACGGCGTCGGTAGAACCGTTTGATGTGATTTGATTTTCTGATCTGCAAGTGAATGGAGATGAAGAAACGCTGAAGGGATTTTTTGGGATGGTGAACACGAGAAATTGAATCTCTTTGTGTAACTACACGTCCTATTCTAAAATATAGTATCCATGCGTGTCTGTCGTTGACAGTCAGCCTTCAAATGATTTCGAAATGAAACGCATCCAATGTATATACTTACACATCCTCCTGTTTATACGTGCGGTATATTTGGTCTGTATACACATTTTGCAGATTACAGACGTTATTCACTTTTTGCAAAAAGATCTAAGTATAGAGGAACGTGTACGAGGCAATTTTAGAGAACTCAAAGGTTCCACCTGTTTGATAATCCCTGCATATATGTACATTTTAACTCAGTTCATGTACAACTCTTCAAAACGCTGTCAAAAGAATATACCAAAACAGAACAACTTTGCAGTATGGTTATATAATACAACTCTTAGTCTCTCTTTCTCTCAGGATGGGTGCTCCTGGTGCACTTTGCCTGTTTACTAATTAAATTTGATCCACACTTGATTTTGACATCATCCTTCTACTTCATAGCTGACATATTGCGAGATCAAAGAACTGATAAAGTCTTTACAATTTTCGATAAACGGGACATCAAAGAATTACTGCAGTGTGGTCGGTGTGTTAAGGTTTCGGGGTTAACACAAGGGGTCAATTGAGTAATGAAATGGCATTTTGTATGTGTAACCGGCAGTAATGATTTTACTCGGCAGTAGCGTATAATTTGTATTAATTTTACGTTAATCTCTCTGGGCATTGCAATAGACACAAATTAACAGCATTCCACAGTAAATTAACGAAATAACGATGTGCCCAAAAGCAACAGTTGACACTTAAAATAAACTGCATGACCAACAGTTACGCAGTTCTACTTCAATTTAATGAGAAGCCGTAATCATGTAGCGTAAAGCTCGTAATCAATTAATACCAAAAAAAAATTACCCCCAATCTGAATAAAATGGCATTAAACGTTAATGCAGCATCGAAACATATTTATTGAAAATTTACAACGATGCCTATACACATTGTGTTGGAAATCCTCGATGCGTGCATGCACACACATCGGGGGCAACCACCTTAAAATGAGTGACAATAATTTCAAGTTAATTTTGTAAAATAATGTTAAATGCATTATTTTTGCTGAAATGCGAGAAACCCCGCTGCATAAATAACCTGGCTTAATGGTCAAAAATCAAATCAATGCATTCATGTGAGTAGCAATAACAAAATAAATTTTAATAAATATCCAGGGAAAAGGTAAATTAAGTGGTGATAAATTTTATACGAGTGCAGAAATAAATAAAAAATAACACGAAAAACGGTTATATAAATATTTATAAACAAAAGTGGATTGATAATAATAAAAAAAAAAAAAGATCAAAAAATCACAAAATGTCATAAATGATCTTGAGTAGATCGCGCATGCAAAAGAAATAAAGCTTCCATCCTTTGAGCGTGATAGTCGCAGAAACGTTCTTCAAGATCGCATCATCGAAAAGAGATAAACATTCGACTGATGATAAAGATAGAAGCAGAAGCCGCGGTTTCGACAAATGACAGCCGCTCAGTCGACGCGCCGGCATTTAATGTGACGAAATTTGCACACAAATTTATTGGCACTAAAACGATTAATTCCATGTGCGAAATGTTGTTTCCATATTTTCCGCATTTAAATTTTCTTATCTTTCAAAAGGAGCTCAGTTATTTTATGTTGATTTTTTGTGGTGGAGTGTGTTAATTTTAACATACTGTTCTCGCTTTAATGTTGCTGTTTACTTAAGACAAGTCTTTTATTAATAAACCGAAGAAAACATAAAATTAAAATTTCGGTTTAATGTTCTCTGAAATTAATAGCAATATTAAAATCATAAATTAAAATGATTTGATGTTTTATGGCTTGGCTTTGAAATAATTTAATAAATCACATAAATTGACAATGTTTTTTACTCCTAATTAATAAGCACATTAATTTTTTTAATTTTTGTGTCTTATGCTTTACTATGACCTTATCTCAATCCTATAGTTAGTTCCTATTACATATAAAAGTGTGTGATCAATTGTACTACTTCGGAGATTTTCCAGACAGTCGAGCACGCTTAAGTCCTGAATGAAATGCACAATTGATATTTAAAAATATTTAAGAACTATATTTGAAAAGGGATTCCCACATTAAACAAAGATAACTTCTTTTTTTTAATTATTTTGAAACAGAGTACAATAAAAATTTGCTTTTAATTTTTTAATGCATATAAAAGAAGTCAACAAAAAATATTTTTAGCCAAATGATGTCGAAATATTCCCAAGACTTACAAAATGTTATTCAACAGTAAGATTAGTAAACTGATAACTAAATTATTACTAAAATTTTAATCAAATATATATAGATATTATTTTTTTAAATATGAAAAGTTTGACCCGAAAATTAGTCTTCAAGTGGATTAACGTCTGAATTATGGTCATCCTTTGAATTATGTCGACAGTTCCTCCGAGTAACCAAATGCCAGCCAAATAAAGATTGATGTTTATTAGTCTAAAATCGGTTGGGAAACATATCGTCATCTATATTATGCTCACAAGACAGTTACAATATGAGGGAATGTCAAGTTTTTAATGAGAAACACTGAATATACGCACGTCAACCGTAATTTTGATTTACGTTCGCTTAACTATCCAAGTGATTATTAGTTTAAAATAATACCATAAACTAACCGTTTTAATGGCCATCATCTTCCTGAATGTGTACACACAAACAAACATCGCGCATTAAGTAGCACCCAAATACAGTCACAATCCAAAAAGGAAATTAATATTCAAATCGATATTAAAAAAAAGAAAAAACAAAACAAAAAAAACTCTAAAAGATCGATAAAGCGGACCAAAAGAAGACATGAAAAACCCCGATGATCTGAAAGATGAGACAGTACCAAATTCAAGACACAACAACAGCAACAACAAAGCGGACCCTTGCCTCGCCTCATTCCGTGCTGATACCACGGACCACGGCGAGTGTCGAGACGCGACCATTCGTGAGCTAAGAGCTCCATAAGCAATAGCATTTCAAAAAATTGACAAGAAAACGATTTATATGCTATATCTTAACCGGTGAATAAATTAAAATCCAACTAAATAAAACATGGAAATTCAATTCAATGGTGCGTGAGCTCTTGCTGCTACCGGCTTCTTACATAAAATGCGTGCGTTCGTTTACGCATATGCGTCGTTTATTAGCCCGCCAAGAGATTTTAGTTAGCAAGAAGCATCCGAATGGCTACTGGTTAAAAGTTAAACTAATGCGCTCAAATTGCATCTTAATTTGTTAACTGGGAAATTATTGCAATTACCATTTTGCCAAATTGCAACATGTGCAATTTTTTCGGGCCACAGCCCACAGATCAATAACCGTATTAATTTAAAGTTCGGCTTAAAGCACACCGCGTGTGTGTCTCAGATGAATTCATCGAAGCGAGGCGAATGGGCATGTCAATAAATTTTTATCTGCGTTCAATTTATCTCCTTTCCATCTCAAGAAAATGTTAAATCAATTAAAATACAAGAAAAACAAAATCATTAAAAATAATTTGCAGCATTTCTGTATTTTAATTTTTTACTAAATGAATTTTTATATTATGATAAAACGGCAAAGGAGACCACAATAAAATGTAGATAATATATTATGATACAAAATCCAAAATTGACACACACACTGGCATATATATCTAGATATATTTTACATTAATATATATAATACAGCCAGTCAGTCAACGCGCCATATGCATCAGCCCGGAGAAGGTCATCATGTTGAGTGATTTACGCATACCCGATCGATTTAATTTAAAGCTTTTAATCGTATGTGTCATTTGAATTGCGCGCGCCATCTCTGCGCGCACGTTTGTTTGCCGCATTCTCGCCTTGCTTAAAAGCTTTTTACATCACACACACATTTTCATATGTGATGGAGAGACTTGTTTCGCTGATGATATATTTTGTATTATGTTTCTTGTTTCCCGCGTGTATTCATTTGTTTGCGGGTAAATTAATGAACATGGAGCAAATCTCGATTACTGCACGATGCACACGAGACTGGCCAAGAAGGTAGCTGGTCAGACCATGCGATTGTGCTGACTGTTGTGGTGACTTGTGAAGGCGTTCAAACGGCAAGAATTTGATCGTGTCTGCACACACTGCATCGTTCGACTCAATCAGCAAGGACACACACAATCTTCATCATATACAATAATTGCATACACTGAGAGAAATCGAGCCCACCTACATCAGTATATTTAAACATCGCTTTTAAGTGGAAATATCAAGGTGGAAGATTATGTGGACACATGTAAAATGATATTCAACCATCGAAATTGATATGGATATTGTAGTAACATTTGGAGATAAGAATTGTCGCGAATGTACGAGTCCACTTATATTACTATGTAACATAGTTTGTATGTTTCAATATCACTTGAAAGTGGAAATAAAAAGTAAAGTCGAAGTTCAATCCTCCAGTCACGGCGGTAAATTATAAAATATAAAGATAAATTTTAAAATTTGGAATATAAAACACTTTTCAAGAGCTAATATTTACCTCAATAAAAAAAATGCGGTTTAAAAAAACAATTAATTCAAGAGAACACTAAAAAAATAATATTTATGAATTTATAAGGAAATAACCACTTTTTTAAGTGAAAACTTCAATTTACCAATATTAATACTACTTGAATTAATGTGGTTTTATATAAACTAAGATGAACATTGAATTATCCACTTAAAAATGGATTTTAGGTGGAACCGTTCTCTCAGTGTACGTACAATTCCAATGAATTTATTCCGACACTGTGGAATGATATGCATATTTTAATGTTAATTAATTTGCGCATGTTTTATTAGATGCATATTTTGTGTGTTTGCAAACTGCTCCATTTTGAATTCAATATGTCAATTAATTAGTTTTAATTGTTGACCATGTTTTCGTGAAAATGCATGCGCTTATAAGCAATGACCATTTGAATGTGGGAAACATTAAATGCCAGCAGTACCTACATTATACAGGAATGGTATGCAATGTGAATATAACAAGCAGTCAAAATATGTACAAATCAAATAGGATTTGAAAATCCATCCAAATGCAATGCAACTATTTAAAATATGTTTGATATGGTATGGGAGCGACAACAAAAAAATGAATTCATCAGGAAATAATAATACCTAATATATTATTGTATAACAAAATTGAACGATACTCACAATGCGGTGGATGTAGACGTGTGGAAACCACCCCACATTTAGCTGCATGAAACGTGATATTTTGCGGATGACGTGAATTAGGTAAATTATCATTTGACACCATCATTACAATAGAATAGATTTAATGTTTTGTTTCACTCGTGATTTATGTACAATTTTTTATTTTCATGTTTTATTCAACTAAATGATGTCAAAATGAATTGAAGTTGTTCGTTATTTGAATATGTTTGTCATTAAATTTTATCTGCAATTTTAAATCACTATGATCACGTCACCAATGTTAATCTCATTTGCACATCAAATGTTGCATTTTTTTTAATTTTGCGTATGTTCTTATTTATTACGTCCGCCAAAAAATAGGCCGACAAATACACTAACACTCGGATGCTTTGCAACGCTGCAACAAAAATAACTAAACATTTCAAAGCAGGTGTGACATGCATGTCAATCCGACTTCCAGATTTGCGGAATAATTAATTAGAACTTGAGATCATTTGCACATACCAATTCGCCATGCTAACATATGAAATATTCGCGTGATGGAAAATCAACTATGTATATAGATACTTACTAAGATATTTGGGACGATGATACACTCAACTATAATACGACGGCGTAGCAGATTTATATTCATAGGTGAAATATTTTAATTTAACGCTATGACAGTGCGTGATAAAGATGTTGGCAAATATCGTGCATTAATCATCGTGATACACTTCAGATCATGTTGAAATGACATTGATGGCAAAATTCGTCGGCTCGACTAAAAATAGTGTTAACTCTGTGTGGATTAAACCAAGTGATTTATCATTTCAAATATTCGTGATTTTCAATTTCATCTTGATGATGATTTCCTATACTCGTTGATATCAAAATAACTTAATTACCTACCATCCCGCCGTTGGCGAGAGTGATATGTCAAAGAATTAAATTCACGAAGAAATGCATCAATGATTCATGGGTCCGAAAATAATTAAATGGGAAATTTATTTTGCAATTAACTTAATCCAGTTGAAATGTGTGTACACAAAATATGTATAAAATTAGTCAACAATGACTAATGAAATATGATGAATTTTAATAAAGTTAATACAAATTATTGATTAAATTATATTTTTAGCTGTTTTATATTTCTGGGTTGTATCGGTCTAAGTTTTATGAATTATCTACACAAAATAACAATTTCTCTATGATAAATATTTTTTTGTGAACAACAAAATTGTAATCAAAGCAATTGACAGAATAAACTTTCCTAATTAAAAGCTAATAACTTAAAAAATAGGTAAGCATTACATTTTAAAAATCGAATTAGGAACTTGAGATTTTGCACAGAAAAAAACATGAAAACAGCACATATAAAAAGAAGCCATATTTTAAATATAGCCGGTGTTAATTTCTGAAAAAGAAAAATTTCTTTTGTTATTTTATAAAAAATTTCTCTATATTTAAAATTTAATATGTGCACACAATAACAACAAAGTAGTAGGTATTTGTTACGTTTAAGGATGTTAATGCCCAAAAGTATTTAAAGAGTATCGGAAGAGTGAGGAATTGCGTGTGAATGAAAAACGATTCGCATGTACGAATGTATTTTAATCAACACGCTTGCGATTTACGAGCAAACCAGTACTTACGCACATATATCGATAATGCACACAAACACTGACGTCAGAATCACCCCAACCCCCCCCCCCCCACACACACGAACATTATGTTTTCGGAAAATTGCGACTATACGAGACATAAGGGAGAAGCCAGCCAGAAAACTCCGCATGCTGGAATTGAGTAACACGCGATTTTTCAAGGTTAAAATACGGTATACATAACAAAAAGAAGACAAAGAATAACCCAAATATAAATTTCCCCTCTTGCGTGTGCAGTCGAACCTACGCTACACGCCAACTTGGAGGGTGGTTAAAGTGCGTGGAAATTCAGTAAGTAATCGTCATCTTCAACACATTCAGACTCTTCAGTTTCAATGTGTTTATGAGAATATGTTTATGTAGCGGTGAAAATATTGCGGACGTTATGAGACGAAATGTTACGTTTTATTTATTATATAATAACGATTTTTACACACAGTCAACCACTTTTTGTTAAACATTTCGTTTGTTCTGATTTTTTGAACAAAATCAATTGCAATTCAAGATCTGTTATAATCAATTTATGTTAGATAATGTTACTAACCACCAACCAACACTCTGTATTTGTTAAGGCACACTGCATGTGTCCGCTGAAATAACACAAATATAATGCACTGAGAGTTAAAACAGCACGCACAAGCAACAAAACGACGCCGACGTCGACTGATTCGCAACGCAATTTCGCACTCAACATAAAAGATATTGTTGAAGACTCTCCAAGAGAGCATTTTCAGTCACATAAATTCGCAATTCAAAACACATTGTACTACACGTATTTTCTTCTATAGCCGGTGTTCGCGTAATATATTCAGAACGCTTTTTGGCCGCGTGGAAATTCGCGTCTATATACAATGTGCGCTTTCAGTTGAAATGCAATCGTGATTCGCGTGCCATGTTTTATGTGTTGTGTGTATCTTTTAAAATCACTCTTTAATGAACAGTTGCTTTTAAAATCAAAATTAATACACATCACTTCTGTAAAAATAGGAATTGGTTTCTTAGAATCATTAGACATTAAGTCTAAATAAGTTGACTTTAATTGCACAACATTTTAAATAAGATACAGTTTAGTTTTAAGTGAAATTCGCACTATTTAAATAATAAAATAGAATTCAATAAATATTAAAGTGTTCAAAGCTCGCGTACAATTTTCTTTTATACCATAAAGGATCAATCCTTATACTTTTGATCTAAACAGTTGACTAGCTGAACGGAGAATGAAACAATAATAATAACACTATGGCCCACCATAGCGAATCGAAAACACATTGACGAGAACGGCCAACCCCCAACACCACCCCAGTATCACCCGTCGCTGCTTATTTATATTATACGGATACGTTCATACGTAGACGAAAGACTAACACTGGTGTACGTCTCCAAAGAGAATGGTGGAATAACAACAATAATACGACTAAAATAAAAGCGAGTATAGTGCAAAATGAACGCAAAAATACAACAACCCTGAAATAATCGGATTGCATTCAATTGCGTCTCTCACATTAAATGACGCTCATTGTGAAAAAATTCCTTCCACAGACTTACTTCCAATAGCAGCCATTGCAGGCGACTGATGTACAAGTGCAATCGCTCAAATGAAATATCTGTCTCCGGTTTCACATTTTATTTTACATATACAAAGTAAAATTTCTCTCTGAGACTTCTTTAAAATAGGGGAAGAATTATTGCTGTATATGTACACTGCAGTTTTATAGAAGAACAGTTTAAAGATCCGACCCCTAAAAGCTCAAAGCACACTGCAGAGTGCAGACACAATTGGTAATATAATTTTAATATTATTAACTATTTCAAAGATTTATAAAAGTTTTGACGCAAACAATGTTTAAATATGTTTCATTAGTTTGTTTGTAACAACTTCTTTACACATTTCTAAGCATTTTTAGGCATTTCTCAAAAGTTGTCAAAAAATCCCAACTGCAGGCTAGCTTCCTCTAAATTGTTTGCACGATTGTATCGCACAGGGGAACACTCACATTATGATACTAATTTATGAGTATTTATATAAATACAATAGCAAGCCTGCATTATTATGCGGAAAATTCTGCGCGCGCAATTATCCCTTGCAATCTCATACGTACGCCGTGGTTGCCGCTGTCCTGCCAGTTGCCACTGAACAAAATGCTGCCCTGCACCACACAGTCACGCCAGCTCCACCCGCAACCAATTTCCATTTGCCATAAAATACAATTCTACTAAAATTTATTGCTCCCGCACGCATGACCATAAGTTAGAGTGTGTGTGAATTTACTCGCGGAGAATCTGTGCCTTCGCATAAAATATATACACGAGATATAGATGCCGAGTGTTGTAACTTGTGCATATTATAGCACACCGGTCGTATTTCTCCTCAATCCTCGGCGTATACGCAGTCTATACGCCACACTCAATCACCTGAGTTATTGTTATTTGAACAATCGAGCCGCATCCATCTCGATACACTGTGCGTGGCATATTTTACCGACAATTTCGCGGCAACACAAAATACACAAATATTTGAAAGTTTCGCAAAACATAACAAAGCTTAGATTGGATGGACTAAGTAATGAGCCAAGATTAGCGATATTTAAAATAAAATGTTTCTCAAAACACATTTTTTAATGCTACTTTTTGGGTATTTGAAAGAAGCGCGCGGTGGCCACATTTTCTCGTACCTATAATGGACGAAAAAAAAAAATCACAGTGATTTGTTTATGTTAAACCGACTGTGTGTGAGAGAACAAAAAATCAATTAACCACTCAATATCGACTTAATTTCTGTTTAATTAATTGTGTAACGTCATGGTGTGAAGACTGAAGAGGCCTCTCGCTAAGCATAATATAGAAATGGAACAACAACAAAATGTTGGAAAGGAAAACAACGCGCACGGAAAAACAGGCGTACATTTCTTTGCATCGCGTGTTTTTTTCCCAATGCGATGATTAATTTCATTTGATTAAACAAATCATTTGGCACTTCGTTAAATTATTTAACACAAACCTACATATGCCGTATATTACAATTTAGAAGTAACACATGCTCACACCCGGCTGAGGGATATATTACCGCAACGACAAAATAGGCATCCATTAGCTACACACAAACACTATCAACGTCCGACCATTTCAAACTAAACTATTCAAATATTTAGACATTAACTTGACGTTACTAAATAAACAATATAATTTTCGTGATGAAATATCTTCACACTTTTGGGCGTTAGTTTGGGCGCAACGAAAGAATTGCGGATTTATACACAAACCAGTGGAAAATTAAGTTTATCTTAAGTTCCTCTTAATAAAAAATTTAAATACTTGTACTTGAGTGTGTTTTTCTAAATTTAGGTAATTAGACAAAACCAATGCCTCTAATTTTTTTTATAACTGTAAAAATCTCAACAAAAGTTAAGTTATTTAAGTTCAAAAATTAAAATGCAAATCAATTAACGGTGAATTGTCTTTATTGCGTGACGATGTCAAGGATGTCAATTAAAAAGCGATGTGTGAATGTCATTTGATCTCCAAGGCCGCTTTATGAAGCAACAAAAATACTTTAAAGAGCTTAAATCTTTAAAAAAAAATTTAAAGCACAACTTAATTAGGCTACACGTTTCTTGAAGAATTATATTGCAGACTTCCGGTTCTCTGAATGGTCTGCTTGCACTAATAAGTAATTCTACATATATATTTGACATGCCTTTTTAAGTTATTTGTGAGAATGGTGCATAATATTTTTGAAACATTGTATTACTTATAATATGGCAAAATACCTTGAACAGCGATAAGAAGATTACGTATTTTTGGTCATGTAGTGGTTTTGACGGACCAAAAACTGTAGGGAGGTTGTTCCATGGTGAATTTATTTTTAAGATAATGAATATTTACTTAATACATTCTTTTCTAAAAAAAACAAGTAAATTACTTAATTCTTCAGTTATTAAAAATGTTCATCTTGTTCTCAATTGAAATTATTGACTCTTAAAGCCAAAAAAAAATGAAAGCGTTTGTTTTAAATTCATATAAGTCAAAATAAAGCGTACAATAACAATACTTTTATATTTGCAAGAAAAACTTTAACGATTGATGTACGTTCAGAAAAGATTATAATCATCGCTAATGTGATGTGATAGCTCGTTATTTGATACATGCATATCAAACTAGCTCTTTTCTTATATGTATAGCAGATATTTGTGGATACGACAGGAAAGCAGACACGACCAAGAAAGCGCAACATCAAACTTTATTGTACAAGCATACGTATATTTTTGTACACAAGTATGTGCAAAAGCATGCAAAATCGCACACACAAACGAGACGCGCATCACTCATACTCCGCATTTGCATGCATATTTTAATGCGTTTGGCTCGTCTGCAAGCGATCGTCACAATAACCCCCCCCCCCCTTCCCCTCCTTGCACATGTTTATTATTATTCTTCATCCATGCACTTAATCCACATCCAATCTGACAGCGTGTCAGTCAAAATTCGCCGCAAATAAGTAAAATATACATAAAAAGTGGAAAAATAATGTGCAAGAACACCACCAAGGCGAGTCGGAGGTGAATAATGTTAAAGGCGCATCAAAGTGATGCTCGCGTATAAACGTCAGCATCAAATATATAAGGGAATCTTTTCAAGAAATTTCGTTTTATTGCACGGATTTTTCATTAACGAAAATATAATAACATAACCCGCGCTGATTATGCAAAAGACAGTAATGCGTAAATGTCTAGTCGTATACTGGCATTAGTTTCATGTTCAAATGTATCTCTTCAAAGCGCATCAATGTCAAATTGTCGCTCAACTTTCAACCCTTTTTTTTTTTTTTTGCGGTCTCACGCAAAGCTGAATGGGCCCTTGCCCCTTGGTGTGCTTTGGGTGGGGAAAGGAGGGGGAAACTTGTCTAAGAAGCAAGGGATCTACGGGAACAAATAACAAATTCGTTGAATGGGATGTGACAGGGAGGTAATGCGTCTGGACAGCGTTTGATCGGAATGCATAGATGCATATATTTGCAATATGCATCTATGTACATTCTGCATAAGTGCATATATTAAACAGATTAGATTGCTTCTGTGTGCGGCTATATTGGTCATAAGTGTTGGTTAACGTTGCTATATCATAATATATTGTGAGTCGGTCAGGAAAACTAAAGTGAGTAGACGGCATCAATTATAACAAGTATGACATTTGAGTGACGGACAGGAGATTTGCGAATATATTTTATTATTATTCTGGCTTTTCTTTTCACGTTGCATTTATAATTTTATTTGAAACAGGGCAAAATATGTTTTGTGTGCAAATGTGAGTAGTAGACGGAATTTGTAGCAAAATGCTGACATTCTTAATTAAAAACTTGATTTTGTTAAGACGGACGTGTTAGGTGAAGTTCCTTATGCTTTAACTTTTGCTTCTTTTGCTATAATTTTTATTGTATAGGCTGAAATTTAGCGCACGAGTATATATTTTAAGTACATATTGGTATATGTATAATAAGGGCGGTATTCCATTTACAGCTTGATGCATGAATACAGAGTAATCGAGAAAAAAATAACTAATGTTAGAAAAGAACAGAACCATAAATTTCATAAAATACATGAAGCAAAAGTCACTTTCCACAAAATTTCAATCACATAACGTTTTTTTGACATGGAATCATGCATTTTCTATAAGATAATAGACACGGTCTTTATTTGTGGAATTCCAGTACCGCCCCTTAATGCGTCCCTGTAATAATTCTAATTTGATCCAATCGATCACAAATGTTAATGTTTAGTCGCATTCACGTTTCGTCCTACATCTAATATATTATGTGCCCTGTACGAAAATGACTTGCACCATGGTGCCATGCATGAGCAACTGAAAGCGAAGGCAATAAATTAAAAAGAAAACATTAAACAAATACAAACAACGAATGGTTGGAGTATCGCGCCAAACTCGCTAAAATCAATTTTTTCGAAAATGAAAACAACACACAAAGAAACATAACTCAAAGTGTGGTGTGCGAGGAAAATGGCAAACAAAATACAGTCCTTGATACGTCCAATAGATGGGGCCCTAGGGTGGTAAATGCTATAATAAACATAAAGGTTATAACTTATACCAATACTTATAAACTAAAGTACACAAACACAACTGACGGGTAGCCGATTTAATGAGTGCCCAAGGTGTCAATGGGTGCAGCAATGCATATCAAGACAAAATTATGGGATAGGTGCAGGTGGCACTTGTATGCAGCAGTCGCTATTTCCCCAGAATTCCATAGCAGGGAAAAAAGCCACCAATTTAATGTGTTTCAGATACACTTGTCTCTGTAAAATCATTATTCTGAAATTAACTAATTGTGGACAGAGTACAGGGCAACCCCCGTATACGAAACAATAAAAAAGAGGGGCTATAAAAATACAGTTTAAAAATAATTGCATATCACAGACACACCATGTTTCCTCCCCCCCCCCCCCAAAGTCCCATATAATTCATCGATTCTCTTTACAGCATCGTGTCTGTGTGCCCTATTGAAGCGGAACGAGTGCGCTTAAGAATTTCCCTTCGATATATGTTCACTGTTCATCCACCCAACAACCCCCCACGCTCGGTGGGATACTTAAAGAAAATCATGAGCACACATAAGAATTTTGTCCACAGCAATGTGCGATTGAAGCTGTGCTATATCGCCCGCACTCTGAGTTGAACGTATAATAGCTGTAGGATATAAAATGGAGTGGGATCATCATGAAAGGATCGCATTGCGAAAATTTACTTGCCATTCTTTATATGGCATAGAGAAATATAGCTGTTTCCTTACCGTTTACACCGCGCCGCACTGTTCCTGGTGCATCTCATGCGGATACTCTGCGCGCATTCACATCCCGCTTCATATAACTTTGATGGCCGTTATTCTTATGCGACTGCAGCAATGCACACAAATGCCGTTCATTTCATATGGAAACAACAATACATGCGGTATGTATGTACGAGTAGAAGTATAATATTCTATAAGGGGATGGATGTAGTCACATCAGCAATGTGTAGGAGGATGAAATGGGGGGAGGGGGTGGCACAATTGGAAGGGGTTGGGTTGGAAGCTTGCATGAAGACGATATAGTGAAAAAATGTTAAAGCAAAGGCACCACCATCATGCTTTCAGCGCGATGTCAATAAATCCTTCGAAGACTCTACGCGATAGCAGTTAATGTCAGAATGGCCGAAAATATATGGCAATTTATGTTCCTTTAAGTTCTTTCTTTTTGGCGTTTTCATGCGCTGCCTCCATATTTGCTTTACTTCCCTGTGTGTGCATCGGTATTGAAGATATTCCAAGAATGGGGTTCACACACAGGGTTAATATGCCGCAAAAGAAGTGAATACAGACTAGACACTACATTTTACAGATTTCAACCCCCCCAACAACAGTCGATTCAATTCTTGAAAACGTGTGTGTGTCGTACAATTTTTTCCATTTACTTGCACTGTTACACTTGAAAACATTCTAGAAAATATTTGCGACATACAAACTCGTAATCGTTCATATTATTTTGTTTCATTATAATTATTCTTTAATTACTGACCTCGAAACAAACTCGTGTCAGTTTAAAAAATCATAAAAATTTAATAAAATTAATGCCGTAATAAAAACAATTAGTGCAAAATAAATTAACTCACCAATTTCCTTATACGCCAAGCCACTGCTGCCGTTATACAGCACCCACACTTAAACCGCTCGCGCTGATCTTCGAATTATTCTGTTTGCGTGTTCCAGAAAATTGTTTCGCCTTCAACTTCAATCAAACTGCAGAAGCCAAGCCAATTCTGTCATCCAGTTCATGATGACTTGCCGATGTGAAAGTCTTGCGTTGAAAATTCCTCTCCATACAATAATTAATACAAAACGGACTAAATGGCTTGAGCTTTTTTTAATTATTATCACACGCAATGACGCATGATTGTTGCTGCTTTGATACACGCCTTCTTCTGCAACCTGTAACAAACGAACGGAACATAAATTAGGAAACAATCGTCATTGGAACGTAACTACAACAAAGGAAAAATTATTTCGTAGAAAAGAAATGGGTCCATTTCTATAAATGTCACGTCCAATGCCCATTCACCCACACACTATATTGGCATAAATTCTGACTGATGCCAGACATTCTGATGAGATTGCACCCTTCAATCATATTCCTTAATATCCTTACACATTTTGCTACACCCGTATACTTTATCTGAATCGGACGTGTAAAAGAAAAGTTTTTTTTTCACCCACACTCTCCGTCGACACACGTACTCCACATTTGCTAAAGTGTTTTATGCTGATTTTCTTTATATTTTTTATACGATCTCGTAGCGAAGCTACTGGGTCTTATAAAATTGTCGATTTTTGACTTCGACTTCTCCTATTTTTTGACTAAAAATTAAATGTATAAATCTACATAAAGAAACCAGATGCTTACAATCCAACACACAAAATTGCTCATGATGGTGATGACTACAAATTAACTACCTCGCCCACCCGCTTAATGTGATTGCTCATCAGTGTCAATCGAAAAGTTTTATCAATTAAACGTTATGAATGACTAAGAGGTAAAACCATTCATTTTAGTGCGTACATTGTGTGAAATTACATTTGATTTGCGATCGACAGGGCCACGTCAAAATCAGTCGGCTTATGTGATATATCTACAAAGAGATGGTTTTATCATGCATTCTGATAAAACGTTGATAACGATTGATTGAAAAAAATTAGAATTTTGATTGATTTATGCATTACCAATGACAACGATAAAAAACAGAAATATTGTACAATCAGTTATGATTTAACAAACGATAAATTTAGGGGTTTAAGTACTGAAATAATACAAGGAAGGGATAATCTCGAAAACACAAAAATTTTCTTTAAAATTAATTACATATTACTTTATTCACGAATTTCGAATAGTTCATAAAACAGTGATTTTAAGAATTATGTAAAATTAATCATTTGGTTTCGTAAAATTACTGGATTCGTCAAGTACTAAATATTTTGTATAAAAATATTGAAAATGTTTACTTATTTCGTCGACGCGCACGAGTTTTTGTTTATGATAAATAAAAACGACGTCCTTTAAAACTTTTAGTTTTGACCTTGAAATAATTTACTGCCTCTTATGACAAAACAAACCCGTATTTAGGACACGAAGTTATTCCTTAAATATTGCATATGACTTTAATTATTTTCGAATATTTTTTTAAATATCCGGACGATTGATGTGCAGCCGTCATGGTGTTTTAGGTTTCAAATGTTAATTTCGTTGACTCTCATCATTATTGTGTCACTATTGTACAGAAACGGAAATAGTTAAAAGACTACAACTGAACTGTGATCACGTCTCCATGCCTACATAGAATATCACTAAACATTGTGCCTAACACGGGTTTGGAAATTGTAGAAAACCGAACAGCAATAATAATTGTCGCCAAAAATTCATAAATGACACTGAAATGCCGTGACGAGGATAAGACGAATGGCTGAAATGAAAGTTCTAAGAACACTGGTGTCAAATAAATCAAAAAGTCAATATAAAGAAAAAACATTTTCTCACACATACAGCTTTAATAAAATGATGCTTTTCCACATTTTCCTTGGGAAAGTAAAAAAAAGTTACTCACTTTTGTGTCAAAAATATAGGAAATTATTTTCTTTACGCAGGAATATCCTTCATTGCTGTAAATGTTTTTACGGTCAAAGTTAATGGCCCTACATAATGCAACATATAACATCCTTAAGGCAGGAGGCAGGCTTGTCCATGTATCCACATGAGAATGATCAATACATACACCCACACATGTATTTATTACAATATAAGTGCCAATATTATTGCATTTACGAGCCTATGTAGAAATAGTTAGAACGTCAAGGTGACTACTTTTTTCATTGCAGTCATAAGTTGACTTTAAAAAAAAAGGTGTGCGTGATTTGACAATACATAATTCTTAAAATTAATCCTTGAACATAAGTACGCACGCATTACGTAACTGAAACCAAATAGTAAGGAAGGAACGCAAGCAGGAAGGGATCTTAATCCAGCCACAATTACCTAACTCTGCATTCTAAAATGTTCTTGAAATGGCTTTTGCCTTTCCTCGACCATTTCCAGGTACGTATATACTATCAAAGAATTATTACACTCAAATGTGTCCCAAATTGTATTACAATTTACAACTATAAGTTGAACAAAAGTCCCTCTCACTTTTCTTTCATACAAAATAAATTTCTTACACAATTTAAAACAATAATTTATGACCCATTGGTAAAACTGAGTCGACAAGATCACACCGTCTCATAATGGCTACAGGCCCAGTTATTATCCTCGTCTGCAACATTCCTCACATTGAAAATAGTCCATCACAGAAGACAAGACATTTGGGGAAAAAGATTTATGGCGCACACTCGGCGTTCTAATTTCTCCTCGCGCAGTTGGTTACTTATTATGTGGGTATACTATGCGCTGTATGTGTGTGCTCCTTCTGTGCGTGCCGTTTCGGTATTCATAATGTGGCAACATAAGATACGCAAAATTAGGGCAATATGCAAAATTTGTATTCAAATCCATTTTGCACAGCAAAGTGTGTTCTGTGTTTGCTGCAGGTTGGAAAAAAATATCTCTATTGTCTAAATATACGCAATTGCATTGTGAGATGGCTCCTTAAAGTAGCAGCTTTTACTTTTAAATGTGCCAATTTTTAACTGCTAAATTGCTGTGACGAAAATTTTGCAAATATTTTGACCTGATTTCTCTTTGTTATTTAGTTTCAATAGCATTTTGCTCTAATTTTGGTTTACTGTATAATGGGGGTGGCGAATTTGTGCTGTTCTTTATTAAAAGGACATTTTTGTTTGTCGAATTCTAGGAAAAAACTTTCTAAATTTACAGGAAAAAAATGTTTGCGTTCTTGGAAAAATCGAAATTTTGAAGGATATACAAACAACAAACAACAAAAATACAATAGCTAGCTAAAACATTACATTAATCATGTTTTTAGAAATCGGTTGGTAATTAAAATCTAATAAACGTATTATGTAAATGCCAACCAATTTCAAAAGTTATGATCATTACGTGTCCAAACTTACAGCACCCAACATTCCAACCAAATGCTAGATGACAATCCTGTTGGCACACCATCATCTAATAAAATTTAAATTAACACAATTTGCATATATACCTATACTGAGTGCAAATAAACAAAAATTCCAACCAATTCATAAATTCACAAGCAAATCATCACAGTAAAATTGTCATTTCCATTAAAAATATGATAACGACAAGTTTTAATAGTCAGCGAAAAGTCGCGAATAACGCATAATCACTCAAAAGCGCCAATAAAGTGACAACGAATTACGCTGATTTATCAGTGAAAATAGAAAACGGGCACACACCAATATAATCGCATAATAACAATAACAATAAAGTCCATTAATAATAACACCGTCAATAATAATAACAATAAAAATAGCATAATTATTGCAATGAAAACGATCGCATCCATATGCAAAACGAATATTTGTGCACAACGACGTGTAGTTGGGCAGAGTGTGACACTTTAATGGACAGCGATAAGTTTGTGCCCGCTTGTCTCGCATAATTTTACATATTCATACACACAACAAAGCGGCAACAAACATGAAAGACATTCCCCAATCCCCATATCCACATAACTGCACCACAAATATATGCAGACAAATGTATGTATGGTTCATAAAATGAATGTCGAGAGATGATATTGGTGACAATGACAGTTAATTATTATTAAAATGACATACGCACACAAATGGGAGGAGGTTTTGGGGGTGGGAAGAGGTGGCATAGCAGCTCCATATCGCACCACCATGTGTATGCATTTGGACACTGACCATGTCTGTAGTTGGCGCGCGAACATGACACATGAATAACAGATAGGCGATTGCCATATTATCTAAAAATACGCAGGCATCCCAAAACGGCCAGTATATAGCACATCGTAGTAGTACACATGCAATCAGCATAAAATGCAGACGAGGAGACCATCCGACAGGCAAACGGCAAACGCACCCAAAAATATGACTACAAATGTCATGCAATTTCGGTCAACGCATACAACACCAAATCGTTCTATCTGTGTGTGCAAGCACACCCGCGAGAGCACCCCCTATGTGAGCAACCCAAATAACGTACACTACTATCTGTTGAGGTTTGACTATGCATATTCATGAATCCTTTTTGAACAAGTATCTAAAAGAACGTGTAAAAACATGTAAAAAAAATTGACGTCCGAAACCAAAATAATCCGAAACGAAAAAACGCGACAAAATTTTGGCCACAACAAAAAGGTGGCATCGGAATTTAGTGGCAGCTATTTAGAAAGCATGAGCGGACGGGATTGAAACGCGACGAACGACAATAAACAAATCTCCCGGAAAACAACAACGCGTCCATCCAATTCACATTCATTCGCATTTAGTTGACTGCATGTGTGCGTGCCATCTATCTCACTAAATGTTTGACCAATCGGTTTACCAAAACCACCCTCATCATCATCTTGCGTCAGCATTTACTGTGAAATCAATGCTCCAGCAACATCATAACATACTCCGACAACAACAAAAAAGACAACAAATGCATTCCCACACACAAACACACCCAAATTTTGGCAATGCGCTTCTCAGAAATTCATCACCATCCCTAATACCGGGCTGCTACCGTACATTTTAAACCACCTTACACCCACACCCATCCAATTTCTTTCCCCCACACAATCCACATTATATGGCTAACTATGCCATGCAGCCGGAATCCCCGCATACAGCCGCAATGGAGCAATTGCAATGGATAAATGCGGTGGACAAAAGTGATTGAGGTGCTCTGAGCAGAGGGTGGCAGAACGCGACGGTCATCCTTCATTCATTCATATTTCCATATATGTGACTTGTATGCTGTATGATTCAACATAATATCATGAATCATGTGTGAAATGAGTGCACGCGATTATGCGCTGTGTTATACGTGTGTGTGAATGGGAAGCGTGTTTGCGTGCTACAACACTTGATAAGCGACAGTCCACGAAATGAGCTTTTCTGGCCGCGGTTTGTATGCGAAGAACCATACGTACATTATGCTGCTGTGCATGTAGTTATGCCCAAAATAAATGGGTGCAGCCCGCGGAATGGCATGTATATTAAATCTGTGCGCTGTGCTCTTGATTTGATCACTCACAAAACACATAAGTAATTAATTAATTAATTACAATTCGCTTCTCGAATTTATAACGATGCTTATTTAATGGGGAGCGATGTGTACGCATTATACTTGAACACGTCAAACTTAAATTTAACGATCACATGTTAGGTCATTAAGTCCATTTAGGAATCAGCGGGCACTGATTTTGTAACTAATTTTCGCGATTCATTTGAATTTGAATCGAATTTGTTTATGATCTGGAACGATCATCACCTTAATATGCCTTGTCTGTGGCATCGTTTTTAATTGTTTTTAAGCATTCATGGAATTAATTGGAGAAACAAGAAGTTGCCAAAAAGTTTGAACATTTTGCGTGGGATTTCGTGTTCCTTTTTTGACGTTGGAGGAATCATTTTCATGCACACTTCCTTCATTTTAAATATGCAGATGCAAAAAAAAAAGAAAACCAAAAAAGATTTATTGATATTGGTTTGGCTTTCTGGTGTGCACTTTGTATAGTTCCCGGCAATCTGTTCCTCTTCGACGCAGATACCATTCCAGGAATTTGTAAGTCGTTCCCATATATGCATGCGACCCAATTGAACAACGAATATACTCTCGAAACAAAACTGATGAAATAAACGTTAGAAATAAGCGGCTACCATAAATAACTTAACCAATGTGTCAGCGTTTGAGTGATTGAAAGTCCTTACTTTGTATATTTACAAACAACATTAAAATGGTTACTGGTAGTAACTGCGAACCGCATTTGTGCAAAATACTAATAAAATATATACGTTTCGGGCAGATCATAAAAATACTGCGAAAGGAAAAGGAGTGTCACGCTGTTGAAAGATGCAAGGCGCAAGCACTTTAAAGACGAATTTTGATTGACTAACTTTACATGTATACATAGTGTAGACTTATGGGGAATTGAGTGTAGAATATGGAGCTAGTCTTAAGAATTATATTGCGTTTACTCAACGCTACACTGACTTTTATGAATTGGCGCTTGGATGCGACTTAAGTTCAGGCGGCGTTTCTTTTGCGAAGTCTTGAAAGACACCGGAAGAAGATCACATAAACATTTACAATGTCGTTTTGCCATATGTGTCATAAATCATAATAAGTATTTACATAAATTATTTTGACCGTTTCGATGTGCGAAAAACATTATGTTTACTTAAATGTATTATAAATTTTACAATCATTTTTAATTGTTTCAATTTTATGATTTCAAAATTTAATAGCAATTTTATTATTAGACAAATCGGGTCTGGACTGTAATTAATTTTTGCATGTTCTGTCAAAATTTGGATTCAACCTTATAGTCTGATGTATTCACGTCAACATAGCATTAATCTTTTGATCACCTAACACATTGACATATATTTATAAGAATATGTCTGTCAGTTTGTTTATAAATTTATTACATTTTAACAAATTTCTGTTTCAAAAATAGATTTATGATACAAAGCGTAAGTTACATTAATGGTAAATGTAAATATTCAATCATCACCACGTATCTTAATAAACAATAACACACAGTTTTTAAAATAATTAAATTATGTTATTGAAACGTTCACAATAAAATGTAGCAAAAATTAGGTTTTCCCATTTTTAAAATATTCGTATGGTTGAATAAAAAATAAAAATTGCCTTAAATAAACGAAACTAAATTAAATGTTATGGTTAATAAAAAATTAAAACAATAGGAAAACTTAATTTTGCTCATTTTTGTGCAACATAATAATAGTTGTAATCATTTCAACTGATACGTGTTCAATTGAATGTCAATTGTTTTCCTCTATTATTTAATGATGTGCCACAATCCATTCTAAAAATGTAATACTGTCCACATTGAACATCTATCCTTATACTTATTGTACTTTACTTTAGCTTCACTGTACATTAAATTCAGCACCGCAGATGTAAGCATTGCGCATATAAAAATTCCCCTAGGAGAGGAACAAATTGTGACAGTAAAATTCACTTGAAAATTTATTGGCTAGCTCATTTCTTCTTCATGACATCGTTCACATTGACGTTATCAGTTGCTGACCAGATGGGCAGCCCGCTTACACATCTCTTCGGTCTAGCTACACAGTCAACGAGTGTGGGCACCAACAGCAGCAACATTGGCTTCCTCCTTTTTCATCGCAAACCCAGCGCACAGCTTCTTTGCCGTTTCTTTTACCAATTCATCGCTGGCAACGCTTTTATCCATAATAGTCTGAATATGGAATACACTACTGTGTTGTGTGGTGGTAAATGTAGTGTGGGGGAACGATTGCAGCTCAAGATGACCGCACGTTTATGTATTGTAGAAGGAAATAAATCAATCATAATTTATGGAGCGTCGTTAGAAATATACTTGTAGTTAAAAAAAAATCTAGCTGTATTTATTTTGTGCTCTTTCCAAAAGGAGGATATTTTTTATTATTTAATATATCGGGTTTTCTCTTCATCATGACTCTCTCTGTGTGTAATAATCAAGTGGAGTTATTTTGCAACGGTTCACAGCGCCCGCTAAGATGCTTTATCGACACATGATGGATGGCAGACGCAACTGAGTGCCGCAGCAATTCATCAGATGGCATATCCTATTCGAATGCATATAACTGGAAATTTATAGTTTGTTACAGATGGCAAGACAAATGGGATTTAACACATTAAATTTGGAAGGAGTTCAATTCAATGTTATAACAAATGTCAAAATTTAAATCAACGAAGCTCACCCAGACATTTTGCCAACATAAATTTGACGGACAGACTGAACTTTATCGCATTAGAATGACCCAATAAAATATAAAGGCATTTAAACTATTAAAGTTATTACAAATTGATAGGATTTTGTTTAATGTTATATATTATGGCTAAGTATAAAATGTTTAATATTTTTGACCAACAACAGATTTTCAATAAAAAGTCTCAGTACTCAGTAGACAACTTAAAAATCTATGAAACCACATTTGATTGTGCACATTTCAACAACATTCAAAAATAATTGGAGAGGTTTGAGGTTTTCTAAATTTACGAGCATACTTGGAGGAAGAAGCACATCTGTATATTGTAGTCATCATGTGTTATAAATTGGCAAATGCTATTAAGTCAAGGTAAATGCATTGGTATCCCTCCTATATTCCACCATACAATGCCAATCTCAAATTTATTTTGATTGTCCAATAGCATTCATATTGAACCACAATATTCTACACAAAATGTACGATGGGTTTTCTTTCTTCGGGAAATCTGCTTGAGAATCAAATCTTTTTGTCGAACAACGCCCGTCAAATACATAATCTGGACAAACTTGCATCGGTCAGGGTGAATAAAAAATCCACATTGCATATATTGAAGTTCAAATGTGATAAAATTGAATCCTGCTTCAAATTTTCTATTTATATTGCAGCGTATCGTACATCTATTCACTTTCTCAATTTTCCGTTTCAAAAGAGTACAATATTAGCAGTTTGAAATGGGCACTGATTTGTTGGGTTTCTGTTTTCTACCCAACGAGTATTTAAAATATATTTATTTTGTACCGTTGAAGATGAGCAGAAAATGCAAAATTTTTAAGTTTTTGACACTTTGTGGAGTTTGAAAATATCAAAACATTGATATTAAAAATATTTACACAGACATTGCATTATAAATAAATCCAATTTAGGTACATCTTAATATAGAAGTCTGTAAAATGATTGCATTGCCTACACAGTAACCTTCAACATATTCTTTCAAAACAACAGCTGATCTAAATAGTCTATTTTCGTAAAATACTTGTAGAGTGCAAAGTGAATGTTTAACATTCTTTCAATGTTACATCTCAAATGTCAACAAAAGTCAAAATAGTGTCTCGAAGTCACGAACTCGTCACTTCTCACAACTTGATTCTATAGTCTAATGGACGCAACTTCAATGTTGGAATTTAAGATTGCTTGGAATTCGAAATCATTAAGTGGGATATTTAAGAACCAAATGCGTCAGCCATTTGTGGATATAAAAACATGTACTAAAGTCGTGTGATTGATTTTATCGCACATGCGGTGAATGCATAAATTAGGGCCTGAAATCTGAATCACTCGGGAGAGTTCAATTGGAGTCACATTTGTTTGAAACTGAAAGCAGATTTTAATGATTTTATTTTAGTTTTCGTTTAACTATAAAAGACACTGATTTTTTTTTATTATAATTTAATTATTACAAAAACAAATATCTTCTGTCTTTGAAAATCACTGCTGTCAGTCCTTCGTTTTAAACAAACATATCCAAAC
The DNA here is from genome assembly GCA_963854165.1 of Sylvicola cinctus. NCBI lineage: Eukaryota > Metazoa > Arthropoda > Insecta > Diptera > Anisopodidae > Sylvicola > Sylvicola cinctus. Next base: position 56,020,571 of record OY974082.1, read on the forward strand.
AAAAACCTTAATCGTGTACCAAATATCACACCATTAGACGTGATCATGAAACACTTGTCAGTTGTAATCAACAGCATTAATTGCAACTGTACAATGTGCACACATCAATAAAACTAAACGAGAAAACTTTGCGAAAGGCACTTAAAAAAATGGTTTTCCCTGTTCAACTAAACCATTCCATCTACATCATAGAACCCAAACGAGTAGCCAAATGCTACAGAATTATGAGCATCACTTTCATAGTCTCCAATTTTTGCAAAGCTGCAAACCATTTCAGATTGATGACCATTTTCTGCCATTCTTTTCCTAAATCATTCCGTTGTACATGACCAGTGTCCAGTACACCGCACTGGCCAAACCAACATCGCCACCCCCGTTTATTCATCCCCATTCTCCTGCATTGTGACGTTGCGTTGTAAAGCAAATTTTGAATAGGCCACAGTCTCTCTTTTTCATGTGTGATAGAATTTCTGCAGAGTGGAACATCATTGTTTACATTTTTTGGACAGCACTCTAGGCTGGGACAGGACGAAATACGACAAACCTGCTGTTGCAAAAACAAATAAATGGACAATATTCCATTCGCTTCTCGGTTGCAGAAATGTGTTTTTGTGTTGTTGGTTTTTATTTGTTTTTTTTTTGGGGGAAGATGAACTGCTGCCGAGAAGCTCGACTGAGCACACCAACTGCATGTGTTTTATGATAGTGTGTGATTAGCTCACCATATTATATAGTGGAGAGGAATGGGTTGTAAATCACTTTGTCGTTAGACGATGCGATGCGCGCGCGTTTCACATCTATTAAGTGCAACGGGGATTGTGTAGCTGTGGCGCTATTCCAGGATACATACTTTTGTGCGAAACAATGTCGGGTGTGTGCAAAGAATTTTTTGGGCAGTTTGTTCTTCGTTCATCTTTCATTTGGTCAGACTTGTATGTTGGTGGTTTTATAATCGATTGTGGAGTAGCTCATTCTTTTTCATTTTGCTTCTTTTCATTTTTTTTTTTTTTTGTTTTGCATATTATGTTTCGATGTTGGATGTGAAGTGAACGCGAGCAGAGGAACCAACACTTTATCGCCCAGTTTATTGTGCCGTTGTTGTTTTTCCATCAGTTGTTTTGCAGTGTATTTTATTAGGAGGGGGTCCGATGGGTTATGTGTTCACGGCATGCCATTGTTTATGTAGAGGCTCTTTGTCTTTATCATATCTTTATATTCTCAATTTTTGATAGTGATTTATGGGTGATTGTTTGTGTGTTAGCTGTGAGACTCGTGGAATTTACTTATGCGGATATGCGATAATATGGAAGTACATGTTGCGACATTCATCATTGATATCGGTGTTGTCTATGTGTAAAGCGGTGATTGGTTGATGATAGATAACGAGGAATGTCGGCTTTAATAGGTTCTTTACAATTTTGTGCAATTGAATTGAAAGTACATGTACAATTTTAAAATATGAATTGAAGTAACAAGTTAAATTACATATGAAATAGTTATTGTTTTAAATTTAAAACCAACAAAACACACTCGTTTGTAAAAACCAATTGCGTGACTTTCAGAACTCGAAAAAGGCTTTACGAATTTGCATCAAAACTGGTTGTGTTTTAAGGGAATTTTTTTATCAGCTTGTAGTTCTGACAAATATATTAATAATATTGTCCAATTTTTCACAATTAATGGATTACAATACAAAAATGCTAAATTAAAATAACTGTCGTTATGAATTTAATTAGAAAATTTGGCAATGCAGCATGTTCAATACCCAACCCCCATTTATCCAAAAAATCGATTAATTTAAATATACGGGCATGTATAAGTGCTAGAGTGAACAATTCCTGACCATAAAACTGCACCTAAACACGCACATTTATTTGTAAAACAAACCCAGAAATTATGATTGACGTTCAATGGCATTTAATTTTATTTGCTCTTATCGAACCGTCATTTTTTTATGCATTTTGTTATTCAGTTTACCTTTTAGGTATATCTATTGATATTATACTTGAATTTGTACATGTTAAAAAAAGCATGTTGTTGTATGCCCCATTGTTATATAGAATCCTCCACCAACACAGAATATTCTACCACCCTATTCCATCTATCAAACAACTCCCTGTTACAGCCCCCATGTTTGCGGAATGAAATTTATTATACATACATGATGTGCATCGTGTGCGTGCATAAAATTCAACAACATGCATTTCATAAATAAACGTAAAGTCACACCGGTGTGATTATTATGGTTAAAGTGGGCAACATTTGCGAGCGGGCGGTCAACTGGTATCGCAGGCCATTCTCCAAACGCATCCAAATTGTGTAAGCACTTTGTACACGCATAATATATAAAGCGGTGTATGCATGCAATGACTTATGACATAGGCAATTCGATGGTGGGTGGGAGAAAGGGGGGATGAATATAGGAACCGATAAAATTTATTAAATTATAAATCATATTGTTGTCAGTAATTAGCTAGTGTGTGCTATTGACATTTATAGGTTTCCAATAGTCGTTTCCATGTCCCTGTGCAGTAGTACGTGTAACATATTTTTATGTGTGAGCGAATTTAATAATGCTCAAACGAAATGACCTCTTTTATAATAATTTCAATTTGTTAGCCTGGTTTTTTTATGATCAAAATTTGAGGGATGCTTCTTTTTACACAGGCAATAAGAAGCAAATAAAATAATATTCCTTAAAAATCGCATGAACTCGATTGATTGATAACATTTGAATATAATATGCTTCCTGTTCCACCAATCACTTCACAATTTGCATTGACTATGATTACATTCGTTAACAATTTGACATCAATTAATTACCCAGCATCAACAAATTAGCTCAATAATTAGCTTGATGCTCTTTTGCACCTAACTGCATCAATCTATCGAATTGAATTAAAAATGCAATAAAAAGTAAAACAAATAATATCCGTCGCCAAATTACTGCGTTAACGCCATGCGTCAAAATAAATACAAGCAAAGTATAACGATATGTGGGGCAGCGCCAGCAAAACAGAACGTTGTGCCAGTCGCATCGAATGTACAGTGCAACCTCGTTGTGCGAGTTAATTTTTTATTTTTTGAAGAATGTCCTCATTTTAAAGATCCACTATATCACTTGGAGTTTACATTAGACAGAAACGTCCAAACAATGCCTCAATATTTTTTTACAGTTGAAAATGCAAAGCTGACTATTTTAAGTCAGACTTTTTATTGGACATTTCATTTTTATTCGTGTTATCACTCAATATGTTCTGTCCAAAAAAATGTCGAGTTAGATACAATCTCGTTGAATTTGGTGTTTCAAAAAAATTATAAAAATTCTGTACTAATATGAGAATTACAGAATATGCAGAGAGTTTTCTATCCCGGTGTGGTTTAATTGATTGATTTCCCTTAACACGGGAGACCTATAATTCGTCATTGTTAATTTAGGAGTTGGTTTAAAAATAATACAATACTTCATTGTGATAAATCATTGCAACATACTTATTTGGGTGGTAATTAAATTGCAATAAATATTTTGTCATCCCCCAAAACGTTCACCACTTTTATAAAATTATCTTTGCATTCAAAATTCTCGCAAATCGAGGATCGACTGTAAAAAATATGTAATTTTATATCATTTGTGCAATTTTATCTACACCTATACGACTATACAATGAACGGCTATAAGTATTTATTTTCCAGTTTTATGACTTTTGCTTTGTTTCTAATTGATTTTGATTGATTGACACGCAAAAATGGAAAGCGCATAATGAAATGTGAGCGGATGATGGATGCGTGTACATTCGCAGAATTAGCGCGGATGGATGCGAATTGTGCAGTTGGAGACTGCAAGCATACTTTATTGTGTATGCACGCTCGCATATAACTATATGTATGACAGTACACGCTGTGATGTGTGTATGCAAATGCACAAATGAATTGATTAAAATAACGCCAAATAAGCGCGATAAATTAATATAAATGGTGTCATGTGTGCAATTAGATAAAGCAAATTAATTGGAAATGGCTTTAGCGAAAATGTAATTACATATTTATGGGCATAAACAAGTGAATTCATTCACAACAACGGACACTAAACAATACTCGACGGCAAATTGTGTAATTACTTGCATTTGGCGCCAAAAATGTTGCGTAGGGAGCACGGTTCTTGCAATTGAGATGCATAATACTGCAGCATTACTATAAATGAAAGCTTAAAATGCATATGTTTGCTGTTATTTAACTTAAATTTAAAAATCATGAACATTATCCATGATTTATGACATAATATGTCTGCAGTGTCCTTCCTTTTGACCCAACATATTTCCGATAATTTTCACTCACTCCTTTTTACTTTTATTACATTAACCATTTTATCGCACATGCAGATTTATTTATAAAGCCCCTGATTGTATGCGACATCGGTGTCATGTCATCATTTTCTAAATGCATATTTCTATATACAGAGAATAACACTCAAGCTCTTCTATTCAATATAAAAATGTATACATAGTTTCACTTCAAATGAGTACATGCAGGAAAATGAAAATTTTCGAGATGAAATCACTGTAAAAAGCAGTGAAAAACTGAGTGAAATAATAATAAATGAACCTCAGCTGCTATATTCATGTCATATCAATACACTCATTCTCACACACAACTCCAAGATAGATAGACGTAGGAAATACGGGCGCAAGAACAAAACAGTGCAGCATCAAAAATGAATAAAAATAAAAAAAAAATTAAAAAAACAAGAAGAATTAAAAAACGACTCTCAACTTACCATATGCAACCGAATCAGTATAGGAATGAAATGAAACAGGCAAGTGTGAAAAGGGGCAAAAAAATTCGCGACGAATATGAAAGCTTTTCATATCATAAGCAAACGAAGGCAACGCCATTATTGTGGACGTGTTGGAGCGTTATATTTATAGATTCCCCGCGAATATATGAGTACACATATTGGGATGCACTTGAGTGTGTGTGATTGTGCGAGCTCGCGAGATGAAGAACAATGCCAGAGACGACACACGTCTGTAAAATATACAATAATTTACTTTTACAATGTGCAGCAAAGCAATGCTGCCCTGCACCACCCCACCATTTCCACCCACACATCTGTCGATTTTATTTGCATTTTTGTGTGTGGAGATTTTTTTTTTCTCTCCGATGGTGGTGGTGGTGGTTGTGTTTTTTTTTTCTTTGTTCTTTGCAATGCCAGCTTTTCCTGGCAATGCAATTCCGGTTTTTGTCCCATCATCATCGAACAGTGTCATTTATGCTCGATATACCCTCGATGAATCCTTTCGACATTTTCCATATGTGGTGTATGGGCGTGCGACTGCCATGCAGTCCCTTTTGTTATTTAACTCAACGTTGCATTTATGCGTTTTTCGTTTCAGATAAAACCAAGGTTTTGTTTTAGTTTTCATCGTTTGCAGGTGCAATCGATTTTTTTTTCCTAAAAAAATATGCATCACAAAATACTCGTAAGCGTTCATTCAAAAAGTTTGTTGTCTGCAATTATTTTAAAATTGAGCTGTTGCAAGATGCACTCAAAATAACATTGCGTTTTTAAATTAGTTAAATCGTGTTAAACAACAAAAGTGATAGTGACAAGAAAAAAACCCACGCATTGTTGTGCATTCTGTCACAAAAGACCCATACATTGTTACTTCTACTTAATTGGGGAGCAAAAATAAAATTGAAATTTATTTTCGTCGCGAATTGTTGGAATTCTTTGGTACGACGACAACGATGACGTCGTCGTCAAGTGTTTATGATATTTGTGGCTGTTTGTGCAAAACAAAGCCACCATCAATCAATTTAATGCGTTTGCTCTCATCAAAGGAAGGCAGATCGAGGCTTGCGAGACGACTTTGCTCGAATACAACGCTTATATTATATATATATTTTAACAACAACCGTCAGTATCGCAATATATTTCTGTGTCTATAAATTTTCCTGTCGCGTTTTCTTATAATTTTTTTTATATATTATTATTTCTATTTGTACTCCACATACTTATTTTTATATGAAGCTTCCACAATATTGTTCACCACACTGTTACGTATAGATGTGTTAAAGTTTTCCGAAAGAGTATACTATGTACCATATAATGCAAACAGAAAAATTAAATGGAGCAGAAGACTGCGGTGTAATGTGGGGACGAGGGTGAGACGGCCATTCGACTCGATTAAAATGACAGCATTAAATCATTCAATCATTAAAACATAAGAAAAAGTATTTTTCGCGTGGTTGGTCGCATGTGCGGGTTGTACGCGATGCGATGCTATGCGATGCGATGGATGATGATGAGAGCGCGAGGCGCATGTGTGTGTAACGCGAAATATCTCAACGATAAAATAATATGTCGCTCGATCGTTGCTGTATATCCGTCTGTACATATTATTATATTTATTTTTATGTGGCGCATATAAAACTCAATATGTTGTATGCGAGTATAGTTAAATGTACGTTGGGTGTTTGGTTTCCGCGAATTTATTTTAACGACTCGTCACAGTTGACATGTTATGGTGTGGCGTATGTTGATGAGTTTGATGAGATCGCTAAAACGGAATAACATTTTGAAAATGAAAGTTGACTATTTTATTATAAAATTAATGGCACAACATATTTGTATCGTTGCCATCAAAGTGTTTACAACTGCCTTACAATGTATGAAGCTGTTTAAAATGTGATCTTTTCATGGGTTTTGCCGGTTTAATATGTCACCTGTCGTTTATATTGTCAGTATTGTACGGAAAATGATGAAAATGAGTTTTTTTTTTACCGCATCGACATATTTACGCACTTTATTGGATCGTTTATGCTTGTGATTGTAAAAATCAGTCACATTTTTACCTATTTACATTTGTAAACGAAATAAAAATATTATATTCCTTTTTTACTTCAATTTGATACAATGGATCAGGGATCCCAAAAAACAAGTAATGCGATACTCATATTTTATATTTCAAGCTTAAATTAAAACGTAACTTTCTACTACGATTTCAGAGGGTTGGAAATATTTAATTTTATCTACTCTTGATATTTATAATATTTTATTAACATTTGCAGAATTTTCTACAAAAAAAACAACAAACTTTTAATCCCACAAAATTGCATTAATGCAACATCTGTCTATAAAAAAATATAACTTTCAAAAAGAAAGTCTTGCAATGATATTTAAAACACGCAATTGAAACACATTTGTCAAATAATAAATCAAACAAAATTTGCCCAACCGTATTCCTCTATAAGCACGATCATCCCCTAACTATACAGAAAGTAACGCATTTATACAAAATGTGTATTTCACGTGCATCCATATAGTTAACTTAACGTCTAGATTGCAGCTAGCAGATAAAATCCAGCAGTGAGTTAGTCCATCCCACTCTTTTCTTAAGAGTTGAGTGACACAGGATAACAAGTTTGTGCAAATGAAATGAAAACGTCAACCCTTAACGACATACAACCATGCTCCTGATGTGTATGAAATGTGTTTCATTTGCAAAAGGGCGATAATTTATATTTTTCATTATGTACGGCTAAACAAAATTTTACATCAGCCATTGTGTGGCCGGGGTTGTGAGGCGCTGCACATAAGGGAAATTAAAGTGATTGATGACTGCCAGTTTTTTGAGGGATTATGGGCACAGGGATAAAATGGAGGAGCAAAGCAGTTCCCTTTTTCCCATGTTTATGTATGTTTCATGTAGATGTAACAGCAATACGCACATCCGAAAACAGTATGATTATATTTAAGGGATGCACCATAGAAAATGAAGCGTGATAAAATATTATACAAAACGAGAAATTCAAGATGGCGAGTGAGATTTGGCAGACCCAATTTAACTGTTGCGATGTCGAAAATGATGATTTAGAAGGTTTTTGGAGTGAAAGATATCGCCGTTGAATAACAATAAATTTTAAAGGATATGCCTATTGTTGTTTTTATGTGTTTAAAATTTAAAAAACGTGTGACGTATAATACATGGTTATGAGATTATAGTAATTGTTAACGAACTGTATACGCAAAAACTAAACCGTCAAGGGTGATTAAATACCGTTTTTAACTTGAACTTTTTTCCCCATTAAGCTGCATTTCATTTATGCAAAAGGTAATTCTTCAATGCACACATATCGGGATTGATGTGATTGGATGGTTTCATAAATAAAATGTAAAACAGGCAACAGAATTTTTGTACAAGCAAGCAGAATGAGATAAATAGGGTTTAACAAATATAACTATATTTGAACATTCAGCATGGCATCGCGCACAATATCCATGCATGCGGGGAGAAATATAATAGACAAAAAGCGATAAAGAGGGACACAACCGACCAGCGAATGGGAGAGATTTATTCATTTAAAAAAAATGATTGATTGCTTATCATTTTTCATTTTTATTAATGAAAAAACATGAAGGGGGACAAGCGAATAAATAAAAAGCACCCTGCTGTTTGGATTCCATTTGTTGAAAATTTTGCTGGGGCTGGTACACTCTGGAATTGGAGGCTGGGACAAAATGCACAAGATGCGGTATATACTCGATGAATTACCAGACGCATGCATTTATGTGAAAACGGATATTATTCAAGTAAATACAGCAAAGAAATAAAAATGGTTATTCCCTTGTGAGTGTCAAAGTACTATTAATGAGTAGATACAATAAATTATTAAGAATTAAGTTGATTTGTGTGTCTTTGTATAATGCGCCTGTGGACTAATCAATTCTGCTCTTTTCGTATGATGGAAGTGATCTATAGCGATCGAATAACCACAACCCGTATAAATTATGAATTTGAATAGTTTTCAGCGGTTTTTCTCATTTCGGCTTAATGGCATTTCCGATGAATGCGCGCATTTCAATGGAACCCATTAAATTATGTTGGTATAGCGTTTTAACGTTTTTAAGTAATTGGTTGCATTTGAAATATTTAAAATTTTGGGAATTAATTCAATTTTTGGATTAACCCTAATTTATTATACTGGTTGACGCATTTTTAAAATATAATTTAATTTAATTATTAAAATGACACTACTAATTACAAACATCTGCCTATGTAAAGAGTAAAACCAAGGTACATATTAAAATTTCTATCAAAAAGCATTTCTAATTTAAGTCAATTGTTATAATATGGTTGAAAATATTTAAAAGATAAGTTCTTTGTGGATTATGCAAGAAAATGAATTAAATAAAAACATGTTGCAGTTGGAAACGAAAAGTATAAAAATGAAAAATGTGTCCAAAAGTCATCCCTCCCATGAATGCACTCAATTTAATTTAGCACAAAATGAAATAAAACTAGAGCAAACTTGCAACAACTTCCCATTTTAAAACAAATCGCAATCAATGCGCGACGCAGTAACACACAAATCATGCAAAGAGCTTTTCGGTTCCGAGATGTCTAGCCATTTCTTGGCCTGTCTTCATACATTCAATTATAAATCAAGAATCCGCATGTCCTCTCTCTCATTTCGTACACATTTTTCGCACTGCACTCAGGCACTGCCCAAACTCCACAATATGCATGCATGTACCATAATTTGACTTATCAGCCAGGCAACGTCTCGATTGTGTTTCGGGGAACTGCCATTCCCTTATAAACAAGCAACATGGCATTCAAAGCTCAACCCCCATGTATAACCAAACGATATCATGTGCATATACGATATATTTATATTGCGAAATGCATTATCTCCCAATATATACCGAAATTCCAAACAAAACAAATAAAGCACCACACGACGACTATGGTCGATGTGCATTTAAAAAGGAGTCAATCTTGAGGCAATATTCAACAGAATGGAAGCCGCATGAAACAATACTGTTGTTGTTTATAAATTGAACGGCTTGTTCTGCAGAATTCAGATTCAAACACACACACACACACATCGCAAAGAAGAAATATAGTCTAATAATAGCATATTCATCGTCTTCGATCGCCCATTCAAATGTCATTCAGGAACACCAATCACAAAAAGGAGGACGATGGCAAAACAACGATTTGAACATGAGCTGATGCTTAAACGTACATATAGTCGGAATCGCGAAGAAGAAGGCCCTTGTTGCGAGCCACACTGCGCACACCAGCCAGCCCAGGACAGGCGGCTGCATTTTGTGTTTTTCCAATTCATATGATGTTGTTTCGAGCTGTGCGGATCATTGTTGGATCTGTGGTTTGTTTTTTTTTTTGTTTTTTCTTGCTCTTATGGCGTTGTGGATTCGGCAACGTGTGCTGTGTGTGCGCATGCATATATGGCGTGTATTTATTGTGCGCGGTGTGCAGTGTGTGCACCTTAAGGCAGTAAATGTCCATATAATAACTGTTGCGCGTCTTGTATATGTAAAGCTAATCCGATAGCGAATAAATCAAGACTGCTGCATGATCTTGGGGCAATAAATTCATTTTGCGGAGTAGTTTGTGTTTTATATAGGTTTTTATAGAAATGTAGGCATATTTATTGTTTGTCTGGAAATTTCACCCCCATTAATGGTGGGTCAATTGATAATTAAATCAGTGATTGTATATAAATAACGTAAAACAAATATGTTGGTATCATACCAGTTTCAGCTTTGAATTTTTAAAATACTCAACGTTTTAATCGTTTTTGACATCTCCCAGAAATTTGTTCATTTTAAACAATAACGCAAGTTTATGAATTTTGAGTAATATTTACATGCTACTATATTCTAATATTCTTCACAATGATAAAGTATAATTTTGGAAAATCACTCTAGTAAATACAATTTATGAACATTTAATTGACATATCAGTACCAACCGTACTATTTTCCATATTTACAAACCCCGAAATAAATTGTACAATAAAGTACACGCAAAGGTAAAAATGCCATAAAAAAAATTATATTTCAGCATATTTCATAACATGGGGCTTTTTGGTTCATGAAATTAATTGTGCAGCACACAGGTGCAGCATTTCAAATTCAGAATATATATATTTGCCTACAGCATTTTATATTATCTCTCGATATGCAAAGGAACAACTGTTATACATTGTTTTCGTAAACAGAGCAAAATCATTGTCTGGAAGTAATATTTGATTTTCAAAATATTATTACCTATACGTATAGGGTCTACGTTTCACTATAAAATGGGAGAATGGACATAAATTCATGCCCCAATAGATACAAATGCATCAGCATACTTCTTATTTTCAGATATGAATTGTAAAAACAATGGAAACAATAATATGCTCATCTGATGGTGTATGATAATATAAATATTGAATGTGACGGAAAGGAACTGTTCGTGTATACAACAAATGAAATATGTGTTTAATTTTGTTATATTCACAGCAAAATTATGGGTGCCTAATTAACTATCAGTGGAAATAATTCAAAATTGTTTATGACAGGCGTTTGCTTTAATTTTTGTTTTTCTTTGTTCATATCGTTGTTGTTTATAAACAAAAACTGAATGGTAGACATTTAAATATAAAATCAAAATTGAAAACAGTTTCATTTTCACTCAAAACCAAACGTATAAAATTATACTAGAGTAGTATAACAGTTTCCACGGACATTTTATTGTATGCGCCTTTACTTTGATATTGCAACCAATGATTACAATGATCAATATTTTTATTTTTGTTATTTTTGCGTTTTATATATTGATTTAGTTATTGTTATAAACATTTTGGAAAATAAAATTAGAAACGTAATATAGTAGTATTTATTGTTGTTTCAAGTCGCGTATAGCCATGCCAAAAACCTTTTCTAAGATTGACACGTTCGTGAGACTCGTTCGTGATAGTCAATTCTTCTTAGTTTTACTTCTTATAGTTTTTATTATAAAACTTTAGTGAATCAATTGTGCATTAATTAAATATTCAGAACTATTAACATTTTCAGTATAACACCTCTTTATACACTTTACAAAAAATTAATATTATTTATATAAAATACAACAAACTTCACAGATCTACAATATGTAAAAATACACTTTAAAAAATTCCAATGCCAAAAAAATCAAAAAAAAAAAACCGATTAGTTGTTCTTATATTTCACACTTGTCGCAACAAAAAAATTTGGTTAAATTATCCATCACATTCATAAATGGAAGTGAAGTGCAATTCACATGTGCATCGCAAATAAAATAAAACTCAGCACATGCACCTCGCAACAGAACAGGACAATTGCAAAAGGCCAATAGTGCATCACAAAAGGGCAAACGCGGGTGGTCATTTCAACAACATAGCGAACCCGAAAAAAAGGCAACAACAAATTTAACACGATAAAGCAAACAAAAACTGCAGTTTCGCGTTGAAAAAAAAAAACGACCGACTGTATATGAACGAGGAAAATTGCAGGAAAATTGTTTTTTAACAGCCTATCCACTGGATTGGTTTTAAATGGTCATGCATTTTTCACGTAGCTCCAAAAACTGAAGAGAGCCTGCTGCTGGACTGTAAAATGTTGCACACAGACTCAACTTGGTGAAATATATTATATAATGTTTGTTTTATATACATAATGGTGCGCTTATATGCATTTTTGAATGTTGTGAGTGAATCTTTTGTGGTGCACGGAATCCTCGCGCAAAATAGATAATGTGCAAAGTGGCAACCATAAACAAATAGGGGGCCAACAAAAATACTATGTAGTACACGCTATAGAAAAATTGTGCATGTACAAAAGTGGCAAAAAATTGGGTGAAAACTGCAAACCGTGAGGAGGAAATGGCGAGTAAAAGGGAGACAGGATGAGTGCATACCTACATTTTGCATTATGGATATCTAGCTGCAACATATAATGTGTAGGTACCGCGTGTAGATAAATTGCAGTAGGTACATATACATACATGTGTTATGTTGGTTATACTATTATGTAAAAATGCAATAAAATTAAAAAACAACAAAAAAATGCAGCGACAATGGCGCAACAGAAACAGCAAAAGCAGTAGGTACGCGAAAAATGTAAAACAGGCGTACTTGTGGAAAACGGCAAATTGTGTGATTTTTTTCACCAACACAGGTTTTATTATCACTTTTCCTTACTTTTAAAAATATACACTAAAGTAGATGTAAAATAGTAAACGCAGCCAATGAATACATAATACGTATTACGGTATTAAATTAATAGTTCGCTCCTGAAAACTGCAGTTAACACACATCAGTGAATTTCTATAACAATTCTGTGATGCATTTTAATTCAAATCGCTGTGTGTTGAAGTGCACCAAATTTACTGTTAACTTTATTGTAAATATAAAACAAGTGTTGAGCGTAATAACTGCACCGAATATGTTTATCATAATATTTTTCTTGTAATTTCTCGCCAGCACATTAGATAACGCGTTAAAATGAATATACTAGTTTTTGTTATGTCGACAATGTACGTTAATTGTGTTTGACAATTTGATAAAAATGTGGCAAGACAATGAAATACAATTGATTAAAATAACATGCATGTGCATTGTGCATATAAGTACAGTTAGTGCCGCATAGAAATTGAATTTCAATAAGAATTGCCTATACTTGGCTGGTCTAATAATGAATTACCTGCCTAGGGGTGCTAAAATCGATTCGATTAGAGGTGTAAGCATTACAGCAGTCAGCATATAATTTGCATATAAACTTAAGTTATTAATGCAACAGCTTTCAGCTGCAGTGTGTATGTGGTTATTGATGGCTACTTAACAGTATGTTTTGCAGCAGGGTCGGGCAAAAGTAAAAACTGCTGGTACTAGTTAAACGTTATTTAAATTCGTATAAACAATGGACAATTCTAAAGTTAATATTTAAAAATGAGGCTGCAGTATGATAATTGAAACCAAAAAATTTTAAAAATGTGTAAAGCGCAAAAAACAGACATGACAAGAAGAACCATGTTGAATATAATTAAAATTCTAAAACATCAATACATTATACACTAAACACTTATTCCGTATATTTTTTTTTAAGAAAGTAATTTTTTTTTGGGTGTAAGAATGGCCAAAATCGTAAGATTTTATATAAATTTTATCTTCAAAAATTATTTTTGCAGAGTTAGAAATAAATGATATAAAAAAGGGTGTTCTCTTATATATAAGATTAATTTTAAACAACATATTAAAATACTATGCATCTTGTATTAGTTATAGTTGTATTTTAAGTAGTTGTTTTTTAAGAAATCGTCTCAAAGGATGGATTACAGACTATTCTTTTGAATGGATTGCAATACATTTAAAAAAATGTTTTTCAAAAAAAATAAATGTCCCACCCTGTGCAGTGCATAATGCGGAAAACCGTACCGCCACAACACTTGTCACAATTACACTACATTATGCACATGAACAAAGCTGCATATAACATAAAATAATGCAGTACCGACACAACAAGTAGTTACTACAGTTTGAACATTGTTGTAACGCAAAGAGCTAAACATAAGCTGCGTAGGAGCGTGAATTACTTGACTTTCTGCATAGTGCACTGTGCTCGACTTTCTTTTCTTTATTCCCGCATTTATTTTCTTTCACTAGCCTACAACCTTCCCCACATTCCGATATATCCTCTGCAGATATTGTGCACATGCCACATATAGCTTTTATAAATAACGTAGCACAACAAGTTGAATAACTGAGCCTTTTATGTGTGTATTTAAATGTCGGTATAAATGTATCAAATAATAAGAGTGCATAAAAACGATCCTCGCAGGAAAATGGTTTAACCCCTATTAAAGTGCTGCGCGAGCGCCCATAAAACTAGTGTCGACAATCAGAAAACAATATTCGGCAAAGTGTACTCCTGCCACACCACCACTTAAGCACATAATATGTTGTGTGAAGTTGCTGAATGCTGACTGCATGTGCCCCACATAAAGCGTCTTGGCAGTGACTCCTAGCCCTCGCAATATTGAAGAAGCGCCTCCGAGTGCTTATTCGATTAATGCAGGGGCTTGACGCTTTCATTTAATTTCATACACAGCTAGTAACGTTCCCATCTCGCTCCCATTTTTAATGCTACAATTTTATGTTCAATTAAGTAACCATAAAGTCAAATACTGGTTTTTATTATACATCGCTACGTTTCGTTTTCATATACTTATGCTGTACAATGCTTCCATATATGCTGACTGGTTTGTGTGTACAATGTACATATTCATATGTTAGAAATGTCGGTATATATACTTGCAATCCACATATAATATGCCGGCTACATGAATTTGTTTGGTGGTTCGGGATTTCCTCGTCTATTCCTCAACTTGTTGTGCCGAAGCAGAATCACTGTGTTGAAAATGGTGTGAACTTTTTATGGTGTGTTTATTACATGAGGTTTGTATTGTATGCTTTATTTTGTGATGGGTTTTAATTCTTCAATTTTAATATGTTTCTCTATTGCAGTAGTGCATATTACATGTAGGCAAAAATTAATGTTCTTACGATTATAATGTCATTCAGCATTGAGTTGTAAGATCAAGTTAAAATGTCATTTTAGGTTCATTTTATGTGCGTTTAATAATTTTAACTGCAACAGTTGAATATTCATAATGATCCCAAGAATAAATTTAAAATTCACCACTTAGATCAGAAACAATTTGTCATAATTAACATTAACTTCATGTGTGTATAAAAAATTATTGAGGTATGTTTTTAAATGATTGTTACTGAAAATCTCACGCAAAAACACGTTAATTACAAAATAAAATCTGCAGAACAATGGAATGGAAAGCCGCATGAACCTCTTTTTAATAATCAATTGAAATTTCAGACGTGCCCAAGGCACTAAACAAAAAATTAAATAAATAAAAAACAGATTATTTTCCAATATTTTATATTTTTAAGGAGCAAAAAATTTATGTTACATTATACTGCAATATTTAAATTATTTTTTATTTGTTTTAATACAAATTATAAACCGCAATTCATTGCAAAATAATTGTATCATAAATTGAGGTTATGTTATCAATTATCATTATAACATTCTTGACTATTTATTAATGATGATGAGGAATTAAAATAATTTGTGAAGAATGTTTTTACGGTGCGATTTTTAAATTCATTAACAATTATTCGAACTGAAACATAAGAGTAGGACTTTTAATTTTAAAGAATTGCCAATTAAAATATTTCAATCGCCATCGATACAGTCATCAATAAATCATCGACCAAACAAAGCCATATTTTATTTCTTACTACAATAAATCTCTGCCCCGCAACCACTTGTTATAAGAAAACAGGTGCAAAGGCATTCCAATCAACGAACTGTGTGTGTCCAAATGTTGAATTCTATGCCTTTATATTTATAAACATGAACGGCTGTCAAAAATTTCCAAAAATTCCCCAGCAGAGAGTGCACAAAAGCCCTACACCATTCGTTTGTACGTACACATACATATAGACGAGTCAAAATATGAAACAAATAATTATTATACATTTTCAATCACCATTTTCTTATTGTGTTTTTATGCTACTTTTTATCCGCCACAGATCCCGACCTATCATTGCCGAATCGTAGTGCTGATGGCAAACAGCAAGTTCACATTTTATACATGCCTCGAAATAGTGTAGTAGGTGAACTTGATAGGTAGACGTAGACGCTTCTGTTGTTATTTCAACAATTATGTTATTATTGTTAATGTTAATGTATGTGTTGTCAATTTAATTGGGAGGCAGTGGCGAGAAAATGGGCAAACGAATTAAGAAAACATGGCTGCCTGATGGCTGATGATGGTTGAAGCACACACCAGTGCGGTGCCACTGAAACAAAAACTTATAGCGCATCCAAATGGAATGAAGCCATCTGTCGAATTTGTTGTTTTCTTCTGCGTTGTTATTTTGTGTGTATTATTATCCCCCATTTTTCATTTGCCCTCTTTCAGCTGGGTATGGACACAGTTTTGTTTTGTCTGATAAATATTTTATGTACTTTCATACTTTCCATTTGACGCTGCTATGCGGCCTTACCAATTCATTTCAATACAAGAAGTTTGTAATTTATGTTTGTGTTTTTCGAATTAGTTTTGGTGTACAGCTTGTTCTTGTTAATTGTATTGCGCTGGAATAGTTGTGTAATGGTGGCGTTTAAGTGACGCTGCGTACCACACATTTAGTTTGGGGCCTAAATACGCCTCGGTCATTGTAATTTGTATTCAATATTTGTTTTTTTGAGGCTTAAATTGACACAGCGTGTGTGGATATTTTTTCGAAGTTTATTTGTCGGCTTGTTTTTACATTGTATCGCTAACATTGCGTAATAATTAGGAAGTTATGAAAACAAATGTAATTATGAGTACCATTAATTTTAAAATGTAAGAAATGTGTTGCTAGTTTTGACAACAAATTTATTGTTTGATGTCTTTAACTAAGTGATTTTAAATTAAAAATTGTTAATTTTGTACACATCATTTAAATGCATATATGTACAATGGAAAACTATATTTTAAAATTACACTTATATTTTTTAAAATATATTTTTGTTTTAAGCATTCATTTCTTAATATTAATAAATATTTGTTTTATAGAAATATATTTAATATTAGGTCATTTACATTTTATAAACGACAAAAAGTGCAAAAAAACTGAATTATTATTTAATCTGAATAATTTTTTGTTTTAAATTGCTGGGAATTCCAAAATCTTCTTCCAAAAATATTTGAAATAAGAATGCGGTTCTATTCCACAGTCTTTGATTCCACAGTACAAAAAAAAACAACAAAATCCCATATGTAAATGAATGTGCATAAATTAGTGAAACATAATAGTTTTGCAACCGTTTATTTAATAACTAAATGAAATTGGCGCTTGAGTTGACCTTGGCTTTTATCTAAGTCATTAGTCGGGTCAAAACTCACATTCCACAGATATATTAAGAAGCCAGTTTATGGGCCATTCGATTTCGGAGCAAAGTGCGAACACATGTTGATCACTTGCGGCTTACGGATATGGTACTTCAATTTTTTAATATTGTCGCCAATTTACTTATATAATTAATTCTTGAGTGACATTAACTTTATGCAGTGTTTACGTGAAATTTTAATTTTATTTTTTGTTAAATTAGAATACCACCCTATTTCTACATTTAAACAAAAACTGTAAACTTTGAAACAATAGCATTTTATTGAATCTGAAGAGAAAATTTGTATATGAGATCACCCATGCCAAAATACTAATTTTTTAATAAATTCTGCATCTAAATATTTATGTTATAAGATTTACGTATAGCTGATAATTACGTACGTCAACTCATATTGACGGTTCCACATAATCGATGTGTTTGATTTGTTTCACAGTGTTAAAACTTAAGAGACATGTTTTCGTGGTTTCCATTGTAATTTGAGATGCCATGAATATTTTTCCTATAAACTGTATAATATATTCAGCATTGATGTTCGCAAAAAAAGAAAAAAAAACAGTAGGTTAAATTAATAGCGGAAAGAAATGAAATGAAGCTACATGATCGCTCATGTACAATATATTGTGTAAGTATGGATTCTTTTACTGAAATTCATCAAGTAAATTGAAGAAAAAAATGCGTGTAATAATAATTGTGATGCATAAAACGAAAAACAAGAACTGGTGGTGACAAACCTCAAGATTGACTTTCTGGTTGCTACTGTGCAACGCGCTTGGATATCGTATTCTTATTTCTTGTATGTCGAATGTCGGTCATATCCCTAAAGTTTTGTTAGTTTTGACTCAATATAACAACATCATAACACAAAATACATTGGAGTTGAATATAATTGTTGCACGCGCAGAAATGTGTATAGCTAAATACATGTTTTATAATCTTTCTCAAATCAATTATATTTGCATTTATTTTCGGTAAAGTGTTCAATCAGTGACGACGCGGCGCGGCGCTTAGAGAATGTTTGAATCAATTTCGAAATCCATTAGCCGTATATATTCTTAAGTTATACCATTTGAGCGCTTTATACTTAATATATAACTACAATTCCACATAGATCGCATTTGAAATTTATTTGCCATAAAGCAACTTGAAGCTCAGCTGTCGACAGTTGCGCAACATTTAATTAATAATGTCTGAGTTGCGCAGGTTAAGATTGATTTATGCACACACAGTGTACAATATATACGCTTTTACCACAATAAGTGTATTGCCGCATGCACAGTTTGTTAAATTGATTTGGAAATCTATTGCCATTCAGACACTTATTTATACCAATGACTATAACATTTCCGTTTGGCATAATTTAATGCCGCTTGCAAGTGCAAAGGTCGCGCTATCGACGTCGCTTATATATTATATGTTGGTTACCATGTTGAAATAGCTGGAATTCCGCATGTAAGGACCACAACCATTGCGTCTAATTAAAGGTTACACTTTGTATATTTAAGCACTTACTTCAATTACATCTTTCAATTTGATTTTCTTTGCGTTTTGTGGAAACTTCTGTCTTAAAAGCGCATCGTCCCACAACTGAATATTTATACGCATACAAAAGAACGACAAGGTAAAAACCGTTAACATTTTAATGTCATCTTACCGTTTGAGAATCTGTAAAAAGAACACTGCACAGATGGACCACGCACAACCGAACAGAAGGAAAGTACAAAATAATAAATGAAAAACCACAAGTACCTACACGCATTGCTGGGTTTTGTTCCAGCGTTTATTCGATCTCTGGCTGCTGAAACTCATTTAGTTAGTTTCATGTTTCCACATTCATTGCTTCGCAAATATTTGATTGGCAAAAAAAAAGAAAATGCGCCAGAGGAGATTGCAATACTGGGTTTACACACAAATGAAATAAATTACAATGAATTATAAACAATACGTGAAATTGAAAAGATCAGAGGAAATAATACAATTTTGCCATGTTGTCAAATTCATGTGGGAAAGATTAAATACACTTTAGTATAATAACAGGCGGTACGTTTATTTTCTTCGAATTTCCAATATACCAAAATGTCTAATGCATTTTGTTCTCAACTCCCGCACTAACTACATATTGTACATTATGTAGAAGTATTTCGCGAAATTTCACTCAAAGCAGTCGACTTTTGCCGTTAACATCTTTTGTATTGTCGCATGGTATAGGAATGCGCCCAAGAAAACACCCCCGCGGGGCTGTCTTCTATATTCTTGTACACTTATACATGTTTGTGTGATGTTACGATGTATCATGTAGCGCACAAAACTCTGACATTAAGATGATTGTATACTTAAACTATATATGAAAGTAAGTATATTTTAAAGGAAGGGAAACAACGTCTTCTAAACATATTTAGTGAAAATGTTGCACATGTGCGTGAGCTCCAGCAGAAACCGCATGAAACATACAATTTTTTTATAATTACATTGTCAACTACATTAGGGATTATGCTTCAGATTATTTTCAATTTTCTCATCGACATTTTTTAACTGCAGATGAAAGAACACGTTTTACAGTTTATTAAGTTGTCAATGCCGTCGTTTAAGTATTGTACATAAATGCACGAAGCGACGTACTTTTTAAATACACATATTACAAAACAAAAATTGTCAGACAAGAAATGATTACAATTTGTGTTCGATTTTTTTCTCGTATATCACAATGCAAATTTACTTTTATAATGCGTTGTATATTACTCGTATCATCAACCACAAAATTACGCAAATTATTTATACAAAAGATTGTCGTAACATTTTGTGAACGATAAACAATTCTGTGGCCTACTTTTGTCTGAATTAATTTTGGGTTTTTACTTAATTCCTATAATCGAAATTAATTTAATTCTTTGTGAACTTTTCATTTAATAATAAACATTACTGTTATGAGAATTGCAACTAAATATCATAATTATAAGTAAAATATTTGCGTTCACAGAAATTGTATCGCATTACGTGTACCTCATTTGTATGCAAGGCAATTAAACCACTTTGGCTAACAAAGGAAAGGAATTAAATTTATATTTTAATAATAAACAACTTAACTGATTGATAGGTAAACATTCTTGATTAAATTAAACAAGTTTAGACTTTAGTACGGACTTATTGCAATAATTTTACAAATTCCAATTTAATATGAATTGGCCACGCCCCTTCTACCTGTGCTGCAGTTACATGGCTTGTGAGTTTTCGTATGACTAGTGATTGATATAGGATTTGAAATCAATCAATTCATAGATTAATTCATAACTTCTTGGAAGTCATAAATTATTTATGTAAATTAATTTAGGACATTATAAAAATAATTATTTCTTAGGCAAATGTTTATGGAGTTGAAAAACTCTCATTAAATAGATTTCATAATGTTATCACAAATAATGTTGAATGAATAGTAAAAATTGAAATCAATGCAATAATTTAAAAAAGATAATAAATAAATAATAAACTTAGTTAAGATTATTATGAAATTTTCTGATTCAAATTATGATTTCCCGACCTAGTTGTCAGTAATGTTATTTTGGTTTTAAATTGATATAAAGTAAAACTGACAAAAAATTTTAATGTTTTCCATAAATCAACAAAATTGAACCATAATTGAGAAAAAATAGTAATTTCAAATTATTTAAAAAATATTACCTTAATTAAACTGACACTTTAAAGATGACTTGTAAATTGTAACAGCAGTAAATCCTCAAATATCAATAAGTATAGTTTCCAATAACATTTAGTAAATATTCACTATTTTTGAAAGCTACTCACTAGATTAATGTTTAAAATATGTACTTTAAAAAGCCAACACGCTTTATTTTCGTTGTATACTCAAAATGTAATTTAATTTAATTTTTTCGTATACTTTGCACAATTTTCGTATAACTTGTATTTTTTATTATACTTTTAAGACTTTTATCACTAAAATAAGTTATTCTTTTGCATATTTTTTTTGAAAACACTAATTCCAAACACCAAAAAAATCATTGATTGAACGTTAAGTTTATATGGAATTCAATATTTATACAATTTACTTAAATTTATAAATAATTTATTAAGTTGAGTAAGTACATAATTGTTGTAATAAGTATATTTCTGAAAAGTAATAAAAACATTTTCCATTAGGAACTAAACCACATACACTGAACATAGTTTTGTTGTACATTAAGGTAACGTTGATCGACATAATCATTTTTTAAATAGAGTTAATTAATAACTCTATTTAGAATTTAATTACCAACAACATTAAAAAGGATTTAGCAATTGCACCTGTGCTTTCTCATAATATAATAAACGCATGCACAGAGTATCAAAGCTTAATATACGCGTGCACACATTTCGCCGCATTATCTGTCAAATATTTTTAAGGTTATTGTCATTTTTGTTTTCCTTTTTAGACTTTCACCCTGCGTGGCAATAACGTATGTATTTGCCGAAACACACATGGTGTACCAATCTATTATGGATGCGTATTTTTATGTAAGAAAGTATATGGTTCTGTGCACATACACGTATTAGAACATAAATAAACATACATATGTAGATGATAGCAACAGCAAGTGGTTAGTCGTAAGCCGAGGTTGCGTTCAGAAAAAGCTCATTCCTTTTACTCGCTGTGCAATACAAGCGTACTATGAACTTGCTTGAGCCTCGACGTACGTATACGTATATAAACGTGGCGCGCACACATTGGAATAAAGCGCGTATAACAGAATAATATTAAGTGTACAGTTTACCACGAATATCCCACGCACGAGGCAATAAACATCACACGCACGAGTTTCCCCTATTTAAATTCAAATTGTAGGCATTTACGTGAAAAATTACACCGTTAGAAGAAACAGCTTTTTGTTAGATATATATATTCATATCTACGTACTTGAATAGTAAGCTAAGACTGCAAAGGTATGTGTGATTGCATATATTCATGTATTGTGAGGCGATACATTAACATATAATAGGGGAGGGAGCAAAACATGTGTCCTGTTTATATATCCACATGGATGTGTGTACATTGCAGAGGGTTGAAATTTAGTTCATACAAATATATGACACTGTACACATGCTGAGAATGCCTTACAAAAGCAAATGGAGGGTGATTGATTGATCCTAAGTGACAGGCCAAATCAAAATGGCTACAATACATGCATTCATTGTTTGCGCAACCCCTAAAAAACATTTGACAGCTAACACGTATGGAAAAATATACTTTGCACTCAAGCGCTTTTCTTTTTGTTAGATGCATGGTACATCTTATGATCTTTATTCTTATACCTCACCTAAGAAATTCAATTTAATTATTTTTATTTATTCTTTTTGTTGTACATTGAGTATTGTTTATTTTAACAAAAAGAAACGTTAAATGTTTTTAACACGCGCGCGTTTCATTTGTATTTGCACTGAATCATGTACTACGTAAGAACCGGACAAATGATCATAATTTAATATTGTTTAAATAACTGCGTAGTGTCAGTGCGGTGGGTTGGGTAGCTGCTGCATAAAATGTGTCCCTGATCAGCCACGACACCACAACACACCGGATCAATTATCTAATATTATGGTGATAACGTTAAAAGTTAGGTTTATTATGCTGCCACCCCCGGTATACATGACACATAATACACAATTATAAATCGAAATGTACACAAAACAATCTCAAAAAAACAACCGATGCGCCATGCTACAGATACGCTGACTGACTAAACTAAAACGGATTCAATTCAAAATACGAGTTGGAGCTTTTCAGCGACGTTGTGTGCGTGTCGAATATTCACTCAAGTTTTCACTACATGGCACATGCCACATCGCAATTCGAGCCACCTATATTGTTATACAGGCGAGGAATCGCTGTTTGTCGTACTGTACATTGCTGGCTGAATGCGAGTATCCGTGCTGTTGCCTGTAATTTTACAGTGTGGAGCATTTTGTTTCAAGAGTGTGTTGAACATTTATCCATTTAAACGTGGATGCGTTTTGGATTGTGTATGTTGCATGGCCGCTGCTTGTCAAAATTGTGTAGAATGGTTGCATTTGTGTAAGTCGTTTGCTGTGTACGGATACTGCAAATTTTAGTGTACGATGGAGATATGCGCAAAAGCTTGACACATGCACACATCGGGGTGCACACAAGTGCAAAAGCTCTATCATCGGTTATGTGAGCTAAGAGCTTTGATTTGATTTGAGTTGCCGATGAGACCTAAAACGCAACATTCATCACGTGTGTGGTTTGCTTGTGTGGGTTGATCCGTCAAAATGTGTTTTTTTTTTTTTTGCATAATGGATATTCCGGGTTTTTTTATTTATTAACAGTTGAAATTGTTTTTTATTAGATTTACATTTTAACAGTTTTGGAAAAATCGAATTTTGAACTGATTATAATACATAAACATACAACAAAATGAATTAAAATAAATAAAAAGGGAGTTTTTTTTTTTAAATTATAAAATCATTAATTTGTGTATTTAAAAAAAAAATTAACGAAAAATTTCTATCACAAAACTCAAAAATGCATCAAACAGCGCATGAACTCACACCCCTTGAGTGGCAAAGAAACGGTCATATAACGCAACGGTACGATTTGCCAGTCTGTAAAATGTCATTTCTGAAATGTCAGCAAATTGACAGATAGGTGGGGTGGAGTTTGCCATTTTCCGTCCTCTTCACAAGCCCGTGTTGTGTTTGGCAACAATCGGGGTGCATTTTTTAGTGTTTCTTTTTCCCACACACATATTCCTACAAATATGTGCCAAAGCCCAAAACCCTTCAACGGAGAGGACCCTTTTGCGTATGTCGCTGATTTTGTTCGAAACCTATGAAATTGTTCACACACGTTAAGTAGCATGTGTGAATACGTGGCATGCATGTGTTCAAGTTGAAATAAGAATTGCACACAATTGCATATGCAAAGGAATACTCAATACATGCATTTTTTACTTTTAAAAATAATAAACAAAACACAATTGCATGCATTTGTAACTTGCAAGAAAGAGAACACCATACTAAAACTGTCAGCTGTCGCATCTTTCATTCCTTTCGTTCAGTGGTACAAACAAACTCGAGTAACAATTGTTTGATAGTGTTTGTGAAGTTGGTGGCGAATTGAGAAGAGTGTACGGTTGTCAGATTAAAAGTTTAATTAGAATTTATTTATTGTTAATTTGAAAATTATGTGATAGTGGCAGTTGAAAACGATAAGTAAATGCGTTCTGCATTTGCCCAAATGAAGGTAAGCTAATCCGTGATTGCATCAGTTTTAATTTTATGTAAAATTCACGCAGTTTGACACTTGGATAGTAAAGTGGGCAAGCAGCCGGCGTTTTTAATTAAAATAAAATAATTATTGATGGGACCATAATTTATCGATTTAAATCCATTTCTGTAATTTTGGAGATTAATAATAATGTTGTCCCAATGCCCCACTTTTGCATATTGATTTAAAAAGTTAGGGAAATGTTATAATATTTTGACATAACCTCACTTAACGTGGTGAAATATTCACCGTTTGTGTACGGTGCCTGCAAAGTGCACAAAACAGTTGAGTTTGCAAATTATTCACTGAGGCTTATTATGATTTCCCCTTCTTGTGTACAGATGAGGCCAGCGTACGCTGTTTGATTCATGTGTGTGTCATCTGTATACGTATTACGTTCGTTTATGGTTTACAATATATTTATACAGCGCACACACACACGTACATTACCCACGATTGTGTCAATCAATCATTCATTTTTGTATGGTGTTTTATATTCATGTTTGCATGTTGAAAAGAGCTGGCAATTGCATGCAGAGAGTGGCTACAGCGCCTGACATGACATCGATAAAAGCGAGATAGACGTGTGCCTCACATCTAGCGGACAGAATTGATATGAATATACAACATGTACAAGCCGAGCATACGTCTGCCACAATTGCGCTCGCGCAAATTCCCGCCCTTGTAGGAGGAGCGAAGCTCCAAATGCTTTTGAAATGGATTTCAACATAATATAATTTCTCTGACTATACGGCAAATGCTTTTTTTTGCTCCTCGCGACAACAACAATTGCTGCTTTTTCAATGCCGGCAGCTTGTCCAATACATTTATTTTAATTTTTTTTTTTTAAGTTTTGTTTGTTGATTTTTTTTGCATTTTGATAATTTTTCTACATCTCTTCATTTCAATGGGTATTTAAGTTATGCGATCTTTTGGTTTTATTTATCTTCCAATTTTTCATTCGTGTGTTTCTTCATATTTCGGTGTACAGTGAATTTTGTCTCGCTAATGTCATTTCTGGTCTAGAAAAGAATGATTTATACGTTTTATTTTTGTAATTGTTCTTACATTCTCTTTCTAGTTTCTAATGTGTTTGCCTCTCATTGATACACAAAATATTAAATTGTGCCTCTAAATTGGTTGTGTCAGTAAAAATGTAAAAGGTGCCTACAATGTGTCTTAGGTGGCATGAAAATGCGGAAATTAATTACGTTCCGTATGTTCATTGTGCATTCCTAAAATAATATGTGAAGGCGCAATATGAAGAAAAATAAAATAATAATCGACGCTGATTATTTATTAATATAATACGCCGATGGCAATGTATTTTAGGAGTGATGTTCAATTTTCATGTACACATTTTTATATGTTGCAAGATGCGGGAGAATACCTCGTCACATTGTTGTTGTTAGTTCCTTTTGGATATTCATGTACACTTGCATGCATGTATTGAATTAAGGTTTGAAACGCGCATGCATATTTCAGTGCTTTTTTGCCGTCTCTTTGGAATCCGTGTATGTACAACATGCTGGATGGACGAGTACGAGTATTCAGTGGATATTCTCACGCTCCCACTTAGATTTTGAAATGACAATGTACTGTTTGGTATACACAAACTGGATTCAAGAAGTATCTGGCTGTCATGCGCTTCTTTGAGTCGATGAAGTCGTTGAAGCCACGTACAGTTGTCTCTTATCTCTCACAATTATTTATATGGTACATCCTATTATATATTGTATATATTAAATATATATACAGCTTGAAATTTCTCTGTCATGATTGTCTGTCCATCACAAAATACTACTCTTGGTTACTTTTTCCACAAAAATAAAATCTGTTAATACTGAAGACTGCGTCTATATAAAATAAACTATGTATTTCAGAATCTTATGTAATGTATGGTGTCCTGCATGGAGAGCAAAGTATAGATTCAGTACGATGATAATAATGCGCTGCACACTGCAAAGCTCTAAAATATCTGCTTCATTAAACAAATTTTTAGCAAAAAAAATAAATTCGACCTTGAAAACTTATAATGCTTTACCTAAAATGTTTGTTGCAACTTTTTGTCTATGCGAACAAATTTTTTTGCAATTCACTTTTTGGTTTTATATACAAACAAAGGTAGCGGGTACAGTCAGTCGTTTCACTTAGAATATTTATGAAAATAACAATAAAGTTTTATCATAGCCAATCACTATTAATTTATTACGATCAAAATATTGGTAGTACGGATTTATAAAAGATTATTTCATTCGAAATAAAATCTTTATATTCGTGTTCAAAAACGGCTTCGCGAAGATTTTGTTAATTTTAAAAATGGAATTCTAAACAAAAGTGCATTTGCAATATATTCCGAAAAATTAACCTTTAAATTTTATAGGAATGCACGAACACACATCGCCCATTTTCTATTTCAGACACAATATGAAATTAAAGTAATCATAGTCTTTTATATAATACCAAACACTTTGATAAAATTCCTAATGTCAAAAACATCGTTTTAATACTGAAAAAATAAGAAAAAAAAACACTGCAGGGAGAACAAGGTTTATATTTATATACGACTGCAGCTAAACTACAATTTAATAAAGTTTTTCTAAGATATTGAAAATGGGACCCTGACATTTCTTAATTTCGACCTTGAATTTTTTTCCAAAATTTTCCTTTTATTGGGATTGCTAATAATGTAGAACATAACTTCGACAAAAAGTTTTTAAAATTTGACCTTTGCTGAATAACAGCAAGCTTTATTATCTTATTTAAAACTACATATAACAATGTTAAAAAAAATTTCAAAAAATTTTTTTTTTTTTTATATTGTGTGGGGTTTTTGAAATAGAAAATGTGGGGTTTATTTACGTCCACCCCCTTTTTTAACAGAATCATATTTAGGGATATAATGGGAATGTAGTTTTATTTAAAATGTCTTACTGGATGAACGTTATTAAATTCATTGGAGCACAATTTTACAGCAAATAATTTTAAAGGTTTTTTAAAATTATTTTTGTGAATTCAGGCAACATTATGCGGATTTTTCCAACCAAAATTCAAAACGATATCTGCGTCGCGTCGTTTCATTAATATTTTATTTTCCTAACGTCAAAAAATAATTTATTTGACATCCCTTTTCACTTATTATTCAGTATACCTAAATGCAGTAAACAGGGTGAATTCAGAAGGTACATAAGTAGACTAAATAGCATTTAAAAATTGACGTGCATCGAATTGACATTTTAAAATTTATAATAATAAACACATTATGTATTTTGAATAATGACTAAAAGCCATCATATACAACATGTATATTGTATAGGTTCACCGTGAAGGGATGAAATGCTTTAGAAATTTTGTATTTTCCACTGAATTCATATGAGGATAAGAATGTTTTTTGTGTTCGTTACATTCCATTTTACTGGCATGACGACATAAATCACACAACTTTCATATTTTCCGCTTCAATGATGTTGAGCTGCTTTCTTTCAATAGGGACTTTTTTTGTGTGTATATCATCGCCATCTTTCTCGCTAAATGCGTGGGTATTGGTACAGATGACGTGTATGTTATACACACATATATATCATAATTCGTTTTCTTTTCAGCACACATGCACAAATTAACAAAGTTACGTAACAATTGTTTACTGGACTGTCCTTTTCTTATACAACAAAGGTGTCCTGTGTCCTCCAGTATTATTGTTATTAAGTATCACGTTGGTATACTAACCGTCAATGAACATGTTTTAGTATTTATCTCAGAAAAAAAAATCATTGTAGTTAATGTTTTATTGCGACAAAAATTCATAGTGAATTTGAACAGATTTTTAACATGCGTTCTCTATGTACTATCCAGTCTCCACTATTTATACTCATTCCCTGTTATATTCCGTTAATTACGAATTGGAACATATTTAGGAGGATAAAAGTTGTTGGATTGTGGGCTTAACGAATCTGTAAATTTTGTGTTCGAAAATGAATCAATATGTAAAGAAATGAAAGGCACAAACAAGTAAATAAATACAGTGAAATACAACGAATGCGCGAAAGTACAAGCGGCTCTGCCCCCAGACGCCCTGGAGAATTATCCGACATTGCTATATTACGCTAGCGCACATCCAAAAGGCATGGGATGATGGCAAATCAGCCGAAATCCGTGCGCGGACTTTATCGCCATACATCAATTTAATTTATTTGAATTTTATGCTAATTAATGGATTTTTGTAGTTTTGCAATCATCTTCCTTTTCGACTTCAATCTCATGGCGGCCTTAAACATTCGAATTTGCCTGCTCTTGTCACTTTGGCGTTTATTTATTTGATTTTCCCCCTTATTGCCGTTCCTTTGTTCATTAGAGAAGACAAACGTCTCTCACATCACGCTGACATGTATTCAGCTGGACTTTTATGTGGAATCTGCAGTTTGTGTCTGGAATTAGTGCCCCTTATTCTTTATGGTTATACCCGCATATTATGGTCGTTTGTCGTATAACTTTTGCACAATAGTAATTGTGAGTTTAAAAAACACACACAATCCAACTTCGAATAGCGTTAATTATAAATATAATTATTCATAAATATTTTTCGAAATCAAAAAAAGATTGCAATAAAATACATAAAAAATGATGGAGATTAAATATTTTAACGAAATGCTTTGATTTTTTTCCCCGTTCTGATCATTTATCTGCGCACCTTTTTAGCACAAAACACTGTGCTGGGAATTGGTATGGTAAGGCTGTGGAGAAGTTCATATCCGTAAAAATGAATATTCAAATTAAACGATGACAAATACTTATTAATATAAAGAATTGGAAGGCTTAATGATATACGGAGGAGCGAACTGCGTGCGCGCTTTAGTCGCTCCTGACAGCAAATCAAACGTTTTATTTTATGGCTTCTTTTGTATGGAATCGTCTGAACAATTTGTTGCTTTTCGACATATTGCTTCCATATTTATGTACATATTTTACCTGTTGTAGAATTTTTTTTAATCAAGTGAATTATAGTATCAAATGAAACGTCAATTTCTTCTGTGCCAAATTTATGACATTAAATTTTAAAGTTATGAGTTGTTGCTGAGATTGTTTGCACAATTCTTGGAATTCTTAATTTTATTATTAAGAAACAGGATGAGTTTTTTTTTAAGTTGTGGGTACATGTATTTTCATTTCTATCTACATCAATTTTTTTTTATAAAACACAATATTTTTTGTTTAAAATTGTTGTTTAATCAAAAAATATCCTTTTTTTAGTAACCATTTTTTATTACCCAAATAAGTTTAAAATACACTTTTATAATGATTTTCAATACGTAAACAACAAAATATTTTTTAAATTAAACAATTTTTTATTAAATTTAATTAAAGGAAATGCGACATAGTTTTTAATGACGTTATAAAAGCAAGGATTAGGGTTTCAGATAACTAAACAGGCTCAGTGTGAAAATTTTATCAAATACACTCTGAATAGGTTCTCAAAGGGTAAATTAAATTTTCAAAAGTAAAGTTAAAAATAACAAATGTGCAATGATAGACTTTTTCGATTTCATCTCTACGAGAGAAAAAATGCCCTTGGGTCGTATATAAATAAAACAAAAATAATTCAAGGTCCTTTTTATAGTATTAAACATCTACAGTATTATTTAAAATATGTATAGGTATTGTAATACTTTATTGTAACATGGCTTAGTAATAATTGATTCATTACTGCAAGTATTACATATTGAAAATGTGTGCAATTGCTGTACTTTTTTGATCATAAACAATTTTCTCCCATAAATGCAACTCTATCTATATAACAAGAAGCCTGCCTAATGTGTTTCAACATCGGAGGCCACGAAATGGAATTGTAACTCACTATAGAAAACTGATAAATTGAATATAAAAGGATGCGCAAAATACTCCATTGGGAAAAGACACATTACACATAGAACAACAACAAACCCATCCAGTGGGTGGCTGGTGCAACGTGTAAAATCAAAAGGTGCAGTTGAATGTAAATAAATAAATAATTTTTGGCGTATGCTTTCCTCGCAAAAACTACACAATATATTCGCTATACTGCCACCGCACACACACACACACACACACACACACACATAAATAAATATGGCAACGGGATATTTTTTGAGAGTGCCGTCCGCAGGTATAAGGGTTGGTAAGGTTTGTGGGTGGCCTATTGTACATTTTACAGATACCTCGCGTTCGCTGGGTACATTCGTTATAGTCGCCACATATCCAAAGTGGGAGATTCATATACTTACACCGACCGACCGTTCACAATATATGCAACTATAATATGCGATCCTGCTACACAAAATAATGTTTCGTTTCGTGTATATTATACCGTTATACCGTGATATTAAGTACACAAATACACGTATAACATTCATTATTGTATATACATGTGGCCCGAAATCGCTGAAAATTAGGAGGAAGATGGCAACGTCAAATGGCTGCGGGGTGGGTGGATGGTTTGGTGTTTCAGAACATTTATACACGCAGGTTTGGCTCAACACCGGCGCACATACCGCATGTGTACGTATACACCAGCAGAATGAGTGTGCATATATATATATATTTGTGTTATAATAATTTCCACTGGTATATTTATTATTTATCGGCCATTAACAGCATCGCTCGTTTATTGTTATAATTAATGGTTTGTTTTAGGATAAAATGTCGCCCATCTTTTACCCCACTGGATGTCGTTTCGTTGTGCCAGAGCACTTCCCTCTTTTGTCGTATACAATTATAATTATTACAACATTCACATATCGCGAGCGTTTCACAAATAATAACGACAAAAATGACGTACGATTTACTCATTTTTGGGGTTTTTGCGTTAAGAATTTATTGAGATAATTGAATACATGTAGGGGATGAAATTTTTGTGGTATGGTATCAAACAGGATGGTTCATGAGTAATTTTATTCATTGGGATTCGCGTATTGTCAATGAATATACCTGATTCAAAATTCATTCTTATGTAATTAATAATTGTGTTAAATTTATATGTGTAGTGTGTACTATACAATGAATATTTTTGGCTTAATAAAAATTCAATGGAATTAACCAGGAAATGATTTTAAATTTTTTTTAAAACATTCTTACGAGACCTTAAAAAATTACCATTTTCTTTAACAATTTTACATTCTTAATTCGAATTCTTTAAAAAAATTTTGAATGTATAAGAGTAAATTGAACCTTTTAAAAACTACATCGCAGGAGGAGCGAGGTGTGAATTTATTATAAACTAATAATGTGGAGTACAGTAATGGTAGAACTCGGATTCAAAGGGTTGACTTAAAATGGGTGGCATAACCCATCTCTAAATTAATTGGCAACCTCTTTAGTACATTTAACATTACATACCGATACAAATTAAGCAATAAGAACACAATAAATCACGCGAAATGTTTTAAAATGTAGGTTGGCCGACCTCTGTCCATAATCCATATAATGGTACCTTCAGAAATGTTGACTTGCAATAATATGGATAAAGAAACAAT
Organism: Sylvicola cinctus; assembly: GCA_963854165.1. Taxonomy (NCBI): domain Eukaryota; kingdom Metazoa; phylum Arthropoda; class Insecta; order Diptera; family Anisopodidae; genus Sylvicola; species Sylvicola cinctus. Next base: position 56,053,142 of record OY974082.1, read on the forward strand.
ATTGAAATTTAAAATCGTTATGTTGCTGTAAATGATAATGGCTTAACAACGTATTTTTGATATTGAGAAATTACTGCTCTGACCTTGAAATGTTCAGGGAATTTTTTTACCTCTTCAAAAGCTACAATAAGGTACTGATATGTTTTCCTAAAATATAAATTGTTTCTAAGATATAAATAATATAACCTCGAATTTTCAAATTTTGACCTTGAAACATTCGGCAAAGTTCTTTCTCTTTTCTGACGATACACTAATGTGAAAAAAAAATTTCAATAATATTTAAGGTTTCTAAAATATAAATAGGTTGACCTTGAATTTTTATATTTTGACCTCGAAATGTTCGGCCAATTGTTTTGTATTACAAAAGACTATGTTTAAGTGAAAGAAGCAGATGACGTCATATCGCGCCGAATTCCTATTAAATTATTACTTTTAGAGATAGACAATAAAGGCAGTTTTTTTTGAAATTAAAAATTCCTTTATAAGGTTTTGAAAATTATCAAAATCATTAGGGTCGATTCTGAGTCTCTGCCTATATACTTATTTTTATCGATAAAAATTTTGATGCAAATCCGTCCTGTAGTTTCCGAGAAATCTTCCGGATATTCGGACGTCCTTACACACATTATTTTTGTACATACATAACACTTTTTTGGACTAGTCAAACCGTATTTCTGCATAATTAACTTTCTTTCGAAGAGAAACAAGCATAACGGGTTGTAATAAATTAAAAATAAAATGTGTATAAGCAATAAGGTAATAAGTTTTATCATATTTTGTTAAAAACTAAATTAAAGTAGCTAAATTATACTTAAATACTGTTTATGTTTCACCATATTAAGCTTTGAATATTTTAAATAAAGTATTCAGCGCACAGCATCTCCAGTGAATACATGTGGCTTATGTGAAATCCACTTGGATGTTATACATATCCTTGGTTTACTCAATGCATATAATCAAATCATGCGAAGGGTTCAATTTTATTCAACACCGTTTAATATACTCGAGCGTGTATATTTTCACTTGGTCCAAAAATTGGTCACAACTCGTAACCCCTAATAATATTCACAGGCAAAGGGTTGTCCAACGCGTTAATAAAAAACGTTTACACCTCCTGTTTCGAAGACTTTAACGAGTCAAAGTGATAGTTTTTTTTTTTGATTTGATTTAATTGTTTATAATCGTTACACTTTCAATTTCTAATATATTTAGATGAGAGTTCATTATCATTCAATTGTTGCAGTTATCTAAAACGTTACTATTTCCGTAATAAAACATTTTTCTTTTCCATTAGTCCTATTTTCGTCTTCTTAAAAGTGATGTAATTCAAGCGCTTATCCCATTGTTATGTTGTTGTTTTTAATGTGCTCATTCTGTATATCACAATATTCACCAGCACAGCATTTTTCCTCTATTACTGCTTTTCTTTGGCCGTTCATTGTCGACGTCGTTTTTTTGAAGGAAAGTTCTCAGGGGGTAAATGTGGAATATTTCGTCTATTTCAAGGATATAATTCAAACTTGAGACAGGCCGAACGTAATAAATCTGTCAAAACAGAAAGAGAGCAAGCGAGAACGAGAGAAAAATAAGTGCCTTAGAGGAAAAAAGAAAGGCGCCCACAAAAAGGAACAAGGCGAATTTTCACTTCGTCGTGTACATAGTCTGATGTGCACACATAAACTCGTATATCCTTTTTTTTTTGTTCTCTGATTTGTTTTATTATATTTTCACTTTGCTCTTAACGCTCGCCTGTCGTTCCAGATCCTTTTCTGAGGGGTTGTCTGTGTGTGTATAAAACATGTCGACCGGGCGATGCATTTGCACATAAACGCAAGTGGTGTGAGCACTTTTGTCATCTCAGAAAATATATAGTGCAGCAAACAAAAAATAAAGGAAAAATACAAAAATAGAACAGCGAGAACAAAAAAATTATGAACGCCACAGCATCAACGGCTTTCACCCAGCCGCCCACTTTTATGCCCGCGCGCTCTCACAGACACAATCGCGCAAATATATATAGGAACGTCCTTTCGGGTATCCATTACACATACGGTGGATAAATGTGTTAAATTATAATTCTTTCGACGATCGTTTTCTATATTTACTGCACATGCATGTGAATTTTCAATGAATGAAGTGGTGGAAATCATAAAAATGACGAATACCGTCCACCATATCGTCACATAGAGAAGCCGCAACCATTTGCAGTGACGATCAAGCCACCCTTTTTTCAACATTTTCAACATTATAGTTGTATGTAATGCTGCATGGAACCAATTTACCACCCGCACCACCCCCATATTCTTATTGTGTCGAGCATATACGTAGAATATATTTGTATATTATATGATTACGCGGTGTCAGTCGCATGCGGGGGATGAAACGAGACAACGAATAAGATTAACGGATAGATGAAAGTATACGGCAGACAAACACAATCAAATTATATCATATAAGAAATTTCCTTTTCAACTATGTTCGCCGTCGTCATTTAATTCCTCGTCCTTATAGCATGAAGCATCCCTCTCGTCATTCAATATACACTATATCCTGTGCCACTATGTGTTTGAATGTTTGTATTGCATACAATTCTATTCGAATACACACACACACACTGGCGCACACAGTTATCGCTTGACGTGATATAGCCTTTCATCTTTTATACGTTTTGTGGTGGAAAAAGAAACATGGCTTCCATCAAATGTCTTGGAAATGGATATGTCTCATTTCAAAAATGTTTTAGTTCTTCAAGTTTTTCTGACAACGCCATGAAATGTTCGTCTGTTTTCCCATTCGCATTTCTTTCTCCAACCAATGTTTCTTGACGTTAACTTGGCTACGTATAGGGAGTATGCATATAGACGAAATGGAATTGATTAGGGGATGGTCGTCGCGTCTGTGTTGAGTCTTATTGAAGTATATTTCTTCGGTTGGTGTTTTTGGGGATATGTGGATTGTGGGTTGACGCTTATGGGAAGTTATTGCAGGTTATGCAATTGTGGTTGTCTGCAAACCATATTGAGTTATACAGGGGGTAGATATATGTATGTAGTTTTCCAACTCGTATTTAAATTTAATTGTTGTAAGTTTTTGGTTTTTCTCTTATATGGTGTTTAAAATGAAGGAAAATGTCATTGACCTTTTTTTAATAATATCTTCAATAATTGAATATTTATTTCCTCAATTTACATTTAAGATATATTCATGTTGATTAAATTAATGTTCTTACTTCCGCAATTAAAACACTTTAGTTTGATCCCAATGTTATTTAGTTTGCGTTTTCAAAAGACCAAAATTGATTTATAGCTTTCTCTCGCACGATGTTCCTAATTAAAAGTTAAATCGTCCTTTAATAATAAATTTGTTATTGCTGTAATGAGTATTTGTTTAAATACAATTAAATAATTTATAAAAAGTGCAGAAACATAATTAATAAATTTAAATTCATCATTACATTGACTGCCTCTTGAGACTTTTTGATGTTGATGACAAAGTACTCGACCTATCGCAGTGAAACAACCGACTCTCCTCCATAATTTTAAACAGAGAATGCCTGATAAAACCCGAAGTAAAATTATGTAAATTTTTCACTGAACTTGCCTTTTCCTAAAGCATCTCTTGCCGGAAAACGATAGTTAAGTTTTGCGGCTCATATTATACAGGATGCGTTTAGAAGAAAAAAAAACTAATCGCTTTTTATAAGATAAACATCTAGTGCACCATCAAAGCTTTGGGTTTTGTTCTTACTCACTTAATGTGCGCTTTGATTTTACAAACTTATCATTAAAATTAACTACATAAAATTCATCCGCTTTTAAATTAAATATACGGACGTTGCATGATTAGCGATGAAATAAAATCGTTTGATTGATTTAATTCAATCCACAGATCTTCTTTTATGTCTTAAAATAACGAGTGGCTGTCAGACCAGTACGCATTCCTTATTTGAATATTTTAATGATAAAAGTTATATTCAGCAACAACTCTCATATAATTGCGTAAATTGTCTGCAAATAAAAGTATATGGATAAAGATGTTGATTTTTATACTCATTCTGAATATGAATTCGCGATTAATTATTGACAAGAGTCAATCCCGTATATACGAGTATTATATTTTTCTCTCTTGCATCTGCGGAATTATAGCTTAGGTCAATGACAAAACGATTGCCAATAACTTTATAGTATGCATTCGTGTGTGCATATAAAGACGCGTAATATTACATGAGAAATGAGAACTGAAAAGAATAATTACAATACAGCTTGGGTCTTGACTTTGCACCGGTTCGCTGAATGCATCATCGCGCTTTTTCGTCGTATACACCAGCATCACTTGAGTGCATTTCGCTTCATGTATTCATACTTATAAGTTATAATAAACATTTATTTTGCGCCTTTTATGCACGTTGTATTTATTTGCATTTCAGTTTGTATGTTTATAAATGTTTTATTTCCATACGATACTTTTATGTTGATTTGATGTTAAATAAAATAAATAGTATTTGCAAATGCACATAAGAAATGGCAAGAATAATTGACGAATTAATAGATAAACTCATATATAAATCTCGGGAAAAGGGAGAATTTTCAATGTCAATAACCATAAAGTAGAGAGGTGAATGAAGCTCCTCGGTTTGAATATTTCAAAACTGAATGATGTGAGATGAGATGGGCGAAGCTGAGTGCCGAGTCAATACATGGACAAGTTAATATTCTGCACAGTTGAAATACGCAGTCAATAAACCGCAATTTTATGGACATAATTTATTTAATGCGTGCATACAGAAATGATCACCATTACTGTCTGGAAACACGGGGGAATGTAAATGTTTCAATTAATTTTTGTTTCTTATTGGAATTTTTTGTCGCAACTCAACTGTTATATTATGGTTTGTGTCTGTGATATGCACTCAAATTTTGGAGGTTCGTCCTTTTTAATATAAAAGGAAATTTTTTTTAAGATCTGCAAAATTATTACACTTCAATTCATATTTACTAATGTTTGCTTTTAAATTGTGTTAAAGGAACATTTCGTTGTTTATAATCTTCGTACCTGAAATTTTAAACACATTTTGATTAAAAAGAGACTAAACCTTTCAAAAACATTTATTACAAATTATTTAATCAACATTTTATGATTATTTTATATAGGAAAGATCATTTTCAATATTATTGCCCCACATTTTTGATTGTTTGATTAAAGAGTGTGACATCTAGATCTAAAAGCAACCAATTATACCATTTTATTTCGACAATAAAAAATACTTTTATTTCCGCACTTAAAAATATTGTTCCGTTTGGGGTTTTCTTTTAGTTATTGTACAAATTAACTTTCCACTGCACGCAATATATGTACGGATACGTATATACTTCTCGTGCCATATATTCAATACTTCCTTTGTAAATTAAAAAATCGTAAACACTTTTTTATTACCGCTCGCCCACTTTTTGTGTGTTTATTTAGTTTCGCTTTATAGTTCTCCCTTTCCGATTCTATAACATGATACAGTATACACCACAGACACTTAATAGTTCCTTACAAGTCATAAACGTTAGTATTAAGATGTGAATTTAGATATAATGCTCTTGCCGAGCCAGCCATCTTCGAGAAGTCGGGCTAAAGCGGGCGCGCACATAAAATGCGATGTTTGGCGCGCGGGGTTACACATTCAAAAGAATGCAAAAAGGAACTATAAAAACACATCAAAAGGGGCAAAAAAATATGTATTAATAAAACAAACACTATATATTGCAAGCAATATTTTATAATATGTGTTCATATATAAGTAAGCATGCTGCACACATAATATAGGTAATTGAGTATTTAGAAGCCGCAGCCAGCCATAAACATAATGGCTATGTTTTCGTTGATTTGCTTTCGTCCAATATTACACATATTAATATTACGGGCTTCCATATTCGATCTGTTGTATCGTCGCAGGTTTGCCACTTTACCACCTTCTGTGCATTTGTTGCTCTGCAGTGTCCGCCTCCGTCTTCTTTCTCCATCGTACATCATCCTCATATTATGGAACAGTTGATATTATTCACCTTATTTGCAATCTTGTTGCCACATTCGCTATAAGCATAATACACGAACGTGAGTACGTCATATTACATATACGTAAATATGTGAATTTAAATGTTATTCCATAAATGCAGATAATATTAATATTCGATTTATATTTCTATAACGTCTGCTCATTTCCTCTCTGTAATGCAATAAATTGTTGTTTTAAAAACAGATTTTCATAAATTATGGTTAATTAAAATCGCAAAACAAAAAAGGCAGCACAACACAAAGGCAAACGGCCGAAATGCCACAGTCTTAAAATTAATGTCCAATGACATTTTGAAATTTGCTAATCAACGATTGAAGAGCTACAATAATAAATATATTTATAAACATTTTCCGCACACAAAACCGTGCGATTTAATATATTGATCGGTTCGACATGTTTTTGTTTTGTTTTTTTGTTTTTTTTTTTGAGGTCGCGCACATCAAGAAGCCATTCAAAATAAATTAAAATTTGCCATAATAAAAACATCTGATAAACTCGCACATACCGAAAAAGGTATATCTTTGGAATTGTTGAATAAATCCAATCCCCCTGAAACTTATAAAAAATGATGATGCTCATAAAGATGGCGATTTTCGCAGTTTCCACACTCCGCACGCATATATTTAAGACGAACAACGCGCGTTGCTGCTGCTGCTGCTGCTTGGCATGTTTTATATACAGGCGCTTATAATACTGGCCAACAACGCCGTCGTTTCCTTATGGCATATTGATTAATTAATTCAATCAGCGAAGAAATGTTCCATACCCGCGAATAAAGCGAACTTGAGAAGATTGGCATCCATAAAGCAAATCCATAAAAAACCGAGGGAAGGCACAGCAAGATCGATTCAGCCTTGCACTGGGATATAGTACACCGTATTTATAGGTGCGTGTATATATAGTAATACATTACAATCACATACCTCTGTATAAACTAACTGTATACATAACAATTCCTGCTTAAGAACGCGGGGGAAATGATATAAATTTGGGCGCCATAAAAATGCCTCACCAATTTTATATCAAGGAGGAATTGTTGAGCGATGCTCGTATACGTCAAATCATCATTTGGTGTATGGATGTGCAAGGGTGTGTGTGTGTGTGGTTGGGGTGTGAAAAGGACGTCGAGTCGTAAAATAGATCACAATGGAAATAACGCGCATAAAGAATAACAAGAAAGTAAGGAAGGGCGATTCTTTCTTGACCACATTATATTATGTATAAATGCGAAGACGCATGGATAGATGATTGTGATATAAAACTGTAGCAGTTGTATAGCTTTGAGGTGTCATTTTTATATATGTGGTTGGTAGTTATTTCATGATCATTTCTTTGTGACATGAAGGAATGCGCACTGGATTGTTGGGATAATTTTGAAATTGAAAAATAATGCTTCTTCATTTTTCTTAACACAAACTTAATATGACAAACAATGTAACATTAAGCAGCACACATTTTAATTAGAAGAAATGGTATACAAATTGAATTAAAGAACTTTATCGAAACTTTAACTTTCAGGATTCCTTGACATTTCTCAACAGATTTTTTCGATGTCTGTACCTATTCCCAACAACCATTTAGTTGTTGTTTGCAAGCCATTTGATGAACTTGCATAATAATATCACGTCTATTACGTAAGATCCACAAATATCATATACATACTTTATCATTAATCAATTCAAATAAACATTCAAATAATAATTACCAACTCGTAAATTATCCTCCCAAATCCTTCGAACGATCCTCCTTTTAATGTATCATTGGTTTGCATTGAAAAGCAGTTAGCATTTTTATTATTTATTTATCAGCAAATTAAACAAGACAGTCTCTGAAATGCAGTTAAATTCAATGACATCAGGCATATGTCATAAGACTGCAGCTCGTGTAATTTATCCATATCTAAAAATTAAGGCACCATAATCTGAGTTGTGTGGGTCCAATAATTAAAGTGAATGCGTGCCAGGGAGAGACCATAAAACTTGTAAAAGCAAATAAAAAACGAGACTCTCAAATAATTTTTGACATTTACGACGTATCAATCTGGTTGTAAAGTCTATCGGCATAAAATTGGTTTTATTGCATTTTCACTAGCGGTTAAGTGATATATAAAAGTCAGCGATAGCGTAAAGAGAAACACACAATCGACCCAGCGATGTGTGGCGTAAAATGTATACAGCTATACACGTAACAAAAGCGCCATCCCAATCTGTATAGCAAAACACACAAAAAAGCCATAAAAAAGCGTCGGCAACAACTATTATTGCAGAGAGTTTAACACCGATCATCGTAAAGGAATCTCACCACTTTTGCTGTTGCTTTAATATTATATTATATTATGTGAGCATTCGAATAGCTGTATCACACTCCGGGAAAGGGTTTCAAACAATGTTTAACGATGTGTTTAAGTCATGTGTTTTGGCTGAAGTAGGTGTTGCGTGTCGCATTCCATACTCTCAAGATTTTGAAGCCTCCTAATTTTTTATTATTATTATTTGAAAATGCATAAAGATTTCAAATTTTTTGCCCACTCTTGAGAATGTAGTACAGATATCACAGAATGTGTATAATTTACTATAATATGTAGTTAGTTGCCAACCAGCACCCTTAAAGCACATAAGGAATTGAGCTAAAGGAAATTGTCGCCGTTCTAATTACACGAAACACACTGTTTATGCCATTTATTTCCACCACCCATTGCCTCTTTTTCGAATGGATGTGTAGCAGAGAAGCAAAGACAATTTTAATAATCATAAAAACAAATACAGATAAATAAAGAACAAGAGACGAGGCACTTACCATTTCCTTCGGGATCGGAATGGGGAGTTATAATACATCCATACAGACTACACCAGAACAATGTGTATAGAAGTAGAAAATGTATAGCCATGATGCGCTATATGTATGCAGAACGCGCAGCAAGTGCTAGGGCATGGTGGAAATTTAAGGGAAAACGTACAAAACGAATGGAATAAAACAAAGATGGAATTGGCTCGGAAAAGTGCAAATATATTTATTCAAACAGGGCGAACTTTGGAGAGGAACACTATAAACCCTGTGCGGAGTGGTGCGCGACTCATGAGTTTTTCGGGTGGCATGGCATTGGGGTTAGGGGATGACGTGAAAGAAGAAAAGACGACGTACACATGTATACGAAAATTTTGTGTACAATTGCACATAGAAAAACGTGCCAGATGAGAAAGACAAGAGACGGGTAGCTGACAGGATTTGGATTCTGTAGCTACAGCAGCTCTCTTGTGCAATAACAAACTCGATTGTGGTGTGGGGCATAAGGTAGGTGAGGAAATAAATAAAAATAAATAAAATTAAATGCCGCGCACATGGTGTATAGAAGAGAAATGGTGTAGGTACTATGATGTTGATGTACGGGTGGGGTGAGATGATGAGGACGTGTACATGTAGAAGGGTTGTTGTGTGTTGTGTACATATAGTCAAATAAGGCGCCCCATATTTATACAGTTTGTTTAAAAGCAACAGCAGCGTCCCCCTTTTAAAATGGTGAAATTCGCCGACTTAAATGTGCGAAATCAAAAAAGAGCTGAATCCTTGCGTGAAAAGGATCAAAGTAAGCAATGGGCGTGAAGAAGGCGCAAAAGGAAACTGAGTTGTGTGAAATGCGGATGAAAAATGAAAAACGATATAATAACATCTATGCGGAATATAAATTTTGAAATGTACAAGACGAAAGGGTGGCCCAAATGTCATACAAACAAATGTGTGATGAGAAACGGGATGTTGTGATGGGGGCGACACGAGTGGGTGGTAGACTCTTAGATGTATACATTTATTCTGTTTTTTTTTGCATCTTTGCGCCTCATTTGTGTATACAACTTCGTCGTCATCGTCGTCGTCGTCGACAACAACAACAACAACAACAACAACAACAACGACATCTATCTGCTTGTAGTTGTGCAGATACTCGAGCTTTGTGTGCTCCTTGTCATCCCCTTTCGTATTTTGTGGAATCAGTCTAAGGATCGCACATAGCGCATCGTTTCTACCATGCCAATGTATCTGTATGTGCAGCCAATATACAACCATATGTATTATGTATACTTTCCATCTATCCATCGTGGCGCAAATATTATGTGCGCGTTTGTATTGTGTCAAGAGATAACCGTTAAGGTGCGTAATGGCGTACGTCGCCAGCACATCTAGCGCATCCGCTATCGATTAGACATAACGTGTCAAGCGAGAAGACGTTTTCAGAAAGCTTATGCTTGATTTATTGTAACGAGGACGAGAGAAACGAGCGCACAATGGCAATGACTATGTACCCCCAATGTGCATATATGTGTATGAAGTTACACAATTTTCGCGTATAAAATGAATGTATAGGAGGCCATTGGGATGGCGTGTACATCACATTGCGCTATGGGATGAGTATCTACCCTCTGCCTCATTTTTCCCCATTTTATGCTTGTTCTGATGCCTTGAATCGGGCGCTTCATCATCCTCCCCACCCTCCTCAATTGTGCCATCGTTCAGTTTTTCTTCGGCAATGTGCTGTGTCTCCCTTTTGGGTTCGTCATCGTCTCCCGTTTATATGTTGTGTGCATGATGAGACGGCAAAGGAATAAGGCCACATCGTGTATAGTGCTCACACTGGATCTTGGTTTGATGTGATACGAGGACGATGGCAACAACGATGAGGACGTGCAGGACGACGACGACGATGCAAACAACACCAACAATGATAATTTCATCTATATGGAATGTATATAATGTGTATAGAAGCCAATATTAGCTTAGCTATATATGTATAAAATAAACGATAACACAAAGACGTGAGAGGGATAAATGAATGATAAAAACCAACAGCAAATATGGAATAATAAGAAGGAAAGAGAGCGTCAGTCTATATAGCATCAGGAAGATTTTAATTGGACATTCTCCTCGCTCGGGTGATAGAGTCACTTGTATTGATTTTTAAGTTTTACCAAAATACGTGTATAAGTATACAAGCCAAAGTGATCACAGAGCCGGGGTATGAGTGTTCGGCTTCATTCGCCGTATTGAAGGAGGAAAAATAGGTGGATGGGTGGGTGTCTTTCAAAAATATTTATGTATATGCTGCAGGCAGGCAGTGAAAAGAATTTATTATTATTATATTTCTTGTCCCTATTTCCACTGTGTTTATTTATTTATCAATTTGCGCTTGGTGCGGTATTATATCACAAAGTACCCCTGCATACCAATTTTCGTCAGAATGTACACTGACTGTGCAGTACATGATACATCCAACCCACCTGACTCGATTTGATGTGATTCTGCTAAACTGTTCTTTGTACTGCCACCATCGCTTTGTAATGAGAAAAATGTAAATTTCATTTGTTTGTTTGTATGTACAGCTATTATCATCTTAAGTACCTGTTTTGAATTTCACTGTCCAATTAAAAGTGGCTGTTTTGCAGTTACAATGACTGAATGAGGCTTTCCACTTTTCGGCTAAAAGGGGTAAACTTTTTATGATATTCTTTCATTTGTAAAGTGGGTGGTGCAAAAAATGTCTTATAGTTATCGATTGTAAAACATTCCGATCAACATTATAAAGTGCTTGTTTCTATTTTTGCATTTTCGGATAAAAATTGACGTTTTCTTATTAAATCGTTTAAAAAATCTAATTACCTAGAATGTTAAAGAGAATTAATTAGAATATAATATATTTTTATAATTCATTTGTCTGCTACGTTTAATCCATAATACATAATACCTGCACCTGCTAATATCGATTGTACCCGCATGGCACTATAACACTGTTTGAAACGGTCTCCTAAAGTGATAAACAATGAATAGCACCGTCCATAAACAAACATGATTAATTAGATAGGATTGGGACTAACTAATCAATTAATATCTTCCTTGGACACGTGATCCGTGAGGACAAACCATCATTACAATTATATCCATCGATCATTGTTATGCCAATAATCCGCTAATCACAATATTATATATAAGTGCAAATTATCGTTCAATCTGCGTAATCAATCAGTTGCAGGAAATTAACAAAATCTGCGTCATCTGCATGACTTTTTGTTTTGTATAAATGATATGAGTATCCTTTGCAATTACATAAATTATGTGTTTGCACCTTTATTTTCCTGCAATGAGGGTTTATCTTGTTTGGTTTAAATTATTATATTTGTGCCCAGAGACAAACCCATCAGCCTCGCATACATAGGATGTTCTTTGCGATTTATTCATTCTGTGAAATTCCCCTGAGGGAATACACACATCCATATGTGAGCTCATCGTTGGTGTTCATGCCTTCAAATCATATTGAAAATGTAATGTATGCTCTGCAATTATTATTTGTACGAATGTACACTGCGCGGAATGTCATTTATGTTTTACAGTGACGTTCGATGGAATTTTTACATTAATAAGAATAAGACGTTGAAATTTTTAATTTTGAAACCTTTTGCAAAATCGTCACTATGTCTTTTAAAATAATCGACATCGCTGGGACAGCTACTTTGTACTTACTCGAAGGTACCCGAGCTCCCCAAAACATGTCGCAGACTGCAGAAACGTGCAATTTAAAATTATTTCTTTTTACAATAACTTGGCTAAAGAAACAAATTTAGTAAAAAACCGTCAAGCTGTTTTGAACTATTAAAAAAAGGCAACGAATCTCAAAATCCAGAATACATTCACACTTCGTTTTACATTTTTGGCCTCCGGAGGTATGTGTTTCGAGTTTTTGCATCATCAGAATTAATTTTTATGGCAGTTGCGACTTTATTTTTTATTTTCTTATTTATTGCTAACGAATTATATTTGATTTAAAAATCAGTAAAGTAAACATTTATATACTCCTTTCACTTGAATTTTACATGATTGCCGAATTCCTTAAATTCCATTTGAAATTCTTACCGAAATAATACATTTTTTTAAAATTAAATTAATTTCATCTGAAAAAACAAATCTCAATATTGTGGTTCCATACTTGTGACACCGACTGTATTCTCTGAGGATTACAACTCCTTCACATATTACACAGCGAAATATGATAGTTATGTGTAAGTTATAAGAGTTGTGATCGTGTGTATATGACGGTAAGAGTGTGCATAGACAATTTGACCAAAAACTAAAATCCCTGCCGTTTGATGAATGGCCAAAGTTGTGTCTAATTGTTGGAATAAATTCATACGAGTATTTTGATAAATCACCATTCCAATAAAAGCACCGCTCAGACGGAGCTATATACACACACACACACACACACACACACATTCACACACACACACACATGTTTCAAATGCCTGCTGGCAATGAAAAGAAGTGATTTTGAATCCTCCAGTTTTATGTTTTGTAACATTTATAATTTATTATTTTGAGAACCTATATATACTCGTACACATCTAGGTATAATAAAATGGGGACTTTTAACGCAAATTCAAACCGTACATTAATACTAAATTGCCATTATTATGAATAGCTTTATAAAAACGATAATTTATTTATTGGTAATAATTTCTATTGCAGTTATTGATGATTCATTGAGTAACCATACATAAATCATTGCATCAAAATGTTAAATGAAAACCTAGAGGACACGCACCTCTGCATTAAATGCCGAGCTACAATTGTTGGTCTGGACCAATACGTACAACATCGTAAAATGAACTGCGAGAAAAATGTTCCCATTTCAGAAGAACAACCAATCGCTGTTGATTGCGAGCAAGAAACCCACACTCCCTATGAACCGTATAATTTTGACGAAGGTGCAATCCGAGAAGTCACCGATGTAGATTTCGATGCGTACGTTGGTCACGACAGCAAAGTTGGGGTTTCATCAAAGGAAATCGATCCGCCCCCATCACAGGGTTACGATGACCCCTACGACCATGGTTTGGGTGCTGACATTTTTTTCACCTCATTACGATTACAAAGTAGTTCCAAAAAGTCGTCAATACCTTCCAAAAATCTTGGCAACCGTATTATGACTAGAAAGACGAAAGCTGCCGTTCTGGCAAATTCAGATTTTGACTGGGCAGACTCTGGACACGAAAAATTGCTAAAAGCTGTGAGCGAAATAAGCGGCTCAAAAAAGGACGCGACTCTCTTTGACTTGAATTATTTCAATCATGAATCACCAGACCTCTCAGAAATTGACGAAGATGATGACGATGATGAGCCCTATGAGTATTATAATGCACCACCTCAAACGCATACCGGTGGTAAGTGGAAGCCTGATGATCGTCCAACCGTTATACGAAAATGGAATGAGCAAGATCATTGGGTAGATGATCATGGATTTAAGGAACCAGATCGTTTAGACAAATCATTCGAAGATGACGATATTATTCCGCCACCAAGTCACACAAAGGGAAAATGGATTCCTGGTACTAAAATAGTAAAGCTGAATTATAAAGCAGAGGATGAGAAAAATCAAACCGAATTTCGTTGCAATGTTTGCAACAAGACCCTTTCATCTAGAATTGTCTATGAACGACATATTAAATCGAATTTGCATCAAAAGCATTTACAGACTGAATTTGATGACGATACCCTTACGTTGATGAAATCAAGGAAATCATTTAGTAACAGATTGCGTCAGAAACGAATTACCGCAACTGCAGTTAGTGGAGATTTGAAGAAACTTGAAAATGAAGCTTCAGCAAAAAAGACGCGCCAAAAAAAGTTTATTCGATGTGAGCCATGTGGCAAAAGACTTCCAATAAATAATTATGGAAAACATCTTATTTCACAATATCATTACATCAAAATGAATGCCAGTACCACCCACGGCTATGACAGCATTCTTACAAACATTGAAAAAATTGTGGTGCAAGCTCCATACCAGTGCCATCCCTGCCGATTTTACGCACACACGGAGAAGACTTTTTTGATGCACTGGGACTCGAAATTCCACAAAGAAATCATTGCCTCAAAGGATGGAAAGTTTTGGTGTAGCTTCTGTAAATTCCAATGCACGGAGAACTCCGAAATGCGCTCCCATTTGACTGGTGAACAGCATCAACGATTAATTTCGGTAATGAACAAAAATGTTCCCATAACTATTCGTAAAAATATCTGCATTCAGTGTCACATTTGTGGCAAAGAATTTCGATACAATGTGAGCCTCAACCATCATATGCCAAAGTGTCAAGAAGAAAATGAAGCAAACACAAATAAAGAAGAAACTGACTCTATTATTGCAAAAGCATATCACCAACAAATGCTTTTTAAATGCTCAATTTGCCAGGACAGTTTGAAGTCTCGCAGTGCTCTGCATCTCCACGAAGCTAAGAATCACAACAAATTTACGTTTTTTTGTGGAGTGTGTGATTTGACTTTTGAAACATCTCAAGAGGCGAAGAAACACCGCACCACAAATGAACACAAAATCGTCTCTGCTAAAATTAAAGATGACCCGCAAAAATTGGCACGCAATTGTCGTCACTGTGGAATTGAAGTAGCAGACACAATAAAACTTAAGGAACACTTACGCGAGTTTCATCCACTTAACCAGTACCAATGTGTATACTGTGGTGAATCGTTTATTCATTTTCAAGAGTTGAGCACTCACAAGCGTGTCAAAAGATGTCACTTAACATTAACCAGAAAAGTAGCCAAAACCTCTGTACAAACGTCAGACATGGCGAACCAAATAAATAACGAGGAATGGATAGACCAATCCAGACTAGACCACCTAATGAATGAGTCCGATTGCAATGCAAAAGAGACGCTGAACTGCACGGAAATAATTGAGCAAAACAACGAACAACAACGCAGTCTAGAAAATTATGATGTGGCCGATGGTGCGGCGGCCACTACTACTGTCCTTGCAGCTTATGATGTTATTGCTAATGATGATGTTGTTGATGATGCCGATGATTCGTCTGCTGGCAACATTGCGACCGCAGACGAGAACACCGCTATAGTGGTCGTCATCAAATCGAACCCAACTGAAACACCTGAACACCGTTCAAGCATTGCATCGCATGACCATCATGGTATCGACAACAACACAGAGGCGATAGCGGTGGTGGCAACAGCAGCAGCAGCAGCAGCACCATCACCACCATCAGCAGCCGGCAAACTGACCAGCAGTGCGGGGAAGCAATGCAGTGAACGCACAACAGAGGCAAATAATATATCAGATGAAGCACATTGCGTGTTTATCGACGAAAATGGACAGTCTTTCACAGCAGGTGACAGCGAAAAGGCGTGGGTGTGTACTGAATGCCCTTTCACGTAAGTAACGCTTTATTTCTTTTCTATAAATGACTTAATTTACTTTTTCATAAATATTTACAATTTTTATCCAACTCCCACAGAACACAATCTCAGGCTTGTTTCATCTTCCATAAGTTGTTGCATAACGATGATATGGTTAACATTTCGTCAACATTAAAAATAAAATGCCCCCTTTGTGTTAAGAGCTTTGTGAAGTCCTCGTTGATGTACCATTTGCGGCAACACACAAATGAGAAGCCGTACAGGTGCGATATGTGTGACAGCTCATTTGTCAGATCGAGCAATTATTCCGAGCATCTACGTAATGTTCATCACAAACCAAAAAAGGATGGCACCGTAGCAGCTACAAAACGTCGAAAAAAAACTGAAGTTGCAACGGCTGATATGACGCTGTATCCTTGTGAAATTTGCCAAAAAAGCTTCAAAAGCAGGTGAGCTTTTCAACTTGTATATGTACATGTAATTGCAAGACGCAACAGGTTTTTCATACAAGACGTACATCTTTTGATATATTTATTAGTCAGTTGGATATCACAAAATTCTCAATGCCCGAAAATTTGAGATAATAATTTTTTATTCCAAACGTTAACTCTTCAAAAAACAAATCCCACTTGCTGGTTGTTTTTTCTGTTTTGATGATACTTGTTTAGTCTGGGATAAATGGAATGAAACTGTCACATTTCAACAAAATTATGATAATTGTATGTGTTTGGAAGCTTTCATTTGAATGGTCAAAGTTGTGTTTCTCTTTACGTCCCAAATGCTCATCGTTTCTATATTTCTTATTTTAAAATTATCATCATTTTCATGTTATCCTCTTTCCCAATAATTTCTGTATTCTCGTCCGTTCGTCTCCTTTCAAGAATGCCATACGGCATCACATATATCGTCGCAGTATGGTCGTCCTCTGCAGCCGCCAGCCGCATATGCGTCCGGCACCAGGAATGGGAGAGCGGGTGGGCGAAAAGGGCGCACGGGTGAGGAGCCGGCTGAGCGCAACGCGTGAAGGAAAGCTTCCATTCCCAAGAAGCATGACACAAGAAATAACAATTTTTACATAAGCGAATAAACATTGACGTTATTTTTCAACCATGAATGTGTGTATTTGTGTGAATAAATGTGGAAGAGAAGACACCAAAATAGGGAAGAAAACGATTGAAAAAAAGACGACGTGATTGGTCGATTTGTTGTGACAATTTTTTCTTCGTTTATTTTCATTTTATTTTATTGTTATTATTGCTATCATCATTATCTTGTGCATTTTGTATGGCTCCTTTTTACATTGGTACTTCATATTATAGTTGCAGATATACAAAAGCGATGTACATTCATTTTTGTCTCAGTTTAATGCTCATTTCATTTTGCAGTATGCGCTTTATATGTGCATAATGGGGGGCTGCACGTCGCATGTGCAGCACGCACATTATTACGGAGTAATTCTGGCTCAGCTAATAATGCATCCAGTAAATCTTGTTATTATTTTCTCCCCACAGTAATTTAGTAATTCACAAACAGGCGCCGGAATAAAACAAATACAAAATTCACATAGTGCATGAATTTAGATAAAAATACTGTTGTGGTTGGATTGGACAGCATTATGTAACTAGTTTCATAAAATTTTACATTACATATTATGAAATCATATTTTCTAAAATTGTCAATGAGCTTTATTTAATGTTTTTTACTTTATTGAAATTATCAATTACATTTTGACAATATTTTTTAACAACATTGATATTGACATAATACATTTAATAGTAAATTGATAATTGTTTCCGAGAAATAATATATATTTAATTAGCTGTGATTTAAGTTTAGAGTATTTTCTACATTTATTCTTACAAAAACAGAACTTTAATATTTAAAAATGATTTTCTTTATGAATAATGACAAAGAAAATATTAAACGTATTATATATTTAATTATTTATTCTAATTTGGAATTAATTTTTGATTAGTTTAATAAAATATTAAAATTTTAAAATGTGTGTCCTTAAAAAAACTTTGAAATATTATTAACACTTTCACGAATTAGCGATTTTCATTGATACACTTAAGATGAACATATAAATAATTATTTGTTTTACAATTTATCAGCTTTTTTTTTTTTTTTTTATTTACATGCTTAGATGAAAGGTCCTTTAAATTAAGACTATAATAAAAAAAAATGTTTTGAAAATTAACTTATTTACGTACAAATTAAAGTTGGTTAAAACAACAAAGTTTTTGGGCAACTTGCTGTTTATTTAAATTTATTAAACTCAAACGCTCGTAGTTTTATACAAAGCATTTCAGTAAGACATAATGTTCAAGAATTTTTCTAATGGTATTTTTTTTTAAAACAGCTCATTGAATTCTTTCAGCCCAAAACACCTATTCTTTGCAAGGACAACGTCATTGCGAATGTTTTGTGCCCAAAGCACCCCATTTAAAAGACACACATTAGCTATATGGTTTTATGCAAAGAATAATTGTACTCTTTTATAAATTTTTAAATTTAAAAAAAGCAATACTGTTGAATGTATTTACTTTAAAACGCCATGCCAATGGTCAAATCGATAAAAATCTTGCATTTATAATCGTACATAAGACATATTTCTTTATTCTAGTATTGTTCAGCGCATTCATGTTCTATTGTTCTAGACATCTCAAACAATTCCTATTTATGGTAATAGTCAGCTTGTTTGTTTGTTTGCTTGTTTGGCCGCTGCTGAAAGCAAAGGTGACAAAATTACCAAGAAAAATTAGCAATTGTCGTTGAATTCCGAAACGCCATTGTAATTCTCATGCGAATCTCGTGCTCGCAGATTAAAATTGAAATTGGATAAATTTTAAAATTAAAACCCATTTACAGGTTGCTAATTTCTAGTTCTACATAAATATCCAGCTTGTAGAAAAATAACGCGTTTGAAAATCAAAGTGTGTGTACACGTATACATCTTGAATGTTATATTATAGTTTTACTTGCGGTCGAAAGGGTCAACAAAAGAATTGTTGCGAAAGGTATAACTATTTCTGCATTGGCAATCGATTACATGTTTATTGTGGGCAAAAGTTTCCCCCGTCCCACCATGCGCTTATATTGAACATAACACAGCCACCCTACACGCTTCCTGCTGACTCCTGGCGACCACTTTTATTACATTCTCAGTGCACCAAAGTTAACACTTGCAGCGAAATGCAATGCATGCATTGCGTTGTAGTGTTTAACTTCTTATGTTTTCATTTACGAGTATACTTGCTGCATTCTGTTGGCGCTCGTTGTTTTTTGTTTTGATTTTTTTTTTTGTTTTTTTTTTCAATTGAGAAACTGTATACAAGACAGATTTTCCTTTCTCCAAAGCCGCTAAAAAAACTGAACAACAACTGCACAACAGCGTGTATTGTGTTTTGTTGCAAGCCATTGCTAACAAACACTTGAAGTTGAGTGTAATGATGTTTTGCCATATTATTGTTTTAAACTGCATGCAAAGAAGTATAGGTAGTCGCTTTATATAAATGCTTTTTGATTCAGTTTTCGCGCGTGCGACTAAAAAGAGTGCTGCAACTTTTTATTCAAGAATATAGCAACTTGGAACAAGAAAGTGATCAGTTCTGGGAAAGAGATGTGTTTAATTAGATTTGTTTATTTATTTTCCATCATGTATTCGTTTTAAAGCATATTTTATGCATTCTGAATGTTTGTCGCTGAATAACAAGGACGAAATGCCGAACAATACGATGTTGTGTATACATTTTTGTTGTCTAATGGCTTTGTTGTTGATGTTCGCACTGCCCAATGGAATTAAATCTTTTATGCCTTGATTCTATACTCTAGTACAATACGTTCTTTGGTACCGATGTATTTTAACTGAGCACAAATATATGATTATACTCGGATATGTAGTAACTTTAAACAGTCTTGATGTCACACTGTAAAGAACAAAAATAAAAAAAGTGAGATTTTACTCCCTTTATTTTATCGCAACAAGGAAATCCATTTGTTACCATTTCGATGCGACAATTTATTCCACTTCAAAGTTCACTTAAACATATATCGCCTTCCTAAGCCTCAACATCCCATTCCAAATGCCGTCAGTTTGTTTTTATGTCCAAGAAATCGTCGCAGTTCAAACAGTAAGCACAATTTCCAACAAACCACCACATTTTCACAACTCGTGTGTATGCTGTTTATACAGAAATCGGTTGTACCTTTATGTGGCACATTTATATACGTTCGTGCAGGACGTGGAATTGATGTTGACACTGATGATGGCAAAGGTGGCTGTGTTTTATGGACACATCGTCACTAAAATCGTACCAAAAATGCGCAACGTTAAGTTCTGGCTGCCGAGAATAATAATAATATATAAAGCACTGAGATAACGTCACATACAAACCTTACACACATAAGGTGAAGAATACATCTAAAACTAAGAAAAAAAAACACTAAGCAAAAATACGTTATAATGCTGTTGATTTGCACCTTAAGTATATTCAAAGATTGCCTAAAGCTTTCCCAGCCGCCATGCCATGCCATCGACTTCTCGTCGCATTTATACATCCATATATAGTTTCCGTAACCACAGTATAAGGTATACATATAGTTGGCGCAATTTACCCTGTTGCTCTGCATCCATTTTGATTCAGCATGGCATGAGGCATGACATGCCGGAATATATGCCTCTGTGGTTGGGTACATGCTGCACACGCGGTTAAAGATTGTTGCCATATAGGAGATTATAATAACGTGCCCGTTTTGGCTACTGTTTTACTGGCACCTTTTTTTTCCTTCCACTTTAACTTTGCTCTCCTATAATATATTTTATTGGACACACCGTATTCTTCACACACTATGGCTTTTTGCATTTCTCGGCTAATGCTCAATATTTCTTCCGACATCTCTAAGGGTTTTATGTCTATAGTCTCTTACAAGCTAACTATTTATGTACATAAGAATGTAATATAATATAATATATATAAAAAAATATGTGCTGCTAGTTGCTACTTGTCTTTGCTGACCATCGGAATTGACTGCCACAGTATGATTTTGGTTTTGTGTTTCGCAAACTCTGCGACTTCCTAACCCATTTTTTGCCCCTCATGGATTTTTTAGCTAAATTTTGACCGTTTTCATTTTATCAACAATTTCATAAAACAATAATTCAAATTAGTCATTGACTTTTTTTAATTTTTATAGTTTTAGTCGTCGTGTACGAAATTAGCGATTGGTGTTTGTTTTGCTAATGTATTTTTGGTGTATTTCCACCCCAAAAGTTGACAGATAAGAAGTCATCATTAAAATATATAGTAGGTTCAGTGACATTTTAGAAATTTCTACATTAAAATGTAACATAAAAATGACTTTAATTTTTATTCATTAACTTTCCACGATGCAGTTTTATTTTAAAATTGGAAACTTATTCCATATATATATAAGGCTTTACCGTTAGTTATTTCTAAAGGCAAAACCAAAAGTTGTAAGCTAAGTTCATACTCATATATGTATCGAACTTTATTCATTTTTTGTGCCCCAATAAAATGCTTGAGAAGTTGCTGTATAAAAGAATGGTTTCATTTTTTAAAAAATTATGTTTTGATTGGTCAAAAAAGTAATTATTTTACTTTACAAAATATTTAGTTTTTAGTTTTAATCAAAATATTAAGGAAAGAAAGGAAATAATTATGTAAGATATCCAAAATTGGTATCGCTTTAGTCAGGTTATTTTTTAAATTCAATTCAATGTAAAAATAAATTACATGTAGCGACTAAAAGTAAAGGATTTTGTTTAGATTTTTTACACATTTAACATCAACAATTTATTTTTTCGCTCCATTTTCATTTGTTTTTTTATAAATCTGTGTGGCTATAAATCAGCAAAAAGTAACACCAAGAATTTCTGTAAACATTGCAATCAATACATCAACCCATTAAAAGCCCTGGTACCATAGATTCATTATTCGGAATCAATTGCAGAAAAATGGGTTTACTTTGCAGCTATACCCCAACGCATCAGTCTTTCCCGAATTCACAAACATTCATCCTTTAGACAAACTACGTTGAGCCCATTAAGCCGACATAAGAGGCCAAAAGCAACAAAACAAACATTGAAGAATCCACAATATGTGAGAACAAAACAAAGTATAACGAAAAAAAAAGCAAGAAGCAAGAAGTGAATCGCAGTCATCTACGGGGTGAAAATTTCACTTCTATCGAGAAATTTATGGCTAAGTCACTGTTGTTGTAATCCATAGCCATTCTTTTTGCGTTATACGATGACGTTTTCGCATATATCGCCCGCCCTATGCCATATAATCGCCGTCGCTGTTGTTCACCCAATTTCAATGTAATGTCCAGAAAATTGTTTTCCCTTCTGCACGGGTGTGGGGTATAGCATAACAAATAAACAGAGCAGAAAAAGCTTACACCATCACCAACCTATACATAGTGCAGCACATTGCTGCTGCACACACATGACACAACAACAGAAAATTATCTGAAACGAAAAGAAGAGGCGACAACATAAGAGGAATTTATCCATTTGAAAATAGAGCAAAGACTGAAGGATATAAGGATGAAAAAAAAAACATAAATTGGTGGAAAAAAAAATGCCCCAGGCCAGATAAATAGCGCTCAGGGTAATGTATGTAAGCCCACTCTGCCGGGATGGGTGTCTCCTTATTCTGTGTGTACTTTTAAATGTGTATGACTGCAAACATTCTGTGGGGTGTCGGTCTACATGGAATACGGCAGAGGTCAGCTATAGTGTCACCACTAGCAGAAATTATGAACCCTTAAACATAACCGCAGAAGGCTACAAATTGTATAAGGTGAAAACTGAAAAAGCGCTATTTATTTTGAATGGGACGACACATTCTACACACTCCAAACATACCTAATTCTTATCTGGAGAGAGATAAATATTTTCGGTAAAACAAAAGTGCCTCAAAGGTTGCCAGAGTAATTTTTGCCTAAAGAATATCAAGAGGGTGTCCTTTTTTTTAACTTTAGTTATATTTAAATGCGATTGTGTACTTAAAAATGGCCGCAAAATTCAACGGTCACAATCACGCACTCAGGGACATATGTCCAGTTGTCGGGTGCGCGTTCTTCGTACACTCGAATATAAAAATGAACTGCAAAAATGTCCTCACATCTGCAAAAGGGTTGCCTTTATAGTTAAATATTTAAAAAAAAAAAGAGCAAATGTTTCACAATTTCAAAAACATCGGCTGCACATTGCACAACATTTATTTTTATGAACATCATTTGCATGCTCTCACACACACACTACACTCACAGCGCACATAAGCTCACATAATGCAAATCCTTGAAGTGCGTCCTTTCAGTGTTCATTTTTCATCCTCAAAAATTATAGTTAAAGATAATTTTTCCCACTTTTTTTTATACAACCATGAGTGGAAATTTTTTAATCAAAACAAACAACCTATGGTGGTTTTTTCGCGTATATATGCTTTTCTTTTGGTGTTTGCGACATTTAAAAAAAAAAGTTATATGCCACATATACACGCAGACGTCCGTTGGGAATGTAATTAAACTGAAGAATTTTAGTGAGGCGACCACGTTCTGAGTTACACTGAGTTCTCCGTCTGCATTGGACAATCTTGGATATATGTGAAACGTATTATAACGGAGGGGCAAGAAAAATGTAAATAAATTGTGTGCACATGACCATAGTGCAACATGAAAATTGTGGTGAAATTAATAAACTTCATTGCAATATTGCATGTGTTGTGTCTGGTACAATAATTCAATAAAAGAATATGTTTTATGGATTGTATGAATGCTTTCTTTAAATGCGCCCTGGGAGTTATCTAGTCTGAAATAGCTTAAGAACTTTAAACGATGTATTTAAGTTGAATAATAAATAATTTGAAAAGTAGGTCTACTTAAAAAGCATGTTAAACAAACCCTTGAGTAATTTTTCTATTCAAACAATTTTTCTACAATTTTGAGGTAGCAAAAATTTAAATTTAAAGTGCAGTCAATTTTGTATACTTCGTCATATAACTAAATTTTAACGCCAAACTTTTCCTTCCACACATTAAAACAAAGCATAATGCAAAAGATCGCCTTTTGCATGCCATCACGTCACTTGACATACTGTTAAAAGTTTACTTAGTGGCCGACCATCACGTCGCGTTGTGCATCCCATTCTGGCCCGGAATATGTGCTACATATCTGCATACTCCCTGTCAGCACACATATCGTAACAGCCCTTATATTTACAAGACACACGCTATATTGTACATTTCTCACACGTTTCCATGCAATATTCAATTATTATCAATTAAATATGCTAATTAAAATCAGAGAACTCTTTGCCAAGGAGCAAAAGAGAAGCGGCACATCTTCTCATGCATAAGTAAATTCCGAAAAAGGAATCGACCACTATACAAGACAGGCAGCAAATTGAAACAACGATTTAACGTTCGTGTGTAATGTGTAGTTACTTGGATTTCAAAGGATTTGTAATTAAATGCACACGTTCGGAGCGCATGTGGAAATATAATATAGTGACTTCAAAACTTATAATTTTACTTAAAGCTATTTTTATTGTAACCATCTGAGATGTGGTGTATACTAATTTACTTTTCATTTCATTTTTCCACACACAGCTTCCTTCTAAAACAGCACCTCTTCGTTCATCGTGATCGATTAGCGCCGGTGAAGAACGGCTGCACGATGTCCGGGTGTCGATTCATAGCGCGCACATCCAGCGAATTGCGCTACCACCTGTTGGGGCATTCGACAGAAAAAAATTACGCATGCACGGAGCCTAATTGCACATACAAGGCGAAAACTCCGATGCAATTGAAAAGGTAAGCGAGTGAAAGCGCACACACACATATGTACGTGCATTATGCGATGGGTTTTTAAAAAATGCAAACGGTGAAATAAATGAGAAAAATGCGAGTCACTACAACCGCATAGGGCAAACGGGTGCGGGCACATTCTAAATGTGGGTACTTTAACAACACACATGGCATGGCATGGATGGCCAAAAGAATCTCATTCGCCGTCAAAGCTTTGCACAAAATGAAAATGAATGTTTTGCGCTAAGATTGGCTGTGTTTGTTTTTTTTTTCTCCTTTTTTTTGGGTTTGGGGGTTGCTGCAATGTTGTGTTGGGCAGCTGTCTTCAGTGCGATGTGGTGGTTTGGATTCCGTTTGTAATTCGGTTGGAAAATAGGCAATAAATA
Source organism: Sylvicola cinctus (assembly GCA_963854165.1). Classification (NCBI taxonomy): domain Eukaryota; kingdom Metazoa; phylum Arthropoda; class Insecta; order Diptera; family Anisopodidae; genus Sylvicola; species Sylvicola cinctus. Next base: position 56,078,629 of record OY974082.1, read on the forward strand.
AATAAGTACGTCTTATATTTTGGGTCTGCAGTTTATGGGGAGGGGGTGAGTGGGCGGCCATATACTCGCACATAGTCTTTTAGTTAGGTGACAGCGAAAATAATGGACGTGGAATTTATTGAAATTGAACGAGAAGATTAGTTGCATAATTTGTTTTTGGACTTGGATCTGCGCTGCGCCGTGTGTTGTTACTTACGGGCTGTTTTCCGAGTTGGCAGAATACGAGTCTTGAATATTCCATAAATATTTTCAATTGTCTTGATACTAGTTTACTGATTTGAGATAAAGTACAGAGCTTCCAAGTTGCCGGACTATCTTTTACATATGTACATAAACCATGTAAGCATGACTTCACAATAAGGTAATCAGTACGGATGATTGTTAAAAGAAAAGTGTGCTCTTTACTAACTTGGAGCATACGTGCGTCGTTGCATTGTAATTATGTTTATAAATTGAATTTATATCTGTTTTATTGATGATTGCGATTACTTTTCGACTTTTATATGTGTATAATAAAATTAATGTCCAACTCTTACAATATTAATTATGTCATTTTAAATTAGTTACAAATATTGTCTCAATTTAAAAAGAAAGCTTTTAAACTTACAGTCATTTGTGCATTTTAGACGGTAGACCTCTGATTTATTTTTAATAAAATATCTATTTGTAAAATTTCTTAAAAACAATTGTTTCAAATTGAGCTTTTTCTCAATCTTTCTTTGTTTTCTGAAGTATTCCTTCACATATAGTCAACTAATTACTAAGAACGTTCAATGAATTGGTTAAAAAACGAACCTTGTTACTTACTGTACAATACACAATTGCACATGTCTTACAGTAAATTGTAACAAATGCATGAGGGTTGATGCATCAATGCTGCAATGTAGCAAAAATGCGATCGCGATTGCTGTACAGCACAAAAAAAAAAAACAGCCACCAAAGCTAAGATATGCAACAAGAACATAATAACGGGTGAAAAAAGGTTGAAAACAATCCCGCCAAGATAATATACAGAAGTGGAAAAATGTGCATAATATGGTTGGTTGGCCAATAAACATAAAGAGGCGATCGGAAAAACGCGATGGTTTTTGAAAAGAGAAGCACGTCAGCGCTGGAACGCGAGCTCGGAAAATATCTCGAAGTGTATGTCTGTGCCAGAAAACCATACAGAAAATGTGCTCCATAAGACAGTGCAGCGCGCACAAAGAAGCAAAAACGCATTTAAGAATCCCGTGCACTCAATTGTCAAGATCTAGATCTTGGTCCTCTTGCTGGGCTGCACCAGCAGCATCAGCAGCAGCAGTTAAACAGCACACACAGTTCAGCTCGTTGGTATTTGCGATATCTCGCCACTGCTGCACAGTACATACGACAGAAGGCAGAAAATAATTATAATACAAAAACAGGGGGCAACAGCAACATAACAAAAAAAAAACAGGAGGTATCGCAACTGATAAAGAACGCGCACCGAAACAAATCCAATCCAAAGTCACGAATTATAATTTGTTTTTGTGTCGCACTGCCGTTTAATTTAAATAAATCTATTGAAAATTGCATTGTGATCAGTGATCACAAGGATTTTGCTGCAAAAGTGCATAGGCTCATATGCGCCGCAAGAACAATTCAAAATGTGCACGCGCACCCGCTTCTCGTTGCAGTTGCACTATATATGCATCCATAATGTAGTGTATCAAAAGTTTTTTGTTTTTTTTTGCAATATATGCGCAAACCTCTCGAATGCACTCTTTTAATTTTTCAATGGCAACATTTATTACAATAAGTAGCAGTCCAGCACTAACCGGTCGCTTATGGCGCCTCACCACTCGCGATATACGAGTATGTGCAATGTGCATGGCAGCAGCGCCCTGTGCCGCCTCCAGCATTTTGTCGTCTCCTCGCGTACTTTGCGTACTCTTTGACCGCGGTCTGATTTTAATATTGTACTATACCCTACTATGCATTTCCCTTTTGCAGGCATGTTCTCACCAACCATAGTACGACTGAAATGAAGAGTTATGCGTGCACCCAATGTGAAGCTAAATTTAAAAAGTCCAGCCACTTGCGACGACATTTAATTCAGCACACTGGGAATCGACCCTACAAGTGTCCACATTGCAAGTATTCGGCCAACGATTCGGTAAGACTCATTTTGTTATTTTGTAGAGATTTTGATCTAATGAAATTGTCTTTGTTGTTTCGCAGGAAAATTTAAGAAAACACGTCCTCAAGACAAAGAAACATCGCGGGAAGGTGTTGTATGAATGCAAGCTGTGCGTGGATGCCGGAAAAGAGTTCGGAACGAACTTTTATCGTTTATACACTGATCATCTTTTTGATTGTCATCAGAAAACGATTTAATGCTTTTTAGTTATTCTCTCTTAAATATAATCAACATGTTATATTCGTAAACTATTACAGGGAACTTTTTTTAAACTTCACTGGAATTTTACATTAAATAAAAATATTATTATTCAATACGTTGCTTTTTTTCAAATGCTTTATTTGGTACAATCCAATCTGGATTTATCAGCTGTCCAAAAGATTTTACTCTTACAATATTGTACAAATTTGTCCAATTCCAGTACCCAAAAAGTCAAAAACATAATACTCAAAACTTCACCGTCAAAAAAAAAAATGGTTAACTTTCTTTATAAATTAACAAAACTAACGAATTTTTAATTTACGTTCAAACAAATTTCAAATCTGGTAACACCGCCCTCTTTTATTCACTTACCGCACTGAACCCATCTGTATAGTACTCGACTGACAACGGATACGCGAACCATTTGTGAGTGATTCTGCTTTCAGAAATATCCAAGTCTTATTTTGATTAATACTTTAAAAATCTAGTACAATGGTGGAAAAGGTGAAGTCATATTGACAGCAACTGTCATTTTAAAACAATAAAATCATTCTACAGTTTGCGCGGCTCCAATTGGTTGTCAAACAATCATTTTACTGTCATTTAATGGCACAACAAGCCAATGGGGAACTGAATCAAATGCATTTGACGTTTCTCATTTATCCGATTAAAATAAATTATTGTTATTTTTGAGCATAGTCTTAAAGATTTGTTTGCGTGAAGCGCTCTTGTTTAGCTGTCGCTTGTATCTTTGCGTCCGTGTCATTTCAACAAAGTGAATTGTGAATTTTTTGTTCATTCAAAATAGTGCTGACTGCATATTGTTAAACAAATAGCAACTACTGCAGAATTATGCATGTATTTGAATAAAATACAAAATAGTGCTGTAGTGAAACGAAAACAAGCAAGAAAATTTTTTGCAATATTCTTAAAATAAGCAACAACAAAAGAAATTGTGTCAAAAGTGAAAGGCGCTTATAGCCCTTGAGGAAAGTTCACATCAAACAAACAACGTTGTTGCTGCAGAGATGGTGCAGAAATTTCAATCACCCGTCAGGGTTTATAAATACCCATTTGAGCTTGTGATGGCGGTAAGAACAAACTTCATTTATAATATTGAATAATGATCGGAATGCAACTGTTGTGATGCACATAATAACAATTGACGTCGCAACATGTTATGAAAGCATGTGGAATATACGTGGGTGGGTGGAGGAGTAGCGCCACTTTTCCGCACACTCAATTTCATTTTAATCCAAAAATAAACGGACATAAAATTGTAATAAATTTGAGTGGGAATGAAATGTAGGATACGAACGAATTCCCCAATGGTTACGGGGTGGCAACCGTAAAAACGCATTGACGCGTTTGTTGTGTGGGTTGTTTTGATTAAAAAAAAGATTCCACCCATAGTCTGTACTCTCTGTGCCATTTACCATGCCATCTACATTCAAAACGCCAGGTGTTTTCATCTGTTTTCGGAATTTGAAATGAATATCAATGATTTTCAGCTCAACCCACGCATAGACTGGAATTTCTTTGTGTACATACATATATATGTATGTAGGTAGATCCTTTTCGGTAGTGAATTGTATTTCAAGAGCATGCCCTATATTTTTGAAAAAGCATGCGCGAAATAGCTTGATGTAGTAACATTTGTACCCTTAAACAATTGGTGGTGAATTTCCACGGGCTGACCTCTTACTGTCTTACAGCGTTGACATACAGTTATCTCCTTGTTATCAATTTACTGTTTCAATGAGTTGAAACATAATTTTTAATGTATTTGCAACTAAAATCTGTTTAATTTTATATTGCTTATCTGCAATACGCATTTCTATCTAATGTCAGATGAATTGAACCTGAAACGGGAAGTGTTTACAGCGCTATAAATGCGATTGCAGATTTGTGGTTCAATGGCTTTTTTATATGTTTATGACGGAATGATTTAATCAAATTTAGTCACCTTCTTATTGTTTCCCACGCTTACCTAAAAAGTAATCAAATTAATTTTGACAAAATTAGAATCAGTCTTTACCAAGTTAAAGGACATAAGGTACATAAACATTTAAAACAAAATAAATTCATTGTTTTCAACTTACACTTAACACAATTATTAAGCGTTGAACTATAATAACAAATTCTACAGGTTGTCATAAATCATAATTCAACAGAGCAATAAATATAATTGAAAACGTCTACAAAAGTTGTTTTTGTTCACAACTCAATAAAATTTGAACTTGAAATATAGTTATATGAAAGTACATATGCCCATTGGTCTGACCAAATAATATGTACTTTGTACATTTTACAACAATAATCACAATGCGTATGTAGTATTGCGGTTTTCATATTTTTCATGACTTTCATTTTTTTTCCAAATAAATAATTAAATTTTTATATCAGAGGCGTATACAAATTTACTATTAAATTCCAAAAGCATGATTAATTAGATAAAAATTCAAGATAGCAGTTG